>JAUPFT010000001.1:48839828-50057953 GCA_036936625.1 Parnassius smintheus behrii
TGCTGAAGTACGCTATCACGACCTCTTGGTCACCATTCCGTTGAGACAACACACCGCCAAGTCCTATATCACTTGCGTCTGTGTCAACTATAAATTCTTTACTTGCATCAGGGTATCCTAAAATAGGTGTTTTGCACAGACGGTCCTTGAGCTCCTGGAATGCGATATTACAACTTTCATCCCAGCAGAAATGTCGCTTCTCCTCGGTTAGCTTATGCAGAGGTTTGGCTATATCTGCAAAGTTCTTCACAAATTGCCGGTAATAGGAGCACAAACCCAATAATGCTCTAACCTTCGTCTTCTCTTTTGGAACCGGACAATCCTTTACAGCTGCGATTTGCTCTGGATCCGTGCGGATACCTTCTTCCGACACTACATACCGCAAAAAAATGACTTGCCGTTTGAATAGTGAACATTTCTTCGGACTCAGCTTGAGGTTGGCACTCTGAATCTTCATGAGCACGCGTTCCAGGTTTTGAAGGTGTTCCTCAAACGTACGGCCCACGATGATGATGTCATCCAAGTAGACCAGACAGGCATCACCAATTAGCCCGGTAAGTACAAGTTCCATCAGCCTTTCAAACGTTGCTGGAGCATTGCACAATCCAAACGGCATTACTTTAAATTGCCACAGACCCTTTCCCGTCGAGAATGGAGTTTTCTTCTTCTCCTTAGGATCAATTTCAACTTGCCAGTAGTCACTTTTTAGATCCAGCGTGCTAAACCACTTTACTCCCGTAAGCATGTCCAGCGTGTTGTCAATTCTTGGCAAGGGATAACTGTCCTTCTTAGTAACGTCGTTCAGACGGCGGTAGTCAACACAAAACCGCATGCTGCCATCCTTCTTCTTTACCAGTACCACGGGTGAATACCGTGGACTAGATGAAAGTTCAATAACACCATCCTTCCCCATTCCCTCAATCATGGTTTCCACTTCCTTTTCACGTGCTACCGGCAATCTTCTTGGCCGCTGACGGATAGGCAATTCTTCGCCTGTGTTTATTTTGTGTTGAACTAAGCCAGTCTTTCCTATGTCAGCATCGTTTGATGAGAATACATCGGCATACTTGAGTAACAACTTCTTCGCTTTGACCATTTCATTCGGGGAGAGAACGCTGCGACAGTCTTCTAAAAGTGTGCTCACTCTCGTTTGTAAATCCTTGCTGGAGGTCCCAGTCGATAGATATTGGCACCGACGTAACCAATCCACTTCCTCACAAGTATCAACCAGTGTGCCTTTTTCTATAATCTACTCCTGGCCACAAAGGTTCAGCACACGTAATCCTGAGATGTTAGTGGTTCTGACCAAGGTTCGAGTCACTTTCCATGGAAGGTCATTTTCTAACCTTTCCACGAGTACACAACGATGAGGTTGCCCAGGATTCCGAGGAAGACTAACCGGCACAATCGTTTCCGATCTCGGCGGAAGAACAATCTTCTCAAGGCTGTACACGTTTCCTGGTAACGCTCCTTCCACAAAAAGTTCCTCTTGTCCACATTTCAAGACACCTTGCTTAACGTCAATCACACAACAATTCTTCTTCATGAAGTCTAGGCCCAGGATGCAGTCGTCCATTATATCAGCCACGATGACATTATGCAGGCAGATCATGTTGCCTAGCTTCAACTCCAACTCTTTCCCTCCACGGACGGGTATACGCTGACCGGTGGCTGTTACCAAACTAATGCGTTCTCGGTTGTTACTTACTACGGACTTATAAGTTGGGAACTAACAACCGTACGAGAGGCTCCAGTGTCTATGGTCAGTTTACACGGCATTCCGTTGACCTCGCCCTTGATGATTAGACTGTTCCCATCGTGGGTTTGTGAGGTCGAGATCCTTGGGGCTCTTTTAACATCAGCCAGCACCCGCCCCGCAGTTCTGGCTTTTACTCGTTTCCCTGCTGCTGCTGGGCGGTGCTGTTGGCCGCACTACCCTCCTGAGATCGTTCACTTTCCCTTTCTAGGGTTCGCTTAAGGCAGCTGGATCGAAGGTGGCCGTTTTCCCCACAGCCATAGCACCTAGGGCTGTATCCTCTGTTGTGGTCGCGAACTGTAGCTGCTGCAACCTTCCTGACGCGATGGGAGCGAAGATCCTGCCACACGGCTTCCACCTCCAGTGCATGGGCCAAGGCGTCCTTAAGCGTCTCGTGGTGCCCGAGCCTCACAGCAGCTCTGACTTCCAGGTCGCGGATGCCGTCGATGAATGTCTGCACCAGGTTCCCTTCAATGAGCGCCGGTACAGACCGGAATGCTTTTCGCACCAGCTTCTCCACCTCTAGAGCCCACTGCTGCAGGTTTTCGTTGATGCGCTGCGCGCGATCTTAAAGCTGCGAACGAAAGACGTGTTCCAGGTGAGCGTCGCCATATCTCGCCTCCAATGCCTCAAGGAGTTGCTCATAAGTCACATCCTCACCGAGAGCTTCCAGAACTGTTAAGGCCTGGTCGCGCAGGCCTAGTGTGAGAGCAGTCATGGCCTGACTTTTATTCCAGCCGTTCGCCTTCATAACAGCCTCAAACTGGATTTTGTAGGCTGACCAGGAAGAGGTACCGTCGAACGGTGGCACCTTGAACCCACGTAGCGAAGGTTTTGTAGCTACTACGGGAGCTGTAGCCATCTCCAAGTTTGAGTTCGTCCAGTGATTTCTTCATGTCAGCCATTACGTTGTCAACCCGATTGTTTACTTGGTTGTTTCGGGTTTCAGCCTCCGACAATCGGTTGTCATGTTGAGCAACCTTATCCTTCACCTCCCGTATCTCTTTTTCGAAGGTAGCTTGAAGGTCCTTCATGGGGAGCATCTGCTCTTCCAACCGACGGGCCTGTTCCTCTTGTCGGTGGGCCTGTTCATCCTGTCCGCCACGCAGCTGCTCTTCCAACTGACAGACCTGTTCCTCCTGTCGGCGGGCCTGTTCATCCTGTCCGCTCCGCAGCTGTTCTTCCAACCGACGGACCTGTTCCTCCTGTCGGCGTGCCTGTTCCTGCAACATCACCATCAGAGCACCTAAGTCGGGTGCTGCAGATGTAGGAGCTACTGACAGGCCTGCAGCCGGTGGCTGGCCCTCCGACGTCTGCGGCGTTACACCACCAAATCTTCTTTGGTCCGTCTCCTGCTGGCGTTGACTTCGGGTACGGACACCCTCCGTTTCCTCCTTAGGTAAAATCGGCATGATTTTATCCCACTTCTGACACCAATTGTTACGAGGTTTAGGTTCGTGACAATAAAAATTGCTGATAGAATTACCTAAATTAACACTTTAATTTTCTTTACACCAATTAAAACTTAAAACACTAACAATTAATCACACTGATTCACTTTATTCCGCTCCGAAGCCTCGCTTGTCTCGCCGAATTCAATACTTCCCCGATCGCATCTTGCAGCGCCTATTTATATAAATTAGCAGCGAAATATCCAGAATATTCAAGTAAACACGCGCAAGGTACCAAGAGTTCGTGTTTCAACTTCAAGAACTTTAGTTCTTCGGTTCGAGACTAGATGGCGCTAGTGCCGTCAACTTGAGCGCGTAACAATATTACCTTTTGACTGCAGCTCCACTTGCGTGGAAATAATAATGTTTTCATATTTTTTTTAATTTCATTTAAAAAGCTTTATCACACCACACTAGTTTAGTGTGTTACCACACTAATCGATCGATCTCTTGCCAAAAAAAAAGATCGTATCAGGACGCTTACACGTTTTCGTCTCCATAATAATAATACGGGCAAGAGCGTACTGGCCAACAATAACGTGTCCTCGTCTGAACAAAGTTTGCGAAACACTGATGATGAGCCCATAACGACGTCGATCGATGATTGAACAAAGTTTTATCGACAATTATCCGTCGATCAGCTAAAGCTATGATACTAATCGATCGACATCGATCACCGTCGATCAATGGCATCGATCGACGATCGATCGATTAATGTGGTAACACCCTTATAACACCCATCACACCTGCCACAAATTGCACATGGACAAACGTTCAGACTTGAAGCAATTATTTGTAAGCCATTCAAGCAATTACTAAGTGAGTGGTTCGAATCTTTTTCATTATAGGACTGGGTGCTGTTTTCGAGAGTCATTACAAATCGTCTCGCACGCAGAATCGACGACTTTCAGCCTCCCGAACAAGCCGGTTTCCGAAAAGGCTTCAGTACCATAGACCACATACATACCCTGCGGCAGATTGTACAGAAGACTGAAGAGTACAATCTGCCACTTTGCCTGGCGTATGTGGACTATGAGAAAATCTTTGATTCCGTCGAAATTTGGGCGGTGCTACAGTCCCTTCAGCGGTGCCAAGTTGACTGTCGGTATATCGAAGTGCTGAAGTGTTTGTACAGTAGGGCTACGATGGCTATCCGAGTACAGAACCAGAGTTCGAAATCAATCCAACTGCAGAGAGGTGTAAGACAGGGTGATGTTATATCCCCGAAACTTTTCACCGCTGCGTTGGAAGACGTTTTCAAGCTACTGGACTGGAAAGGATACGGTATTAACATCAATGGCCAGTACATCACTCACCTTCGATTTGCCGACAATATAGTCCTTATGGCAGAATCGCTGGAGGACCTTAGCACTATGCTCAATGACCTCAATGTTGTCTCCCAACGGAAAGGTCTTAAGATGAACATGGACAAAACAAAGATCATGTTTAATGTCCATGTTATACCTATACCGGTAGTTGTTGGGAGCACTATGCTCGAAGTTGTTGACGAGTACGTTTACCTGGGACAAATAGTCCGAATATGTAAGTCCAACTTCGACCCAGAGGTCAATCGACGGATTCAACTCGGCTGGGCAGCGTTCGGGAAATTACGACATATCTTCTCGTCACGTATACCTCAATCTCTAAAAACTAGATTGTACAACCAGTGCGTGTTACCAGTGATGACTTACGGATCTGAGACGTGGTCCTTCACTGCTGGCCGTATGAGGACGCTCAAGGTCGCTCAGCGAGCTATGGAGAGGGCTATGCTCGGAGTTTATCTACGTGATAGACTCAGAAATGAGGATATCCGCAGTAAATTCAGAGTGACCGACATAGCCCAACGAATTAGTAAGTTGAAGTGGCAATGGGCCGGCCATATAGCTCGAAGAACCGATAACCGATGGGGAAGAAAGGTTCTCGAGTGGCAGTCTCGTACCGGTAGGCGTAGTGTAGGGCGACCCCCCACTAGATGGAGTGACGACCTGGTAAGATATGCAGGAAGTCGATGGATGCAGGTGACTCAGGACCGTGCTTTGTGGCATTACTTGTGGGAGGCCTATGTTCAGCAGTGGACTTGTGAAGGGCTGTAATGATGATAGGACTGGGTGACATACGAGCATACAGGTGACCTGATGGTAAGTGGTTTCTGTGGCCCATAGACATCTACATCTATCTACAAAACGCAGATGCGTTGTCAACCGTGAGGACTAAGACGGAATGTCTCGTTTCTAGTAAAAAGGTTCTCCGGTTCTCTACACTCACCATACGAAACACAGCAGCATTAAGCTACTATTTTTCGCCGTTATTTTTTAGAACGTGGTCCTTCCCCAGTTGAGCCTACCCATCCGTGCTACAACTATACTACTAATAAAACTGCAGCATGGCTCTACCACGTATGATTATTTTACATGGGGAAATGCCTACACATACCCGCTTCGCTAAGGACGGGTTATGTCGGACTTGCACCGACTAAAAGCCCATGGTGTTCCACCTTCATCGCATATTTGCAGGGCCACGGGAACGCTTTCGTCAATCCGCGGCCCCTCCAGCGCCAGCTACCATATGACAGCGCCTCCTCGGAAGAGGACTACTCTCCCCTTTGTCCTTCTAAAGTAAGGCGCGCCAGAACACATGACGCGCCTTTCTGCACGGCCTCCAACTACACCTTCGCAACGGGCGCCTCCGTATTCGATGCGCGAAGGCCATGGGGCCAGAAAAAACGAGCACTCAAAAGCACTAGCCTTCCTGACCCCAGCGTCGGATCTGGTCTATGGCTCCGCCGCCAACCAAGATTCGGCTGCGGAGGGTAGGGAGAGCGGCAACTCGCAATACCGACACTCCTCTCCCCCCGTAACCCCACCACCACCGCATCAACGGTGCGGCCCCGTTTGGGTCGAGGAGGATAGGGCGAGTGGCGCATCGCCATACCAACACTCCCACTACGACAATACGCTCCCGACACTTTAAGCTGCCATTTTCAATGTTGACATTTATTTTCCCGCTTAATAATTCAAGTATGTATTTAGCTTTTTTCTAAGCGATTGAGTAACAGATATGCAACCATCTTCACAATCTTTGTCACATACAATAATATTTGTATTGATTATTATTCTTGCTTGTTTGCACAAGATCACTGAAACGTGTGGAAAACAATCCATTTTTTTGGCAATATAACTTAAGTCATTTGCCGTTGGTTTATTAATATTCGATTTGATAGGACCATAAAATCGAGTAACAATACTTACTGCTGCGGCACCGTTTCCATTTAAATAATAAGCTAATAAATTACTCAATGATTCTCTAAGGTTTGACGCTCATTTAATAAATTACCAGATGTTACCCGACCGCTTCGCAGGACGTAAAATAAACTTTAGTTATAATTGTTACATAAAGTTATGTGGGTCCTATTTCATGACATAATCGACCTTTTATTATCTCTGCATTGGCCGGGTAGTAATTATCAAAGATCCTATTTTACGGATGCGCGTTAGAGTTAAGGTTTATCACGTTAGAATAGTTAGAACTACCAGTTCGCGCGAGCATGTACGCACGTACGCGAAGAATATCCTCAACGAGGGCTTCAAGTAGCCTAGTTGGTTATATTCACCGCATTAGAGATTCTCATTCCCCATCAAAGTGGACAAATTTATAGTTTGCACTTATCTGTCAATTCAATTTAAAAGACATTGGTTTAATTTGAGACAGGCAAGGACTCGTAAATATTAGTTACATAATTTCTTAAGGAGTTGTCACTTTTTCTTTGGTTCAAACTGGTAAATTCAAGAAGATGATTCGACCATCAGATTGTAACGAGGATTTATTTTAAAGAACACAAATGTTTCCGGAAAGCTGCAAACATGATTAGCAATTTGTTCCACTTGTTTAATAACAATAAAACTCAAATTATATAAAAGAATTCGTTTAAAACTACGATGAATGAACAAATTTATTTATTGAGATTAAAATCGAGTTTTAGAAAGAAGATGAAGAATTGGTAAAAATATTGTTTTCAGGCGATTACCTGTGAATTTATAAGTACACTCGGGCTAGATTATGGAAATCTACACGTGGAAATACTGCATTATTTATTTAATTTGTAAATTATTAACCGAATGTACGAGGGCGGCACTGAAAATTTTGGGAATCAAGGAAGTGACACAACATTACTATTTAAAAATGTATTTATTGCTTTTCGAAGTATTCTCCGCGAAATTTAACACATTTTTCCATACGATGGAAGCAATCATTGAAGCAACTATTCCATTCGGAAGTTGGGGTCTCCAAAATGCCCGTTTTGTAGGCGTCCACAGCTTCTTCAGGTGATGAAAATCTCTATCCACGCAATTTATTCTTTATTTTTGGGAAAGTATAGAAATCATTAGGGCTTAGGTCGGGGCTGGATGGTCTAATAATTCTACGTTTTCTTGCTCTAAAAACTCTTTTGTTCTGTGTGCGGTGTGAGAACTCGCATTGTCCTGATGGAGGATGACGCGGCGGTTGCAGTTCTCTTTACGGAGTTCAGAAACTACCTGTGGTAAAAAAATGCCAGCATACCATTCTGCATTAACCGTTCTTTGTCCCTCAAGAGGAATAGTCGTAACATGGCCGGTTTTGGAGACAAACGTGGCCACCATTTTTTTGCAACACTCCGTGAACGAACAATTTTTGTCGGCTTTAACTCATTTTCGAACACCCAAACTCGTGACAGGTTTTTTTGTTTCGGGTTCTTTGTATCCAGAATTCGTCACCTGATACAATGTTATATACAGCATTTGAGGATCCTGCGTGGAATCTTTCGAGAGTTCTGATGCACCAAGTAACGTGAGCCGCTTTTTGCTCTTCACAGAGCGAATGCGGTATCCATCGGGAACACAACTTTTTTACACCTAATTGTTCATGCAAGATTATTTGTATTTGACTCATGCCAATGTCTAAAGTTGCCTGAATTTCGCGGTATGTCACATGTCTTCCACACTGTTTTTGTGTTAAACCACTTCGAAAGTCATAATGAATCATCGCTACTTGTGACAAGACCGAGAATCCTTTCTTAAATAAATAAATGGTATTCGATTTTTAAAACCAAGGAGTTTTCAATTAAAAAGCTTTTAATATAACAGGAACAGTAGAAATATTCCACTCCCGATACTTTTAGTGCAGCCATGACAGGAATAGTGGAAATATTCCATTCCCGATACTTTTAGAGCAGCCTAGTATTCAGAATGTATAGAGAGCATGAATATATTATGGTAAATAGAGTACAGTATAATCAATACCTAAATGAATAATTTCATAGTATTGTAATAGCATATTCTTGTAATATTAATATGTAAATGAAATGTGATAGCCGTAGAACAAGTGCGTTCCTAACTACATAATAAATAAAATCATTAGGAGAAAGTTGTTATATTAAACAGCACTATATATTTTATACTATGAGTGTATTAAAGTTTGAAATTCATTAAAGTAAGATACCGCAAATTGAACAATATAATATAATACAGTTATGACAATAATTTAAACGATGTATTAAAAAATGAAGTTTTAATGAGTTTTCTTTATGTTATTTCAAATAACATGTTGGAAGAATATATTGTGTAACTGTTTCGACCATCAATAATATATTGTTAAAACTGTTTTATCTATCTATATAAAAAACAAAAAAATGTTTCTATCTAGGTCCGTTTAAATCATCTAACAGACCCTGTTTCATTAGAAGGGCAATAATACGAAGGTGGTATTAGACTACTATATAAAACAATGCATTAGGCACTAGGCACTATATTAAAAAAATCAAAATATCTTTTTTTTTATAAGAAAATGAATAAAAGTATTTCTTTTTTAGCATAGTAGCACACGCCGGGTATACCCTTGTATATTATAGTGCCGTTTTTTTATAGCATATCCTATACCTTTAAACGAGCAATTCTTGTATATATATATATATATATATATATATATATATATATATATATATATATATATATATATATGTAGGCGGCCCCATAATGAGTTGGCCTAACTATGAACCAATGAAGGAAATGAAACGAAACCAATTTTATTTTTCAATATAATCACCATGAATACTAACACACTTCTGACATCTGTGAATCAACATCTCAAAACCTTTATAAAAATAATCACATTTTTATCCTCAAAATGACTGAAGACGGCCGCCTGCAACTCTTCATCGCTGGAAAATTTTCTTCCTCTTAAGTCCCGCTTTAAATTTGGAAATAAATAATAGTCGGACGGGGCCATGTCTGGACTGTAAGGTGGATGTTGAACTTCTGTGAACCCGCATTGACGAACTGCATCCTTCTAAACACCAGCGGTATGAACAGGGGCGTTGTCATGGAGCAACAGGACACCTTTAGACAGCTTGCCTCTTCGTTTTTCCTTTATCTTGTCTCGTAATTTATATATTAAAGAAGCATAATATTCGCCGTTCACGACTGTATTACGTTCTTTAAAATCCACCATCAAAATGCCTTGAAAATCCCAAAATATTGTGCACATCAGTCGATTGTTGCACCTTTGCCTTTCTAGAGGGCTTTTCACCCTTATAACCCCATTCCATTGACTCGCGCTTGCTTTGTGAATCATAATACAAGATCATAGTTTCATCACCAGTCACTAGCCGCTCGATCACAGTCTTTGGATTTTCGCCACAAAGATCCAAAAACTCCGAAGCGCAGCGCACTCTTTCCTGTCTCTGTACCGCTGAAAGAAGTTTCGGTAACCATCTTGCACTCACTTTTTTCATGTGAAGATGTTCATGGATCGCGCGATGAACGGTACTCTTAGAGAGCCCAAGCCTTGCTGCAATTTCTCTAATCTTCAAACGGCGGTCACTCAGAACCTCCTCTTCGATAAGAGCAATCGTTTCGGGAGTGAGCACTTCCACAGGTCGACCGTCGTGGCCAAAGTCTTCGACGGTTTCTCTCCCGAGGCGAAACTCTTTCACCCAATTTTTCACTGTGCTATAGGAGGGGGCGGACTCCTTATACACGCCATGCAATCGTTCTTTTATTTGGGCAGGGGATAAACCTTCTTTAAACAGAAACTTTATGACACTTCGATACTCAGTTTTCGACATTTTGAAAAAATACGCGACTCTCGTTATTCAAATGCCTGTTAAACTAAGACTAAGCATTTCATGTCGATGCACGTTTCTTATATTAAGTGCACGAAAAAAGTACTATTTAATGCAACACAACATGTAGCGATATGTGGCGTTGAACTATATCAGGCCAGTTCATTATGGGACCGCCTGGTATATATATATATATATATATATATATATATATATATATATATATATATATATATATATATTATGGAAATCCACATGTGCAAATACTGCATTATTTATTTAATTTGTAAATTATTAACCTAATGTATTCAGAATATATAGAGAACATAAATACATTATGGTAAATAGAGTGCAGTATAATCAGTACTTTAATGAATAATTTCATGGTATTGCAATACCATGTTGTTGTAATATTAATATCTGTCCTATACCTTTAAACGAGCAATTTTTTTAATCAGAATCTCGGAAACGGCTCCAACGATTTTCATAAAATTTTGTGTACAGGGAGTTTCGGGGGCAGTAAATCGATCTATCTAGGATTTATTTTTAGAAAATGTCTTTTTGTCCGTGTTTTTAGGCAATGAAAAACTGCTACAATATCGTTAGAATAAGAAGGTAAATTTTGACAGTTTATTAATGATTACAAATAGCTTAATTGGTATATTAGGCGGTCACAAAATCGTAATACCATGGTTCGAGCCCAGACCGACCGACTGACTTTTTTTAATTTTTTGTTCAAGTTCCTTTCTTTTTTGAGAAAATCTATTTTTTCGAGACCTTTTTTAGTATTTTTAAAAATACGAAAATTTAAATTAAACTAATTGCACTCATGATTTTTTTATTCAAATAACCAGTTCAGTTTTTTCTATTATGTCGCTAAGATCAAAAAATATTAGGTATTCGTCTTTCATCAGTATGTAATTTGTATCCAAATATAATTTCCAAAACACACGAATTAAAAAAAAACCGAGCGAAAAATACCGAGCAAAGCTTGGTCAACCGGGTACTGTTACTTAAACGCCATCCTTCAGCCTGACTCCAGTTACATTGTGTAAATATTTAGTTACAAATTCCCGAGAAACTTTCATTGGTTTCTGCTAACTTCTGGGTCAAAGCTGGCAATGAAATAGAAACAAAAAATAGGCTGGAACTGGCAACTGGTAGCTAACCACAAGAACTACAAAACAGGTTTAGATAACTTTTTACTGATTCAATATAATAATTTTTACTGATAAAAATATATGTAATACTTTTCACTGATACAAAATAGGTTTTGATAACTTCGTTTGAACTTACTATCAACTAATTACCTACAAATTTCCGTGAAATTTAAACTGCTAGCTTGATAGAGCTGACATACATTTAATGATGGCTTTAATTTTAGATACATTATATTTCACTCATTTACCGGTAGGCGAGTGTTGGGCGGCCATAAGACATAAGAGCCACGTTGCAGATTTATGGTTGTGGCATGAATGGGTCGGTTCGACCGGGGAAGGACCACACTCTCACAGAATACCTGTGTAGAATAGCAGCTCAATGCTGCCGTGTTTCGTATGGTGAGTGTAGAGAACCGGAGACCCTTTTTACTGGAAACGAGGCATTCCAACTTAGTTCTCACGGGTGACATGAATCTTGATTCGTAATCGAGGATGGATGTATATGTCTACTACATTTATTACGTCATTTACTAGATCTGCTCCAGACACTACTATAGCAATAAATTACTCCATTAGTTCACTGTAGTAAAACGTATAACCTACTTATATACTGGATAATTGTTTTACCGTTTGGAAAAAATACGGTGTCACAGGTGAACGAAATGGAAGCCCATGGCACTGATATTTTACCATTTTTTTCTTTTAAATCAACATATGAAATTGATTAACGCTTTGATAATGAGCAATTTTTAATAGACTAAGAGTGACAAACGAGCACACGGTCCACCTGATGGTAAGTAGATGCTGTGGCTCTTAGACATCTATATTTATTCGCGATTAAGTATCAAAACGCAGATGCGTTGTCACCCCTGAGGACTAAGTTGGAAGGCCTCGTTTCCAGTAAAAAGGATCTCCTGATCTCTACACTCACCATACGAAACACAACAGTATTAAGCTGCTATTTTACGCTGTCATTCTGTGAGAGCGTGTTCCTGTCCCGGTTGAACCGACCCATTTGTGCTACAACCATAATATAGCTGCAGCATGACTCTATCACTTACAAAATTTTCGTTATGTACATTAGTTGTGTAACGTTTTCAATGCACATGTTTTTAGTCGTTATTAGGAAGACTTTGCTGCCCATCTCCTGATTTGTTTCGCCTCTTACGATTTCCACAGGATGATATGGGGGTAGTAGATATTCATACACCTCCACTACACGATGCGTCACCTATTGACCCGCTTTTTTATAGCAGTGGAAGCAAATATTACGTAGTAGAGCCACGTTGCAGCTTTATTATGGTTTTAGCACGAATGGGTCGGCTCGACCGGGGAAGGAGCACGCTCTGACAGAATACCAGCGTAAATCGCAGCGTAAGCTGCTGTGTTTCGTACGGTGAGTGTAGAGAACCGGAGACACTTGTAATGGAAACACGACATTCCATCTGAGTCCTCAGGGATGCCAACGAATTTGCAGTTTGATCCTTGTTTGAGGGTAAATGTGGATGTCTATGGGCCACAACAACCATTTACCATCAGGTGGACTGTGTGCTCGTTTGTCACTCTATCCTATTAAAAAAATGCAGAAAATCAATGGATGCAGGTAGCTCAGTACCGTGTTTTGTTGTATTCCCTAGGGAGTTTAGCAGCGGACTTGTGAAATGCTGTAATGAATGAAAAAAACACAATGTCTTAGAAAGCTAGCATGTCTTAGCTTATATTGTAGTTGCCGTTACCATTTACTATCTATCAAAAGTCCACTGCTTACCATAGGCTTCCCCCATGGAATGCCTCATTGGGGGGATATTTTCCATAATAACCAGACAGGTTGGCAATCGCAGTTTTTCATTTGTTGTAGTTATTTTATGTATTAAAATTTCTGTTGGCCATATCAACGAGAAAATTATAATAAATATTTCTATACAGGGACATATACAGAAGACGCCGTATGGTGTCCCTTGAAAGTTGGTATTTGCTGCTTCTCCTAATCTATCTGGATCCCAAGTAAAATCAATGAGCGTCAATATAACACAAACTGTCACTCTCATGACAACATCGGCTGGCTAATTCAATAGAAGTTGCATAAGTTAATTCCTCCCTCTTCATTCTATCATCAGACCACAAGACGTCGTCGCGTCGTCATTCATAATGCGGCAGCAAAAGAGTGGAATAATTTACCAGCTTGTGTTAATTGATAGAATCAGGCGTTACTTCGCGGAAATTTATTATAATAAAGAGAGAGAGGCATCTTCAGGTGATGTAGACTCTTCTTTAGAGGCGAAACACGTGTTGTATTATCATCGATGGTGTGTCTGTGCTGGAATAGTGGTGTTGAGAGTAGTGGTGCTGGGAGTAGTGGTGTTGGGAGTAGTTGTGTTGGGAGTAGTGGTGTTGGGAGTAGTGGTGCTGAGACTAGTGTTGATGGGATTAGTGCATGAAATTGAGGGAGGACGGGAGGTGCTCTTAAATCCAGGTAGACACATCATTGTATTTAATTAAGCGGATGGTACCGAATTAAATATTAATATATTTATTACAGCTTCTATGTTTCCATCTGATTACAATGTGTGTGTTCTTAAGGCAAGATTAAATAGGCTTTTGTTAAGCTTCCATCGGGTGGGATGGTAGTCAAGCACTGGCTTATAATAGCAACAAAAAAAGAAGTTATGAGAGTCACCGAAAAAATTCCATAAGAGGTCCATTTTCCGAATTTGATACGGAGCAACTGGCCGTATGAGGACGGTCAAGGTCGCTCAGCTAGCTATGGAGATGTCCATGCTCGGTGTTTCTCCGCGTGATAAACTTAGAAATGAAGATATCCGCAGTAGAACCAGAGTGACTGACATAGTCCAATGGCTAATATAGCTCGAAGAACCGACAACCGTAGGGAAAAAAGGTTCTCAAGTAGCAGCCTCGTAACGGTAGACGTAGTGTGGGGCAACCATCCACTAAATGGAATAAGGAACTGATAAGACATGCAGGAAGTCGCAGGTGGCAGAATCGTGCTTTGTGGCATTTCTTGGGGGGAATGATGATGAATGATGATGAACTGGTACAAACGCAACAACTAAAATAATAATTTCGTTAGCTGTTATGCAAGTGCATAAATACTCAAGTATCAAATAACATTACACATTCAAATATTTCTTTAAATTTTTAAAGCACAATCAGCTTAAGCTTATAATATTGATGAAATATATGAGTACTATCCTGCGCACCAAAATATACGTAGCCTGTATTATATTTTATAGAAATAGAGCAAACCGATTGTAATATCTGTGTTTCCCCGGTGGAAATCGTTCTCGAACTCTATATTAAATACTATATCTATGTTCTCTTATGAGCTTCCCTATCATACAATATTTCACCTACGATAACTGAAATTAGTATGTGTTACATACGTTTTGGTTTGGAAATAATTTTATTTATTGTTTTACAAATACAATGGCGTTATTACGTTATTTAGGAACATGATAATTAGAATGAACTGTTAGCAATTTTTTTTCTTCTGTTATGTTATAAAAATAAAGTAGTATTTTATTTTCCTTCTTCAGATTATATTCTTTGTTACGTAAACAGTAATAAGAGCATCTGCTACGAAGTTATGTTTTTCTTGAAAAAAGTTTGAAAAAAATTGCATTCTAGAAAATATCTAGTAGTAAGTTTTGTTATATTAAATCTTAAAGCTCGTTAAAAGTCTATGATAAATTAACAGATTTTTAAAGTGCACCTTATTGCTTAGGTTTTCCTACAGAGAGGTAATTTTAGAAGGGTTTTATTTTTGCTGAATTTTGTGAGGATATTTGCCACTGCATTTAGATTTGGCAACTGCAGTTTTTTTGTTGGAGTTGTTATTAGAAAGACTCTGCAACCCATCTCCTAATTGGTTTCCTTCTGTTCCTCTTACGACACCCACGGGATGATATGGGGTAGTGGATATTCTTAAACCGCAACAACATGGTACGGAAAATTAAAAATTTTGCGCAAGACAGTTGAGAAGCGCAAGAGCAATACATTTGCTGAATCAGTCTTCCATGAGAACATTAAATAAACGCTATAGCTATTTGATATCATAATATCGCTAAAGCTTGGAATTGCGTCCCCATATGTGTAGGTTTTTTATTATATCACTTAAAATAAATAATTTCCTTGTTTTGCATGTTTTCTTTCAAAAACTCGTGACCATTTGTTTTGGAAATTAAAATTAAAAAAATTGTGATTTTTTTAAAAATTGTATTCAATATTTTCTACGTTAATATGTCTCCAATGGGTAAAACCGTTCAGAAGTTACGCGATCACTAAAAGTCACAAGTGATTATATATAAAAAATAATTATGCCTATAATTGTGTACACACGTACGAAGTGAAACTTCTTTACGACAAAAAATATTCTTATATTTTATATAGGTAGTTTAAGTAATAGTATATTCATGCAGTCCCGGCGGTGAAACGATACAAGAAAATGTGCCTTTTTTATTTTTTAATACCGTACTGAATTTTTACTATGTAGATACAGAAGTTTCACTTTAAAAATATATGAAGATTTTTTTAGACGGTTCGGTTTTATGTGACAGTTCAGTGGCTAAGCTTTTGCATTATCTTTAGGCTTTTTGGTTTCATCATCGTTTTAGTGTTGACTTTGAAATTGCAGACGGTAACCTGATAAACGCAAACTAACTCTTGTTTATTCATCATTATCTTTTGAATGCACCTACTACCGAAAAAAAAACTCTGTTTTTTTAAGTTTTACTATAGCGTACAAGTTTATAACACCTATCCCACCTAACAAAAATTGCACATGGAAAAACATCTAGACTTCAATACACTTATTTGCATGCCATTCAAACCATTATTGTCCCGTGAGTGATTCAAATCCGCGGCCATTTCCATTGCGCTACCAAGACGTCAAGTTGATATTTTTCATCGTTTATATTTATTTTCCTCTTTAAAAAGTATTTCATATGCTTATGGCAAAAATATAATAATGTTAAAAATATAATACAGTTGCAGCTTTTTTCTAACTGATCGTGTAACAAATACGCAAACATCTTCACAAACTTTGTCACATACGATAATATTTGTATAGATATTCTTGCTTATTTGCACAAGATCACTGAAACTTGTGGAAAACAGTCTATTATTCTTTTTTGGACAGTATAATGTTAAGTCGTTTGCCGTTGGTTTATTAGCAATTGATCTGATGGGATCATAAAATCGAGTTACAATACCTATAATAAAATTCAATTATCACAATCATTTTGACGATGTATTAAAAATAAAAATAAAATAAATCTAGGTTTTATCAGTACTCTTTAAGTTATTTCAAACAACATGATAGAAGAACAAATTATGTAACTATTTCTACCTTCAATAATATATACTGAAAACAGTTTTATATATTATATTTCCGTTTAAAAAGCTACTAGTCGTAGTATAGTTATTATGCTACTGCAATGTCTCCTCTAGTCTAAATTTCCATTACGGCGGTCAGTCTCAACGGAGACTAGCCATCTGCGCTGGTCAGGATTATAGTGCACTGGTGAGGTCTCCATTTCGTCACTTAGGACTCAGGAACAATGGATTATGTGCTTTCCAAGTCACTGTGAAGGAAGGAAGGTTAAGGCACTGTGTGAAACATCACCAATTTCCTGACACCGGGATGCTACAAAAATTTTCTTGATTCTTGATTGAACCACCTAATAACTGATTTTTCAACCTGACCTGGGATTCGAACCAACTCTAGCAAAATAAATAGTTAAAAATTCCAGAAACTAACGAATATTGCACGGGAATATGTAGCTAAATAGTTGGTTATTAGTTGCTAATTAGTTGCTAAAACCAGTTGTATGAAAAACAAAACTAAATCAACGACAATAGATTCAAATAATAAGACGAAATAGTTTGCTAATTTATTGGAAGAATATCCAAAGATTGGCCGGCCCTGGAACCGGTGGCGAACACCAAGCTACCGTAGCACGTGGTTTTCATATATGACATTCACCCATAGATTTTGTTGCTCCTCAAAAATGGCATTAAGGATGCTCAAAAAGCCAGCAACTAAATAGAACCAAAAAAAGGCTCGACCTGGCAACCAGTAGCTAACTATAAGTGTTACAACGTCGGTTTTAGAAATTTATTAGTAACTATTATTTGCGAATTTTTAACTATTAGTAACTATTATTGTATTTGAGATACAAATTAAATACAAAAAAGGCTGGACTTGGCAAACGGTAGATAACTACAAGAGTTACAAAATCGGTTTTAAGGAACTAATTAGCAACTTTACATAAAACTAGTTTTAACGGATTTTATCGCTTATATTAACTTTTCTATATATCCGACGTTTCGAGCACTTTACAGCACCCATGGTCACGAGTGGACTGAGGTGGGCAACGTCCAGATGACATACATATTTAACCGCGGTTACCCACAGATTAAAATTATTAATTTTTGTTCCAATCTACAAACAAAAACAATAAAAATAAAACAAATAATTTGAATTTTGGAGTAAAACGCGGTTAACGATGACATCTGGACGTTGAACACCTCAGTCCCCCCGTAACCATGGGTGCTGTAAAGTGCTTGAAATGTCGGGAATATAAAAAATTAACTAACTTTCACTGCTAGCTTGATAGAACTATTCGAACCCGGAGTCACAAGATTGCAGTCGTGCTTACGACCACTAGGCCAATGAGACAGCCGCTAGTGTAGTCATATGAAGCCTCATCGATATTCGTTTCATGTTTATGTTAGAAATACAACAAATAGGGATATCGTTGGATAATATTTGCGTTGCGCGAAAGCTACGCTAAATTCAATATTATTCATCTCCTTCGATATAAATAAAAATATAAACAGAATTTGTAAGCTAATACAAAGTCCGAATTTATTTATTTAAATGAGGAAATAAGCAATACTATATTTTTATGAAACTTCGTTATTTTTATTGGAAAAATCCTAAATAATTGATGACAAATTAATGTGCAAATAATGTTGTTTGGTAAAATATTTCATTGCTCTTTGATACGGTATTGAGTATCCGACCGTTGCCGTTACCTTTATAGCTTATCAAAAGTCCCATGCTGAACATAGACCCCCGCCGTAGATGGCCTCATAGGGAGGATATTTAACACAGTTACCAGGCGGTTGGCAACCGCAGTTATTTATTTTTTATTCATTCTTAAGTAGACGCTGCAGTTCATCGCCTGGTTTGTTTCCCTCTTTCGTCTCTTACGGCACCCATGTGATGACTTAATTTGACGCAGTGAAGAGTCTTATACCCCTACTACACTGCTAGAAAATTCTTACACCCCTACTTCACTGTTAGAAAACTCTTACATCCCTACTACACTATTAGAAAGTTCTTACACCCCTACTACACTGCTAGAAAATTAGACCTGAGAATGTCGAGCATCTTCAGCACCTGTCCTCGAGACAATCATCCTAATATGTTCAAATATAGACCGGGAGGAAGGGGTTCACGATTTTTATAATCAGAATCTTACACCGTAATATTATAAAATTATTATAGGAGTGATTAAGTTTTACAAAAAGCAATTTCGATAGTTCTATACTTATTATCAGTTGTGTCGTAAGTTCATATTTCTTTGCAAGTTTCGTACAGAAAATAATTAAGTTTAGGATCTGATAAGGTTTTGGAAAATAAGGTGTTTACATTTTATTCAGCATATTCAATTCTCCCCTAATAGTCTATTGAGTTGAGCCGTGGTAGTTCAGATGGTTAGTAAGCTGTAAATTTCACAGTACACGAGTAACTCGGAATCGATCTCTGCCCAAATGAAATTGTTAATTGCAATTTAAAGTGCTAATTTACCATGTGCTCGGCGATGAATGAAAACATCGTGGGGAAACCTGCATGTCTGAGAGATAAAAAATTTTCGAAGACATTCGAAGTTCCCTAACACGCATTGGGCAGCGCGGCGGACACTTCCTTACCCTAAAACCCTCTCAGAAATGAGGGGAGGCCCGTGCCCAGCAGTGGGACGTATATATGTACTTTAACACTCACTTTAAATAACTCTATGAACGGCTGAATGAGGAATATTAAGTTTGGTGAAAAGATCACCAACACTCTATGTATCTTGTTTAGTTGTTTCCTCTTTCGCGCTTCGAATCTTGTCCATAAAATTATATATAACTCCAGAATATTAGACTAAAGTTCATATTATTTTATAAACCTGTTTCGGAAATGAGGTTCTTAGAAATTTTGTTACTATAATTATTTTACGAACGTAGTATTTATTTAATTTTTGTAATGTCAATATTTTAAGCACGTTTCAGTATTATTGTTGTGTAAAAGGCTCTTCAATTTTTTCGGTCCGTAGGTCCAAAATTGATAAAAAAGTCATTTTTATTACGAAAACAATTTTGTGATCGTTTTCGACAGCAAATTGACGCTTCAGTGAAATATATTACTCAAATATTTGAGATATAAATACGTCTGTATTGCTAGTCGGTAGAGAAAAAATTGCCTTTATGAATCAGTTATTAAATAAAATATGTAAAATTTAGAATTCATACAGTGTTACTTGTTAAGGTGCGTATTTGAACAAAACTTGTAATTAAAAAATATATCAACTAATAAATAATCTAATACATTTCTACATAATCTTGATTCCATAATAGCCAATTCTATTTTTTTTAAAAGGAGTAAATACACATGCTTCTCTAATCATTAGTATTCTTCTATAAAGTAAGCATTATTGTATTTATTATTTTTTAGAAAATAATGGATAGGCAATTTATTAATAAAAATTTTGATCTGTTAAATTTCTTAAAGAACTAAAACTCGATTTTATAAAGAAAATATCTTAAAATTTGGGCGTAGCGCCTACATTAAATTGTGTATGTGTGCTGCCGCTGGGACGGCTGAGTTCGGAACATATTTTTCGGTGGTTTTGTGGGCATATAACGTATCTAATACATATATCATTGTTATGTCATCAATTTTTTATCTTTTTCGATAACAAATTGACGCTTTAGTAAAATATATTACTTTTAATAACATTATCATACTAATATCGGTAAACAATTTCAGTGTAACAAAATAAAATATACGTGGTAGAACCATGCTACAGTTATATTAGTAGTATAGTTGTAGCACGAATGGGTCGGCTCGACCGGAGAAGGACCACGCTCTCACAGAATACCAGCATCAAATAGTAGCATAATGCTGCTATGTTTCGTATGGTGAGTGTAGAGACCGGTTCTCTACACTCACTACTAGTTGTAGCACGAATGGGTCGGCTCAACCGGGGAATGATCATGCTCTCACAGAATACCAGTATACCGTACGCGGAGACCCTTTTTACTGGAAACCAGGCATCTTAGTCTTCATGGGTGACAACGCATCTGCATTTTGATTCTTAATCGAGGATAGATGTAGATGTCTATGGGCTACATCACTCAATATCAGCTGGAATGTGTGCTCGTTTGTCACTCTGTTCTATAAAAAATGAGCTACCACAAAATATTTCAACTACGATAACACAAATTAGTATATGTTGTATACTTTCTAATAAATACTTTCTATAAGTGCACTGGAGCAGCGTGATGGTCAAATTGCTCCACAATCCTCTCAACAGTCAGATGTTTTGTGTTCAGCAGTAAGATGTATGAAGGCTGTAGTTTTAATTTTATTTACTTTAGGGCGTAGTCCGTCAGACAACAAAAGAAAACGTGTATAGGATAGGGAAGTTTACATTTGGAGATAACGTTCAAATATTCTCTCGTTCACCCTCCATATAAAAAGTGATGCTATAAACATTTACAATATAAGATACGCAGTAACGATTTAAATTTACGACACCAACTGGAAATGTAAAGTTTTACGGCACTCGACACTGGCGAGATCTAATAAATTCTCACATTTGACATATTTGTATTCTGAAGCCTGTTGTGTAGTTTTGTATTGGTAAAATATTTATTTCTTAGAGGTGCTGTTCAGATTACTAACTGTTACAGATTGATGGTGACGAGTTACGCTTTTAGCAAATGCCTTTATTTATTAATCATTTAAACTTGAAATTTTGAAATCTATCAACCAAATCTGGAAATATTATTACAAACTAAGTAAGCGACGTACATATTTACGAGCATTACGACAAGAAAATCAATAGACAGCTCTGCGTTTGTATTATGTTCTTTCACTATTATTTCTAAGTTAACAAAAACGCCTTAGTTTATTTTTCCTTCTCAGAATTTCACAATCTAACAAATTATTGTAAATTATCTTTTGACATAAAATCATTGTAAAGTTAAACTTATTTGTATATTTAGTAAAGTTTGATGCTTTTTTTATCAAATTTTATCTGAGTTCCAAAAAAGAGGAGGTTCTTTTTTTACCAAACAGGTAACCTGGTTATAAAAAACAATCATACATAGAGATTCCATAACTTGGTTGATGGTGAAGCCATAGACCTGACCAAACCGCGGCTATGGTAAGAAAGGCCGTTGCTTCCGAGTGCTTGATATACCTGGAACTATGATTTCCGCGTACTTGCGTTGCGCAGGTGGAATTGGGGACCACGGAGGAAGGCCTAGTGTTTTGGTGTGCCTTACCTGAGAAGTTGAAGGGGGAGGAGTTGTTCTCTCCCGAGGAATTGCTGACGCGGCTTATGCAGCAGATGTGTGCGAAAGCATTTCCGTGGTCCTAATATGCGTCAAATGTGGAACACCTTGGGATATTAGTCAGTACGAGTAACGTAACCGACATAACACTTGTTGCTTACGCGAGTTTGGTAAGTGTAAGCATTTCCCCATGAAAAAATTAGTAGTTCTCCTTAATTTTGAAACAGAAACGGAAACTTTTTTATTCAATATAGATTATAAACAATACTCATTGAAAGTCACTTTTTTCATTTACTTTACGTTACGCTACGATTCGTAAGGGTGAAAATGGAAGTGATTTTTTAAATATAGCTATTTAGACGGTATTATAGTTATTACTTTGGATATGTGATATTACTTAATCCGCTTTAAAGGGTAAAAAATTAAACTTTTGCTAAATAGGTAAGAATCCACTTCATAAACTCATATAGGCTACAGCATCGGCTTTCCATCAGCTGGACTGTGAACTTGTTTTCACCTTTATCCTCGCACCGTTTAGAAATATATTAACAGCAATATAATACGGTTATCGTATCAAGTAGTTTCGTGTTTCCATTTTTCGATTTTCCAGTCAAAAATCCCCAAATTTGCTTCTGAAGTAGGTCCTGAATTCTTATATGTTAGCTCCGACTTCAGAAACTATTATGGGAAAGTTATTTTTCTATTTATGAATTAGTAGTGTGGATACAAAGTTAAAAGTACCTTTGACACTGAAATCTATGTTTTAAATTTATAATTCGGATAGTGTTGTTTGACAGTATTGTCCTTCGAAATAGTGAAATTTAACGATTTTGCAATTTTAAAATAGTAATGTGACAAAATTTTAAACTTTGTATTGGAGTCTTGGATAACATTTTTTTTAAAATTCTGATGCTGTTTTGTGATGGTGCTGTCCTTCTAAATCACGAGCATATGTTGTAATAAGTATTTTGAATTGTTATTGTGGGTACCAGTAATTAATCTCTTATACCGGTTCAAGTCCGGGTTGAAATCCTCAATTCTAAGGCTAACCGAATTCTGCACATCTAAACCGTTGCAAGTGATAATGCTCTGATTTTTATGCTGTAGGAAAAAGTATAGACTTCATCATTGGACTCTATATTTCAACTTTTTAACCATAATATTGCACCCCTGTAAAGTAATCTTACTGAATTTTAACAAAAAAAAAAACTGCTTTTCAAATATTTAAGTTCTTCTGAAATTCAACTCAGTTATAATTTCTGTGTCGATCGCCTATAGGTCTGATTTAAACGGTCGACCCGAGTTGGTTCTCCAAGCCCACTACGTATTCCGTAGTCGTACTGTGATGGGAAGGTTGTCCTATCCATCTATCTAGTAGAGGCGTGGGGGAAAAGTTAGTATGATGATGGTGTACTCGCTCTATTCTTTATCACTCTGACGGGACCGCTTAGATCCGCTTAGATCGATCGGATGCGTTGCTGAAGTCATGAAGACTGGTGCTAATTGCCTCTGAGTAACTAACAGATTCGGGTCCCATTTGCATATGGAAAGCTTTGTATGCTAGCGCGTTTTGCCTGCTGAAGAACAATGAAAACAGTTGTCCTCTCCTAGTGAGCCGCCTGACACTGAACGCCTGACGCTCAAAAAAACGCATATACATTTGATTCTTCCGAATCGGTGATATAAATAGATCGATAGAAAGGTACGAGTCTATGAACCAAAATATTCACTTACCGTTTGGTAGAATGAGCTCTTCTTTGTTACCCTTAATTGTAAAAAGATAATTGTCCGTGGACGTTTTTCTTTCTTTTTCTTGTCCTTAATTAAAGTAAATTTATCTTCTTGGGATTGAAATAACCCACTGAAATCCAAGTACAGCTGATAAAAATAAAGTATTGTCGCGTATAAAACTGCGAAGCTAACAGAAAAATGTAGTAAATGTTTGGTTAACCCTCAGTTATAGGAAAAGACATTAAATGCTGCCATAAAATTTGCATGATAATAAAATCAGTGCTCCATGAGGTCATTAAATAAAACTTATAGCTCTTTAATAGTGTATTATCGTTAAAGCTTATAATTATGTTCCCATATGATGTAGGCTATTTATTATATCACGTAATCAAGTAATATTAAGAAATAAGTTCCTTACTTTGCAAGTTTTCTTCCGAAAAGTCGAGGATCCTTTCATCCGCACTTTCAAACACAAAATTTTTTAATGTGATTGTTTTAAATTATTTACAATATTTTCTTCATCTTCGTAGATCTTCGTTAGACAAAGCAATGAATGTGAGTTTCCATGGAAAAAATCTTAGTAATATGCAAAAGCATATTATTTTTTACTAAGCGAGGTTTGTTTTTATTATTTTCATACGACCGGAAATATTACATAATAATGGCCGCAAATACCGATAACCATGAAGAAGCTTTCGAGGTTCAAGGCATTTGCCATTTAGGTACTTGTAGCGGCGCTGTCGTCGCGCCACAAGCAAAAACACACCGAAGCCTAAATCGCGCTATCAACATTCCGAATCATAAACAGTATGTATAGAACTTCTTCGAACTATCACATGGAGTGTTGGCCGCTCCCCGGGCAGAACACCTTGCCCGGCGGGAGATCTCCCCCTTTTCCCTTCCACGGCCACATACTCATGTGAATTATAATAGGTGGAAAAATCCACTGTAAATGGGTATGCTCTGTGTTGAGTCGTGGATTTATTACAGACTAATGAAATTATTTTTAAAATATAAATTATAGCGATTTTATTTTTCATAAGAAGCACTTTTGTACATGGGATCTTTTGAATTTATTTTTAAATACATTCGGTGTCAGACGCGTTCAGACGCGTTGGCTATGTTGGCGAAAGTATAATTAGATGTTAATTATATTTTATAAACACAATATAAAATAGTGCACGATTATTATTGCATATTTATCAGGGTAGTCTACTCTACATCATTTGACATGTTTCTTTGGTCTTTTAAAACTGTAAATAAATCTTGTCCGTGTAGTGGCAGCGTAAGAAAATTCACTACTCCATATCATCCTATAGAAACTGGAACAGTATGTGGGCAGCATTATAATTATAACAGCTAAAAATCCTGCCTGCGAATCGTGGCAACTATGACACTAGTCACCCTTTGAGGTAATATACAGGTAGGCATGTAATCGTTTAGTTGTTAACTTTTCTATATATCTATATTCTATCGGTATGAATAAATAACAACGTAATCAGGTAGTGAATATTGAATAGAAGGGAAGGAAGGCTTGAGGAAAGACTCGGAAATTAGATGAGTATCAAGATGAGCACTGTCAATGGATGCGAGAAGGTCAGACTAATGGCAAGGAATACTTTGAGCGTTTATCTAAGCAATATTAAGATTGTCAGGATATTGAGACAAGAGTTGGTTATAATTTTGTTGATTTTTGTTGCCATATCTGCACTTTCTCCTGATTTCTCTTCTCAGTCAATTCTATATTAGTTTCTGAAAGGTTAAGAGGAGTGAAATTTTTGTCAGCTTTTACCATAGCCTTACGTAACGAAGATTCTTGCGATCATAAATGAAAAAATGCTCTCAGTGAAATTATGCAGCTTTCCAATTGTGTGTATTAGCAATAACAGCTCTGAAGAATTCTAGGTCAATATTATCATATGCCATTTGTGGGAGATTGCAAAACTTTTCTGTGTCATTTTCTATCCATTCATTATTTGTATGTCTTACCGGTTTAGACCATATATTTGACCAGAATACTCGAAAATCTTCGGGTGTTGGAATTGTTGAACTTGTTGAGGTTAATTCTTCACCGCTTTCTGCTAAGTTCCTATAAAATGCTTTTTCATTGTTATAAAATTTCGTGTTTTGTTGCTTTCTGCGTATAAATTGTGTATATCTTTTTAATCAGTTTGCCGTAGAACTTAATTTTTGTTTGAGGGTATCTAGGAAATGCAAATGATCTGAATTTACATGATCATATCTTGAATGTGTTTGGTACTTATTTATAATGATTTGGACTTCTTTAGTCACTTTTTTTTGCTTCGATTTCCTCTCACGAACTGCGTTAACCTGCCTATTTTTTTCCTCAGATCATGTATTTTATTTTGCAAACGCCTCTGCCAAGCAGGTAAACTTTTTATTTCACGCCTACTAGAATTCTCATTTAAAAACTTTGTTCCGTTTACCTGGCTTGCTGTATAGGCGGCGCAATAAATAGCTAATATGGATAGTTTCGAAATCACTTTCACAATTTAAATATTCTGGCAAAATTTTTATATTAATGAAATTTACAATAGTTGGTAATTTTTTAGCACATTTTTGTTTTGCGATATACGGTATGTTAACAGGATCACACGCTACATATATTTGATAAGCTTCTGAATATATTTGTTGTATCTTTTGTTTTTTGTCGTTAATTAAATCAACTAACTCTTCCTTATCTAACTCAACACTGGCTTGTGTAATGAGACTTGCTTGTTTTGTATTTTCCGTAATGGGTTCTAATACGTTGTCCTTATTCAGTGATAAATTGTCCCACCCCACCTCAAATGAATCGCTTCTACTCATACTACTTCGCGGTGCATCGCTACATCGCGGTTGACTGGTTGTTGGTTCCAGGATTCTGAGTTGTGATTTATCAGGTAGCAGTTGTAAATTTAAAACAGATGTTGATTCTACTGGCGATCCTGTTGTGAGGCTTTTGCTGTTACAGTTATTTGTTTCATAGCTAGCTTGCAAAAATTTGTTACTAATCTCTTTTTACTTCGTGTAGTCGCTCGTCACAAATCAGTTTGTTTTTTATTATGGATCTTCTTTGATCGGCTAATCTCTGTTCTGATAAATACGACAGTTCTGGGCAGTATTCTATAAATTTACAGCGTGTTCGTTTTCTGTAGGCTGTTAAATTAGTTCCCAAGTCTGTGACTTCAAAACAAGATTTTATTAATTTTTCATTTAGTTCGCTAGACCATCGCTTCTTTACATTAATTGGTTGTTTTCCATTTATCGTCATATTCCTACAAACATTAGGGGGAATGTTTTCGTCCGATGTCTTTTCGTAACTATTAAAGGCATTTTGAAATCTACCACTGAACATAAGTGTTGCCTCATAGCGGGGATATTTGCCATAGTTGCCACGTTTGGCAAGCGGGCTGGCTACCGCAGTTTTTTTCTCTTTAGATTTGTTTCCCTATGTCGCCTCTTACGACATCCACAGTATGATACTGGATATTCTTAGTCCACTGCGGGGGGTTTCCTAGTTAGTTAATAAATTGAAGTCTTAGTAAGCGTATCATGCGAACAAAGTTGCGGGTACAGCTAGTATTCAATTAAAATTGTTGGGATTAAACCACACCACCTGGATGCTTAGCGGTCCACCACCGTACGTATCACTAGGAGTTTTCTCCCACGTACGACCTCTTTGTGGAATAGTTTACCACCGGCGATTTTTACGGTCCGATACGACCTAGGGACCTTCAAGAAAAGAGCTTACTCCTTTCTAAAAGGCCGGCGATGCACCTGCAATTCCCCTGGTGTTCCAGTTGTTCATGGGCAGCGGTAGTCACTTAACATCAGGTGAACCGTATGCTCGTTTGCCCTTCTCCTATAAAAAAAATAAAAATAAAAAAGCTTAACGTATTTTATACATATGTATTTTATTTTTTGCATCATTACAAGAAACAAGGAATATGAAAATGTTTATTATGAAACTAGAGTTGGTTTTAACCTTGGTATCATACTTTTAACGGTTGAAATGTTATGCGCGCTCTTTGAATTAATGTAGCATTGCACATCTGAACTTCTATAAGTGCTTTCAGTTGTTATAGTTAGTGGGTTGAAAATGCAACGGTAGATATACAAGTTTTAATATTATGGATTACGTAAGAGAAGTAAAGTTTCACTTGACGGCTGAGACACTGACATCAAACGTGTTCAAAACATTTTTTTCCTCAAGTATGCACGATGTTTTCCTTCACCGTAGAGCATATGTTAAATCAACCCTTAAAATTGTCTTTACCAAATTCAACGGTGCTTGCGGTGATCGAACCCGGGTTGCTTGCGTACTGTGGAATTACGACGAGCGCTTAGACGCTGAGGCATCACGTTTCTTTCATTACGTTTCAACAGTTTTCTTCGAAATAGGTATCCTTTCTTTTTTACTTTATAGGACTGCACAAACTAGTTTTGGTGTGACCTTGTAGGTAGGACTCCATTTTCATCTAAGAATCGCGTGAATATTTATCACGTTGTAACTTGCTTACCCTATTTTTACCAACAAGCGGCAATGCATATCACTGCTGTATGATTTGAAGGGTATAGAAAGCTGGTATAAATACAGGCTGAGAGAGATTCTTAGTCTTCAGAGGTTTTTTTAATAGGATGAAGGTGACAGATGAGCACACAGTCCACCTGATGTTAAGTGGTTGCTGTGACCTATAGACATCTACATCGATCCTCGATTACGAATCAAAATGCAAATGCGTTGTCACCCGTAAAGGCTAAGATGGAATGCCTCATTTCCAGTAAAAAGGGTCTCTGGTTCTCTACACTTAACATACGAATCATAGTAGAGTTAAGCTGCTATTTTACACCGGTATTCTGTGAGAGCGTGGTCCTTCCCCGGTCGAGCCGACTCATTCGTGCTAGTTGTAGCTCGAATGAGACCAGCTATATACCAGTAGTATAGCTGCAGTATGGTTCTACCACGTAAAAAAAACCTATGACACACCTGTGGCCCTTTTTTAAAAGTTGTTTACCATTAGAATCGTACTTAACGGGTTGAAATATTAATGCGCTTTTTGATTTAAATTTTGCAGCATTAATGAATTACATCTGCTTCGTTCTTTTACAGTTCGTTAAGTACTTTTCGCCATTATTGTTAAAGCAGAGAGCGAAAAACACAAAGGAGTGTAAAAGCTATGTTATAGTAGTTTGTCATTTTTTGCTATTTTTTATTTCGTGTACAGTTTATTGTTTATTTGAGTCAATGGGCCGCCCTTGACTAAAATAAATGATAATTAAAAACAGTTGTATTAGATGGAATCTTAAAGTTATTGTAAGGTTACTGAATTATATTAAAATAAGGAGGTGCACCATGACACCACGCATTAATTTTTGTGTTTTATTTATAGAAATATTTAAAAATTAACCTCGTCATAACTTATACTATTGTCTAAAAGTTGGTTTATAGTGAGACAAAAATCATTCAAATGATTCCCATCATTAAAAGGTTAAGTGACCTGTGTAACATCAAAAGTGGGCGGTAAAAACTTCTTTTATTATTAATTATTTAAAATTAGACATGCAGGGAATCGATGAATGCTGGTAGCTCAGGACCGTGCGTTGCTGAAATCTATAGGAAAGCTTGTGTCAATCAATGAACTCGAGATGGGCTGTAACGTTAAATATGATTATGAAGATGACTTTTAAGATGAAGAAGAGGTGTGTACTCTGAATTGTGCCATTTTTGGGATTCGGTTCTTTTTAAAAATATAGAGATACCATTTAAATAATAGTATCCTGTAACGTGAAAGCGTTTTACATAAATAAGTATTAAATTCGAATTCAAAATTAAAAATTTATCTTACGCAAATTGATGGGTTGTAAATAATACTGTGAATGTTTAACGCGAGGGCTCTCTTTAATCAAAATTTACACTTATTAAAAAAATGTACACTCAGAAAATCCACACCGAGATATTTGCAATATTTGTAGGAAATTCGAAGTTAATGAATTAAACCAATTTAAAGTCCATCTGATAGTAAGTAGCTGTCAAAAGTAATGGTTAACTGCAACCGCTTTCAAAGAAAGTAGACTGCACATGCGTTTATCCCCATTGCGGACTAAGTTAGAATGAGTTACAGCCTGTAATTATACAGACTTTATATATCCTTCAGACCAGAATACAACATTGATAGGTACTACAGCTTGGTAGCGGAAATAGGGTAGGTTCCTAACACCTAAGAATTCTAACACCTAATATACAAAATAATAGTTAGTGATGTTCCTACAAAGTAAAAGTAACATATAAAGGTTTCGAAAAAGAAACAGTTAAGACGTAATAGAAGAGACCTTGATGGTGAAGTGCTCGCAGTAATTCCACTGTACCAAAGGGACACGGATTCGATGCCGCAGGAATCAAAGAAATTGTAAAACACAATTTATAGTATTAAATTATCACGTGTGTTTACGTGTTGCGTTGCGTTGTTACCTCCGGGGACTATGGCGTTGGCCACGCTAGAGTGACTGCGGGAAGCTGAGGTGACCTGCGGAGGCAGGAAGAGTGAAGACGCTGCGCTTTGCCGCTGTAGTATGCCACCTTAAGAAAGCTGCATGACATGCGGTTTCTTGTTACTATTTTTGGTTTTCTAAATTGGCACTTTCTGATCTATATAGGTTTTAAAGAATTAAAGAAATTTTGGTGTTTTAAACTTTTATATCGTTTTTCGGTTTTATTTTCACTTGTTATTAAAATAAAGTTTTTATAGCCACGTTTACCTTCCGGTAAATTAAAAATAAACAACTACCTACATTGTTTGTAATTTTTGAGTTGTATGCAAATTTTTGAGGCTAAAGTATTTAATATGCCCTAAAGAATTTTATGATATAATAACAACAATTCTGTTTTGAGTTAAAAGCTACACAATTTGTTAGAAAAATAAAACTATTAATGGAAATAATTATACAGCCTGCCCTGTTTGTATAATTATGGCTAAAATTTGATTTTATCACTCACTCACTGTGAGTTAAGTTAAGGACACTAATAACAAATTTGAATAAAAATAATACTTGAAAAACGAAATCATTCTCATTTATTTTACAAAATCTAACCGTAGTTACTCATCCCTTTATGCTTTCTTTTTAAAGGACAAACAATTCCATTTAAACAGCGGCATTAAAATGTACAAGTAAATTGCTGTTCCCATTTGAATTCGCAAAACTGCTTAACATTTTGTGGTCCGTAGACGGAAAGTAATAAACATTTCCCATCATGTGTTATCCGCTTTGTGAGAATTACTCTGCCTTTAACTTTTATTTTACACAATGTGAACTGTTTTAATTGGCGATATACCTCTATGATTTTTATAAAATGTTTAACAATATGAATATATTATTGATTTTATTTTTACCTATCATTGAATATTAGAATTAACTATAAGAAATGTTCGTATGAGTCGGGTCGAACACAACGCTAAACTCTATTGAATAGTATGTGTACCTAGGACAAATTCCCTGATTAAGTACAACTGTGACCAAGATCATACGTGGTAGAGCCATGCTGCAGTTATATTAGTAGTATAGTTGTAGCACGAATGGGTCGGCTCGACCGGGGAAGGACCACGCTCTCACAGAATACCAGCGTGAAATAGTAGCTTAATGTTGCTGTATTTCGTATGGTGAGTGTAGAGAACCGGAGACCCTTTTTACTGGAAACGAGGCATTCCATCTTAGTCCTCACGGGTGACAACGCATATGCATTTTGATTCGTAATCGAGGATAGATGTAGATGTCTATGGGCCACAGCAACCACTTACCATCAGGTGGACTGTGTGCTCGTTTGTCACCCTATCCTATTAAAAAAAGCTCAGTCGAAATCTCAGTCAGAATTCGAAAAATTGCGAAAAGTGTCGTGAACATAATATTATGTTAGCTTGCTGTCCGATTATGTAAGTTCAGCTTCAACCAAGAGGTCAACCGACGAATCCAACTCGGTTGGGGTGTGACTGTGAGTAAAAAATTGCTAAATATTAACAGAATATATGTATTATGGGAACACAATGAATTTGTTCTAGGCTTATGATGATAACATAGGACTCCATAATCCTCTATTCAAAGAGAAAAGGCCTGTCCCCAGCAGTGGAACATATATAGACGGACTTTGGTCTTTGCTTGCGGCGGCGTTGCACATGCGTCAAAGGTACTTCTTCAAGTATAAAATTAGCATTAATTTTTTTCAACAGAATATTCTTTGATTATCTATGGTATAGCTTTTGTAAAAATGACTAAAAGATAACTAAGGATGCCTGTGGAATTTCTATCGTCGTTATTTTCCCAGCGGAGAAAATCTATTTTAAAACGGTTGTAGATTAAAACATGTTGATGAAAATCTTAAAAAATTAAATTTAAAAACATAGATTTTTCTTTTACTTTTTTTAATCTTAAAAAGTATAATGCCTAATTTGCGAAACTTTAAGTAGGTACTGTGATCGCCAATTCATTTGGAAAGAGCGGTGGTTAGAGTAAATCCTTTATAAGAGACTCTTGTCTAACAGTGGACTGATGCGGGCTATTTAACACAAATAAAATGTAATGGGAACTAGGTACTCACTAATACACAATTAAGTACGATGTGCGTGCGATCAAAAATATACCCAAAACAGCAGGGATTGGCTGAAAACCAGTGCTGTGAGCATAATGCCCAGCGAATACTGAGTCTGTTTTCGTTGTCGCACATTATACTTGTATATTTAGTAATACTAGTTAAATTATTAAATACAAATGTAGTAAACGACACAGGTGAGCATACGGTTCACCTGATGGTAAGTGATTACCGCCGCCCATTTACAACTGCAACATAGCGGAATTGCAGATGCGTTGTCGGCCTTTTAAAAAGGAGTAGACTCTTTTCTTGAAGGTCCCTAAGTTGTATCGATTCGAAAAAATCTCTGGTGGTAGTCGATTCCACAAGGAAGTTGTGCGAGTAAGAAAACTTCTTTTAAGGCGTACGGTGGTGGACCGTCATTCATCCAGATGGTATAGATGGTATCGCGAGTTTTGTCGCGATGTGCGCTCATTTGTTCACACTTATCCTGTGAAAAAAGAAAACTGTTGTCAATACAATTTATTCCAATAAGTTAGACATAATATGTAAGTATTAACAAAGATAAAATTAATGGTGTAGCAGTTCATTATCTGAAAGACAATATCCGAAATTGAAAATAAACCTTATTTATCTAGAACTTTGCGTTATATGTATATATAGCCAAGGGACATTGAGTTGACGTTGTAACAGGAAAATGTTTCCGCAAACTAATAAGATGTTTTCTCTTTTTATGTTTCTTTTAACAAGACAAATATATTTACCTATATACAATGTACATGTTTTGTTTTCCTAACAATTCTACCTTTATTAAGTACATGTAAATCATAAACTACATAGCAATGATTAAGGTTTACTGTTCAGGTTTGACCAAACATTTTGAATTTCATGAATAACAGAATTTTCATTTATTCATTACCACCTATCAAAATCTACTTCTGGACAGAGGCCTCCCCAAAAATTGCCATATAAAAGGTATATCTTCCATAGTTACCACACTTAGCAGGCGAGTTGATATCCAAATATCTTTTTTTAGTTGTTTTTAGGAAGATACTCATGTTCATTTCCTTATTTTTATGGTCTGTTGCCTATTCCGATACCCAGGGGACGATATAGGATAGTGGATATTCTAACACAGCCACGGCATGGTTGAAGTTAAACATATGTTTTTTTATTTATATAATTTAAAAGTCAAAAATAAATCCTTTTTGAAGTATTCACAAAAAAACAAAAAACTTCTTACTTGTCCGGACCGTATTAACAGAATATCAATACCTAGCTTGAATTTAGCGTAATTTTCCGTTTTCTTTTATTAAAATATTGTAGCACAAATGCACGAACAATCTGTCTGATAGCACGTAGTTACTGCGGCCTATGGACGCTTGCAACCAACTTTAAGCAAAAAAGGCGACGAATGCGTGTCACCCCGAGGACTTGCTCACAGACCATTGTTATTATATTGGCTCTCATTAGTCAAATACCCGTATTACTAGCAGAATATACGGGTGATAGTTACAACCTATATACGTCCCACTGCTGAGCACAGGCCTCCCGCTCATTTCCGAGAGGGTTTTAGGGCAAGGAATTGTCCGCCGCGCTGCCCCAATGCGTGTTGGCGAACTTCACATTTCTTCGAAATATTTCTTTTTTCTTATTTCTCTGACATGCATGTTTTCTCACGATGTTTTCCTTCACCACCGAGCACGTGGTAAATCAGCACTTAAAATTCAATTAACAATTTCATTGGTGCCGGCGAGGATCGAACCCGGTTTGCTCGCGTACTGTGAAATTTACAGCGAGTGCTAACCATCTGAGCTACCACGGCTACGGGTACCCGGGTATACGGGTAACCCATAACAAAATGTCACTTTTTCATCCCCTTGTAATAATTTTAATGGAGAATCAAATCGGATTATTTGTCGTTATGGTTATAGCTTTCACAACATATCATCTTCTGTAAAATTTAGAGTTATTACTTACGAGAGAAATACACATCTTGAAGCAGTCAAAATTTACAGTAATATAAAATATACAATAAAGTGTTGTGTAAGTCATTTAAGTATTTTATTTAATTTAAGTATGATACCCTATTAAGGCTTGCGTGGAAAGATTGACACAGTCGACTCAAGACCGTTCTTTGTAAGTGTACAACGAACAGTCCTGAGTCAACCGGCAGCCTACGGTGCATTACATGTAATGGATGCAATGTTAATGATGAAGATGTAATTTAAAAAAAATAAGACTTACTACCCCTAGGGAAAGACTATGTAACGATATGCGTATGCGATGTAACGCTCCTACTTTGGTATACGCACTTGATCTGCGTTTGGCGTCAGATACTCTTGTTACTTCTTAGTGAACGCACGGGTACAAAATACCATGTTTTCTGATTTTCGAGTGAGTTTGACCTCTTGGTTAAGAAGCAAATATTTGTTTGGAGAATACCATACAGTAAAGGAACTGGAAATTGATGACGATTAATTTTCTTACTGTGCATTCGTACGTCAAGCTTTCGATGTTTTACGGGAATAACACATTATATTTTACATATTCGTGGATTCGTTTACCTTTTACATCATGACGTTTAGTATTACTACTAACCTTACTAAAGTCAGAGTTTTGGAAGTTTATGTAGTAATTTTGTTAAAATGTATGATTTATATTGCAAACAATCGCGTCGCTGACGGCACCGTAGTTAATGCATACCAAAGAGGGCAGTCCCTTACAAACATTACCAAAACTGCTTACTAACCTAGTATATTTAAATATTTTCTGTTTGGTTTTAATATCAATTAAAATTATTTTTGAATTTTGCTTAATATAATAAAATTTTACTAATCTCACAGATAAGAAAGGCCATTGAGTTGTTTTTAGAATCTTAGTCAAACTTTATGTACAAAGGAGCACGAGTAACCGGAGATAGATACTCGCAAACAACACAGAAATAATTGTTACTCGCATTTTAAGGGTCACTTGTCATTTACTCAGCGGTAAATGACAAGTGGTTAGGAAGCCTGCAGCTTTGACGTGATAGAGCCATGTTGCAGTTATATTAGTAGTATAGTGGTAGCGCGAATGGGTCGGCTCGACCGGGGAAGTACCACGCTCTCACAGAATACCAGCGTAAAATAGAAAACTATTGATGCTGTGTTTCGTATGGTGAGTGTAGAGAACCGGAGACCCTTTTTTACAGGAAACAAGGCATTCCATCTTAGTCCTCACGGGTGACAACGCATCTGCATTTTGATTCGTAATCGAGGATAAATGTAGATGTCTATGGGCCACAGCAACTACTAACCATCAGGTGGACTGTGAGCTTGTTTCTCACCCTATCCTATAAAAAATGTTTAAAAACCAAGATATTTAGAAGAAACGTCCAAAGCCTTTGAAACACATTACTACCTTAAAACAATCTACTTACTACTACTACTTAGAAAGGCCTGGTAAAGTTTTTGTACACTATTACTTTACTACGCTAGACAAGCTTGTTGGTACGCCTCGTACTGGTAACGCACCTTCCTATCACCAACCTGTCGTAAACAAAAGGATAAGATATATATTTGGGTTTGATTTTCTCCTCTTCTTCTTTCTTCATCTACTTCAGCCCGTAGAAGATCACTACTGGACATGGATTTTGGATTGTTGATAGCAGTACCAGACGTCTCACGCCTTCACGCTTTTGTTTACTAAAAATAAAATAAAGTCGTAAAATTGAGGGTTGTTTTATCTTACAATTAGATTAACTTGAATGTTTGGTCTGTTTCACCGGCAAAGTATATTTTTTTCAAGGACTCAAGTGCTGATTTTTCTATCACCAGATAAAAAGGTGTTAATCAAATAAATACTAGCCATTACCAAATTATAAAATCAAACATAAACCCTTTTTGCTAGTAATAAGGCATTCTATCTTAGTCATCAGGGCGACAAGGAATCTATATTTTAATTCTTAATCTGGGATAGGGAGTTATGGGCCACAGCATCCACTTACCATCAATTGGACTGTGTGCTTGTTTGTCACCGACTTTAATTTTTAAGTCATTCATCAGTATATATTTTATTATAAGAAATAGAAATAAGTACATTTATATAGTACTGTTTTATTGAGATAATGAAATACAATGTTTTACTTTTTCTTGTTGATTTCTAAATACATAAATAGGGTTATGCCCCATTAATTCTAATAAGTTATAATCGAAAAGATGATCAATCATCTGCAATAGATAAATATTATGTCTAAGAATTTTAGACGTTGATTAAGTCATCCATATATGAGTATAATACCCTGTAGTCGCTTGTAGTTTTTATATATACCTTATTTTTACTTCAAACATTATAACATATTTCTCTTACGGTCAATCGATACAAAATTTATCTCACACAACATTAGTATCGTTTATGTATGGAATATGTATGTATTCGTGTATCAAGCCTGTAATCCCGGAGGGGATACGCAAAGTCAAAACGGTATGGACCATACCTAGTCCACGACCAAGATGGTAGTCACAGTAACCGTTTTTTCAAAGAAAGAACAAAACGATGTTTTTGAAAGTTACATATTTAATGAATCAGTGGTAATAAAAATATTCAGGTAATGGTTAAACAGTAATTAAAAAAAAACCGACTGAATAAAAATGTTTACGAAAAAGAGAAAAAATTGTAACACCTATCCGTTGGGAGACACCATTGAGGTCATTGAGCATAGTGCTAAGGTCCTCCAGCGATTCTGCCATAAGGACTATATCGTCGGCAAATCGCAGATGAGTGATGTACTCGGCATTGATGTTAATACCGTATCCTCTCCAGTCCAGTAGCTTGAAAACGTCTTCCAACGCAGCGGTGAAGAGTTTCGGGGATATAACGTCACCCTGTCTTACACTTCTCTGCAGTTGGATAGGTTTCGAACTCTGGTTCTGTACTCGGATATCCATCGTAGTCCCACTGTACAAACACTTCAGCACTTCGATATACCGACAATACGAATATGCAGGAAGTCGATGGATGCAGCTGGCTCAGGACCGTGCTTTGTGGCATTACTTGGGGGAGCCTATGTTCAGCAGTGGACTTGTGAAGGGCCGTAATCATGATGATGATGATGATGACACCTAATTTAAGTTAAAATCCATCAAGCCGTTAAGGCAACAGGGTACCAAAGAAATAGGATAGATACGTTCATAAGAATAGACACATACTCTCAAAAAACATTACCCTCCTTCTGAGCAGTTGGGTAAATACAAAAACATTCAACACTTTATTGATAGTCTAGTTTACCAATCACAGTTACACGAGCTAAGCAAAAATGCATTTTCAGTACATGGATTTGATGAGGCCAATAGAAGAGTAGGTTTATAAGCACTAGGGCTTTTGATGTGCCAATTTGTTAAAAAAACAACGTGTTATAATTTATGAAAGAAAAATTTGAAATGGAAATAATCATTAATGACGAATTAAATTTAAAGCACTGTTCGAAAATGTATGACTTGGAAATCAAGACAACTTAACAATACAACGAAAATTTATTTGTTTATTCTGGAGAAGTTCCACTGCTAAACAAAACGTTTATCCAATAAACTTATTCTTAGCAGGCAAAAATTTATTATTTGGTTTTCAGCCAAAAAATTCACGGTACCAGCCCATAGTCAGGAAGATGGAAGCATCCTTGCAACACAGTGCCTCGGAAAGCATGTAAACTAGTTGATCCCGCACCTGATCTTTCTCCGGACATGTCGAATTTCTGGCCCATCCGACTATGAGAGTGAGGGAATAGAATGTGCATTTAAATAAAGCCAGTTTTTACGGATTTTATCGCGTATGTTAACTTATTTTATATTTTTTTTTCGAGGTTTTTTCAACGCTCATTAAACGACGATCTAATGACTCAATATTTGACTTAAGCCCAGATCACTCAAGTTCTAAGGCTCATATTTTATTATTAGCCACCTCAAATTTATTTTGAAGGACATCCTGACCTTTTTGAAGAAAATCGGTGGCTAGTGGGAAATCCGATTACAACTTATTGATGTTATAGATAAGTTCTTTCATCACCATTGTATCACCAAGTACTTCTTGAAGAACTCAATTTGCGATTGAGAAGAGTTTCGATTTGATTTATTGTAAGGAAGTTCGAGTTTTTGTCGCAATATCGTCATCAATCGTTATATGATTTTTTCAAGTACGTATGATCGCTGCAGCTTTTCAACACAAGACATATTAGAGATATCTGCCTGACTTGCTTGCGGGGAGTGTATGTTGCACTTACCAACCAGTGTACTACCTTTTCAGCGCCAAGTTATATTAGTGCAAGATTGACAATACCACCTCCGGTTTTTCTCAAAATATACTTGTTTTCCTATGTTACAGCACTCGTAATGAAATGTGTTGTCACAACCAGTGCGTTTAATGAAGCTACCATCTCCGATTATGTGTCTACATTCATACACTATATTCCATGTTCGTAATTTAATTTAAGAACAAAAAATGCACACACTCTGAGGCTGAGGCCTATAGAACGTACTTTCATTTTACTCAGACTACTTTCGAGCTAAGACAATGTCGGTATTTATAGAGCTAACTTCGAGATCGTGCTGTGGGCACGCTTAGCAAAGCCTAAGTCAACGATATCGACAACTTACGAAAAACTCAGGATGTTAAACAAAACCACCGTATTAATATTGCGGCGTGTGAAGACGATGTGGCGCTGAATGATATTTGCGGCTGTTTCTTGTTTTTTTTTATTAGAACGTTAAATATATACGTCAAATTATCTCGCATCAATATGCAGCCCGCAGTATCTCAGTAGCCGGGGATAGTTAGGAAATAAATGTTTTCTTCGCCTTCTGTGTTATGTTAGCAGCAGGGTATATATTATTTATTGCCGATTAGCCTGGCTGCTACAATATTAAATTGTTATTTTTAGGTTACTCAAATTATTTATACCAATAAATAGGTACTTAGCTAAGTATTTCGTAAGTAAAGTCTGAGCATTGTCAAAGTACGGTCTATAGATCTCTGACATGTTAAAAAAGTCACGGACACTTTTGTAGCCATTTAATAATAAATTAACAACAGTGCGTAACTGCAAAGCGATAGTATATCTTAGCAAAATTCGTAGCACTTTTTAGTCGATTTCCGAAGTACCCAGAGCACCAACGGTAACACATAAGATACACAGAGTTGATGAGAAGCAACTAGGTACTCCTTAGTCGTAAGCGAATCGGCCCGAGCTCCACTGAGATTGACCGAATGAACGTTTATCAACGACCCGCGCTTGACACATGTTACTAATGGCGGTGAATTCGCACTTAACGCCACCAAATATACACTTGGACCTATGGGTGTTCATATAACAAAAGACTTATTTGATGCACTTTAAAATGGTATGAGTTTCAATAGTATTCAAGAGTATTATTACATTTAAACACTATTTTAAGATAATTTAACCACGAACGAAACATTGACGATGTTTACGATATCTCGTCTTTGCAAAATTTCTATTAATATTAGGATATTTTTTGATATCAATAGCCTCGCGAACCATTCGTGGAACCGGTACAGATGACTAATCTCCGTTAGGAATGGCCACCATGGCCAAAATTTGGTCTGGAGGATATTACTTAATGAATCTAAGAATCGACACAGCTCCACCACAAAAGTTGCTATTGGACTAAATTTGTGCTCAGGACAAGGTCTGGCTGTCTGTCTAGGATTTAAAACTTCAGATGGAACTTATTTAAAAAAATCATGATGTAGTGTATCACGACAATTTATATTAGTGTTTAGTTTAGAATAAGACAGTAGTATAATTAGTCTTGAACTAAGCAACACGTCTCCTTTTCATTGACACTTTCCAATATTACATGGCGACCCTTCCAAGATTAAATTTACAAATAAATCGATGTTTTCTTATAAAAACTTCATAGCTGTTATAGTGATTTTTGAATTATGTTCCAAATAAAATAAGCGTCATATTTCTAACAATCGTGATTTTTTTAAACTAACGCAATTTTTGATATAATGTAAAACTAATACTTATAACTACTCACGAAGCTATAATTTTAACGTACATAGATTTTACTTGTATTCACATAATACACGTAACACGTTGTTCAAGTTATGATAACATTAGGCATGATCGTAGTTCGATGCAATTACAAACGTTGCTATATACGTACTTTCGATTTTTAAACAAAGGTGTAACAAATCGCTTACGCGGCTGGGACTCCAAGTTTTATTTTGATATGTCTGTTGATATGTTAATGATCATGTTTACGTTACTTTACATTATCTTCTTTGTTACGTATATCTTAAAATGGAATGTAATGTTTTCGGTGTTATAGTTATTGAACCTTTAAATCGTATGCTTTAAAAATTTTTAAATAATTATTTTCTGAGAAAATTGTATTTTTGTGGATTATGAGAATATTTTATTCGTTTAAAACGATTTTGAAACTCATTATATTATGTATACAATTAACTAATTTAAAATGTGTTGTTTCCATATTGTGAGCCTGAATCACTGACTGACACGTAACTAAATATTATACGGACTATTTTACGATATAAATTTGTAAAAGATGTGAGTAAATTTATGGATAAGTTACGGCCTTATCAGCTGCGAGTTTGGAAAACCTAACAACCGATTAACTTTTAAGGCTGTTCGGATACTATAAAATGCGGGATGAGTTTTAATGTATTCCTAATGAGGGAAATTATTTTTAAAATGGTATAATAATATAGTCCATAATCTTGATCATGTATATAGGCGAGCCATATATGTGAAAGTTTTGGTAGAATTTAGTAATAAACTATATAAGATATATGACATTAAAATAATAAGCTATATAATTATGTGAATAAAATAGTATTGGTCATTGTCTTGTACATGTATGTACGAGAGCCGTGTACCTATGTAAAAAAAATGACACAAATATTTAATAAATAGCAAAATGGTGTGGATTGAAGTGGAAAGTAAGTAACGGTTAACTAAAAAAGTAAATTTATAAGGTTTAAAAATTATTAAAAATATATATCTTGAAATGTGGAATAGTATGAAAGTAAAAGAGAATTGTCCGGACTAGATTTAAGATGATTTAAGAGCTTGAAGTGACTAAATGACTTAATAACTCAGCGTCTCCACAGAATATACCTTGATTATTTTAATTTATGTTCCTTTTAGAGATATTTAACATTTTTATAATTTTATTTAAAATAAATAAAAAAAATATCCATTATTTTTATTCGTGAGAGGTGTAGTGTACCACAAAAATTTATATTAGTGTTAAGTTGTGAATAAAACAGTATAGTACTCGTATAATTAAAGTCTTGAGCTTAGCGACACGTCTCTTTTTCATTGACACTTTCCAACATTATAATGATTTTTTGTAGTTTTGTCCTCTAGCAGACACTGGAAGTGTATAATTACTGATTTTTAGAAGCAACGACATTTCTGTGTGATATGAAATTGTTTTCGATTTCGAAGTTTAATACCAAGCAAGAACTTCAAACTAAGCAGACGACAATGTTCGCCTTCTTTTTTATAATTTCATAACTTGGTAATGTGATTTCGAAATCTAATGAAATTAAAATGATATGTAATATAATATATTTTCGAGTATATTTTTACAATCATGACAGATGGTAGCGTTCACCACAGTGCGCTTTATCAACTTTGGCTACATTACTACTTACCATCAGTTAAAAGGTAAGAATGGTATAGTTAGGTAAGCTTATTAAAACTAAACAAAAAGTCATAATCATTATTTTTAATATCATCCTTTTTAGGGCCTTAACGAAATTAATTATGATAGTAAAAAATAAAAATCTAAGATGAGAAAAGAATGTGCATTTTCAATTAAAAAGCATAATTTATTTCAGAATATTGTGTGAGTCGTTTTGAAAGGAGAGGATTACGCCATAGTTTATTTATTACTTATTCAGTTTAATGTTTGACCTTGCTGTGCTATTTGAAATGAAGCTTATAAATTAATTACGGTTAAAATATTTAGAAACGCCGACACCCTTGAAAATAATTTTTTTATGAGAATGTTTGTAAATGTTTCAATGTTAACTTTGTTTACATAACTTCTTGCTTGCAAAAAGAATATTAATTAACTAAAAAATCGTGATACATATCCTGTTCTTTTTCGTATCATGTTCATAGGGTGATCACCTGGTGGTAAGTGGTTGTTGTGACATTTAGATCTACCCTCCATTACGAATCATTGGCACCCCTGAGGACTAAGATGGAATGACTCTTTTCCAGTAAAAAGGGTCTCTGGTTCTCTACACTCATCATACGAAACACAGCAGCGTTAAGCTACTATTTCAAGCTCATATTCTTTAAGGGCGTGGTCCTTCCTCGGTCAAGCCAACCCATCCGTGTTGCTACTATACTACTAATATAGCTGCAGCATGCCTCTACCACGTATAAATTTACCTTGAGCGGGAGAGGCACATATGTCTCTTACGGTCTGATAGTGTTGATGATGAAGAAGACGAATTATAATAAGTTCCGTTATCCGTTATTATATATTAAAGTTGCAGTCTATATACATCCCACTGCTGGGCACATGTCTCCTTTCACTCTTGAGAGGGTTTTAGGGCAAGAAAAATGTCCGCCGCGCTGCCCCATGCTCATATATATATATATAATCCGGGTTGCTTGAATACTGTGAAATTTACAGCCAGCGCTTATCTACCGCGGCTCTGTATTATTGTATATACTTATTTGGAATAGTTCGTATTCAAATAATGTAATATTTGATATAATACTTGTCGTATAGTGGCGGTATTTGAGAAACACTATTTCGCCCCATGGGTGTCGTAACAGGCTTCCGATAGATGCCTACGTCAGACCTGATAAACCCAAATGTGCGGCAGTAATTTCAAGGGTGCGAGATATCTGGCTTTGCGATTGTAAATCCGCTTTGCAAATGTGACTTTTTACGCGGCTATCAATAAGAAAAAATTTACTGAGCGGTAAGGTTCATTTTCGTACCACCTAACGTTTCTGCTTCAAAGCAGCAGTGCACTCACTACTGTGTTTCAATTTGAGTACTTACTTTAGGTGGCCTGTTAACTAGTTTACAGTGTTGTTATCGTAAAAATCTGAGCTGCTGTATGTTACAGTCTGGTTTTCCGTATTTAAGAAAAAAAAATAATTACCGTATTTCATTATTTATTTTAAAAATGTCTATTCGTCATTTGTTTCTACTCCGTAAAGTTTTCTTTGGTTAAATTAAAGTTTGACAAACGATAACAAACGTAAAGGGAAGCGCGGGAAGTTCTGAAGTAGGCGGGCGTCCTTTTTTGGCTAAACTTTTGAAAATTAAATTAAATTGATATTACAGGATCAGTTAAGTTGTAAAGTATATATATATTAGTAGTTATTGTTGATTATTTATAGTTTTAGCTTGATTTCTTCATCTGGTAAGTCATTTCATTGTATTATATGTAAATAGGATTTTTCTCTTGGCGTCCATGTTGGAGCCTGAAGACCCTGGAGGGACATCCCTCCAAGTGTCTCATGTAGTCATAATCGATCCGTCGGGAATGGAAACGGAAGGTTCAATTATAGATACAGACTGTTCGGAAAACACGAAATCGGTGAAAAGAAAGAGAATTTCAGCTAGAAACCAAAAGAAGAGAAGGAATCACAGACAAACGGGTCTATCAGATTGCCAACTTTCCCCTAACGATTTAAAGGATAATGTTATTACTAAATTGCTTGATTCTGATGATAAAAACACTGAAATTCACCATAATGATGACACTCACTCTAACAATATTACAAGTAACCCCCGCGCTGCTAGGTTGCTTTACCAGGCGTCAGATCCTGCGCCTTATGTTGTCCATGTCCAAAAAATCTTACAACCAAATCAAACTGGATCTATTCACCCAGTACAATTTGGATTATTCCTTAAAAAAAATTTAATAAAAAGCATTGTAGAGGGAAGCATCAAAAAAATTGGAAGAAACAGATTGTATTTACAATTTGAAACATTTCAGGATGCTAACACATTTCTAAATCACAAATCTCTTGATGTTAATAAATACAAAGCATTTATTCCAGCCTTCACTATCACCCGCATGGGAATAGTGAGAGGTGTTCCATGTGATTGGGATGAGAAAGATATAATGGAAAATATAGACCTTCCGCAGAACTGTGGAAGTATTTTGAAAGTTCGGAGATTAAACAGAAAGGTATATGACGACGAAACGCCCAAGTTCATTCCAACTGAAACTGTAGTTTTAACCTTTGATGGGAAGGTGCTACCTCCCAGGGTCTTTATATGTTTCAACTCCCTATCTGTAGAGCTTTATATTTACCCCACGCTGCAATGCTTTAATTGCTGTCGTTTTGGTCACACCAAAATGCAATGCAGAGGCTCTCCAAGGTGTTACAAATGTGGAGACAACCATTCAGGTATAAGCTGCGAGACTGAAAGAGATGATGCTGTGTGTATCTTATGTTCTGGTTCCCATTTCGCCACAGACAAAAAGTGTCCGGAGTACGCTAGGCAAAAAGCTATAAAAGAAACAATGGCTAGAAACGCTATATCTTATTCAGAAGCCAGTAAAATCCACCCACCAGTTTCGAAATCTTATGCTGACGTTACTGCTTCTGCTTCATTGGCCCCTTCTGGTCGAACTATTACTTATTCCAGCCCCTATAATTCAACAAGCCCTTCTAAGAGTCACACACAGTCATATAGGAAAACAGTATTCTCGAAATCCAAAGCTCGTCCCAGAAATACTAGTAAGGGATATGATCAAAAAGCGCATGCAGAGCTTATCCAAGATTACAGCAACATTCCTTCCTCTTCTACAGGTTGTCTCAAAAATTACAAAGATCTATCAGAAATAATAACAAAGGATCTCATCATTTCTATAATTCAGTACCTTTCACAATATAACCTAATTAAAATACCGTCCAACGATGCTGCTTCTTCAAAAAGTTTTTTAACTCATGGACAGTCAGGACCATCCACGAAACCAGTCTCTGGTGATTCAATGGAATTGCCGGAGTATTAATAGCAAAAAAAGTGACCTAATTTTCTTATTGAATAGTTACAAACCATTTGCAGTCTCTCTTCAAGAGACTTGGCTTCGTCCCGGATTCAACTTTAGAATTCCAGGACATATCTGTCTTAGAGAAGACAGAACAGATGGGTATGGAGGAGTTGCACTAATTCTGAAGGGCGGTGTGCCCTTTGTCCACATAACCATACCTAATCACAGTAATAAATTTTCAATTATTGCTGTTAGTGTAAATAATATTTGTTTTGTAAATATGTATATACCTCACCCTTCCACTGAAGTCTTTGACGATATTCGTAGCATTCTATCTTCCCTCCCACGCCCTATATTGGTCATAGGAGACTTCAATGCACAACATTCTATGTGGGGAAGTTCTAAGTCTGACCATTATGGGGCTAGAATGTTAGACATCTTAGATGATAATAATTTATGCCTTCTAAACTATGGTTGTCCTACTAGAAGGACTCGGCCCCATGAGGGTATTAGTGCACCAGACCTTACCCTGTGTAGTCCCTCCCTAGCTCCTACATTAAACTGGTGGCCTCTATCGTCGTCATATGGAAACGATCACTTTCCGTTAATTATATCATTTCCTCAAAAAATTGGCGAAAAGATGTATAAGGCTCCTCCCCGGCTAAAATATAAACTTAACGATGCCAACTGGTCATTATATAGAGATAAAGTTCAACAAAATTTATCAACTATACCTTCACTAAATGACAACAATAATCATCTTTGTGCTGAAGCTTTTACACGGGCCCTACTACAGGCTGCTGAGGAAGTTTTTCCTATTAAAAATAATAGTGGCAATGGGTATATTCCATCACCTCCATGGTGGGACAGTGAGTGTTCTGCTGCGATAGCTGAGAGAAAGATAGCTGAAAAAAATTACAGGAAAAATTCTACAACACAAAATTTTAATATTCTTTGTAACCTTATAACTAAAACACGTAAATTATTAAAACAAAAAAGATTTAATGGCTGGAAATCTTTTTGTGCCTCAATTTCACCACACATTTCTCCATCTGAAGTTTGGCAAAATATTCGTAGATTCAGATCCGCTTTTAAGCCTCCAAGGTTTCCTTTTATGGATAGCAGTACAGTTGATTTGTTTCTTGACAAATTAGCCCCACCATTTGTCCCATCTTTAGATAATATTTCTTTTGACCTACAGTCTTCTCTCCTCTCCCAGCATGATAGTAGCGATTCATTCATTTTCTTTAGCCTTTCAGAACTCAAAGGGGTTCTTTCAAAACTTAGGGACTCAGCCCCAGGTTGTGATGGAATCCCATATTCTTTTCTTCAAAACCTGAACGACTCCTGCCTTTCTTATTTTCTTAGTTTAATTAATTCAATTTTAACAACGGGTAATATTCCTCCATCATGGAAAATTCATGAAATTATCCCAATACATAAGCCAGACAAACCGATTAATGATCCATCATCTTACAGACCAATTGCATTAGCTTCAGTTATTTCCAAAATTTCAGAACATTTAGTTAAAAATAGGTTAGAATGGTTTATTGAGAGAAAGGGGTTACTATCTCCAAACCAGTTTGGATTTAGGAAAGGATAGTCTCAGCATTTTTATGACAGACTTAAGATTGGCATTTTCGCACAATAACTCTGTGTTAGCAGCACTTTTAGATGTATCTGCAGCCTATGATAATGTCAACCTTTCAATTCTGAAACAAAAAATGATTAATGTGGATATCCCACAAATTTTTATAAGATTTACAACCAACCTTCTCTCTGGTAGAATGCTTAAAGTAATATCAGAAGACTCTTACCAATCCCGTATTGCCTGGAAAGGTATACCCCAGGGCTCAGTTTTAAGTCCTTTAATTTACAATATATATTCTCATGATCTGGAAGCCTCCCTTAAGGGTAAAGTTAGCACTCTCCAATATGCAGATGATTTACTCCTCTATGTCTCTGGTGATTCTGTTCACAACATGTCTGATACTATGACATATTCCCTTAAGTTACTAAAAGTTTGGCTTGACAATAACTGTCTCAGCCTTTCAGTTTCTAAAAGTAGTATAGTCTTATTTTCTCGTATGAGGATTCCACCTCCAGTGTCTGTACTTTATAATAACATTAGAGTTCCCGTTAAAAGCGAAGCAACATTTCTTGGAGTAATTTTAGACTCGAGACTTACAGGCATCCCTCATTGCTACTATATAAGTGCCAAATGTGAGAAGATTCTAAATATACTGCGCTGCCTCTCTGGAGTTTGGTGGGGAGCCCACCCTTTCTCTCTAAAGCTTCTATATTGGAGACGCCAGCAACTTAAGGTATCTTCGATAAAGATTTAGTGGACTGTAATTTTGGTGCATACGGCAAAGGGGAAAATAAATAGGTGGGATAGCACGCACTGACCTGATGAGGGCTGCCGCGCCTTCCTCCTGGAGTGTCTGCTATACAGCTAGCTCGCCACGTGGTTCGGCGCACACGCACTCTCGGAACAGTCTCGTGAAGTCCCACACTCTCCACCTTTGCCCTTACGGGGGCGTCTCACACTTTTATGAGTTACAAAGACACAATGTCTGATGCGGTGAATATTAAACATAAACAGGAGAACTCAATGTTCGTCCTGCGCGGTTTGCGGTTAATGTACATAAGACGCGACGGGTGGCCGTGCGTTGCGGATGGCGTAATATCACTTAGTATAATGACGCGCGCCGAGATCCTCTTTTTCACCTCGGCGGCAGCGCGTGCGGTAGGAAAGGGAAGGAAGGAAGGAAACAAAAAATATGCACTAGTCATGTTGATAAAGTAGATATAACTTAGGACGAACTCAATGCGATATGTAATGTAATGTTGATAAAGTAGATTGTTAACTGGCGTTACCATTTCCTCCCGCCCTTAAAGGGTCACCTTTAAAAGACAACCGTAATATAAAAAGTAAAAGGAAAACAAATAAATAAGCGGTATATAAAGTGAGAGGATGCGCTCAATGCGCATGTCTCATCTACTAACCTTACTTGGTAAGCGAGAAAATGTATACATAAATATAATATTGCGGTTTAATACTTTTTTAATATATATAAATATAAACTTAATTCCTAATTTAGATAAATAATTATAATCAAAATAATCGTGATTTATTGTCTTGGGAGAGGGCAAATACGAGCAACAGGACGGAGATATGTTCCCTTAGTAGTTCTCACGGTCACTACTCGAATTACGCCATCCTTCGAAGGATGAACAGACTCGACAATCGCTAATGGCCAAGCAAGGGGCGGTTCATTATCATTTATCACAATTACAACCATGCCTGGTACGATAGCCGTAGACGGGGTGTTCCACTTCTGACGAACTTGTAATCCGTGAAGGTATTCCGTCCTCCACCGGTCCCAAAACGACTGAACTAATTTATCCAGTAAAGAATGCCTGTGTAACAGACTGGTAGAGTCAGATTTGACTTTGGGTGCGGGTAATGACAATAAAGGTGCGGTATTCAAAAAATGACTCGGAGTAAGAGCTGAAGGCTCTGCACGATCAGAACTTAATACTGTCAAGGGCCGCGAGTTTAGCAAGCACTCAATTTGCGCAAGAACAGTATTAAGCTCTTCGTATGAAAGTAACTGATGTCCGATAACTCGGAACAGATGCGTTTTTACGACTTTGATCATACTCTCCCAGGCGCCTCCAAAATGAGGAGAGTTGGGACAGATGAACTTCCATGTTATACGATTCTCAGCACACTCTTGCTCAAGCTTTGGGCGGTATTCAACGTTTAGAAATTTATAGAGATCGCGAAGATACGAAGCGGCACCTTTAAAATTCGTTCCATTATCCGAATATAAAAAATGAATCGGCCCTCGTCTAGAGAGGAAACGTTTAAGCGCAGCGAGGAAACTAGAACTACTAAGATCTGTAGCGATTTCTATATGTACAGCTCGAGTCGTGAGGCATGTGAAAACACATAAGTACGCCTTCTCGCTGCGTACACCACGACGACGTACAGGAGTGTATGCGATAGGACCGGCATAATCGCAGCCCGTGTGTGTAAATGCCTTAATAGCTTGTCTTACACGACTATGGGGGAGATCAGCCATCAAAGGGTAAGTTGGACGGGGTCTAAGCCGGAAACATATATTACATTTGTAGACTCTGCTTCTCACAGTGCGGCGTGCGGAAAGTATCCAAAATTTTTGACGGAGCAATGACAATAACAATTCAGGCCCAGCGTGTAAATTTTTAATATGATAATAGTCAATGATCATGTTCACTACATGATCACTGCGCGGGAGTATAATTGGATGTTTTTGCGTGTAATCTAATGCGGAGTTCGAAAGACGACCACCAATGCGGATTAAACCATTCTCAATAAAAGGCCTTAAACGATTGAAAGCGGGCGAGCAAGGTTTGTTACCTTCAATATTTAAATATTCCACTGCAAAATGCTGTTTTTGCAGGGCGCGGAGGATTATAACCTCAGAGAAACTGAGATCATCAGCAGTCACTACAGTAGTGTTGCGGCGGGGCAATAATTTAGCAAACTTACACACTTACGCAATTATACGTGGAAGTTTACTCCAAGAAGAGATGCGGAATGCGAGCTCATAAATCGCAGAATTACAGACGGATGTGCACACAGTGTGCGACAAAATCTTCTTCTCAGGCATATTTGCAATAACCTCATTGTCTAAAGTACGAAGAGGCCATTGAGATGGATCTAACGAAGTCCACTGAGGCCCATGGAGCCACAGGGGGTTTGAAACTAATTTATTTGGCGTAACGCCGCGTGAAAGTATGTCAGCGGGATTCTCAGTACCTGCGACATGATAAAAGTTATCAGCGCGAATATTGTCGGTAATCTGAACAACGCGGTTTGCAACAAAGGTCTGCCACTTGTGTGGCGAACTCTTTATCCAGTACAGAGCTACTTTTGAATCTACAAAGGCATAGACTGATATTGCAAGGTCAAGAGAATAATTGTCGAGTACTCTGCGAAGCAATTTTGAGAGTAAAACCGCTCCACAAAGCTCAAGGCGTGCAATAGATAGTGGTTTCGTCGGTGCGACTTTAGTCTTTGCACAAATCAACTGGACGGTGTTACCATTGACGCTCTTTACATGTATGTAGACTACGGCACCGTATGCGTGCTCGCTGGCGTCGGAAAACCCCAGGAGTGACGCAGTACAGTTTTTGGATACACCAACATGTCGCGGGATACGTAAATCATTAAGAGCTGGTAATTCAGCACAGAATTGCCTCCACATCTTAATAATTGGCGCTGGTGGTATGTCGTCCCAATCTAAATTAAGTTGCCAAAGCTGCTTTATTAACAATTTGGCGTACGCTACTGTGGGAGCAACGAAACCCATTATGTCCCACAGGCGAGCGACAGTAGATAAGATGGCGCGCTTAGTGCACGTCACATCAGCGGGAACAGATATCTTAAAATAAAAGGCGTCACTATCGGTAGACCAATGCAAGCCTAGTATTTTATGTGGCATTGATTTATCGAACTCTACTTCTCCTGTAATTTTATGGGAAGTAGGGAGGTCATCTAAAACAGATCGACGGTTGCTATGCCATTTTATCAGGTCCCATTGGGCACCCTTGAATAAGTCTATCAGCTGCCGAGAGGTCTCACTGGCCTCGGATTCACTGGGCATAGAGAACGCGATGTCGTCCATATATAGCGAAGTAAATGCGATACGACTCGCAAGTGGATACTTTGCGCCGTCGTCATCAATGAGCTGTCTTACCGTGCGCAATGCATGGTATGGACTCGAAGTTAAACCGAAGCACACGCGATTGAAGTGGTATAACACAAGTGGGTCTTGTGGACGGAAGCGGTATAGGAAGCATTGGTAACGACGATCAGAATCGCGAACAACTATTTGCAGAAATTGTTGGCGACAGTCGGCTGTCATAGCGATTGGATGTAAGCGGAAAGTTAAAATTATATTGAACAAGTCGCCTTGCAAATTTGGTCCTGAATGCAGAATATCATTTAATGATCGCCCAGTGCTAGTCTTACTGCTAGCATCCAGGACGATGCGCAGACGCGTTGACTTCTTATCTTCGCGTAAGACTCCATGATGCGGTATGACATATATTGGAGCGGGTTCATGAGAGCCATACGGCGGTGCGGGGGATATATAATTTTTAGCTAAGTATTCCTTTATGACGTCATCATATGCTAACCTTAATGTAGGCGAGGCTTGAAGTTTCCTCTCCAAGCACATGAATCGTCGTCGAGAGGTTTCATAAGAATCTCCGAGAGAGTAAACGTCATCTTTAAATGGCAGGCCAACAATATATCTACCAGTAAAAGGATCGCGGGATGTCGTAGATTTATAAAACTCTTCACATTCAATGTCTGAAGGACACTGAATGGGCGGTGCGGAGGGTGGCTGTTCAAGCTCCCAAAATCGTTGCACTAATTTGTCAACGATAGGAGACTCTAGAACTGAGCAGCACGTTAAAGAATGATTTACCTGAAGTGTCGGCACTGAGCCCATAATAACGTAACCAAATACCGTATTCAAAGCCGAGGGCCCGGACAAGTCGTTAGAGGAATAAATTACGTCTGGGCACAGTAAGTGCGGGAAAAGGGATGCGCCTATCAAAACATCAATTTTATTAGGCATGCTATAACATTCATCAGCGAGTCTTATGCCATGGAAGTGTGATAAGACAGATGTGTCTACCACAGCGGTGGGCAAAAGGTCGGTGATTTGATCAACAACTAGCGTTGAAATATTGAAGTTAATATTCGAGTCGAATCGTGAGAAAATTTTAATATCAATCGATTTCGATTTTACAATTTTTTCAACTCCACCGAATCCCTTTACTACAGTACATTCGGTATCGTGTTGTTGAACGCCTAAACGATGACAGCACTCTTTAGTCATAAAATGGCTTTGAGCCGCGGAGTCTAATAATATACGAATAATTTGTTTCTCTCCCTTAGCATCGTAAGCAAATACTTGAGCGGTTGATAATAAAACAGTTCTCTGCGAACGACTTGCGCGCGCGGGAGGCGGTGAACGTTGAGAAACATTCTTGAACGAAGTACACAGCGCGACGTCCGAACGCGCGCCTGCGGTGAGGGGTGGCGAGTGTGCGGGCGCGGGGGTTGTAGACTTCAGTGTAACTGGCTGAAGCGGTGGAGAACGCGCCAGCGCAGGGGAAGCATTATCGCTTCTGCGGTGGAAGTGCAACAATGTGTGATGTTTAAATTTACAAACTCGACAACTATAATTTGAAGAGCAACTAGACACTCGATGACTTAAACTGAGACAATTCACACATGCATTGTTACTCTTTACGCATTTAAATCGTTCCTGCGGCGTCATTTTATTAAAGTCTGCACACTTAAATAGGTGTTGATGCACAATATTATCGCACAGACACTTTGAGCAACTAGTCGTCGTGCTTACGTACGCCTGATACTTCGGCGACGAAGTATTATTACAGCGACGATTACCTCGTTACCGTTACCTCGTCGATTGTTTGGTGCGCTATTAGAATTTGTACTAGAATCGGTGCGTTGCAAAACTTTGGAGCGGGTCTTAATAAAATTTACTAAATCATCAAAGGTAGGTACCATCGAGTTATGACTATATTCGAAAGAGCGAATGGTATCCGGGTCCAGCTTCTTAAGCGCGATATGAAGAACAATCAAGTCCGCGAGATTATCTAACTTTAAGTTTTGTAAAGCGCGCACTGCACTTATAAAGTTATCAGTAAATAAATCAAAATTATTTGCGGTGGCCGATTGCAATGGCTTAAATTCGAACATCTGATTAATATATGTAGATGCTAGCATACGCCGGTCTTCATATTTGTCAACGAGTGCTTGCAATAAAATTTTATAATTTTCAGCGCAAGGAGTTATACCTGAGCATACAGATAGGGCTTTGCCCGTTAGTTTACCTAGCAAATAGTATAACTTTTCAGCGTCGGTAAGCGATGTGTTGTCATGGACGGTTGATTTAAAGCTAGCATAAAATAAAGGCCATGAGCGAATGTCACCCGAAAATGTGTGTTAAGTTCTATATATATATATATATATATATATATATATATATATATATATATATATATATATATATATATAATAAGTTCGATAGGCGGAAGTGAGAATCTGGCTTTAGATGGTGTACTAGTACTTTGTGAATTAGATTGCGAATATTGTAAATAAAGCCTATTTATTCTACCGCAAAGAGACTCAAACGCAATGAGGCTGTTATAATCAGGTTTAGCAATAGGGTTTATTTTTAATAAATGTGAATTATTATTATCTAAGACCTGTTTAAACTCAATACGTAAAGCATTAATATTAGAACTTCCATCAAGAAAACGCTCCATCGTGGAAGTGTTTGTGAGGATGTCCGAGGACATATCATATATTTTTTGCACTATTTCAAATAAAGCATCTCGTTTAGCTAACAATAAAACCAACTCAGCATCAGGTGTGCCCTCATTATCCGAGGAATCGCTATTATTCGATGCTATTTGTTTTTTAGGCGGCATTACAACTTAAGTTATGCGGCAAAAATAATATAATTATAAGCGGGTAGTCTGTAAGCGACCTCGCTACGCGGTTGAATTATTAAATATTAGTTTTGTTAACGATGAACTTTAATTGTTAACTTTTATAATAATTATGAAGTTATTTATAACGAATATAATGCTTAAATATATGTGCAAATAATAAATGTAATTTAACAGTATAATCTATAGATGTAGTTAAAAGTTGATGACGTGATGTGAACATACAACAAATAATTTATATAGATAATTATATGCTTATTCATTCTATGAATATAGTTTTAAAATTACTATGAATGTCACCTATTAGGACCTATTCTAGTGTTCTAATAAGGGCGGGGTTAATCCGAAGTCGGATTAAAATATAAATAATTAATTATATAAACGCTTATTACGATAACGATCTAATAAGGGCGGAAAGTCAAGGTCAATCCAGCGAGAAGTGACCATTAAAAATGGAGACGCCAGCAACTTAAGGTATCTTCGATAAAGATTTAGTGGACTGTAATTTTGGTGCATACGGCAAAGGGGAAAATAAATAGGTGGGATAGCACGCACTGACCTGATGAGGGCTGCCGCGCCTTCCTCCTGGAGTGTCTGCTATACAGCTAGCTCGCCACGTGGTTCGGCGCACACGCACTCTCGGAACAGTCTCGTGAAGTCCCACACTCTCCACCTTTGCCCTTACGGGGGCGTCTCACACTTTTATGAGTTACAAAGACACAATGTCTGATGCGGTGAATATTAAACATAAACAGGAGAACTCAATGTTCGTCCTGCGCGGTTTGCGGTTAATGTACATAAGACGCGACGGGTGGCCGTGCGTTGCGGATGGCGTAATATCACTTAGTATAATGACGCGCGCCGAGATCCTCTTTTTCACCTCGGCGGCAGTGCGTGCGGTAGGAAAGGGAAGGAAGGAAGGAAACAAAAAATATGCACTAGTCATGTTGATAAAGTAGATATAACTTAGGACGAACTCAATGCGATATGTAATGTAATGTTGATAAAGTAGATTGTTAACTGGCGTTACCATATATAATGCCCTTATAAGGAGTATTTTAGACTATGGAACATTTATTATTGAACCCTGTAATGCAGTAGCCCTCCATAAATTAGACATTATCCAGTCTAAGGCTCTGAGAATAATTGCTGGGACTATGCGTTCGAGCCCTATTAACGCTTTGCAGGTTGAATGTTCTGAAGCGCCCCTGCATCTCAGACGACAATTTCTTTGTGACAGGTTCCTGTTTAGAGCATTCCAAGTCTATAATCATCCTCTTTACTCTAAGTTACGGTCTCTGTTGGAATGTATGGATTATCCGTACTGGGCTCATAAATCGTCGCCATTGTTAGTCTCCAAAAATTCTTAGCTCTTCAAGCTCCAACACATAGATCACAATTTCTTCCTATATTTTGTGTTAACTATGATGCCTTAATTTTAAAACCATCTATTTTGTTTGATTTCGGTGTATGTAAACAAGATACTTCTGCCAACGTCAAATTTATTAATATAGTTGACAGTGACAGCCGATGGAAACATTGCCATTTAATTTTTAGTGATTCTTCCAAACCCGGTTCCGAGAAGTGTGTGGGAGTTGATGTTTTCCATCAACAGTTTGGCATTGTACAAAAAATAAAATTGCCTCCAGAGACTTCAGTATTTACTGGAGAATGTTTTGGTCTGTTGAAGTCTCTGGAGTACATTTTAATTATGAAGTTAAAAAACTCAATAATTTTTACCGATGCTAAAAGTGCCCTCCAAGCCTTGGAAAGATTTCCTTTTAGCAATAACAGAAATAATCATCCAGTTATTATTGCATGTCGTGATTTATTGTATCAATGTTACATCAAAAATTACACAGTTTCCTTTGCTTGGATTCCGGGGCATTCAGGTATCTTTGGCAATACCAAGGCCGATAGCCTTGCCAAAGCTGCAGTCAATGACGGAGATCTAGTTCCGTACAAAAACTTTTGTTGTGATTTGGCTCTCCTTCCTTAGTTTTTTCCCCAGCGCGAGCTCGGCATAAAAGTTACAGCCTACATACATCCCACTGTAGTCCCCTCGGTGTTACTCACTTTCCCGATAACACCGAGCACGCCCCCGATGTACTAGATTTTGCGTTACTCCAAGGAGTTTCTCTTGACCTCAGAGCTATCGAGACACTAGACGATCTAGGATCCGATCACCGACCGGTCTCACTCATTCTTGGCCATCAGCCACCTCCCCCAACACACACGAAAACATTCACTAACTGGAAGGGATTCAAGGAGTCCCTAGCTAAAGCTCTGGACTCACAGGACTCTACCACCTCCCTACCGTCGGACTTAGATAGTCCCGATAAAATCGACACCGCGGTTGATTCACTCTCAACCCTTATTAAATCCTCCCTTAAGGAGAACGAAAGGGTCGTCCCGGTTGCTAACAATAGTGGGCTTCCCCTACATATTAGCAACCTATTAAAAGCCAAAAAAGCTGCTTTCCGGAAAGCAGCAAAATATCCCACCCCCGAATATAGGCGCGCGGCCAATCGTCTTTAACGAGAACTCCGTTTCCGCCTCTCTGAATTTCGAGACCTCGAAAAGAGTAAACTCATAGAGAATATCTCTCCATCTCATACAGCGTACTATCAGATGGCCAGAGCCCTCCGCATAGACGCTATCACTCACACTCCCCCTCTCTCCCGCCCCGACGGCACGGTTGCCTTCGAGGACGAGGAAAAGGCTGAGTGCTTTGCAGATAGCATTGCCGCTCAATGCTCTCCTAGCTCTCAACCCGTCGACGCCTTACACTTCTAGGCAGTGGAGGATGAGGTCCGCCGCCGGAACTCACCCCCTACGGCCTCCGAACCTATCTCTGTGTCCAATGATGAGATTTAATCCCTCATCAAAGGACTTAAGCCTAAAAAGGCTCCGGGCGCGGATGGCATCTCCAACCAAGCCCTAAAACACTTTCCTGAGCAGGTGTTAACCTTTTTATCTATTATCTTCAACGCCTGCTTCAACCTTAGTTATTTTCCCACTACGTGGAAAGAGGCAACTGTGATTGAAATTCCCAAGCCAGGCAAGCCTCTCAACCTCCCCTCCAGTCATCGCCCCATTAGCCTCCTCAAGGCAATGGGCAAGCTCTTCGAAAGAGTCATCCAAACGCGTATGAGGCGCTATCTGTTTCCCACAGACGGCGACCCTCTTATCATTCCCCATCAATTCGGTTTCCGAGCCAAACACTCATGTCCCCAACAAGTTCACCGCATTGTTGAATATATCCTCAGCGGTTTCTATCCCCGTCGTCATAAGACCATCGCGGTCTTTTTCGATATAGCTAAAGCTTTCGATAGATTCTGGCACACAGGCCTCATCTACAAGCTCTACAAAATAGGTCTCCCCGATCGTCTAGTTCGTCTCGTGGCCTCCTACTTAAAACATCGTACCTTTCGTTTTAGACACGAAGGCACGCTATCTTCACAGCGAATTATCAAGGCTGGTGTCCCTCAGGGCTCAGTACTTGCTCCTCTGCTGTACATCCTGTTCACCAACGACATTCCCATCCCGTCTAAAGGTGTTCAACTCTCCCTCTTCGCAGACGACACTGCCATCTACTGCAAAGGTGTCTCACTACCTTTCATACGGAACAAGATCCAAAAGTCAGTTGATGACCTAGGAGCTTGGTTCAAAAAATGGCACATCGATGTGAACCCGGAGAAGAGCTCCGCCGTTCACTTCGATTATAAACGACGCCGTCTCAAAAACACTCCACCAATACGTATGCTAGGGACCCCTGTCCCCTGGCATACGTCCGCCAAATATTTAGGTGTCACTCTAGACACAGGGCTCACTTTCAGGCCCCACGTCAAAAGAGTAACCCGTCACGCACGGTTTTATCTGAGTAGGCTCAACAGTATGTTGGGCCGACACAGTAAAATGTTCCTTCGAAACAAGCGTACCCTTTACAAGGTCTGTATACGCGGGCCCCGTCTTTGCCCACGCAAACCCTAATATTATAAATGAACTCCAAATAGTTCAGAACCTCTTCTGTCGGCGAGCTCCGAACGCACCTTGGTACGTCCGTAATGCCGACCTTCATCGGGACTTAGAACTCCCAACAATTCAACAATTTCTTAAAAAACTCTCTGAGAACTTCTTCAAAGCCTCAGAGTCGCACCCAAACCAATTAATTCGTAAGGCAGCTTCTTATGCAGCCCCACCCCCCTCTCGCTATCGTGTCCGCAGGCCGAGAAACTCTCTCTCGGACCTGCCTAATAAACTGTCAAACGACGTGAACTGTCTCCTGGCGGCTCAGGCCAACTCTAATTAAATTAATTTATTGTACTAACTAACATTAATTTGCCTTCGTAGGCACTCCCTCAGCGGCTCTTAGCCGCCTGCGCCCTCTTTTCCCAAAAGAGGGTCGCTCATGATAAGGCACAATACAGCTTAATCAGCCGGCTGCCTGTCCCCAAAGGCGGTTTTTAGGGGGTATCACTTAGGGTCCCCGGTAGGAGTGTGCCCCTCATAACCACGATAGACCGGCTATCGTGGTATGCGTAATACATTTTCCGCCTCCCTACGTATAGGGTAGCCCTTTAATTGGTTCTGGCGCAAAAAAAAAACGTCCTACTGCACAGGCCTCTTCTCATTTTTGAGAGGGTTTTAGGGCAAGGAATTGTCCGCCGCGCTGCCCCGATGCGTGTTGGCATGGCAAACTTCACATGTCTTCGAAATATTTTTTTCTTATCTCTCAGACATGCAGGTTTCCTCACGATGTGTTCCTTCACCGCAGAGCACGTGGTAAATCAGCACTTAAAATCGCAATTAACAATTTCATTGTTGCCGTCGGGGATCGAACCCGGGTTGCTCGCGTACTGTGAAATTTACAGCGAGCGCTAACCATCTGCTCTCGGTATAGCTATCTCATAATTTGCGTACTATGAAGTCATTGCATCACTTTCATTTTGACACTCCCGTAGTCGTCCATGAGCTTCACCGACTAAGGGATAAGCCACACACCCGAAGCTACGATTAATTTTCAAGGTATCCTTTTAAGAAATAATTTAGGGCACTGCTACGAAAGCGCTACAGGTGTAAGACGTCTGGCCTTAATCCGCCTGCCATGCCTGGCGATTTAGGCAAATCCCCCTTACAATGGAAGAGGTCAGTCCTCTTTAGGGTCTCTTAGAGGCTGATGATACTGATGACTGCTACAAAAATTTCGTAAACACACTTATTTATCTGTTATAATATATATTAACGATATGCGGTGATAATAATATTCCTAATAAAATGTATAATATCTTGTCGTACCTATACTAACGGTTTTTTCTCACATTTTGTAATAATGTAAAGTAAGGGCTTACACAAGAAAAGGCAACCATGTTTAAAAGTTAGTTGAACGAATCTGGCCTTGTGCAAACAGTGTCGAGCGGTTGGCGCAATTCCAATTTCAGAGCGTAGCAAACTGGCCCATTGGATGAACGAGACTCCTATCTATCGAGTTTTCGTTTGATTTAGGTCTAAAAATCTGAATAATCAATATGTACAAAAAGTCGCTCGTCAATTTTATAGATTTCGTTCTCGTCGTCCTCCTTTGAAACTTATTTTTGATAAATTGACAATAAATTTTGAATAATTAACGTATTATTATATCACAATTTTGGGTTGGTTTTACTTGTAGTGCAGGTGTGCACATTGTTTAGTGTGCGTAAGCTCATGAGTCATAAAATAATATCAAGTACCAGTAGAGCAGAAATCATACGTAGAAAAGTTGGTCGCAGTGATATATTAAAATAATTTCAAAGGCCATAATATAAAATTAAAAAAAAAGCTAAGACTCGTCCGTCTTTGTCAGATAAAACGTCTATAATACGCTTAATATATAACAATTGCTTTTTTGTATATTACATGACAGGGAAACCCTCTCAGAAATGAGGATAGAATACTGTAATACATAAGCCTGTTATATTCATAAAAAATATATTTAGATAAAGGTATAATAGATTTAGAAAACGATAAACATCGATATCGAGAAATGTGTTATAATGTTTGATAGCGATAATGAGATCGAAGATTCAGTGAGACGGTACCACAAATAGCAATTTTAATCTCATATTATTGTAATAGATTTAATCGTTTTACAGAAAATGTTGATCCGCATATCCCGCAATCCTTAAAAAATCCTACTATATGCGTTATACCGTTGCTGTTATGAAAACCGTGTGAAAATTGAAATAAATACCAATTTGGTTAAAACGTTATGCATAATTTCACAGGTTCTCTTTTAATACTCATGAGGAAGACCCATCTACTATATTGTTTATGTTTGTAATCTTAAAGAAATAAGGCATGTTTTTATTTATTGATATTATTTAATTCCACACTTCTTATATGTTACATTAAATCGTAAAAACTTTCGTGACATTAAGACTTAAAAGTCATCGTTATAAAATTTCATTATAAAGTTTCACACGAGTAACCAACCACGTGAGACTGAAAGCCACATTACTTATAAGTATTATAGCGATGGAACGGATTTTTATGGATGTAGTCGCAAATAGTATTATTTTTATTATAATTGTATTTTAATAATCTGTGTGTTTAAAAATGTTAATTCTATTTAAATTAATTCATGAAAGGCATTAAAACAAGCTAAGTGAGCATTTAAAATGTCCATGTGATTTGAGTAAAAAAGAAAATACCGGCTCTTTACTTCAGTACGTAAAATTGTGAACTTGATGTGTCTCAAAATCTATATTTTTTTTACGGTATTTTGTATTTTACTATTTCTTCAATATCGATTACATAAATTACAGGAATAATGGATAAAGTCAAAACAAAATTCGTAATTTGATACAATACTAAGATGTTTTTAAAATAGTATATTTTTTTAAATCGTTTAACATAATATAAATATTTACTTTTCTTTTCATGATAATTTTGATATGATATAAAGTAAAAAAATAAGTTTCGAAATACTAAATCGCTTACTAGCTAAATTGCTAGCACATTCCATTACGCTGATGATATTCGCATTATGAAATTCCCGAACATCATAGCGCACGTTCGTTCGTGTATATTATATTTGATGACATAGCTTGTTCCTTCCTGTTGAATTTTATAAATAAATTATCAAAGACATACAATTGTACAATAAACAAGCACCATAGCAATTAAATGGTGGTATAATTTTATGTTGAAGAAATACATCCTAATTTACAATATTTGTTTTTATATAATAGTTTATGTAGAGAGTTAGACGAGAATTAATAAACTATTTCATAGGTCTAAATAACACATCTACAATACTCGTATAAGATTGGTAAATTTAATATCTCAAAGAGGTGATTAAAAGCCTTAATAAAGAATTTGTTGTTGTTTTTTTCATGAGAGTCCAAAGAATACACATTTCATTCTGTAGCAAGTTAACGCTGGATCCCAAAATCATCTGTGTATATTTTTGACAAGGAAACAAAGTATAACCTTAGTAGCGTTGCTACCACAGATAACTGCGCGGTTTTTTTAGAGTTTTAAATGTTATACTGGCTTAGGAGAAAATAGTCCCCCCCCCCCCCGTTTCGACTCCTGGATGTCGTAAGATATATATTTTATATATGCATGCGATCTAACCAACCATTACGGCAAATGTTTCATACGTGGTAGAGCTACACTACAGCTATATTATGGTTGTAGCATGAATGGGTCGGCTCGACCGGGGAAGGACCACGCTCTCACAGAACACCAGCGTAAAATAGAAGCTTAATACTGCTGTCTTTTGCATTGTGAGTATGGATGTGGAGACTCCCTTTTTTACGGGAGGGCGGTCTATTTTAGTCCTCAAGGGTGGCAATTGATTCTTAATCGAGGATAAATGTAGAATGACTATGGGCCACAGTTGGACTGTGTGCTCGTTTGTCACCCTTATTCTATAAAAAAATAAAAAAAAGCATTCTGCAACCGGAACGCGCTTTTCCTATTTTAAGAATGAGCTTTCAAGAATTGGCTGTCATCATCATTCTCTAAACCATTTCCCATTATCTGGGGTCGGCGCAGTAAACCTTCTTATGATTATTACAGCCAATTCTTTCAAGAATTGGCTGTAATAATCATTAATTCAAATCATTGTTTAGAAAGTAATAAAATTATTATTCTTTCTTAAAAACCATTAAACATTTCCCTCCTCTAATGTTGATCAAGAAATAAATTCTTGTCAAAAAGTTTTTCAATCCACAACAACACACAGCTTTGACCTGTAAAAGTTTAGTAAAGTGAAAATAATTTTAAATTTATGACTACTTCAGCTACCAGCGAATTGCAGCCACGAATGATGTCAGTTTTTGCCTGTCAAAGTCATAAGTAGGCTCATAAATTCTTAACTATGTTTGGAGAATTTTACAAGAAAGTATTATAACTTTCCCTCTTTTGTATATATTTGTTCAATAATATCAATGGAAATTCTTATAAAATATTCTTGCTTCTCCTTTCATTTGCGGTTAATATTTTAAATAGTGCATGGATAAAAGAAGAATATATATAATAGTACGCTTACACAAAGCGTACCTACTTCATTAGCATTCATATACTTGATGGTATAAGAATGATGTGCCCCATAGTCACCTACACCTATTCTCTTTATGATCAATAATATATGATGCAGATATGCAGAAAAGGAGATGCACTCCTGAAAACAAAAACGATTGCGCTCTCCCATTACTAGAGGTATAGCATTCGTTGCTATGCATTTTCACAAGTATAGAAAAAAAGTATAAAATCAGCTAGCTTGAGGTTGGGGTGCAACGGGACTGAAGTCGGCGTCGCCGACAGAATCTGCGCTCTCAATAGTTCGAAGTCCTAGCTTACGAGTCTGTTCCGTTGAAGTTGTAAAGGCCGCAATCAACTATGTTTACATGTGTTTATTTTGAAACATGTACAGAACAGTAAAAAGTAATTTTTATATTTATCTTTGCAAATGTGTTTGTAAATTATCTCTATTTTCAGAGGGTGCTGACTTGTCTTTATCGAAATGCCGCCCCATGTAATCCGCCACCCTGAACCATGCCCTTTAGCTGATTTATGCGCCATGCCACCGATGGATGGCCACAGTAGGGCCGTTACCTTTGATAGGGTCACATCCATCATCAAACATTTTAACTCCGAAGCCAAGCGTTAACGGTATTAATAATAAGGTGTTTAAAAACTTCCTTTCTAAATCTATCTGCCTTCCAGTGGCTATCTTCAGTGTGTTATTATCCAACTGCATCTTGTCATATATGTGGAAAGAAGCAAATGTCATCGGTTTTCATAAACCGAACAAACCTAGAGATAGGGCATCTAGTTGTAGACCCATTAGTCTCCTCAGTGCCATGGGAAAAACTATAAGCGCATCATCTTCAGCCGATTGAAGGATGTTGTGCTAGATAAAAACCTTATTCCCAACGAGCAATTTGGTTTTCGAGCCAACTATTTTAACGGATATTGAATTCTATGCAGATTATATCACATTTTATTTATATGATTGTAGTATAGATTAAGTTGATTGAAGTCCTTTCAGAATTTGTATTATAGGCGATTAGTGCTGAAAAAGGGAGAGGTGAATTAAACCTTGATAAAAGCAAAGCTATCATGTTTAACATGAAATTTTGTTTTAAAAACTTACTTTTTGGACTCAAACTACACAGGGCAGGTACAACGTTCCACTACATTATACCAATTCCTCGAGTTAGAGAGGTTAGGGAAAGAGGTTAGGAGGAAAATTAAAAGCAGAAATGCGGAGTGACAGTATTCCCAATGTTCAGTTATATATACTGCCAGCATTAAACTAGCAACGTCAAAGAAAATCTACCATAATGAACAATAATTTTAATCTGTATAATATTAAGTCATATACTTAATAAATGGTATTTAAAAAGTCTTAAATACCATTTATTAAGTATTGTATTTTACCTTCGGACATGAACATTTTTATACATTGTAAATGGCACTCAATTTCCAATTTTATTAAAATTAATTTTAATTGATATATATTTAATTGATAATATTTTATTAAAATTAATTTTAATTGATATATTTAGCGATATTAGTAAAAAAATCTAAGTTTAAGCCACGGGTTATCCGTAACTCTACACAGTTTAAAATTTAAACAAAGAGAACAATGTCATTGTTTTAAATAATTCTTATTTGAAAAATAAGAAAAAATTTAATAGTATGTGCTCGAGAAAAAATATGTGCATACATGAAATAATTAAATTGTCAATCAAATGGATTTTTAAAACACGATCGACGATCTTAGAAGTACCTCTTGCACCTTTCTGTATCCGGTAGGTTACGTCATTGATCCTTGTCACAATCCGGTACGGTCCTTCCCATTTAGCTTGAAGTTTAGGAAATTTACCTTTGCTGCGGACTGGATTATGCAACCACACTAGTGAACCTTCGTCGAACCCTTTGTTGTTCATTTTGCAGTCATACCGGGTTTTCGTCTTTTCAGACATTTGCTGGCCCGATTGTCTGACGTGCTCATAAATGTCATTAATTTTGTTCTGCAAGTCATTTGCATAATCAGTTATACTGCGTGACGCATCAGGTGGTATTCTGGTGAACAGGTCTGCAGGCAGACGTAATTCTCTTCCAAAGTTTGCGAAAGCTGGTGTACTTGTATTGTGTTGTGTCACTGATGTACTTTCGGTTGAAATTTAGAATCGTTTGGCAGGAATTTGGGGGAGTAAGGTGTTTTCCCGTGTCCCACGATTATAATAGTACCACTCACATTAAAAGGTAGTGCACCGTTCTTGAGAAAAATCAAAAAGAAAATCCCGTAGAACTAACCTCAAAATCATAACTCAAAATGAATTAAGTGGTGGGAGGTGATGGAGAGGGAGGCGGGGGAGTTGTAGAGTCGCCCCCCCACTTCCACATCCTGCCGGACACGCTTAGTTTTTTTTTATAAATTTTTGAAAATCTAATTTTGAGGTTATGTTTTTGACTATAAACATGATTTATGCGGGGAGAGAGTTGGAGGAGGGAAGCACCACGTAGCGCAGCCGAGGAAAGGCCGGTTGACGGAGCCCCGCTTTGCGGGCCCAGCGAGCCCGGCTTCGCTTCTACTTCTGAGTGGTTTACAAACAAATAACCACGAAGGGAATGGCGGGGTCAAGTGAGCGAGCGAAGCGTGCGAATAGAGAAGAGCGAATCCTCTTCTAACCTGACCTGTCCGAGTCGGGGTGCCCTAAGTCCCGAGATCGCTTCGCTCGCTCTTGCACTCAACAAAACACCAAAATATTCGATTTTATAATTACTTTAAATTATAAACATAATACCTATATAATATAATAATAACCACACTACGGCTCGCATAGGTGCCTGCGATTTGCTACGACGGGTGGGGGCTGTTCTGCCTCCGCACCTACGGCTTTACAAAAACACTTTAGGAGTAGGAAAGACAAGGCTACGTGGTTTCGGGCGTGCTGATTTAATTTTAGTACAGATTCGATCAGATCAGATATCTATAGTCGGGTTGCCTTTGCTCCCGCCACAGATACAAAATTCTGTATGCTATCCAACTTTCACAGTAATATCGTATAATTTTTTTCTCAGAAGGGTTAGAACCCAGAGCCGTAACTTCAGTTAATAATAAAAAATGTATCACTTTACATACTTTACGTATTTAAGGTTATAATAGTTTTTATTTATTTTTTCGATAACGGTGCATTACCTTTTAATGTGAGTGGTATTATTATAATCGGTGACCAAACCTCTACCAAATAAAACACCTTACTCCCCAGATTCCTGCCAAACGATTCTATCCAACCCGTACTTTCGTGAACAGCGCTTCGATATGACAACAAAAATAGTTGTATGTTCTTGTCCCAATCTCGTTGCTGATTGTCTACAACTTTTGCTAGGTATCTCTCCAATGTCTGATTAAATCGTTCTAACATTCCATCAGATTGCGGGTGGTAAGAATTTGTTCTTGTTTTATGAGTACCTGTAACTCGGAAAGTTTCCTGGAATATTTGAGACTCGAAATTCCTTCCTTGATCGCTGCGAATCTCTAAACTACTAAACGACACAATACCTCATGAACTAGTTTATCTGCAACTGTAGAAGCTTCTTGGTTTGGAATGGCGCAGACTTCTGGCCACTTAGTGAAGTAATCCATCACAATCATGAAATATTTGTTACCACTTTCACTTATTTTTATGCAGTCATGCTGCCTTGGATCTAAACGAGCTGGGTTCGTCCGCCAAGACGATTTCCTGCCCACACCATGATTGTCCCACCTTGGTATGAGGAATCCCAAATCGGTGAATCAGTAGTAAATGTTTCCGAGCCCATGAAAGCCGCCGACCGCGATTGTGACATTGCAATGCTAGAACACGTAGCGTTCTTCGAGCATGAAGACCGACTTCATGCAACCTCCTCCTCACGGCTTGGTCGCTTACCAGCAGCTGATGGTCCTCCTGAAGCCTTTGTAGTGGTTGCATCGCTGTGTGTTAGGTTGTCTTCTGGCTGTCATTTGGAGAAATTGATCCTGTCTCTGCGTAGTAACACGATATCTATCCGTGACCCATTCAGTTACATTCCCAGTACTGCAATAACGTAACCACAACCTTGATATCACGTTTTGGTTGGTGTGTAGAGCCTCAGCAACGACGCGTTGAATATCACTATTTTCTAACATGTCCACGGCTCGTAACATTTCATTTTATCTCAAATGACAACGTGACATGACTCTTAAAGCCCATATGGCACCTAAAATTCAGAAAACCAAACTAATCCCTTTTCATTAAAAATTAATATCAGTAGAACAATTTTAATTTTCCTTGACGTAACGAATTACTAACAATTTTGCCGCCGTATTTTGTTTTTTCTTTTGTTTTTTTATTTACATTTTTATGTTTTGAAAATAGAATAAAAGAGGTTTTCATCTGTATATACATGTTTATGGAAACTAAAAAGGTTTTAAACTATAACGTCGTAAATAATTGAAGATTAAGTTATCCCTAGATTCTGTTAATGTGTTTATAATCCCTGCTACTCCTTGTTTGTAATTAGTGATTTTGTTTCTAAAATAGTAATGACATGCAAAGTATGCAAAATATATCCATAAAATTAAAACTGTTGAAACTTTAAACATTGTGTACGTGACTTAAACCCGATTCTTCGTACACATGTAGCGCAATATAAAATGATATGGAGTGAAATATATTTTTGAATCATAAAATGTTACGCCCTCGCTCAAACATGGCACAAAACAAACAGCTTTCATTGTTTTTCAAAACTTGTTTTCGTTATGATGTATGTTTATCTTTTGTTTATGCCACAACTGTACGCAAACATTTGTTCTGGTTCTCTTAACATTAAAACATATTAATGTATTTAATTAACATATACTGAAGGTACAAGACTTTCATTTTAGTTTATCTTTGAAATTACGACTGCGTAACGTAGTTGCTATTAAACGTTGCCTTGATATTAAATTTTGAAATTTAGGTAAATAGTAAAAAATAGTACTAAGTAGAAATGGAATTGAATTTCAAATTGTGAATCAAGAAATATATCCAAAAGATATTAAGTAAAAAAATGAGAACTTTTTACTAAACATCATTAACAAATTAATGATTTCCATTTTTAATATTTAAAAAAGTTTAATTTTTTAGATTAAGCTTATTAAAACTATAAGGAAACAATTTTTAATTATTGTTGTATTTCTTTCAGGTTATTAGTTTTATGCAGACAGTTTTAATTATTTGTACATAGCATCTACGACTGTCATTGCGTGTCCCCGTTCAGTATTCGACTTCTATTTTATTAGCTTAAGGCTTCAGTGGAAAGCGTTCAGCGACGTATTTGGCATACATGTTGAGTTGCCACCACTCAGAACGAACTCACAAAAATGTGTGTTTGACATACACACTCCACTGCGGCATAGTAAAACCAGAATAGTAGGATAACTACCACGCCGCCGCAAAGACTTAAATGCCTACTATTGCAGGGTAGTCACTGTCTTTTTGTTTAACAGCTAAGTCTCATTTAGTTGGTCTTGGTTGGTTTGTCAGGCCTGTTGGTCTAGTGGTTAGTGACCTGACTGCTATGCCGCAGGTCGTGGGTTCGATTCCCACCCAGGACAAATGTTTGTGTGATGAGCACGATCATTTGTTCTGTGTCTGGGTGTAATTTATCTATAATATTTATGTATTTAGAAATATATAAGTATGTTTATCAGTTGTCTTGTACCCATAACACAAGCTCTGCTTAGCTTGGGACTAGATGGCGTTGTGTGATAGTTGTGGAATATTATTATTATTATTATTATTATTAATATTATTATAGTTTTATAAGTAAATGTAACATTTACAAGTTTATGTATTACAACATACGGATACGTACTTATGCATCATATTTGTAAATAATTTCTTTAGTTTCCTCTTAAAAAATCAATGTATATCAAAACAAATTCCAGCTTTACATTAAAACAAATGCCAAATAACTAAAATTAGAGTAAATTAACACTGATCTGACGTGATATGATAATTAATTTATATATGAGGTATGTATCTATGTATAGATATAGTTATTTAACCTATTAATAAAAAAGTTAATTTACTTGTCAACAAACGCATATATTAGTTTATTTTACAAAAAGAGAAAATAAAACGAAAAAGAGACTGCTAACAAAATTTTATTAAGTCAACAAAGTCTTTAACAAGGGTAATTGTGGAACGCGACTGGCGCGGTGGGCGTCCCCGACTCGGCCCGATCTTCCCGACTTAGCAAGTGTCGTTGTGCTATGGCTCGTGCGTACTGTTAGGAGGGCCGCTCTGAAGGTATTTTTAAAAAAAACTTTTGCACCCAATCCCGGTAGTTCCTTTGGGTTATTTCTCCAATATTAAAATAATACAAAAATGTACAAAAGCCGCGAATGGCGTGTGCGATATGCACTTAATATGGCTGCACTGCCTCGATTACCCCAAACTCTAGGCTTTTAGCACTAACTCGATTATCATATTTATACTAAATATGATAATCGAGTCAGCGCTTTTAAATAAGGTTTGACATAACACTACGAGTCGGTACTGTCACTTGCATGACACGTGGTAGTACCAACTCGTACGTGCACTGTAGGCACGCATATGAGCGGCATTCGGTACATATCTTAAAAGATAGACTACTATTCTGTTTTTACTATGACTGCGGCCTTACACACTGCGCTTGTAGTCCACTGTATACATATAGTATATCGTTAAACTCATATTAAAAATATTACTAGATAGATATTAAACGATGTATTGTTTGTGTTATAAGTCGTAAAATTAAATTTTAATATGGCATTTCAAAAATATCCCAGAGCTTTTTAAGAACCGGTGTAGATTTCGTTTTTCGTGACTGTGTTGTGGTGGCGTAACAGAGTTCATCACCTAATTTCGTCCCATGAGTATTATAATGCTGGCTTGAGATAGATGGCTCTATAACCATCTCGTTTACCTCAGACGTAAATTACCCAGACTGGCGACGAGCAGTTGCGTTAACCGCTCAATCCCCTAGCGGTCTCATGAGACCGCACCCACCCACACCACTTTAAACCATAAAAACTACATTTAGAGACTACTTTTTTATGAATAATTGGCATTATAGAATCAACAAGAAATTTTCTATCCTCTAGTGGAATAAAAAGTTAGTCAATCTATGGATATTTATTTGTAATCAACGTTCATTTCGTACGCCTCTTTCGTGTGAATGTTATTGTGTTGATTTTTGGATTTGATATGATTTTATAGTGTTTTAGTATAGTATTTTAGTATAAAATTATAATAAAAGTTTTTGTCTGAAATGATTGTGATTTTCACGCTGCCGACATCCGGTTGGTATGTTTTTATTTTGTTATCAAAATACAATAAAATCTTTTTGTAATGAAGTAAAACCTGACTTTTGTTTAGAACAATGGATAGAAAATTTTGTATAGATTTTTATAATGCCAAGCTTCTCCATAGAAAAATAGTCCCTAAATATAATTTTTAATGGTTTTAAGTGCTGTGTGTGCGCGCGGTCGCATGCGATCTCTTGGGATTTGCCAGGCGCATGCGACTGCATGGAATTTTTATGAGGATTGAAGTTTTCAGTTCAACTGCCAAGCATGATGATAAAGGCAAATCCTCCCTACAATGTGTCAACCCTATGTCTAGCAGTGAACTTTTATGGACGGACGATAGGACGCAGAAGAATTTCTTTAGCAAACTTAACCCTTTCACAAGATCTTTATTAACTTGCTTTCTTAGTACATATTTCATATTGAAGGATTTATCTATCTAAACACATTGGGTAGGCGGTTTGTCAATCGCACTATCAAAGGTCTCGCAACTTTGATACTGCTTCTCGTCGCTAGTTTGGGTATTTTACATCCTCGAACGAATTAAATTTAAAGCAATGTTCGAAAACATACGACCTGGTGATCAATACGATAAAGCTGAAATTTATTTGGATATTCTGGAGAAGTCCCCCCTGATTTATCAGTACGTTGTTAACAACAATTTTCCCCAATAAACGTATTCGGGGCATCTTTGGTCTTGCTTTTTTGTTAATTTGGCTCCCTATAATTGTCTGCCGCGTTCAATCCCAGGTCAGGAAAAAATGTTATTGGGTGTATATGATGAATAAAAAGTAAAATGATAGTCTGAAAAATTCTTGTCCAACGTAAATACAAATTCTTTTGTTGAATCAATCAAGGAGGGTTTGTTTAATCCTAAATCTAAGATAATATTTGGATTGTAAAGGGCAACATCAAACGAATAATAGCAAAAAAGGCAGAGTTTCCGACCGATAAATACGATCTAGTAAGGCATTATCTTATTCATAACTTTTTACTTGGTTAGGAGTTTCTTTATTACATTTATATTTTCCTGAATTAACAAAATGAAATTCATAAGTAAACGAATTTTAGAGATTAATAGATGGTTGGAAAATCGGAAAACCCGATGAAGTAGCGTCCGATAAATCTTGCCATCTTAATTAAAAGTTCGATTGATAGGCGACGAACTCATTACGGCAACGCATATCTGTTAATAATAATATATAATATTTTTTCATTTAACTTAACACAAGTCTTTAAGACTTGTGTTAAGTTAAATGAAAAAATTTTAATCCTTTCAGTTTCAACTCCTTATAATTGCATTGTAAATTAATTCTGAAGAATAAGGATAGGCGCCTGACCATATCCTTTAATATGTTTATATTCTTGGGTATATATGACATGGGACATGCGGACAATTAATTATCAAGAATTACACTGAGAAATTTCACTTACTGAATATTTTCGAGGGATTATTAACAAAGCAAACCTGTATTTCTGGTAAAACTTTTTTTTGCGGAATAAAATACTGTATTTCTTGAATTCGGGGAAAGTTCTATCTCTTTAGCACGGGATTTTATGGAACCGAATAAAATTATTTTCATTCAATATAGATTACAAGAATATTTATTAAATGTTATTGAAAGTTTTACCATTGGTTCGGTAAATATCCTCTGTCCTGGATAATGCCAGCAAGAAACCCAGCGGAACTTTTTTTAATTACATTCAAATATTTTACATAGTTAAGGATAAAAAATATAGAAACAATATGATGACGATCACCTCATTCCCAGGGATTATTATCAAACATGTACTCTTTAGTAGTATAATTTTTCCTTAGTGAAAATTTAAACTTTTTGATAGGTTCCATATTTATGGAACTTTGTTGTAAAAGCTTATGCACCGCCACATGAAGGAATACTAATTCTTTGGCGTTGAGTAACTAAAGTATACATTTATCATTTTCGTAAATTAGGGTATCATCAACGTATTGCAAAATTCTATACTCTCAAATAGATTTGTCTAAATCTGACGTATAAATATTGTATAATAAGGGACTTAAAACGGAGCCTTGCGGAAGGCATTTGAAAACTTTTCCATAGAATAAAATATGCTCATTTTATTCTATGGTCTAGAAACAAATTGGTAATCTAATTATGATGCTTTTGAATATATTAAGCTTACATATCATTTCTCTCAGAAAATAATGTTTAGTCTTACCTTAACATGGCCGGGAGAAATGTCAAGTCAATCAGCGATTCATCTTGAATATGCTAGTTTAGTATCTGTAGTGAATAATAAAAGAGATTGACATAGGAACGTGCCTTTTCTGAGCCCATTTGATGACAATCTATGAATTTTCACATATTAATAAAAACTATTCTTTATCATTTGTTCAAAGCTTTTAAATAAAGTTCAGGATAGAGCGATCGATCGATATGAAGAGCTGTCGTTAGGGTTTTTGTTGGGCTTCAAGATACAATTAGTTAACTGAGTCTACCAAGAGCCAGGAACAAATCCTATATCAAACCACTAGTGTTAATAGAATTTAGTTAGTAGGCAATGTGGAGCGGGAACTTTGTAAAATACAAAGACATAATTATGTTAAACTGCTATTTTACGCTGGTATTCTGTGAGAGCGTGATCCTGTTGAGGTTGCAGAATTGAAAAATGACGAAATTATAGAGGAACAAGAAATGATTTCTTATAAGGAGTTTTGCAAGAAAATGTAACAACAAATCAATTGTAGAATTTGTAGAGAGTGAAAATTTTGCAGGACTTTTTGAAACCAGATCATCAACATAGTTTTTAAAGAAACTTGAGGATATTTTTGTGATGCTTCTTGGTACGAGATTGAATTTTGTGCCATTTCGATTTTAATAATATTATATCTTGTGTATTCAGAACATCTATAATCCATTGATCCTAAGCAGAATAAGCAGCGAAAGGTCTTATTATCCCTGACGAAAGAAAAAGAAAAGTGATCATCACCACATTTTGAGCATCACCAATCTTTGGTGTGTCCAAATCTGCAGCACTGAAAAACATCATTAGAAGCTTATAAATTTCAACAGGAATAGAAGAGTAGCGTAAATAAACTCTCGTGGGAAGAATTTGACCATCAAAGGTCATTGCGACACTTTTAGAGCTTTTATATCTTTTTTTTATCTTCTTTGCGTACTCGATAGTTTAATCTTCTTACTTTTAATGCAAGGGTGGTGTTTGGATACATAGATAATCCAGATGTATACGATAACTCCTATATGAGATACGTGGAAGGACGGAATAAACGTTTTAAGCTTATCTTTTACTGATGGATTTTGTAAAAATAGATTTGCATCAATGAATTAATTGAATTCAATCATTATTCTACGTTATTTATTTTTTATTCATTTTTATTATTTCTTTTTCCGTTATTATTATACGTTTTAGACTTTCATTAACAATATTTTAAACATTTAATTTTTATCAAAAAGTGGCCAAATGAACTTAAAGTTTTATTAGAATTAGGAAAATCTTTTTTAACTTGAATATGTACGATAAAAATACCTGTTTCTATAGAATAAGAGGGACAAACGGTTTGAAATCTTTGTGAACTTATTTCTTAGTAACGCTATATATGTGCTAAAAGAATTAGATGGTAGGTGATTATTGAAAGAATTTAGTGTTTAGAGGAAAATCAGATGATTGGGAAAAGAAATTTCAGATGTGTCTGAATAAGCAATATTGGAAGATTAATAATGTATAATAATGGGAAAAAATAAAATAATGGGAAATAAGCCTGTGACATAAACACTTTGCCCTGATATATTGCTTTCATAAGGATGAGAGTTCATAATTAAAAAAAAATTTCAATAAACGCTCCATAATCTTGCAGAGTATGGTGGTGGTGGAGATTGACCGATAATTTGAAGGTCAGCACGACTGCCCTTTTTTGGAACAGGCTGTACGTTGACAAACTTTCAGGATTACGACTAATAAAATTTTTAATGACAATTGTCAATTTTTATTTTCTTAAAATTTATTTCTTTTCTCAGAGTACATAGATGTATGTTATTACACTAATTAGTTATTATTGATTTTCTGGCTCTGAATTTTTTTAAAAATTGGATATTTGGTTACTTTAAATATATGCCACCAAAATACCTTTTTAGATTTTGTACCGACGAAACTATCGTCTACTAACAAAATCTGCCACAACTATTAGTATTGTATGAAATAGAATAGAAAAAAATTATGTATCATGTAAAACCATCTCACAAAATACAGTAATGACTATGCGACTGACTATAATATAGTTCGAATATATAAATGCAGAAACTGAGTAAAAGAACTAGCTTTGGCTGAATGTTACTTCCACCCGAAAGTAGATGAAAGGACTCTTTTTCGACTTAGCTGTCCGCATCGATATATAGTGCCGTGTAGTGGCGGTTGAGAATATCCACTACCCCATATCTTCCCGTGGGTGTCGTAAGAGGCGACAGAGGGAGACAGACAGGAGATGGGCGGCAGAATCTTCCTAATAACAACACTGATATAATAAAAAACTGCGGTTGCCAACCCGCTCGCCAAGCGTGGCAACTATGGCAATTATCCTCCCATGAGTAACGACGCAAATAAACGGCCCCCGGTCCCCGGCGGCCCCGCTATTTCTGGCTACGGTGGCGACCATGGTAACGGCGGGGCAGGGGGTGCTAAGAATCTCCAGTGGAGGTTCGGTTGCCACCTACAACGACTCGACCTGGCAACATATAACGCACGCACGCTGAGGACTGACGAGAAGATACTGGAGCTGGAAGAAGAGGTAGACAAGTTGCACTGGCATATTATTGGATTATCAGAGGTCCGAAGGGAGGGGGAGGACACGGTAAACCTCGAGTTCGGCAACTTGTTCTATCACCGGGAGGGCGACCATCTGTCCCAAGAAGGTGTCGGATTTATCGTCCACAAGTCTCTCGTCAATAACGTTGTAAAGATTGAGAGTGTGTCGACGAGGGTCGCGTACCTGATACTCAGAATCACCAAACGGTATTCGCTGAAGGTCATACAGGTTTATGCACCAACGTCGGCACATCCCGATGAGGAGGTGGAGGAAATGTATGAGGATATTTCCAAAACCATGCATTCCTCCAAAATCCGTGTGTGATCCAACAAGTCTTGATGGGAGACTTCAACGCAAAACTAGGCACAAGAGGAAGCGGTGAGCTGAAGGTAGGGAAATTTGGAGTAGGGCAACAGAACCGTAGGGGCCAGCAGCTGGCCGACTTTATGGAGAAAGAGGGACTCTTTATGATGAACTCTTTCTTCCAGAAGCGGCCCCACAGGAAGTGGACCTGGTCGAGCCCCGACAGTTCGACAAAAAAAGAGATTGACTTCATTATGACGACCAGACGCCAACTGTTCAGTGATGTCTCAGTGATCGCAAGGGTGAAAACTGGCAGCGATCACCGAATGGTTAGAGGCACACTGAACCTAAACTTTAAGTTGGAGAGGTCTCTTCTAATGAAGTCAACGCTCCGTCCCCCTCGTGCTCTAATCCAGAATCCCGAAACCTTTCAGCTCGAGTTACGTAACCGCTTTCAGTGCCCAGAAGATTGCAATGCAGTGGACGATATGAATGACAAGTTTGTTGAAATTGTCCATGCGGTCGGAGCTAAGTTTTGCAAGACCCGCCGCTGAAGAACACAAAAATTCTCCGATTACACTCTTAATCTCATGGCTGTTAGACGGGAGATGAGGCTGCAATCGTCAAGAGATTTGACAGCATACAGGCAACTGAACAGACAGATCTCCAAATGCATGCGGTGAGACTTGCGCAACTTCAATACTGCTCGTATTGAAGAAGCGATCGAGCGGAACCAGGGCTCCAAAGTCTTTGCCAGAGATCTGTCTGCCAGTAAAAGCCAACTGTCAAAGCTGAAGACTGAGTGTGGCAGCATCGTTTCCGGGACACCTGAGATTCTGAGTGAGATTGACAGGTTTTATGGGCAGCTGTAAACATCATCGTTGGAGCCACACGCAAGTGTGAGTAACGATCCAAGAGCATGTCTTATCCGACACTATTCCGATGATATCCCGGACGTCAGTCTGAGCGAGATTAGAACGGCTCTCCAGCACCTTAAAAACGGCAAGTCCCCGGGCGAGGATGGAATCACAGCAGAGCTTCTAAAAGCGGGTGGAAAATCGGTACTTGAAGTCCTTCAGAGGCTCTTTAATTCCGTCCTCCATGGTGGCACTACTCCGGAGGCGTGGAGCAGAAGTGCGGTGGTCTAGTTCTTCAAGAAAGGTGACAACGCTCTCTTGAAGAACTACAGACCGATTTCCCTTCTGAGCCGCGTCTACGTGCTGTTTTCGAGAGTCATTACGAATCGTCTCGCACGCAGACTCGACGACTTCCAGCCTCCCGAACAAGCAGGTTTCGGAAAAGGCTTTAGTACCATAGACCACATACATTCCCTTCGGCAAAATGTACAGAAGTCGATGGATGCAGGTGGCTCAGGACCGTGCTTTGTGGCATACCTTGGGGGAGGCCTATGTTCAGCAGTGGACTTATGAAGGGCTGTTATGATGATGATGATGATCGATATATGTGTACTACGCACTAGATTTGGCATTCCGAACACTCACTATGTTCAACTGAACTGTACCGCAATCCGTAATCCGTATCCGTAATCGTAAATCTGTAAGCAAGAATAAAAAAGAAATGTACTCGATTAACAATACAATCAAAATAAACAATTATTTATTATGACAATTTTCGCGCGTTTATATCAACTGCACATGTGCGACTCTACTGTTTCCCGCGCATGCGCGGATACAGAGTAGGGAACATTTTTTGTTTGGAATAGCCTCTCTAGTATGTAGTACATATCACTCAATGGGAGTCCGTCCATGTAGGTAGCACCCTCTTACTTAATTTTGACGGACAGCAGTGTTTTTTCATTAACTGACTTTACGGCTCTGGGTTCTAGCCCTTCTGAGCCTATCATTTCTTTCGGAATCTTCATTTTTATACTCTTTATTTTTTTAAAAATAGCACTTTGAACGCATTACGCGATGACCTGTCTAAATTTAGACAAGAAATACATGAAATAAACGTCATTATTCAAAAAATATCGGAGGTGCAATCGTCAATCAAAAAAGAAGTCGACCAGTTGATATCAAATAATAATATTAATAATCACAAGATAAAATCAATCATGAATGATGCTGAAGAATCACGATCAATTATTAATAATCTTTCTCAACAACTTCGCTATAAGGAGCAGCAGGGAAGAATAAATAACTTGGAAGTATCCGGGATACCTACCGTGAAAGGAGAGAATCTGATGAGTATTGTCCATAACATACAAGGACGCAGCTTCGTACAATGGTCAACCCTCACGCAATTTATCTTCAATACCCAATATCATCGTGAGGTTTACGCAAAGACAACGTAAGAGAGAAATGCTTGCTGCTGTGCGCGCCCGGAGAGGTTTAACCACCGGTGATACTGGATTGGACGGCCCATCTAAACCAATCTTCATAAGTGATCACTTAACACCTGATAACAAACTTTTATATAAGCAAGCTCGGCTTCTCGTCAAAGAAAATAATTACAAGTGTATTTGGTTGTCCGAATGTAAGATTATGGTACGTAAAAACGACACTTCTAAAGCCTTACTAGTATCTTGCCAAGCCGATCTTATGAAAATAAAATGACTACATTATCGCAATACAATAATCAACTTTACGTAAACGGCAGGCTTTTAGATTTAGTTTTTAGTAATAATACTTGTCAAGTATCATCTTGCAAACTTCCACTTGTTACAAAGGACCCTCATTATAAGGCATTAGAAATTGATTTTAAACTAAGCTTTGCTCCTACACTCAACCCATAAACAGTATTACAAAGCTGACTTCGTATCTATAAAAAAGGCCTTAAAATCTATTAACTGGGAAGAAAAATTTAGTTATATGACCGATTTGGAATGCATGACAAACTACTTTTATAATTCTTTAAATTATATTTTGAATAAATATGTTCCCGATCGTAATTTTAATTGTAATTTAAAATACCCAGTGTGGTATACTAAGCCCCTTGTTAAATTATCGAAGGAAAAATGTAAATACCATAAAAATGAAGGTCTACGGCAACATGAGTGACTATCAGACATTTTCATTATTAAGAAGCAGATTTAAAAAAATGCTTCGTGACTGTTATAAAAAGTTTATTGAACTTTCCGAAAATAAAATACAAACACATCCTAAGTTTTTATGGTCTTTATAAAATTGAAAAATACCACTAGCGATTTTCCTGAAAAGATGTTGTTTAAAGGTAAAGTTATTTCTGGTAGTATAGATATTTGTAATGCCTTCAATGAATATTTCCACTCCGTATTTACAACCGTCAGCAATGTTAGTCACCAATATTACCCGAGTAATCAAAGTTTACATACAACTTTAGATATAAATTTAACTGATATAAGCTTAGTTCTTAAAGAATTACAAAAAGTTAATATCAATAAAGGCGCGGGTTCAGATTTTATTCATCCTCTTCTTATTTCGAAATGTGCAAATGAACTTGCGGGGGCAAGGACGGGTTATCTCGGACTCGAACCGACTAAAACCCCATGGTGTTCCACCTTCGTCGCATGTTGGCAGGGCTACGGGAACGCTTTCGCACACATCCGCGGCCCTACCAGCGACTGCCGCCCCATGGCAGCACCTCCTCGGGAGAGGAATATTCCTCCCCGTTCTCCTTCCCAAGTAAGGCGCACCAGAACACATGGCACGCCTTCCTCCACGGCCTCCAATTACATCTGCGCAACAGACGCCCCCGCGTCCGATGCGCGAAGGCCATGGGGCCAGGAAAAACGAGCACTTAGAAGTACTAGCCTTCCCGACCCCAGCGGCGGATCTGGTCTATGGCTCCGCCGCCAACCAAGATTCGGCTGCGGAGGATAGGGAGAGCGGCGCCTCGCAATACCGACAATCCTCTCCCCCCGCAGCCCCATCACCACCGCATCAACGGTGCGGCCCCGTTTGAGTCGCGGAGGATAGGGCGAGTGGCGCATCGCCATACCAACATTCCTCTTCCACCGTGACCTCACCTCGGCTGCAGCGGTAGAAGGTGCGGAGTCCCCACTCGCTGCAGTCCACCAGCACACATCCGAAGTGGGCTCCCCAAGCCCACTCGGAGTGGCCACCTCAGGCCGGCCCTTCACCTTGGGCCAGCCACGTGGGTTCCTCTTTGTTCACCATGGGAGACCAAGCCACGGCTACTAAGCCCCCCCGCCACGACAAGGCGGGAACCCGTTCGGGGGGGACAGTGGAGTGTTCCCTAACATATGGAAATGGAAACATATGGAAATACTCTTTAATAACGCCTATTCCAAAAATAATAACAAAGATATAGTAACCGAGATAGACCTATCTTGAAATTATGTGTCTTGGGGAAGGTCCTTGAGAAAATTATTACTACTTACTTATCGCTCTCTGCTCGTCAATATATATCCCAACAACAACATGCATTTTTCAAGGGCAGAAGTGTTGATACGAATATGATAACTTTCACGGAATATTTGCGAAGAGCCTAAAAGAGCCTCTACAAGAAGATGTCGTGTACACTGATTTCTCTAAAGGCTTCGACAAAATTAACCATAGTTTAATAAGCTAATAGCAAAGCTCGCAAAGGCAGGTGTACATGGCAACCTTTTTAGATGAATTCAATCGTACATAAAAAATAGAAGTCAAGCTGTATGTATTAAGAGATTCACCTCAAAATTTCTACCTATACCTTCAGGAGTTCCTCAAGGATCTCATCTTGGCCCGCTCCCGTTTTCCTTATATATTAACGATATTGAACTAACATTAAATGAGAGTCAACATCTTCTTTACGCTGATGATGCCAAAATATATAAAATTATTAAGTCAAGAGACGACTGTCTCAAACTGCAACAAGATGACATTTCTATTTTTGAAAAAGATGTGACAAAGTCCCTTTTAAATTTAGACGCGAATAAAGGAGCTGGTGTTGACAACATTCCTCCTTATTTTCTTAAAGCTACAGCACATACTATTGCGAAACCAATTCATTACCTTTTTAATAAATGCTTAAAAGATGGGATATGCCCATCTATTTGGAAAACAGCTCGTGTTGTACCAATTTACAAGGCAGGCTAAAAAAAGATGTTGAGAATTACAGACCGGTATCGATCTTATCAACACTCGCTAAAACTTTTGAAAGGTTAATACATAATGCGTTATATCCTAGTCTTCACAATATTATAATTCCACAGCAGCACGGTTTTATTAAGAAGCGTTCGACTATATCTAACTTATTAATTTATACAAACTACTTATTTGAGAATCTGGATAGTAACGTCCAGACTGATTGCATATACACAGATTTCCACAAAGCTTTCGATCGCGTAGACCATAAACTACTTCGGGAAAAGCTGGCCTTTAATGGTATCTGTGGTAATTTGTGTTGATGGTTTAAGTCGTATGTGACAAATCGTACACAAAAAGTAGTTATAAGAGGTTTTGAGTCGGATATTGTGCATATAAGTTCTGGTGTGCCACAAGGATCAATCTTAGGGCCTCTTCTTTTTATCCTGTACATTAATGATGTTAATAGTTGTTTCAAGTTTTGTAATTTTATTCTGTACGCAGATGATATTAAAATTTATCACAAAATTCAATATTATCATGACCATCTTAACTTTCAAAAAGATTTAGATAATTTTACATCTTACTGTAAAAACAATAAGTTAGATTTGAGTATTAATAAATGTGAAGCCATAAAGTTTACCCGCAAGCATCAGGAAAGTAATTTTAATTATTCTTTATGTGGAGTTCCATTAGAAAAAATTCATAAAATTAAAGATTTATGAATAATATTAAATAGTAAACTTATTTTTGATACACATGTTGAAAATGTCATTAATAAGGCTCTTAAAATGTATGGTTTCGTGATGCATATTGGACGTGAATTTAAAAAAAACCTCTCACTTATTTGCACCTCTATAAATCTTTAATAAGATCACAACTCGAATATGCAGTAGCTATTTGGTGTCCGTATTATAATAAATATAGAGATAAAATAGAATCCACTCAGAAAAAGTTTTTGCGTAGTGTAAATTAAAAGTGCAGACGAGTTAAATTACCCTACTATCAACTGATGGTCGAATATAACTTACTAAAATTAGAATCCAGACGTCAACAGATTCAAGCTATGTTACTGTATGATATTTGTCATAACAGGTACGATAGTATAGAACTAGTTAAGATGATACAATACAGAGTACCAAATAGGCCATTGTGTCGCATAGTTCGTGCCAAATACACATTTTTTACTAATAAATGTCGAACCAACGCAGGTAAAAGATCCCCTATATATATATATATATATATATATATATATATATATATATATATATATATATATATATATATATATATATATATATATATATATATATATGTTGCTACATTGTTATAGTAATACTTTCAATAATATTGATATTTTTGCTCACAAGGTGGGTATATATAAAAAAGAATTACTTTCAGTACTCAGAGGAGAATGAGTTTGTATAATTGGTTATTACAATAATTATTATTTTTCTTTATTATTGTGTCATTTGAAAACACAATCACTGTATTATATGAAAAAATTGTACGCTATTCTCAACCTAAACATTTGTTAATAGTAATTGGTGGTCAACGGTGTTGGTTGCACTATTATATTATATTTTTGTAGTGAATGTATTTTAGATTAATAAACATTGTGTAAACTGTTTGTTGATTCTAATAAATAAAAAAAAAAAGATTTGCTTGCTTTAGAAAAATATTGTGTTACTAATCAATTATATCTTAATACTGACGAATGTCACGTGCTATCTTTTTCACGTAAAGTCAACCAAATAAATTTTGAATATTGTCTGAATGGCATCATTCTAAAAAGGGTTACTACAACAAGAGATCTTGGCCTAATCGTAGACTCAAAATTATCTTTTAACTCTCATATAGACCATATTATAAGTAAAGCTTTTCGAAATTTGAGTTTTATTTTAAGAATAAAAAAACCATTAATATATATATATATATTAATGGTTTTTTTATTCTAACCATTAATATATATAATAAGGGTATAACTCTCAAACTATTATACTTTTCTTTTTTACGTTCAATCCTTGATTTTTGCAGCACGGTATGGGGCCCCTCTTATCAAATACATATTGAGAGGATAGAAAAAGTACAAAAAAGTTTTTGAAGTCCTTTAAGCATCATTACGGTATTGAGAACGAATCATATAATGAAGCTTTGTGCAGACAGAAAATGCTAAGTCTTTTTAACAGACGTAAAATGTTTGACATTATTCTTCTATATAAAATTCTCAATTCATTAATGGATTCACCCACTCTTTTGTCTATGTTTTCACTTCCAGCAAGCGTTCGTCTTCCAATGCGCTCCTCACGTTCGTTACCACTATTCATTCCTCCACGGTTTCATAAAAACTATACACGTAATTCTTCTATATGTGTCGTTCCACCAACATGTATAACAAACATTTCAGATTCAGAAATAGATCTTTTTAGCACTAGTTCTAACCTTCTTAAAACAAACTTAAACAAGTTTTTCAGTAAAATTTGTTGCCCGAATGTGTTGTCTCACATTTGTAAATAATATGGTTTGTTAATGTATAATTATTGACACTACTTGGTCTTTTTTTGTTACGTGTCACTTACACGTAAACTATCATCATCATCATTACAGCCCTTCACAGGTCCACTGCTGAACGTAGGCCTCCCCCAAGCAACGCAACAAAGCACGGTCCTGAGACACCTGCATCCATCGAGTTCCTGCATGTCTTACCAGGTCGTCACTCCATCTAGTGGGGGTCGCCCTACACTACGCCTACCGGTACGAGGCTGCCACTCGAGAACCTTTCTTCCCCATCGGTTATCGGTTCTTCGAGCTATATGGCGAGCCCATTGCCACTTCAGCTTACTAATCCGTTGGGCTATGTCGGTCACTCTGGTTTTACTGCGGATATCCTCATTTCTGAGTCTATCACGCAGAGAAACTCCGAGCATAGCCCTCTCCATAGCTCGCTGAGTGACCTTGAGCGTCCTCATACGGCCAGCAGGGAAGGACCACGTCTCAGATCCGTAAGTCATCACTGGCAACACGCACTGGTTGTACACTTTAGTTTTGAGAGATTGAGGTACACCTGACGAGAAGATGTGTCGTAATTTCCTGAACGCTGTCTAGCCGAGTTGAATCCGTCGATTGATCTCTCGGTCGAAGTTGGACTTACTTAGTCAGACTATTTGTCCCAGGTAAACATACTCGTCAACAACTTCGAGCAACATGGACATTAAACATGATCTTTGTTTTGACCATGTTCATCTTAAGACCTATCCGTTGGGAGACACTATTGAGGTCATTGAGCATAGTGCTAAGGTCCTCCAGCGATTCTGCCATAGGGACTATATCGTCGGCAAATCGAAGGTGAGTGATGTACTCGCCAATGATGTTAATACCGTATCCTTTACAGTCCAGTAGCTTGAAAACGTCTTCCAATGCAGCGGTGAAGAGTTTCGGGGAAATAACGTCACCCTGTCTTACATCTCTGTGCAGTTGGATAGATTTCGAACTCTGGTTCTGTACTCGGATAGCCATCGTAGCCCTACTGTACAAACACTTCAGCACTTCGATATACCGACAATCAACTTGGCACCACCGAAGGGACTGTAGCACCGCCCAAATTTCGACGGAATCAAAGGCTTTCTCATAGTCCACATACGCCAGGCAAAGTGGCAGATTGCACTCTTCGGTCTTCTGTACAATTTGCCGCAGGGTATGTATGTGGTCTATGGTACTGAAGCCTTTTCGGAAACCGGTTTGATCGGGAAGTTTTGATGAAAGATTGTTCGGGAGGCTGGAAGTCGTCGAATCTGCGTGCGAGACGATTCGTAATGACTCTCGAAAACAGCACGTAGACGCGGCTCAGAAGGGAAATCGGTCTGTACTTCTTCAAGAGAGCGTTGTCGCCTTTCTTAAAGAATAAGACCACCGCACTTCTGCTCCATGCCTCCGGAGTAGTGCAACCATGGAGGACGGAATTGAAGAGCCTCTGAAGGACTTCAAGTACTGGTGTTCCACCCGCTTTCAGAAGCTCCGCTGTAATTCCATCCTCGTCTGGGGCCCTGCCGTTTTTAAGGTGCTGGAGAGCCATTCTAATCTCGCTCAGACTGACGTCCGGGATATCATCGGAACACTTGCGTGTGGCTCCAACGATGATGTGTAGCTGCCCATAGAACCTCTCAATCTCACTCAAAATCTCAGGTAGGTAGGTAGGAAACGATGCTGCCACACTCAGTCTTCAGCTTTGACAGTTGACTCTTTCTGGCAGACAGATCTCTGGCAAAGACTTTGGAGCCCTGGTTCCGCTCGATCGCTTCTTTAATACGAGCAGTATTAAAGTTGCGTAAGTCTCGCCGCATGCATTTGGAGATCTGTCTGTTCAGTTGCCAGTATGCTGTCAAATCTGTTGACGATTGCAGCCTCATCTCCCGTCTAACAGCCGTGAGATTAAGAGTGTGATCGGAGAGTTTTTGTGTTTTTCTGCGGTGGGTCTTGCAGAACTTAGCTCCGACCGCATGGACAATTTCAACAAACTTGTTATTCATATCGTCCACTGCATTGCAATCTTCTAGGCACTGAAAGCGGTTACGTAATTCGAGCTGAAAGGTTTCGGGATTCTGGATTAGAGCACGAGGGGGACGGAGCGTTGACTTCATTAGAAGAGACCTCTCCAACTTAACGTTTAGGTTCAGTGTGCCTCTAACCATTCGGTGATCGCTGCCGGTTTTCACCCTTGCAATCACTGAGACATCACTGAACAGTTGACGTCTGGTCGTCATAATGAAGTCAATCTCATTTTTTGTCCGTCGGGGCTCGACCAGGTCCACTTCCTGTGGGGCCGCTTTTAGAAAAAAAGAGTTCATCATAAAGAGTCCCTCTTTCTCCATAAAGTCAGCCAGCTCCTGGCCCCTACGGTTCCGTTGCCCTACTCCAAATTTCCCTAACTTCAGCTCACCGTCTTCTCTTGTGCCTAGTTTTGCTTTGAAGTCTCCCATCAACACCGTGTAGTGGGTTTTGGAGGAATGCATGGCTCTAGAAATATCCTCATACATTTCCTCCACCTCCTCATCGGAATGTGCCGAGGTTGGTACGTAGACCTGTATGACCTTCAGCGAATACCGTTTGGTGCTTCTGAGTATCGGGTACGTGACCCTCGTCGACACACTCCCAATTTTTACAACGTTGTTGACGAGAGACTTGTGGACGATAAATCCGACACCTCCTTGGGACAGATGGTCGCCCTCCCGGTGATAGAACAAGTTGCCGGACCCGAGGATTACCGTGTCCTCCCGCTCTCTTCGGACCTCAGATAATCCAATAATATGCCAGCGCAACTTGTCTGCCTTTTCTTCCAGCTCCAGTATCTTCTCGTCAGTCCTCAGGGTGCGTGCGTTATATGTTGCCAGGTCGAGTCGTCGTAGGTGGCAACCGAACCTCCACCGGAAATTCTTAGCACCCACTGCCCTGCCGTCACCATGGTCGCCACCGTAGCCAGGAATAGTGGGGCCGCCGGGGACTGGGGGCCGTTTTATTGCGTCGTTGCTCATTGGGTTCAAAACAAAATAATCAAAAAAAATCAAAAAAATCAAAACAGGGTTGGCAACCGCAGTTTTTTATTATGTTATTGTTGTTATTAGGAAGATGCTGCTGTCCATCTCCTTTCTGTGTCCCTCTGTCGCCTCTTACGACACCCACGGGAAGATATGGGGTAGTGGATATTCTCAACCGCCACTACACGGCACAACAAAATGTAAACTATATATCAAGAAATATGACTGTTTGTTGCCAAAATAAATGAAAAAAAATTTTTCTTCACAATATGCCGATGTGTCATATTGCGAAGCCCTTGGGAGATTTTGACGACAGCTCAACCTAGCGGACAGTTGATGACGACAGTCACTCAAGTTCATAAGGCACCCAAGCGATCAAAATAACTCGATAATCGACATCAAAACACTTGTTTCGTCGTTTTCTCTAATAGTCACGCGCGCGGACACTTAATTCACAAAATCGCATCACTTTTACGGATAAAATTCCGCTTCAAACGACAAAACAGCAGCGACAATCCGTTTACGGGCAAGTTCCCGCCAAAAACTCAGTGTTTGCATTTCTGTGATCCGGTCAAAGGGTATAGAGAGCCAATATAATTGCAGGCAGTAAGGCATTCCATATTAGTCCACAGAGGTTACAACGGAACTGTAGCCTCCTTGTTTGAAGTTTTAACTGAATTATATACAAACCGAACACCGTCAATAAAAACAAGAGTATTCCGTTTATTTACATTAATACTTTATTTTGTGCGTTTCGAGCTAAACAACATAACAATTATTAATTTAGGGCAACTGCTATTTCGTAGCAGTTACCCTAAATTAATAATAATAATATTACTCTTCTACGGAAGCTTAATGGTGTAAAACGTTTGGATCTGCGGTTGTCAATTTGCTTTCCAAGCATGACTTCAAGGCAAATCCTCCGGAAGAGGTCAATGTCCCTTAGGGTTTATTAGAGGCTGATGATGCTATTAAACTGTGTATCACCGATATGCGGAAGCAACAATATTCCTAACAAAACAATTTTTCGTACCTAAAGGTATTTTCTAACCTTTTGCATTAAAGTAAAAAAAGAGCTTAAACAAGAACAGCCAACGATGTTTAAAAGTTATTTAACGTATCTTCAAACAGTGTCGAGCGGTTGGCGCGATTCCAATTTCAGAGTATAACAAACTGGCCCTTTGGATTGACAAGACTGCTATCTATCGTGTTTTTGTTTTGTTAAAGTCTTTGAATCTGCATAGTCAATACGTACAAAAAGTCGCTTACAAAATTTTTATAGATTTAGTTCTCGTCGTCCTTTGAACCTTATTTTCAATAAATTGATTATAAATCTGGAATAATTAATGTATTTTTCTCTCACGATGGTGGGTTGGTCTTACTTGTAGTGCAGCTATGCACATTGTTTAGTGTGCGTGAGCCCATAAGTCAAAAATCAATACCAAGTACCGGTAGAACGGAAAGTATACGTCGAAAAGTTGTTCGCAAGGATATATGAAAGTAATTTCAAAGGCCGTAATACAAAATTAAAAAAGTAAGACTCTCCAGCTTTTGTCAGACAAAACATCTATACTACGCTTAGTGTTCAATAATTGCTTTTCGTATATTACATAAGCGTATATTATTCATAAATGTTTATACTTTGCTAAAGTATTATAATAGATTAGAAAAACGTTAAACAACGATATTAAAAATGCGATCAACCTTCTACGATGCAGTGGACTGTCACAAAAATAACAATTTTAATCTAATATTATTGTAATAGTCGAGGAATAAATCGTCTTATGGAATGTCTTATCCCGCATATCCCGCAATCCATAAAAAATCTTATATCATTACGTTTCTGCTATGAAAACCATGTGAAAATCCAAAAAAAAAACAATTAGGTACAAACCTTATGCATAATTTCATTTCATTACTAGGAGTAGGTATTTCATATTGCTTGTATTATTAAAGAAATAAGGCATTTATTTACTTATTTTATTTAATTCTACATAATTCTTATGTCTTAAGTCGTAAAAACTTTTGTGACAATGCATACGGAATTCCGTTTCGAAATACCGGTTCGAGATTCCGAACGCAGCTAGTCCATATAAAATCAAGGACCCGTCACACACCTACGGTAGTTTTCCGTTCGAAATTTTACGGGTAAAACGGGACTCCGTATGTAGTGTGTGGCAGGCATTACAGTTTCACACGCGAGAGTTCCATAGTAAATCCACATTACTTATAAGTATTATAGTGATGGAACGGATTTTTATGAATGAAACCGCAAATATTATATTAATTGTAATCGTATTTTAATAATCAGTGTATTAAAAAGAGCGAATTCCATTTTAAATAATTAATTAAATGCACTAAAACGATAAAGTTTACATTGTGTTCCATTTGAGTTGATTAAAAGCGAAAATACTGTCACTTTTCTTCAGCGCATAAAAGTGCGAATTGTATAAAATTCCAAAATCCAGATTTCTCCACTATATTTTGCTTTACTATGGATTATGTAAATTACAGGAATAATGCATAAAGTAAAAACAAAATGCATAATTTGATACATTTCTTTTCGATGTTTTATATAATATTGTATTTTTTTAATCGTTTAACTTGATATAAATATTTACTTTTCTTTTCATGATAATTTCGATATGATATTATAAAGTAAAAAATAAGTTTCGAAATACTAAATCGCTTACTAGCTAAATTCCTAGCACATTCCGTTACGCTGAAGATATTCGCATTATGAAATTTCCGAACTTCATAACGCACGTTTGTTCATTTATATCATTTTGTCAAAGTTTGTTGCTTGGTTGAATTTTATAAATAAATTATCAAAGATATACTCTATAATAAGCAAGCACCGTAGTAATTAAATGGTGGTACTTATAACATATAATTATGTTAAAGAAATACACCATGTTTATAATACATGCCTTTTTTAATTTAATAGGTTATGCAGACAAATAGATGCGAATTAATAAATAATCTTTGAATTCCTATTTGCTATGTTTAAAATTGTTGTTTGTTAATATTATTTGAAATTAATCTCTCAGAGATGTGATTATAAGCTTCAGAGAATATGACTTTTATGAGGGTCAAACGAATAGATACACAGTTCCTTTTGTAGTAAGTTGATGCTGGATTTAAAATCACCTAAGTTTAGGAAACAAACTCTTGGAAGTGTTGATACCACAAAAGACTAAGCGATTTTATTAAGTTTTATGTGTCTGAACGTGTGATACTGGTGTGAGAGAAAATACATATACATATACATATCACCCCGTTCCAATTCAAGGTCGTAAGATTTAGGAAGCAAATACGGGAAACGATAAATAGATCCACACATATCAGACATCTGTTTTAAAATAGGTTTTTTTTAATATAGGATAAGGGTGACACCTCATGGTAAGTGGATGCTGTAGCCCATAGATATCTATATTTAACCTCGATTGTGAATCAAAATGCAAATCCGTTGTCACCCTTAAGAACTAAAATGGAATGCCTCGATTCCAGTAAAACGGGTCTCCGGTTCTCTTCACACACCATACGAATTACAGTAGCATTAAGCTGCTATTTTACGCTGGTATTCTGTTAGAGCGTGGTCCTTCCCCGGTCGAGCCGACCTATTCATGCTACAACCATAATATAGCTGCAGTGTGACTCTACCACGTATAAAATTTAATGTATGCGGTGTAACTAAATATTACACTAAACGTAAAATATCCAGTCTGCTGACGGAACATGAGCTTATCCTATGGTTAGAATGAGTTCTTAAAGATTGATCTTATACGTGGTAGAGCCATGCTGCAGTTATATTAGTAGTATAGTTGTAGCACGAATGGGTCGGCTCGACCGGGGAAGGACCACGCTCTCACAGAATACCAGCGTGAAATAGTAGCTTAATGTTGCTGTATTTCGTATGGTGAGTGTAGAGAACCGGAGACCCTTTTTACTGGAAACGAGGCATTCCATCTTAGTCCTCACGGGTGACAACGCATCTGCATTTTGATTCGTAATCGAGGATAGATGTAGATGTCTATGGGCCACAGCAACCACTTACCATCAGGTGGACTGTGTGCTCGTTTGTCACCCTATCCTATAAAAAAAAATTGAACGTAGAAATAATCATTCACTGAGGTCATTGGTTATACATTAATAAAATTAGTATTTTACCTTAAATACTATTACACATTTCACTACTTCTATATTGATCATAGAATGAATTCTCATCAAAAAGTAATTTTACAATCCACAACAACACAAAGCTGACATGTGCAAGTTTAATGAAGTGAAAACAATTTTAGAATTTATGACTACCTACTATCAGCAAATTGCAGACGCAGTTAATGTCAGTTTATGCCCATTTTCAATTATTAAGTAGGTTAACTTACACGGAAGAAACAATATTAAATTATATTTACTCCCTTATACTTTTAATAGTAATCGTCGAAACTATATTTCGAGAACTTTAAAAGAAAATATTGAGTATCTTTCCCACTTTCTCATAATTTTGTTCAATAATATCAATGAAAATTCTTACAAAATGTTGATGAAAAAGTTGGAATAATGATACATTGTGTCCAAAACCTATTTTATTTACTTAGCGGTCGGAATCAGATACAATTCCTAACAAAAATTTGTAAAGTATAGTACGAACTAGACTCAAATGTTGACATTATGGATTTCAAGTTCAAACTCGAGATGTGATAACAATCTGGTAAATTTGACAGAAAATATTGAACACATTTTCAAAATGAAGCATGCGTTCGAACCAGCTTTTGACGCAAATCGAACTAAGTATTTAAAAACGTAGATATACATACATATTTCACCAAGCCTTTAATCATATAATCACGCAAATATATAATAACAACTGAATGAGATATCTTGCAATTCGAAAGCGAATGAGATATCTTGCAATAAGAAAGCGCTCGCAAATTACTTATAAACGCCGTTTTTCTAAATACCTCGGATTAAAGTGCCAATTTCGGGATCTCTCGGAGTTAACCTTATTTCAAGGACTTTTTATCTTATTATATTTAAAGTATTTTTGAGTGTAATTCATAAAAGTAAGAAACGACAATAATTTTGTATGATATATATGATTGCTGCTACTCACTGTCTGTAACTGGTAATATCTTTGTAATATGTCTCTGAAATAGTCACGACATGCAAAATATATCAATAAAATGAAAACTCTCGAGTGTTTAAACACTGTTTGTGTACGTGATGAAACTCGATTCCCCGTACATATGTAGTGCAATATGAAATGGAATAGAATGAAATATATTTTAACTTATAAAATGATACGCCCTCGCTTGAACATGGCACGAAACAAACAGCTCTCAATGTTTTTCAAAGCTAGTTTTCATTATGATTTATGTTTATCTATAGTTTTTGCCATAACAGTGTGCAAACACTTGTTCTTGTTTTCATTATATTAAACAACAATATGATAGATACATTTAATTAACATACATATAATGAACGTACAATATTTTCATTTCAGTTTATCTTTGAATTTAAGATTGCGTAACTTAGGAGCTGTTGCACCGTTGTTTTGCTTTTAGATTTGAAATCAAAATAGCAAAAATGTTATGCATAATTGGAATTCAAATTGTGAAATTGTGAAAAAAAATATATCTAAATGATATTCAGTAAAGTAATGAAGAAAAAAACGAAAGATTTTTTTGTTGAATATGTAATACTGATATACTGAATATTTTAAGATTAAGCTAATTTATCATTCAAACATATTCCCCAAGGAATGCCACAAAGCACGGTCCCGAGTCAAATGCATCCATTGACTTCCTGAATGTCTTACCAGTTCACTCTACATTGTGGGGGGACACCCTACACCTGCCGGTACGAGGCTGCCACTCGAGAACCTTTCTTCCCTCTATGCTGCCAAAGCCTTTTCGGAAACCGGCTTGTTCGGGAGGTGGGAGGAGGAGGCTGGAAGTTGTCGAATCTGCGTGCGGAACGATTCACAATGACTTTCGAAAACAGCACGTAGCCGCGGAACAGAAGATAAATCGGTCTGTAGTTCTTTAATAGAGCGTTGTCGTCGCTATCACTTGCGTGTGACTCCAGCGATGTGTGCGTAAGTTAAGTGCTGTTCAGTTGCCTGTATACCAATGCCGTCTAATAGCCATGAGATGATAGATATTAGAGAATATATATATATATATATATATATATATATATATATATATATATATATATATATATATATATATATATATATATATATATATATATATAACAGAGAAAAGATGTTGCATCTCTGCGTATTTTATCGCATCTATCACGAAGAGTGCTCTGAGGAATTCTTCGGATCGGAATCCCAGTCGCCAAATTTCATGAACGCACCACGCGGCAAACCTCCCGATATCATCCACACCATCTGGATGCTTGGCGGTCCACCACTGTATGTTTCACTAGGAGTTTTCTTCCGCGTACATCCTCTCTTTGGACCTCCCTGTGTGTTCACCACCGGCGATTTTTCCGGACCAATACGACCTGGGGACCTTCAATAAAAGAGCTTACTCCTTTCTAAAGGCCTGTCAACGCACCTGCAATTCCTCTGGTGTTGCGGATATTCATGGGCGGCAGTAGTCACTTAACATCAGGTGAAAGGTATGCTCGTTTGCCCCCCTCTTCTATAAAAAAAAACATATGGTCAGTTCAACTGATCAGTTCAAACTAGGACTGTGATATTTTTTAAAATATCGTAATTTACCACCGGCGATTTTTCCGGACCGATAAGACCTGGAGACTTTCAAGAGAAGAGCTTACTCCTTTCTAAGGGGCCGGCAACGCACCTGCAATTCCCCTGGTGTAGCGGTTGATCATGGGCTGCGGTAGTCACTTAACATCAGGTGAACCGTATGCTCGTTTGCTTTAAAAAAAAAGATTAAGAGTGTGATCGGAGAGTTTTTGTGTTCTTCTGCAACGGGTCTTACGGAACTTAACTCCGATCGCGTGGATGATATAGCACTGAATCGTTTCCGTCTGGTCGTCATAATGAAGTCAATCTCATTTTTTGTCGAACCGCCTGGGCTCGACCAAGTACACTTTCTGTGGGGTCGTTTTTGGAAGATAGAGCTTATTAAAAAAAAAGAAAACAATTATTCATTATCAATGTCTTTATTTATTTATTATTTATTTTATTCTTTATTGCACCAAAGATTTTGTACAAAAGGCGAGCTTAATGCTATATGGCTTTCTCTACTTGTTAACTTTGGGTAGAACAGACCATGTGTAATTGTCTTTCTTTCGAGTTGTATGTTTTATATTGGCCTTGGTATTAATTGTATATTATAGGCCTTGACAGGCCTGTTGGTCTAGTGGTTAGTGACCCTGACTGCTATGCCAGAGGTCGTGGGTTCGATTCCCACCCAGGACAAATGTTTGTGTGATGAGCACGATCATTTGTTCTGTGTCTGGGTGTAATTTATCTATAATATTTATGTATTTAGAAATATATAAGTATGTTTATCAGTTGTCTAGTACCCGTAACACAAGCTCTGCTTAGCTTGGGACTAGATGGCGTTGTGTGATAGTTATGGAGTATTATTATTATTATTATTATTATATATGGGCAGTATTGATTTTCTGTACATTGCAATTACTATCACTCAGCGCGTCTCCTTCCAATTTTTAACTTCTATTCTATAAGCCTAAGGGTTCCGTGAAAAGCGTTCAGCGACGTGTTTGGTATACATAAGGTCGGTCACTTAAGGCCGCCACTTAAGACGCTGTGACACAAAAACGTGTGTTTGAGATACACACTCTTTACTGAGTCCTATAAACTGTGTTTGTAGTCTTCTGTATACTAATATATTGTTAAAACTGATATTAAAATACTACTAGATAGACAAGTGACGTTGTATTGTTTGTGTTGTAAGTTGTAAAATAAATTCTAACATGGTATTTGAAAAAATGTCCCAGAGTTTGTTGGAGAACCGGTGTAGATTTTGTTTTTACTGGCCATATTGTGGAGGCATGAGATAATTCATCACCCAATTTCGCCCCATGAGTGTCATAACGCTATTGGCTTGCTATGGATGGCGATATAACCATCTCCTTTACCCCAGACGTAAAGCGAAGGGCAGCAGCGTTAAAGAATGCACGATGTCTACTGCTGCAGTAGTAATAAGCTTCATGGTCTTATTTTCAATGATTGTTTATTCGAATAAGACATTATGAATGATATACACGACAATACATGTATAATAATACATATATGTCTTCCTCTTCCGCTTCTTTTGAGCTCAATAATCATTATCATCATTTTTCATCATTATTTGCATACCGTGAAAGCATGAAAGACCGTTTTTTTTAATTGTCTGGTTGGGCTAATCTTTGGAGGGGCATAACCATTTGCGGCTAAACTTCGCTAGTAGATAGAGAGCAATGTCAGGAGTGATGTAGGAAATAGTTTTGGAAAAAAATATAGAGGCATTTGATAATTATATTACATCTGAATGACGGTTCATTAATAGCTGTTAACTCAGCGAAGCCCGGGCGGTTCTCTTAATAAATTAAAAAGTTTTAATACAAAATTCAAACTTCGTATATTAAAAGAAAACGAAAGCCCCCAATGTTTATTCTATAGATATAATATTGTTTTGACCAGACAACAGAACAGGTGTGTAGAGAAACTTCAACTCGTTTTCAGAATAAACATGTAGTAAATTATGTATGTAGAGTTGAGAACACACAGAAATATATAAATTTATTCATTAAAGCCTATCAAAAGTCCACTGCTGTACATGGCCTATGTTCCTATGTTTCTCGTAGATTGGCTCATGGGTACCCCTTTGAGACGATCTATATCTATTTAGTATAGTTGCCAAGATTAATAGGCGGGTTAGCAACTGTATTTTTTTTTAATTTTCACTTGTTATTTGGGCGATGCTGTTGTCCATCCTCTGTTTCATTTCCTTCTACGGCTTCTTCTGACAACCACGGAATGATACGATGTAGAAGAGAGATGATAGTTTAGTTTAGTTTAGTTTACGACGGACTGTTTTCCGCAACTCCACGTCTAAGCGCGTATTTTGCGTGTGGGCAGGAATAATATGCTTATTCGAGCCATGATATCTCCCCGAAGAAGCTCAGCAGTCCCTTGATGTTGCAAGCAACTTCGGGGAGCGATCCCGGCGTGCCGAGATGTTTAACCCTGTATGAAGCGACTTCTGGACATGTCAGCAACACGTGAGCCGCCGTTTCTTCCTCTTCCATGTATGCCCTGCACAGGGGGCTGTCAGTAATACCTATGGTGAACAAATGTTTGTTAAAAGAGCCATGTCCTGTGATATCACTTGTTACTATCCTGATCTGTGGCTTGTTCAATCTCATTAGAACATTGGTTAGACGACTGTTTATTTCAGGTAGGGTCTCCCTAACTTGTCTATAAGAGAGATGATAATAATTGGATTCATACCGCCAATACACGGAATCAATAGATGTTATAAAACTAGATAGTATGTGTGAACAGTTATGAAACAATGCCAGTTATTAATAATACAGGAATTTAAACAAATATTTTCATTTTTGAATGAAATAGTCGTATGAGTCCCTAATTTTTAGTAAAGATATTCAAGAGAGAGTTCTGTTTTAGAACCGTTTTAGAGGAACGAGTGACAAGCTACGTCACTCAGCTTCTAGGATAGAAGCTGAGCGATGAGCGTGGAATAGGGCGCGGCGATCAGCTTTCATGTAAAATACATCCTAGTAACCCAAGTTGCGTCACCGCAAGATGTATGCCACTAGCGAGTGCACCTATAAAAATAATGCTTTATATAAACTAAATAGCGATCCTCCCCGGCTTTGCACGGATAGTTTATGGATCTCGACAACAGCGCCACCTACCGGGTCAAATTGAGCTTTAAACCATCCAGGGACTCACCCAAATACACAGAAATACTCATCAAAATCGGCCGAGCCATTTTCGAGTTTTCGCGAGACTAACGGACAGCAATTGATTTTTATATATAAAAATAAAAATAAATAAATAATAAAAAATAAATTAAATATAAAAATAAAAGTATAAAATAATTTCTCCTGGCCGTAACAACAACACACACAACAACAACATTTAAAACAAAAACTGTTGAGTGCGTGCAATAGATCGTGCATGAATAGTTCACCAAAGTCGCCTACAATTGTATTGCATTGATATGAATTGTTTGAGTATTTTCAATGACAGCTACGCCTTTTTTCACCCGCGGAAGATGCTGCCGCCAATCACCTGTTTCAGTATCCATCTATCAGCTTATACGCGAAAACCACGGGTGGTTATGGAGTAGTGAATTGTCTTGCACCGCTACTATATGTAATTAAAATCATCTTTGTTTTTCCCTTTATTTTTAATAAGGCCTATTTGAATTTCTTTTTTTTAAGAGTTAAGGCCGTTTTCTTTTTAGGGTGTGATTTCCCATAATCACTGTTAGACTTGCGGTTTGGAAATCTTAACGTAGCACCAGTCTTCTTGAGATTTTTAAAACCTCTCTCCTTCACCGGAATTGGCCTTTCACATCATCACATCATCTATTGGAAGCCGTAAGATGCTCTTAAGTCTCTTTCAATATCAACTGTATACTTGATAAACTATCTTATGTTGCCAGAGTGGCGACTCTTGCTTAAATACAAGTTCTAATAATACACATTTATGTTCTCGCCATAAGGTGTACATCACGATCATCAAGATCATTCTTTTTAACACCAACTACGTTTTTAGTGCAAAAAATCTTATCCAAAGGATAGTTTAAAATTTCACGAATCTGCAAAATCAAACTTGCAACTTAATATTCTAAAAAATTTTGACAAAATAAATTTATTTATTTATTTACTTATAAGGTACACCAACAGCAAAACACATGAAACATTAACAACAACACGATAGCAAATGTATATGGTTAAATATGCTTGCCAATTACAGGTATACACAACATTTACCGTAATGTGTAGCTTATTATATTACAATGGTACTGAATACAAAATAACTTATATTAAGGAAAAACTAACTAAGGAATCAGTGTGTGCTGAGAGGGTGAAAAGAAATCGGCCAATTTTTTTTTGAAGCGTCGGGCAGAGTCGTTGAAAGTGTCAATGTCCGGTATCTTGGTCATAATTTCATTGTATGTGTTACATATTCTGGCTAGGGGATAATGCGCGCCTAAATTTGTTTTGTGGCAAGTTATGCTAAATAGTTTGCGAATTGGATATCGGGGATATCTGTACGGGATAATTAATTTGATGTGATTGAGGAGGTGCGTAATTTTGATTTTGTTATGCAGTAACTTGTGTAGAAACATTAAGTCTGCAATGAGACGTCGGTCACGTAAGGTTGTCATTTTGAAAAAATGCTGGCCTCTGACTATAGGGGTGTCTATGCGATATACCTGGAGTTGAAAAGGCAAGGTAGCGTGTAAAAACTCTTTGAATCGTTTCGATTCGCTGAGAAGTCGCACTATAGAATGGGTTCCATGCGACACTTGCAAGTTCGAGGTGGCTACGTACTAGTGCATTGAAAAGAATCTTCTTAGTTTGGACATGTCGGAAGCCTTTTGCGTTTCTGTTTGGGAATCCCAACATACGAGTGGCCTTTTTGACGATATTATAATATAAAATTCTATGATGAACCTGATAAGATTTTACCTTTTTTTTAAATTCTATATTTTATTTGAAATTGGTTCTCAACCCTAGAGACTTTTAATTAAAAAGTTAGTTATAACTTTTATTGCGCTGCATTATTATGAACCTTCAATAAATTTCACTTTTATGGGAGATAAAATCAAAACTTACAAATTTATACGGAAATGGGAAACTATGGCTCTAAATTACCCAGTGTTTTTATTATACAATACGATGATTAAAAACCAAATGGTAATGCACGCTAGGGAAAAACAATATTCTTAATTTTTAAATTACTTTGGTATATGTATGGCTGATTTGTACTCAGTTGAAGTTATATGCTTTGTCTGTTTAGTATAACAGATGATGATTCTATGTGGCTTGGATAAGCTTTTTGTGCTTGCAGCTCAGCGTTCAGAAATAAAATGAATTTCAAGAAAAATATTTACGGCAATCGTTACGAAAATTGAACGTAATTTGTTACTCAAAAACAAATAGATTAAAATAATGCCCAAATAAGAGTATGCCAAAATATGTAATATCCATACTTGAATTCAATTAAAAAGCAGTAACATTTTGTAATAGTCTATTTCTTTCTAACACAATGCAATTAACATTCTGTAACCAAAAAATTAAAATTTAAGCGCTTTTTATATCCCTTATAATTATTCGAACCAGTTATGCACTTGTTGCATCGAAACTTTTGAAGATAGCACTTCACGCTTAGCAACAAAGGCGAGTGCGAATCAAATTCTATCTTAAAAGTTACGGCGGCAATTGAGTTAGTTGGGAGTGTGAAGAATTTGCGGTCGCCTTGACACCAGTTGCCAGAGCGCCGAGTATTATCGGGAGGAGCTATGCTATCACTTTGCAAATTCACTTTCAACAAACTATCTTTTACTCGGAACACTGACGTAGTACGTGAGCGCATAGTGGGCGCACTCACCACTCTATCTTAACATAAAATGTCAAAATTACACGTACGTACTCGTTTATCAGCAATCGTCTTGACTCTTAATACTTCTTAATATCTCTGTTCTCTTTATCGAAGTTCTTCTTGGTCATACAAAATTACTTCTCGGAGTTTTTTACAGTCCCTCTCTCACTGTCGACTACTTCACCACGTTAGAAAATATTCTTGACAATCTTACACCTATCTATTGTCACAGTATTATTATGGGTGATTTTAATACTTGTCTTTTAAAAAACAACGCTAGATCAATAAAACTTAAATCTATTATTGAAGCAGCTAATTTAAAAATTCTTCCTACTTCTGCCACACACTTTTTCCCGAACTGTGCCCCTTCTCTTCTCGACATAATGTTTGTGTCTTTACCTGACCATGTTCTTAAATTTGGGCAACATGCTGCTGATTATTTTTCCTATCACGACCTTTTATACTTGTCATATAAAATCCGTCCCCCTAAAGCTAAGTCAAGGATACTACTTCAGCGCAACTTTAGTGACTTGGATTTGGAGCAGCTATTAAATGACGCTGTAAAGATTGATTGGAGTGTATTCGTCAATGCGTCCACTGTTGATGAACAGGTTGCTTTGTTCAACTCTCTGTTAATTCAGCTTTATGACGTTCATGCTCCTGTTCGTCCAGTGCGTGTAAAGCATCCTCCCTCTCCTTGGCTGACCGATGATATACAAAAAATCATCCACATTAAAAATTGTGCCAAAGCTAAATACAAGTCACTTCCTAGCGATTTGAATAGAGAGAAGTATAGATTAGTACGGAATCGTTGCAATAATCTGTGTAGAAAAGCACAACGACGCCATATCCATGAATCAGTACAAGATCCTGACCCTGCTAGGGTCTGCAAATTTCTTAAGTCCTTAGGAGTTGGGAAATTACTACAAAATCTCACACACCATAACTTTGACCTCAACCAACTTAATTTGCATTTCTCATCTTCGTCTTGCATTAACGATAAAGCAAAACATAATACTTTGAACTCTCTTTCAACAGCTCCCACTCCGGACACCTCTGCTTTTAATTTTAGCCAATTTAACAGTGGTGATGTTAAGAGAGCCATAATGTCCATCCATACAAATTCGATTGGTAGTGACTGCATTAGTCGGAAAATGGTCATCCCTCTCATTGATCTCCTTTTACCTATAATCACGTCTATCCTGAATAATTCACTGAATTCCGCTTTTTTCCCTTCAGCTTGGAAAGACTCTTTTGTAGTTCCTCTTCCGAAAAAGTTAAATCCCTCTGGTTTTTCTGATTATAGACCTATCTCTATTTTGCCTTTCTTTTCCAAAGTTCTAGAACGTCTTGTGCACAATCAATTAAGCACCTATCTTTTAAAACACAATCTTTTAAATCCCTTGCAATCCGGTTTCCGTCCTGGCCATAGTACGACTACTGCACTTTTACAAATCACTGATGATATTCGGTATGGTATGGAGAAACAAAAGCTTGCCATTCTCACGTTGCTTGATTTTAGTAACGCATTTAATACAGTAGATTTTGATATCTTGTTAAGCGTAGGATGCTCTCTCAACATATCTCCAACTGTAGTTGACTGGTTTCGAAGTTACTTATTTGGTCGCCGACAGCGATATCAGGTGCAAGAGGTTTTTTCCACCTGTACTACTAAAGCTGCTGGTGTACCACAACGTGGCGTGTTGTCTCCTCTCCTTTTTGCAATTTTCATTAACTCTATAAGTCATAATTTGTCCTCTTCCTACCACTTGTATGCTGATGATCTCCAAATCTATACTCAGTCCTCTCTTGGAGATCTATCTAAAGCAGTTGAAACTATTAACGCTGATCTGTATTGTATTTCGAATTGGAGTAAATGTTATGGTTTAACGATTAATCCTAAGAAAACTCAGGTCATTGTCATCGGTAGCTCTAGATTAATCGGTAAAATTGACTGGTCTTCCCTACCCCCTATTATACTAGACTGCACTCTAATCCCTTACAGTATCAAGGTTAAAAACCTGGGGTTGCATCTTGACTCCTGTATGTCTTGGACCTCACAGGTTAATGAGGTCAGTAGAAAAATGTTTGCTGCGTTAAGCTCTTTACGTAGATTACGTAAATTTCTTTCCCACAGCAACTAAAGTTACGCTCGCCCAGTCTCTACTTCTGCCTATCCTTGACTATGCTGATATTTGTTATCTTGACATTACCGAGGAGCAGCTTAATAAGCTTGAGCGCATTCAAAATTTATGCATTAGATTTATATTTGGGCTTCGCAAATATGATCATATCTCTGAATTTCGCAAACAGCTCAAATGGCTCCCGATCCGCCTTCGCAGGAATACTCACATTCTCTCCGCGTTGTATAGTGTGCTGTTTAATCCTTCTACACCTCTTTATTTAAAAAACCGTTTCCAGTATCTTTCTCTTACCCATAATCGGTTCCTTCGATCATCCATCAATCTTTCTCTCTCTACACCTTTGCACTCTTCTTCCTTTTTCAAGAAATCCTTCACCGTAACCGTTGTGCGATTGTGGAACTCCTTACCTCTCCATATTCGTCGTGCTAAATCTCTTCACTCTTTCAAAATTCTTGTTAAATCGTATTACTTAGAACGCTATTAGATAAATTACTTTACCTTTCTCTTACTCTTGTCATTTAATCTATTATATGATATTTTATATATATGACTTTCACTTACTTTTATTTGTATGTATTATTGTATTTTTTTATTATTATTTTGTATGCCCCCCTCTATTTGTAACTTTTGTTTGCATCATTCCTCTACGCAAAGGTTGTCTGGAAGAAATCACTTTCAGTGATAAGACCGCCTATTGTACATACTTTAATTAGTTTTAACTATATTGATGTTTCTGTATTGTGGTGTACAAAAAAGAATAAATAAATATGTTCAATAGTAGTCTTTTCATAGGCTGTTATGGTAATGGATCATACAATAGAATTAGTTTCAATGGTTCGCACAAGCATTTCATATCTTTGCTATTTATTCAATTGTACTACAAAAAATAGGCATTGTAGCAAAAAACAACTATTACGTGTTCTAATAAAATAAAAAAGTAGCAAGTTTCGTAATATATTATTGGGGATTCTAAGATATTTATAGTACCAGTACCTAGTATCAGACCAACAGTTCTAATAAGGATGAAACCCTGTATAATATATACCTAACTAGTATAATATAAAGTTCGAAAATAAAACATAATATAAACACAAAAAATTATTCAAAATTTAGAGGCGTTTCGAGAAATCAATAACATGTATATAATAAATGTACATACATACAAGAATCAATCACTTAAATTTTACCACAAGAATGTTAATTGAATCACAAACCGATTGTTTCCGTGCCTTTCGCCATTTTCCTTATCTTGTTTTATTTCTAATTTATGAAATTATTGAAATTAAGACGCCGTATATTTTAATGCATATGAAAAACTTAAAGATGCGTAGATTTCGTAAAAACTAAGTAATAAAATAATACTTTCGCCATTTGCGCTTTCATAAAAAACAACACTGTCAAATAAAAGAAAATAGTTTAATAAAGCTTATCAATGTCAACTGTTGAAAATAAACCTCCTCCATAGATTGCCCTATAGGAGAGATATTTGCCATATTTGCCATAGTTGCTGTCTTGAGCTGGCAACCGCAATCATTTATTATGTTGTTAACAGGAAGATGCTACTGCTCATCCTCTGTTTTAGTTTTGCGCTGTCGCCTCATAAAACACCCAAGGAATTGACTTGTGGATTAAATATTCTTATTCGGCCGCTACATGAAAACATTAAATAAGAGTAAAGAAAATAATAATGCAAATCCTTAGTGTCATTTATAAACATATCTGGGGGCACGGGAGTGCCCCCGCCAAGACGAGCAAAACAGCGGCACGGCCGTACCATCTTTTTCTCGAAACAATTCAGGCCATTTTCGACCCCCTATAACTTCGTTATGGATATAACTAGAAACTTGGGTTTTCATTAACCAAGCAGGCATTGTATAAACACGGTATATTTCATATTTCATTCAATTTAAACCAGTAGTTTAAGAATTGTAACTAGTCAAAGTTTCCTAATTTTGTCACTCACTGACTGACTGACCGATCATCATAACTCTAAGGCACTTCTAGCGGATATAGGAGCATCAAATTTAGAATACAATTAGTGTTTAGTGTACAAATCAAATAAAAACTAAAATATTTTGCAATTTCGCTCCAGTTTTCTAGATACATCAACTGCATAAATAACTTTGTAATCCTATATAAATATACAGGATTTCAAAGTTACATTTGCAGTGATTGAATCAGTGTACCTGTATATCATATACCTTTAAACGAGCAATTCTTATATATATATATATATATATATATATATATATATATATATATATATATATATATATATATATATACAATCTGAATCTCTGAAACGGTTCCGACGATTTTCATAAAATTTTGTGTCCGGGGAGTTTCGGGGGCAATAAATCGAACTAACTAGCTTTTGTCCGTGTTTTCAGGCAATGACAAACTGCTACAATATAAGAAGGTAAATTTTGACACTGTGTTAATGATCGTAGTAGCTCAAGTGGATATCGAGCGGTCGCGAAATCGTAATGCCTTGGTTCGCGTCCCGTCTTCGGTTCGATTTTTTTTCCTTTTTTTTTCAAGTTTCCTACATTTGTGAGACAATCTATTATGTCGAGCACTTTTTTTAGTATTTTTTAAAAATATGAAAATTTTAATTACTAATTGCACTCATGATTTTTTGTTCAAATAACCAGTTCAGTTTTTTCTATAATATCAATAAGATAAAAAATATTATTCATCAGTATGTAATTTGTATCTAAATGTAATTTCCAAAAAAACCTCCGGTCATCTGGGTACTGTATAGTATAACGAAATAATAGGTGTGGATAGGTACGTTGTCGGTATTCAAGAAGTATAAGGTACCGGAAAGGGAAAAAATAAATGTATATATCTACAAAAAGAAATGAGATGCCATCAAAAACATAACTTGTAAAAAAAACAAGTCTCACAACTAAATTCTTCTACCGTAAAAAGTTTTGAGATCCATGTAATACCAAGTCAGTTAATTTATTCAGTCCCTACTTAAGGCTACTTCTGTCCTAACCGCTCGTTTGCTTCTTGCAACCACAGTTGCAAAAACAGAATCCTTAACTTTGCTCTTTGCAACTGTGGTTGCAAAGCGACGAAGTTCTTTCAATTGAATTTAGACCGTATTTTAAACGCACAGAGTCTAACTATTAAACCAAAACTTTTATTGATTTTTAAGTGTAAGATATTATCTTGTACCGAGAAAGCGTTGTATGCATGTATGTATATGTAAGTTCCTTTGATTTCGTTATCCACTCTTCATCAGACAGTAGATTTTTACAGCAGATTTTTTTTATATTTTTAATATATATAAATTACGTGTCACGTTGTTTGCCCGCTTTGGACCCCTATACCACTAAACCGATTTTAATCAAATTTACACACCGTGTGCAGTTTGGTCCACTTGAGAGATAGGATAGTTTCTTTGCCCTTGAATGATGACCCACAACTTTTTGTTTTGCGAATTTAAGGATTTGTAATTGGACATGACAAAGGGTCCTAGAAAAGGGCAGACAAACATCTGCCTGGCAAGCTAGTATATATATATATATATATATATATATATATATATATATATATATATATATATATATATATATATATATATATATATATATTAAGTAGGTAATTTGTTTCTGAAATAGTCATTGCATGCAAAGTATGTAAATTATATCCATAAAATGAAAACTCTCGAGTATTTAAACACTGTATACGAGACTAAAACCCGATTCCATGTTTATTAGCGCAATATAAAATGAAATTTAATGAAATATATTTTTAAATCATAAAGTGATTCGCTTTCGCTTGAAAATGGTACAAAACAAACAGCTTTCAATGTTTTTTAAAACCCGTTTTTATTATGATGTATGTTTGTTTGATATTGTACGCCACAACTGTACGCAAACATTTGTTCTTGTTTTCTTAATACTTATCAACAATATTAATGTATTTAATTAATATATAACGAAGGTTCAAAACTTTCATTTTAGTTTATCTTTAAAATTACAATTTTATATCTATACATACAACAGTGTTTATTTTATTATATTTGGAGTTCAAATAGCAATGATGTTAAATAGAATTGGAATTAAAATTAAAATTGTGATATTATGAAGAGAAATACATCCAAAAAGTAAAGATTATTTACTAAATATCCTTATTGAAATAAATGATTTTCATTTAAATAAAACTAGTTTTTACGGATTATATCGCTTACATTATTTTATGTTCAAGCACTTTGCATCACCCATGGTCACGGGGGGACTGAAGTGTTTGACGTCCCAATGTCATAGTTAACCAAGGCTACATCCAGATTAAAATAATTATTTATTTTTGTTCCGATCTACACATTATGAACTTGAACCGAAGTCTTGCAGTTGTATGCTTGGGTTGGGATTTAATATTATTAATTATAGGATTCTAAGCATCTTCTCTATTGAAATTAGGATTTTTTTTTGATTTCAATAGCCTCGCGAATCATCCTTGAAAGGAATCGGTGTTCCTTAGCGAGGGTGTGTGGTCTATCAAATCTAATTTAGATACGGGGACGATCTTGTACGTGTTTACAGACTGCAGACTTCCCGGAGCATCGGTTCTTCGCATCAGCTACGTGTTTTTTATAATATATATATTATAACGCGGGTTTTTATTGACCGTTTTGTATGTCTTATGTAAGAGAGACTACATTCACAATCAAGCTTGAGCACTCCTGCATCTTGCACAGAGACATTACACTTCAATTGAAATTTCGAAGTTATTAAAAGTAACTTTTTTGAATTTTTGATAACAATAACTTTCGAGTAGATCAACCGATTTTGATCTAATTGGTGCTGGGTACACACACACAGTACGGACATAGGTAGTGACATCGTCGTAGGGATAGTCAGAATAGCTTCCTAGGACCTGAAAACCTTGAGATATGATGAAACCTCAATTATAGAAAACTCAGGTGAAACAAACTACTTCCCGATTTTTCGAAAATCGTTGATTTTCATAACGGGAAGTTAAAAATAGAAGTCATGTAATGTCAACAGGCGTTAGTATAGCGCGTAAGACATTTGGATATTTCATTGCCCTAGAATCTTTTTCCTGCTCTACCAGGGCAATGCAATTACGATACCGGGCTTTTGATAAGGGTTTTTTTTTGTATTTATTAAGAGTATCCATGTTTGACGTTATTTGTGTCTCCTGTTGCCACAACGTTTTAACAAATTTCAAAGTGTCAGGTAAAAACTGACAAATCTTTTTCGGCGGCTTGAAGTATGTTTATTGGAAACACACTTCAAGATGTACCCAATCTTGTCAGTGACACTTCTGACATGTAGTAGTACAGCACTGACAATACAAACTGCAGTACAGTACAGACTGTGCTTCACTCGTTCACTGTGACGTAGGCGTAGGACCCGAAGCTTGTTGTTATGCAAAATTTGCTTAAATAGAGTTAGAAGCAAACAATTCTTTAGCTTTTCTAGATGTTAGTTATTCGGAATTCTGATAACACATTGAACCACACTGTGTATAGAAAAAGACCCATACCGATAGACATTAAAATGGTGATTCTCACCACCATTCTTCACAGATAGCTACCGTGGGTAAATCTTTGTTTCAGAGAGCACGAGGGACCGGTGACATTAAACATCTGGTTGCCAAGCTCCAACACGACAACGAAGTTTTTAGTGGCATTGCCATGCAACCCCGGGGCAAAAGTGAATTTGGGCCCTATTTGAACTAAATTAAATACTTAAAAGGTGCAAAACTACTTATTTATCAGCTCCTTATCACCTACTCCAGGGCATAATAAAGCAAAGCTTGGATAGCAAAATTGGATAGTAGCTACTTCAAAGGAAGAGGTATTCAATTCGACTATACGTTTTTTATAGGTAAATCGATTTTGATGGTTCTTTTTTTCATTTGAAGGCTGGTGCTTTTCGTGTAGTCCCATATAAATTAGATCAAAATCTGACCAATAAGTTTTAAGGTATCTTTAATAATGCGTATTTAATTGACTTCAAATACAATTATGATTTTCCCATTTTATTTATGTTAAAGTCGGTTGTAAACTGATGATAGAATGAAATAGGTGTTATATTTTGTATGAAACTTTTTATTTCACATGGCGATTGACTTGAAACTTACTAAAGGTACTCAGTATATTTCGTGGTAGAGCCGTGATGCAGCGATATTATGGTTGGAGTACGAATGGGTTGACTCGACCTTGGTGACCTCCAACAGAATACCAGCGTAAACTATCAGCTTAATGTTGCTGTGTTTTGTATGGTGAGAGAATCCTTTTTACTAAAATCGAGGCAATCCATCTTATTCTTCAGGGGTGACAACCTGAGCCAGCAGGCCGGCCGACCATGAGTTGGCAGTCTACAATTTTACAACAAAAGATTCCATTGTTTTGGAGAACAAGGAGGTGATGGCGATGGACCTGTACCCGGACGGGTCTGAGCGGTCGCCTATTTTAGAGATGGGGTGGACGAAGGCCGTCTTCCATGATTTTGGGACCACGGAGTAGGAGTACCGGAAAAGACGCGTCAGAACCGGTGCCAACTCTGGAGCACACGTCCTCAGCACAATTGGGGGAATCCGTCAGGCCCACTCGACTTGTGGATGTCCAGGGAGAGGAGTGCTTTGCGAACCGAGTGCTGTGTGAACTGCACCTCCGGCAAGGAGCAGTCACACCGCGGAATGTTCGGTGGCGTACTCCCCCTGTCATGGAGAGTCGAGTGGAACGCAAAGAAAGATCTTAGCAGATCGGCTTTCTCCATTGCGGCATTGGCCAGTGAGTCGTCCTTTCTGTGCGAAGATAGAAGAGATGGCTGACGGATATTCCCCTGGATAGCCTTGGCGAGAGACCAGAACGCACGTGTTCCAGAAGAAAGGTAAACTAGTTTCTCGTCAATTCTGCCTATGTGCTCTGACTTTGCCTTGGCAATGACTCTTTTGAAAGACCTGGAGGCGGAATTATACTTTTTTTTAGAGCGCTGGTGTTTACATCCCGGGACGTTGATGCGTCAGCCCAGGCTTGGTAGCACTCCTGCTTATAGCATGATGCTATTTTAGAGGAGCGACCAAACCATGGCTGAGATTTGCCTCCAATGGGCACCACAGAGGAAGGAATAAAAAGTTCCATACCCTGAAGTACTACATCAGCGACAGAATAAGCAACAACATTGGGATCGTCCGGCTAGAAGCAAACCAGCCCCCAAGGGTAGAATGCAAAGAAAAACCGCATCCTATCCTAATCAGCTGACCTATAGTTCCAAACACGGCGGCAGCCTGCAGATTGCAACCGCGATTTCAGCGTGAGTGGCACCACAATCCGGACAATACAATGGTCCCAGGAGCCTAAAGGGGCGTCGACGGAAATCTGATATCCGTCCGGATGAGAGATCAGCAGAAGGTCCAACAGGGAAGCTGTATGTCTCCTCCACATCTGGGATTCGCGTAGGTGAAGTAACCAGTTGTGTCAGACTATATGCCAAGGCAAAATCATGAACAGATCTCCCCACATGATCGATTAAACGTGAACCAAGCCACTCGGCGTGGTGGGTGTTAAAATCGCCGAGGGTCATCTCTGCGGATGGGATCTGCTCTAGCAAAAAGTGCACGAAGAATGAACGTGGTCGAAGAGTCAGTCTGTTGCGGCATTACCGCTTTGGGACCTATAGAGGCACCCGTAGACGCGCGGATGGTCATCGCTGTCTACGCGTAGCCAAAGGACGGATAGGTCCGAACCTTCAAGACTGGCCGGCCTCGCCGTCTCGAGATGGTAATGGACGGCGCTTAGGTTAAGATGAAGTCGCCTGATATTGCACGAATTCACGGCTAGCGTGGCAGGGGTCGCCTTGGTCTTGTTGCTTAGTTTGCCCCGAGCAGTTGTAATTGAGTAACTTGGTCGTGGATGCTCAGGGAGGGATTCTTCAGGGGTGCTGGTACCCTCCTGGGGTAGACCTTTACTTAATTCCGCTACCATGTTAATAAACTAAGTTGAGGTGGAAAATCAATAGAATTAAACCGCTTTTATATTCCCATTTGCTTTAAAACCACAATACACAATTGCAGCGTGACTTTACCACGAATAAAACGTTTTATTATTTCAATAAAACAATAATTCGTACCAATTTAAATTTATATTACACTCAAAATTATACGTTTCGTTAAAATAGAAAAACAGTACTTTTAATTGTAGGGAGTAAATATAACGTGCATTTTACGAAACACTAAGCTTGCGCAATTTCTAAATATAGGCTAATGTTAACAAATGTCGAGGCAATTTATTTACATAATGTGCTATGTTCTAAAAAGCCTCATTACGGTTGTATTATGGCTGACCATAGAGTTTTCACTAAGTTTATATTTGATGTTTCTGAAAATCATGGAAAAGGTGTCTTTCAAACAAACTAAAAGAAAAACCTAATGCGAATCAAAATAATTTGATAGGATTAAAAAAGTTGAACAAAGCTGAGCGGAATATGGCACCCGTAATTAATACCAAATAGGAGACGACCAGTTATCGACATAAGTACTTCCTGGATTTTAAGTTAAATTTTAAAAGAAAAATAAACTTATAATTAAATATATTACTATTTTTATAGACGAGAGGGCAAACGAGATGCGGCTCACCTGATGGTAAGTGACTACGGCCGCCCATGAACAGCCGCAACACCAGGGGAATTGCAGATGCGTTGCCGGCCTCTTAGAAAGGAGTAAGCTCTTTTCTTGAAAGTTTCTAAGTCGCATCGGTCCGGAAAAGTCGCCGGAAAACTATTTATACTTCCAATGAAACGTATAGTCAGGTTGGTGTCTCAGGAAGTTTTAATACAATTTGTTTCGTTTATAATGCGCCATGCTTACGGTCCGTAAAAGGTGCACAGTTAATAAGAGTTAAGAGTTAATGGCGTTTCCTTTTTAAGGTGTGATTTCCCGTAATCACTACACTTGACTAGCGCCTTGGCGGTCATACGAGTACCGTAGCAAGAGTCTTCTTGAGGTTTTTAACACCTCTCTCCTTCACCGGACTTGGCATTTCACATGTTATGTTTTATATACGAGATTGTTATACCTTCATCTATTAGAAGTCGCAAGATACTCTTATACACCTTTCGATATCAACTGTATACTTGATAAATTCTCTTACGTTGCCACAGCGGCGACTCTTGCTTAAATACTAGTTATGTTAATACACATGTGTGCAACGAGTACATCGCCTTAAGGTGTTACATTATGATCATGAAGATCTTCCATTTTAATAGATACTAATTTAACAATACTACTGTATTGTTAAGGCACAAAATCTTATGAAAAGGATAGATTAAATTTACATGAATCTGCAATCTGACACTTTTAACATTAAATTCTATAGCATGTAATTACAATAAACTTTATAATTAGCTTAATTAGGTTTTACCTTTTTTCTAATTCTTTATTATATTTGAATTTGGTTCTTAACCCTGGAGGCTGAATGAATAAAAATATGTTATAACTTTTTTACGCTATAATAATACGAACCGTTAATAAATTTTGCTTTTTAATTAATGGGAGACAGAATCAAGTCTTACAAATTTATAAGGAAATGGGAAACTGTGGCTTAGAATTACTAAGCGCATTTGTTATAAGTACCCGGTTGACCGAGCTTTGCTCGGTATTTTTCGCTCGATTTTTTTAATTCGTGTGTTTTGGAAATTATATTTAGATACAAATTACATACTGATGAATTATAAATAATATTTTTTGATCTTAGCGACATAACAGAAAAAACTGAACTGGTTATTTGAATAAAAAATCATGAGTGCAATTATTTTTATTTAAATTTTCGTGTTTTTAAAAAATACTAAAAAAAGGGCTCGAAAAAAATATATTTTCTCAAAAAAGAAAGAGACTTGAAAAAAAAAAATAAAAAAGTCGGTCGGTCGGTCTGGGCTCGAACCGGGGTTTTACGATTTTGTGACCGCCCATTATACCAATAAGCTATTTATAATCATTACCAAACTGTCAAAATTTACCTTCTTATTCTAACTATATTGTAGCAGTTTTTAATTGCCTAAAAACACGGACAAAAAGACATTTTCTAAAAATAAATCTTAGCTAGATCGATTTATTATCCCCGAAACTCCCTGGACACTAAATTTTATGAAAATCGTTGGAGCCGTTTCCGAGATCCCGATTATATATATATATATATATATATATATATATATATATATATATATATATATATATATATATATATATATACATATATACAAGAATTGCTCGTTTAATAGTATAGGATAGGATAGGATAAGATGATTAAAAACCGAACGGTAAAGCGCGCTAGGGATAACAATATTCTCAATTTTTAAACTACTTATATGGCTGATTTATATTGAGTTAAGTAGTTTGTCTGTTTAGTACAACAGGTGATGTTTCGATCTGGCTTAGTATTAAGCTTTTTGAGCTTGTAGCAGAACATTTACACAGTGTTAAGAGCTTTTTGTAGATTAAGTGTTTAGAAAAATAATGAATTACAAAAACGCTAATTATTGTTTTAGAGAATAAGATTGACAAACGAGCTCACAGTTCACCTGATAATAAGTCTGTGGCCACTAGACATCCACATCTATCATCATATAAGAATCAAATTGCATATGGAAATCACCCATGAAGACTAAGCTCGAATGCCTCGTTTTCCATAAAAAGGGTCTATGTTTCTCTATACTCACTATACGAAACATAGCAGCATTAAACTGCTATTCTGCGCTGTTATTCTGTGAGAGCGTGGTTATTTCCTCGTGAGCCGACCCCTTTGTGCTACAAGCAGGATATATATACATTGAAAACAGATACATTTCATAATAGGTAATATTTTCCTGACTCAATGAAATTAACATTTTGTAGCCACAATTTTAAGCACTTTTATAAACTTTTAATATCCTTTGTAATTAATCGTACCAATTATGCACTTGTTGCATTGTCACCGTTAAAGCTAGCACTTCACGCTCGGCGAGTAAAGACTAGTGCAACTTTAATTCTATCTTCTAAGTTTTGGCGGATATTGAGCTAGTTGAGAGTGTGAAGAGGTTGCGCTCGACTTTTGACACGAGTCGCCTGAGTGCCTCGTACGATCGGGAAGATTTACGTAGTGCTAGATTTTACAAACGCACTTTCAACGAACTATATTTGACTTTAAGCACTGACGTACGCGGGCGTGCTATAGAAGGCACGCTCGCACTCCGCCCTCGAGTTTATCATTCAATGTCGTGACGAAAGCTAACGCAGACGAGGCAAGGATGGCGGACTCGTATATCAGAAATAGTCTTTAGATAGATAGATAGAAAATTCTTTATTGCACTCAAACAAAACAATTTGGTACAAAGGCGAACTTAAAACCGCACCGCTTATATCTCGCATCATCGCTCCCGCCCTTGTGTAATTTGGATATTGAATTATACAAGCATATAGTAAAAAGTATAGACATTTGCAATAACGCTATATTTCGTGATTATCTGTGAAGTTGATAAGAGTGAAGACAGCCGGCAGCCATCGAGACACGAGGCAGATCAGCGGAAGTCCAGGTGGGTGCACATGCATTCCTTCACGTCCTTCCTATATCCCGAATTTAGGGGATTTGCAGTATCACGAATAAATTAAATTCCATTCACCGCTCGCACCGCGCTCATATACAGTCCACTATTCTATTTAAATTAATATCCGCACCGCATAACATTATTTAATACATTTGAACCAGCAGTTTAGTGGTTGAAGGCCAAACGCCAATATCCACCATATATTTTTTGGTCCGATTTATGCATCGGGATAGTTTGAGTTTTGTAGGTCATCGAACGGGATAAGCTTAAATATGAAAAACGCTCTTTTAGATAAACTGGGGAACAAGGATTGTGAAGAATATCATACAAAGTGGTTAGAAGGTGTGTGTTCCAGCGAAAACGGATGTCGAGCCACTTAAGTCTTGAGCGAAATTGTGATATATGATCAAACTTGCGCAGGCCAAAAATATAGCGTATGCACAGATTGAGCAGACGGTCGAGTTTGCTAAGCAGCTCCTCAGTTATATCTGGATAGGCAATATCGGCGTAATCAAAAATAGGAAGCAACAGAGAGTTGACTAGCGTAACCTTGGCCGTCTGAGGAATAAATTTTTGCCAGAGCTTTAATGAATGCATAATTCCAAAAATACGTCTCCTGACCTCATTAACCTGTAGCACCCAACTTAGATCGTCAGCCAAAATTAAACCAAGGTTCTTAACCTGCCTATTATATTCTAAATCTACATCGTTTAGAGTGACCTTAGGTAGGTATTGATAGTCAAGTCGACATGTAATTTTTCTGCTCCCTATGATTATAACCTGTGTTTAGGCAGGATTTAATATTAGCCCATGACATCTTGCCCACTGATGAACTGCAGCAAGATCAGAATTCATCCTGTCAACAGATGAATTTAGGTCATTTAAACTAAAATGCCGATACAGCTGGACATCATCTGCGTACAGGTGATAATTGCTGAAATTTATTACGGAAACAAGTGCATTGATAAACACAGAAAAAAGCAACGGAGATAAAACACCGCCTTGAGGAACACCAGCAACAACGTTACACCAATCGGAGAACTTATCATCAACACGTATGCGTTGCCGGCGTCCCCGAAGATAGGAACTGAACCATTGTAGAACTGACGATGTTAAATTCAGGGATTTCAAAATTGCTAACAGGATGTCATAGTCAACACAGTTAAAGGCGTTACTGAAGTCCAGAAAGACAAGAAGAGTGAGTTGACGATTATCCATTGCGAAGCGGATATCATCAGTTATTTTAGTTAAGGCCGTGGAAGTACTGTGCAGAGATCGGAAACCAGACTGATAAGGATTAAAGAGGAAATATTGAGAGTCGGCCATGAACAACCTTTTCAAGAATTTTGGAGAAGAAGGAGAGGATAGATATTGGCCTATAGTGGCTGAAATTAGTAGGAGAACTATTTTTGGGGACAAGAATCAGGAACGCTTCTTTCCACTTGGTAGGGAAGGTACTGGAGGCAAAGGAGAATATGACGGATGCAATTTTTTTACTTCATTATCTGTCACTGGTTCAAAACAGAAAGGAGTACAACATGGTAAAGGGAAAGAAGTGACATCTTTAATAGTATCGCTTTTGACTGTTGAGTCCAACGAAACCGGTAAAGAGCAAAAGTGTTTGTTGAGCGCTGTTAGACGGTCTTAAGATACTCACCGAGCGTGAAATGAAATCTTAACATTTCTGATGCAACAAGTGTATAGTGTGTTTGATTAATTATGAAGCGGATTGACGAACAGATCGTTATTACGAAGGGTAAATTTCTAAATAAATAATAAATACCTTAGGAACATGTGTTCAAATTCACAAGTAATTTTTCCGAGGTAATTTATTATTAATATATTCCTCGTAATTTATTGCAGTCCCATAAGATGACGATGTACTTTTTAAAAAATAACCAAAACCCTGTTATTTGGGATCTAAAACCCCTACCAAAGCTTCCACAATATCCTTTTCGAACACAAAGCTGCTGCAGCATCGATTTGTAGCAAATCAAATAAATTGCGCCAGCCATGCATATATATATATATATATATATACATATATATATATATATATTATAATTTATAAAAAATAACTACCTACCTGAAGCTTCGTTCTAACATGAAGGTAATCTCTAGTCTACCTTTCTTGTACTACGGGAAAGATAAGTACAATTAGTTTTAACTCTACGTAACATAAACATTTCAATAATAGGTATTACTACGTGTATAGTGTTATATAATATTTGATGACTCAAATAGCATTGAAATATTGTATTTTAAAAACACACATCGGAATGTATATATATATATATATATATATATATATATATTTCCCCATCGGTTATCGGTTCTTCGTGCTATATGGCTCTATGGTAATAGTAATAATGGTTTTATTATTTATTTCTGGAAATTGAAGGGAAGATGGGTAATTGCAGCGTCATATGGTAAAATATAAAGCTGCAGTAGGCAAGTAGCCTGCCAAGCATGGCAACTGTGCCAAATGTTTAGCGGTGGACTTTTAAAAGGCTGCTATTTTAATAGTAATAGTTTACATAAAAAAATAATTTTCCATGATTCACATAAGCATTTTATATCTTTAATATTAAACTGCACTAAAAACAAAAAGAAACAATTAGGTTGTTCTAATAAAATAAAAAATAGTAACCATGATTCGCAATATGTTATTGGAAATTCTAATCAGTTAGTACCTTGTACCAGAAAAATAATTCTAATAGGGATGAAATATATAATATATACCTAACTACTATAACATAAACTTTTTTTTTTGAAATTTTGTGTTCAGATAAAGTTCAACTTTATCTGAACACAAAATTTCATCCAAAATTGTTAGAGCCGTTTTCGAGAAACTAGTTACATATATAAGGTACGTGAGAGTAATATGGTTCCCTTAATATAGTAGTCATAGTATACGAGTTTGTGTTTTTGTCTGTGTCCTTCTCCTACTTTTGGTATTATAGGGCAGTAAAGCTTAAGAAATAAAAGAGCGAACAAGCTTTGGCAATAATTAGGAACACTTCAAAAAATCTACTTAAAAAAAATTAAGTACACTACACCGCACTAAAATCGCTTAAAATATTTACTGTAATATGAACTGTCAATATGGCGTCGATGAAGCATCGCCCTTTCACCCTTTATTATTTGATTGACCGATGAAGAGCTATCGTATCACAAAGACATCTTTGCAAACAAGGCTGTAGTTTCTGAGTTATTAGAAAGTGACCACATTAACCGGATGAGCATATTACCCTCACGTACTATATAATATATGTACATATATACAACAATCCTTCACTTGAAGTGTAGAATAACCAATTACTGATTATTGAGAGTATACCTAAAAATGTTAGATAAGGTTTTATATAAGCGATTGCATTTCTCAATAAAATGTAATCATTATCCACATTATACAAACAGTTTATACCACAAGAATATTAATTAAATAACACAAACTGATTGTTTTCGTGCTTGTCTGTGTAGTGACTACCCACGTTTCTGATATTTTCCATCTTAATTGATTCGCTTTTCATTAATGAATATTTTATGAGATTTTCCTGCCCAGACACAGTATGAAAAATATTTTTAAAAGAATGTAGGTATTCCTAATTTATGAAATTATTGAAATTAAGAAGCAGTAAAAATATACTTTAATTCATTTAAAAATATATGCAAAATACGAAACTAAGCTGGTATCGCTACTCTATGATGCCTTGAAACATAATATGAGTCGGGTAAAGCCTACGAAACGAATCTTCTCTAGGGAGGCATGCAGCATCAAGAACCGCACTAATGCCGTATTGCGACGGTGTCTAGGGAGCAGTAATGAAACAGAAAGGGTTCTTTTTATATTCAGGCATAAAATGTAAAAATGTATAAGTTCAACAAGCAAAGAAAAATTAAAAATGAAGTCAATATATTATTCAATAGTGCATATCAATGTCAACTGCTAAAGATAAACCTCCTCCATAGGTTGCCCTATAGGAGAGATATTTGCCATATTTGCCATAGTTTCTGTCTTGAGCTGGCAACCGCAATCATTTATTATGTTGTTATCAGGAAGATGGTACAGCCCATCCTCTGTTTTAGTTTGACTCTGTCGCTTCACGCCCGCGTAATGTCTTGTGGTATTAGATTCTCTTATACCACAACATGGCAACAAGATATAAGAATTAAGAAAAAAAGTCTAATGAAAAAGTTAACCTTATTCCGAAGACCTTTTGCCTTGTTATATTAAATTAAAAGTATTATATCAAAAGCATTTTAAAGTGTCATTCATAAAAGTTATAAACTACCATATTATTGTATGATATATATAATCGCTGCTACTCCTTGTTTGTAACTAGAATAATCTATTTAATTTATTTCTGAAATAGTGACGACACGGAAAGTATGCAAAATATATCCATACAATGAAAACTCTCGAGTGTTGAAACACTTTTTGTGTACGTGATGAAAACCGGTTCCTGTACACATGTAGCGTAATATAAAATGAAATAGAATGGAATATATTTTTAAAACATAAAATGATACGCCCTCGATTGAACGTAACACAAAACAACAGCTCTCATTGTTATTCAAAGCTAGTCTTCATTATGATTTATGTTCATCTTTTGTTTATGCCACAACTAAATGCGAACATTTGTTCCTGTTTTCGTAACATTAAACAACAATATTAACGTGTTAAATATAATGAAGGTACAAAATTTTCATTTCAGTTTATCTTTGAATTTACGATTTTGTAACTTAGTAGCTGCTTTGTTCTTAGATTTGAAATACAAATAGCAAAAATCTAGAATTAAAATTTGTGAATCAGGAAATATATCAAGATGATAATAAAATAGTAAAGATCATTTACTAAATATCCTTATAATAAAAATAAAAATAAACGTTTTTCATTTCTAAATAATTAAATAAACCTTATAAAGATATATATATATATATATATATATATATATATATATATATATATATATATATATATATATATATATATATATATATATATATATATATATATATATATATAGCTGATTAAAATTATTAGAAAAATTTAAAGAAAAATTATTCCATTATTTGGAATGCACTTTTAGGAATATATAATGACGAACGCACACTCGCATCTACGTATATTAACCAACTATTGGATTTAACACAGGTGAACGCAAACACAACAGGAGGTTATCATAAATTTATGGACAAATTTGATGCTTCAATTAATGCTCTAAAGCAATTAAAAATTGAGGACTTAGCTGATTTTTTGTTTTTAAATATTGCACTTAGAAAATTAGATGATGACACTGTTAAGTCATTTGAAATGTCTTGTCGCACAATTAGCATACCAAACTACGCCTCTTTAGTACAATTTTTATACGAACAAAATAGGGCTATATGCCATACATTTAATAATTCGCATACTTTACCTACGTCCAATAATAATCGAAACAAATCACTTTCAAATAAATTTAGTAAAACATTTATTAATACAGATCCTTCGCATTCATGTATCTTTTGTAAATCAAATGATCATGAACACTTGTATGTTTGTCCACGCTTTTTAAAATTAAATACACAACAACGTTACGATATTATTAAACAAAACAATTGTTGTATTAATTGTTTAAGTAATAAACACTCGACTTCTTTTTGTAAATCGAAGCGTAAGTGTATATACTGCGCGCGGTGCCACCATACTTTAATTCATTCTGACCCGCATCGGAATGGTTCTAAGACTGCTTTTCGTAGTAGCAATACGTTACACTCAGAGGTTGTGCAGACGCGTAACGCTAATGCATGCAGCGCGCATTCGATTAATTACCGCGCAGTTAACGATAATAAGGTAAATTCTTCTGTCGCTCACAATTCGAATACGGAGGAAAATGAAAAAACACTTACCACTTCATGTAATATTTCTCGCGATTATAGTACTCTCCCGCGCTATACTACTTTATTGGGGACTGCAAAAATAAAGGTCGTAGATAAATACGACAATGAACATTTTATTCGGTGTTTAGTTGACCCCGGGTCCCAAAGCGACTATATTACGAAGGATTGTTGTAAACGCTTATTTCTTTCCGTTTCGAATAAAAATCGTTTTACCGAAGTACAAGGGATCGGTGGTATGTCCCAGAAGATTTTAGGTGTCACTTTACTGCAGTTCACGTCTCGTTTTAATGATAACAAATTTTATCATATTGAACCATTAGTTGTTCCGTGCATCACGGGTCAGTTGCCAGATTCGATAGTAGATGTTTCAAAAATTCGCTATTTAGATAAAATACATCACTCGGATATATTATTATGGGTGATGCTGAAGTCGCTATATCACATCATTCCCCGCGTTCATTTGTTTCCTGTTCTTACGATACAAATTTAAATCAAAATTGTCTTAATGATATAATGGAAAAATTTTGGAAAATTGAAGAACTTCCGCAAAAAATATATTTGAGCCGTGATGAGCAGGAATGTGAAGACATTTATACTTCTACTACTTACCGCCAAAACGACGGACGGTATGTGGTCGCCCTGCCATTTAAGAAAAGGCCCGACATATTGGGTGACTCTTTAATGAATGCAAAAAAACGCCTCTTACTTTTGGAAAAACGCTTTAACAAATATCCCGATCTTCGCGATCAATACAATGTTGTTATAAGGGAATACATCAATAAGGGTATTTTATCCGCTGTTTCTGATAGTGATTATGTATGTATACAGCCTTCTTTTTTTTGCCGCATCACCCTGTCGTACGGAATGATAAAAGTACAACGAAGTTGCGCATCGTTTTAGACGCTAGTGCTAAGTCGGGTAACGATATTTCTTTGAATGACATTTTGCACACCGGGCAAAATTTACAAACAGACATTTTTAATATTTTATTAAACGTTAGAGTTTATCGCATCGCTTTCTTTGCAGATGTTAGAAAATGTACTTGTGTATCGAAGTCCAAAAATCCCATCGCGCTTTTCAACGCATTTTATATCGGTTTTCTACAGAAGAAACTATACGAACATATGAATTTAATCGCGTCACATTCGGATTACGCTCTTCCCTTTCCTCGCACTTCGCACTTTACGCCAGTTAGCCGCGGACGAAAGGGAGTCCTATCCCCTTGCTGCTTCTGTAGTAGAAAGGTATATTTATATGAATGACCTCGTTTCCTCCGCGCCTTGCGTCAACAACGCAGTCAACACCGCCACTCAACTTATCCAAATGTTTCGCCGAGGTGGATTCGATTTGGTTAAGTGGACAAGTAACTGCAAGGAGCTTTTACAACATATACCAGCATCACATCGTCAACAAGACTCGGTATCTTTTGATGATAATGACATTTTAAAAATTTTAGGCCTTCGTTGGTATCTCGCTACCGATAAGTTTTCCTTTCTTGTTTCGCCGCCACCGGTCAATTGTACCAAACACGCTATCCCCTCCGCAACCGCTCGCTTGTACGATGTTTTAGGACTTGTCGGTCCAGTAATACTTTACGCCAAATTATTAATTAAAGCCTTGTGGGTTCTTAAACTTAACTGGGATGAGACTCCACCCACTAATATTGTCAATACATGGCAGCGATATATATCAGAGTTACCTTTAATCTCACATTTACAGATTCCACGTCATATCGGCGTAAATGAAAAATCCCATGTGTCGCTACTAGCCTTCGCCGACGCTAGTGAAAAAGCTTACGGGTGTGTCATCTATTCGAATGTTGTTAACGGAAATAATCCTCCAATTATAACGCTCCTATGTTCTAAATCTCGGGTGTCCCCATTAAAGGTTATAACTTTAGCCAGGCTTGAGTTGTGTGCCTTGGTTTTGCTCGCTAAGTTAGTACGCACCGTTTATGATTCGTTGTCATTGAGGCATCCGATCGACAACATTTATGCGTTTTCAGATTCGGAAGTCGCGCTCTGTTGGGCGTGTTCTTCACCGCATAAGTTCAACACCTTTGTTGCTAACCGTATTTCGCAAATACAGTCCTATTTATTACCGGATAACTTTTACCACATCGCCAGCTCGGAAAATCCTGCAGATCATATTTCGCGTGGACTGTTACCCTCACAAATTTTAAATTGTGACCTTTGGTTACATGGGCCTTCGTGGGTTTCCTTGCCGTGTAAAGAATGGCCTGTACAAAGGTTCGCATCAACTCATATCAGTTTACCAGAAGAAAAGACTGTGTCGCTTGGAGTCAGTGACATGGAAGAAAATCCATTTATCTCGTTAAGCTTAAAATTTTCTAATTTAAATAAGTAAATACGATCCGTTGTTTACGTTTTAAGGTTTTTAAACAAATTACCGCGCATAAATAAAATTATAACCGATCCGACATAGAGATTTCTGAAATCACAGTTATTAAAATTGTGCAAGGCATCGCTTTCGCCGAAGATATAAAAAATATTAAAAAGGGACAACTATGTTCATCAACATTACGAAGGTTATCGCCATTTATCACGGACGATGTACTTCGAGTAGGTGGTCGGTTAGATTATTCGTCTTTATTGCATTCCCAAAAGCATCCAATATTGCTACCAAAAAAGGGGCATATTGTTGATCTTATAATTGATTATTATCACTATAAACATTTCCACGCTGGTCCTCAGTATTTACTTGCTGTAGTACGGGAGAAATATTGGATATTATCAGCTCGCCGTGTAGTGAGATACCGCATTCATAGGTGTAACATTTGTTTTCGACATAAACCCAAACCTATTTACCCCATGATGTCTGCCTTGCCTGCTTGCCGCCTAGAGCAGTGTAATGTGTTTACACACACAGGTGTGGATTTTTCGGGCCCACTTTATATCACATTGACGCGTAAACGTGGTATACGAAGCCAGAAGGCTTATTTATGTTTATTTATATGCCTCGTTACTAAGGCAGTGCATTTAGAATTAGCGTCTGATCTAAGTTCGGCGGGTTTTTTAGACGCCTTTAAGAGATTTATCTCTCGTAGAGGTCCGTGTCGATTTATATACAGCGATAACAGTACTAATTTTGTCGCCTCGCGTTCATATTTACATGAATAACATGGATTTTTAAAATCAGAAGAATATTATAAGGCATTCAGTCAGGTGCTCACTGATAATCGCATTGTTTGGAAACTCAACCCTCCAAGCGCTCCACATTTCGGGGGTTTGTGGGAGTCCAATATTAAGGTTGTAAAAACCCATTTGTTTCGCGTAATAGGTAAGCAAATCCTCACGTATAAAGAAATGCTTACTACTCTTTGTCAGATCGAGTGTATCTTAAATTCTCGCCCGCTTTATGTATTAAGCAGTGATCCATCGGAGCCTACCGCACTTACACCCGCACATTTTCTAAATTTAAAACCACTTGAATGCTTACCAGCTGCAGATTTAAGCAAGGAACGTATTAATCTGTTATCACGCTTTTCTTTAATAGATTCTTTAGTTCAGTCCTTTTGGAAGCGCTTCAGATTCGAATACTTGCATACATTGCAGAGTAGAGTGAAGTGGAATAAGAACTCTATTGCCATTTCTGTAGGGACGATTGTTCTAATAGACGTGGATAATACTCCACCGCTTCATTGGCCTCTAGGCGTTGTCACCGAATTGTTTCCCGGTAAGGATGGTGTGGTACGCGTTGCGCAAGTTAAACTTAAGAATTCCACTTTAAAACGCCCTCTTATCAAACTGTGTCCTTTACCAACACAGTGATTAATATAGTTAATTTTACATTATCGTTTATATATTTAGTTTAGTTCTTAGGTCATAACGTCGCTTCATTTCGCTACTATATAAGTATTTATCTATATATATATATATATATATATATATATATATATATATATATATATATATATATATATATATATATATATATATATATATATATATATATATATATATATATCTATATTTTTATACTTTACTTGCTAGTTGAGGATACCTCAAGGCCGGAGGGGTGTTCGCGCCACTTTGCACTATCGCTTAACGCTTATAAGGGATTCGTTAATTATTATCCAATAAGATTACTGCAAAGCCCATTTCCGGTTTCCTATCTACCGCTTTATGCCCAGCATGTGCATTCGTGTGTTAACGGGCTCACACAAGTTGAGAAGACACGCAATCAACCGCACCGCTTATATCTCGCATTATCGCTCCCGCCCTTGTGTAATTTGGATATTGAATTATACAAGCATATAGTAAAAAGTATAGACATTTGCAATAACGCAATATTTCGTGATTATCTGTGAAGTTGATAAGAGTGAAGACAGCCGGCAGCCATCGAGACACGAGGCAGATCAACGGAAGTCCAGGTGGGTGCACATGCATTCATTCACGTCCTTCCTATATCCCGAATTTAGGGGATTTGCAGTATCACGTTTAAATTAAATTCCATTCACCGCTCGCACCGCGCTCATATACAGTCCACTATTCTATTTAAATTAATAGCCGCACCGCATAACGTTATTTAATACATTTGAACCAGCAGTTTGGTGGTTGAAGGCCAAACGCCAAAGCCACCACTATTCATAATACAACTAACATATTCCAACGTGGCTTTACCACGTGTAATACTATAATATTCAATGGTGTGTCTTTCCTAGTGTAATGGTATTAAGAGTAGTGGTGCTGGGATTAGTGATTACCAGGATAGTTAGTACGCAATTGAGGATAGGCGGGAGGCACTCTTTAAACTAGGTAAGACACATCATTTTATTTCATTAAGCTGATATTCGTAAGCAAGTTAATTTTTACCAACAACTTCCCTTTTTATGATAATTCTGTTAGGATAATAGAACATTGAAGATAGCCATTAGTAAGCAAATCAATTAGAAAGGAAGGCCTTATTATTAATATCGTCAACACCTGGCGCTTTTCGCTGCTTAAGATTTTTGATGATGGATTTGACTTCATGAAAGGGGCAGATTATATGAGACGGCATTTCGGGAAAGACAAGTTGGCACCTTCTGAAAATAGAGATAATTTATACATAAGTATAAAATTACTTTTAATTGTTCTTTATGTTCATGTTTAATAAATTAAACACAGACAATGCTTATTCTGAAAGTGTATGTATTTATCCCTGCGGTATAACTTCACCAGAATCAACTAATATGCAAGGACTTACAACGTATTGAGTGCTTTTATTGCGCCGGAGACGCCGACTTCAGTACCGATGCACCCAAGACCCTGGTATTGTAGTGATCATCCTCAAGCTAGCTGATTTTATACATTTATAGATACTTGCGAAAATGTGGGTACAATTTTAGCGGCGGTAGCAGCTCATGCTATACCATTGGTAACGGGATATCCCAATCCTTTAAGTTTTACGAAGTACATCTGCGTATCTACATATATTATTGATCATAAAGAAAATAGGTATATGACACTACTGGGCACATCAACCATCACGTAGACTGTATGCTCTCTAAGAACGGCGGCGGTAGTCACTTAACATCAGGTGAGCCGCATGCTCGTTTGCCCCCTCTTCTATTAAAAAAAAAAAAAAAAAAAAAAAAAAGAACGCTTAGTTTAAGAAATATTCTTCTTCTATCCATACACTGTTTAAAATATTAACAAAATACGAAATGAGAAGCAAAAACATTTTAAAAGAATTTTCATTGATAATATTGAACTGAAATAATAGGGAAGGAAATAAAGATAAAATATTTTCTTTTAAAAATCTCCAAACATATTTTCGATGAATACTACGAGTACTAAAAGTATAAAGAAATAAATATAAATTAATATTATTTCTTCCATATAAGTTAACTTACTTATGAGTTTAACAGGCAAAACCTGACCATATTTCGCGGCTGCAATTCGCTGATAGTCGAGGTAGTAATATATTCTCGAATTATTTTCACTTCACTAAACTTTTACAGGTCAGCTTTGTGTTGTTGTGGATTGAAAAACCTTTTCACAAAAATTCATTTCATGATCAACATTAGAGGAGGGAAATGTTAATGGTTATTACGTTAAAATAACAATTAGATTACTTTCTAAACAATGATCTGAAATAATGATGATTATAGAAAATTCTTGAAAACTCATTCTCAGAATAGGAAAATCTCATATTCCGGCAGAAGTCTAGATATTTTACGTTTGGCATAACGTTTGGACCTACTTGTCGTTTCGTCGTCCATAGTCGCTTCCTACCTCTTACGAAAGAGGGGGGGGGGGTTAATACTTGAGGGAAAATATATCACATATTTTCTCTCAAGTATCAAACGTACAGAATCTGTACGTCAGTACTACAGAAACATTTTTAAAATATCGTGTAGTCATTTGTGGTATCAACGCTACCAAGAGTATACTTCGTTTATTAAACTTAGATGTTTTTGGGATACAGTCAACTTACTACAAAATGAAAGGTGTATACATTTTTAATCCTCATAAAAAGAAACACATTGTTAATCGAGGCTTATCACATCTCTGATAGGTACATTTTTATAATCTTATATCATAGATGTTACTATATTCAGGCCCATAATTTTTATTTATTTATTAGCGTCTCACTATCTGCATAACTACTTAGTGCAGAAAATTAAGAATTGAATTAAATCTTGATACGAGTAAAAGCAAAGCTATCATGTTTTAGATGAAACCTAGTTTCAAAAACACTCTTTTTAGACACAAACGATACAGGACAGGTACAACATCTCTTTGCAATAGCCCAATTCCTCAGGTAAGAAAGGTGAAATATCAGAGATAACGTTAGATAATGCGATGAGCCTCACTCATCACGTTAAATCTGTCGGTAAGGTGAGGTTTGTAGTGTATTGCCTTTATTTTCTCACAAATAAATGAAATAAGTTGTTCTTAAGACACAAACTGCATATTTATAAAACCTACTTACGTCCTAATATGACATAATATGCGGATGTGTCTTTCGTCCACATCCCTCCTAAACGTCTTCGGTACAAGTTGTAGTTATACCTTCAAGTTATCCAAAATATAATCGTGCGTCGAATCACACGAGATCCATAACATGTGAGAATCGCAGATTATTCACACCGCGATCTCGGCATGCCCCCTATTTAGTTGTATTCCATTAAAGAAAATTTAAATATGTTGGTGGTAGAGGCGTAGGTAGGCGAAGTGTAGGGTGACCCCTAACTAGATGGAGTGACGACCTGGTAAGACATGCAGGAAGTCGATGGATGCAGCTGGCTCAGGACCGTGCTTTGTGGCATACCTTGAGGGAGGCATATGTTCAGCAGTAGACCTGAAGGACTGTAATTATGATAATGATGATGAAGAGGTACACGTGATGGATGCTGCCCCTCACCCACACACGGAAGACATCCTAAGAACCTTCTTCTTGATCCCGACGATGATATTACTACCCAAAATAAGTTCCCCTATCCTATCGCGATGAAGTTGTGTTTTGAAGGCCGCAGGGCCAACAAAATACACTTTTAGGAAAAATAACCTTGCGCCTCCTTCCCTTGCTACGCCATTGTCCGTTGTCAGTATAAAGTGTCTCCGCTTCTTGCATAATGTAACAGCGTAGTACTTCCGCGATAATATAGCTTCAATGTGGCTATGCCGCCTTAATTTTTTAGCAGTATTGTAATAAATAAACATAAAATAAACCAAAATTGAACAAGAATGTAATATATATATATATATATATATATATATATATATATATATATATATATATATATATATAATGTCTATATATGTATATATTTATACGCATATATACGTATGACTTTATATATATTGTACATACTTCTTATTACACCTACCTCTTTTATCTCTGCACTACTATAAGCCCGCCTATATACATCTAATGTGTATATGAAGTTAAATAAATAAATAAATATATCACTGAAAATTATGAAATCTTTAGTGCCCTACTTAGTATTTTGGTTGATCATATTTCAGTTGATATGATGCTTACCCAAAACGTAACGTGTCCTTGATCATATGCATATCGACATTACTCGACCTTGTACCGGCAAGGTAGGAGAAGGAGTATGCTCGGGTATTTTTATATGAAATAGTTATGTTACGAGCTTGAGGTTCGTTACGATAAAAACTTCCGATTGAATTACCAAAATTTACACTTTTAATACCGAACACCAATTAAACTTAAAACACTATTAATTAATCACGCTGATTCGCCTTATTTCGCTCCGAAGTTTCCCTTGTCTCGCCAAATTCAATACTGCCCCGATAGCGGGTTGCGGAGACTTTAAAACACTTTTACACCGAAACATCCAGAATATTCCAGTAGATACGGGCGTCGACCGACCAGATGCAGAAAGTTCGAGTGTGGGGCTTCGAGAAAGCCTAATTCTTCAGTTCAATACTAGATGGCGCTGTTGGTCCAAAGATCAAGATTGACATTTTCTAGGAAGCCCTCCTCGCTCTGGTCTAGATGGCGCTAGTGCCAGGTACTTGACGTCAACTTAGGCTCGCAACACTGCCCCCTCCTAAGACATGCTCGTCCCGAGTATTATCGGCCCCAGCTTGCTAGGAGTCCCTCTTGCACCTTTTTGAAACGGCTCCGCAACGTCAAGGAGTGTCCTCTCCCATGGTGCACCAACATTGTACAATTTCGATGCTCCTCTACTACGAGTCTGAGGTCCCTTCACAGCCGCACAACTTGTACATGTGCGATACCAATCGTCGACATCGTCACGATAATGGACCCAGTAAAACTGTTCTCGGATCTTCAGTAGAGTTCGTTTAACTCCCAGATGGACTCCTGAACAACCATTATGTTACAGCTGTAGAACATCAGGCACTTTAGCTTTAGGGACAACCATTTGCAACCGACAGCTGTCTCCTCGACCATTTTCCCATTTACGGCACAGGACTCCAAGCAAGCTCTGAATCAGCAAGTTGTCCCATTGGGCCCAATAGCTTTTAGTGGTCGAACTCATCGCTGAGACGTCGCTCCACTTGGGCTTGGGAGCACTGACCTTCATCCATTGTAGAATCGGCTTGATCCGGTCTTCCTGCTGTGCATGTTGTAAGCTGTCCTTCCACTCGTTGCTGAGGTGGTCTGTCCTGAGCATCTTCACGGATACCACTTCCTTACTCTCTTGCCTAGTACAATGTTTGCAATCTTCAGGACAAGGTCTTCTTAAAAATGCATCTGTGTTGCCTCGCCATTTCCCGCTGCAGTGTCTGATAGTAAAGTCGTATTCCTGCTGCTGCTGAGCGGTGCTGTTAGTCGCACTACCCTTTGGATATCGATCACCTTTCCTTTTTACAGATCGCTTAGGGCAGCTGGATCGAAGATGGCCCATTTCCCCACAGCCATTACCTTGGGATGTAATTTTTATTGTGGTCGCGAACCGTAACTGCCGCAACCTCCTTAACGTGAGGAGAACAATGATCCTGCTGCCGCTAGGCGGTGCAGTTAGCTGCACTACCCTCTCGAGATCGATCAACTTCCCTTTCTACAGTTCGCTTAGGGCAGCTGGATCAAAGATGGCCCTTTTCCCCATAGCCATAACACCTAGGGCTGTATCCATTATTGCGGTCGTGAACTGTAGCTGATGCAACCTCCCTGACGCGATGAACAATGATACTGCCGCACGGCTTCCACCTCCAGTGCATGGGCTAAGGCGTCCTTAAGCGTTTCGTGGTGCCCGAGCTTCATAGCAGCTCTCACTTCAAGGTCGCGGATGCCGACGATGAATGTATGCACCAGGTTCCCTTCAATGAGCGCAGGTACAGACCGGTATGCTTTTCGCACCAGCTTCTCCACCTCTAGAGCCCACTGCTGCAGGTTTTCTTTGATGCACTGCACGCGATCTTTAAGCTGCGCACGAAAGACGTGTTCCAGGTGAGCGTCGCCATATCTCTCCCCCAATGCCAAAAGGAGCTGCTCATAAGTCACTTCTTCACCGAGAGCTTCCAGAACAGTTAAGGCCTGATCGCGCAGACCTAGTGTGAGAGCAGTCATGGCCTGACTTTTATTCCAGCCGTTCGCCTTCATAACGGCTTCAAACTGGATTTTGTAAGCTGACCAGGAAGAAGTCCTGTCGAACGGTGGCACTTTGAACCCACGTAGCGAAGGTGTTGTAGTTACTACGGGAGCTGTAGTTCCATCCCCAAGTTTGAGTTCGTCCAATGATTTCTTCATTTTAGCCATCATGTTGTCAACCCGATTGTTCACTTGGTCGATTTGGGTTTCAGCTTCCGACAGGTGGTTGTCATGCTGAGCAACCCTATCCTTCACCTCCTTTATCTCCTTCCCGAAGGTAGCGTGAAGGTCCTTCATGAGGAGCATCTCCTCTTTCAACCGACGGGCCTGTTCGTCTTGTCCGCTCCGTAGTTGCTCTTCCAAATGACGGACCTGTTCCTCTTGTCCGTTCTACAGCTGCTCTTTCAACTGACGGACCTGTTCCTTCTGTCGGCGAGCCTGCTCCTGCAGCATCACCATCAGAGCACCTAAGTCAGGTGCTGCAGATGTAGAAGCTACTGACGGGCCTACAGCCGGCGGCTGGCCCTCCAACGTCTGCGGCGTTGCACCACCAAATCTTCTTTGGTCCGGACACCCACCGTTTCCTCCTTAGGTAAAATCGGCATGATTTTATCCCACTTCTGACACCAATTGTTACGAGCTTGAGGTTCGTTACAATAAAAACTGCCGATAGCATTACCAAAATTTACACTTTTATTATCGAACACCAATTAAAACTTATGTAAAACACTAATAATTAATCACACTGATTCGCTTATCGCTCGATAGCGGGTTGCGGCGACTTTACACTTTTACACCGAAACATCCAGAACATTCCAGTAGATACGGGCGTCGACCGACCAGACGCAGTAAGTTCGAGTGTGGGGCTTCTAGAAAGCTTAATTCTTCTGTTCGATACTAGATGGCGCTGTTGGTCTAAAGATCAAGATTGACATTTTCTAGGAAGTACTCCTCGCTCTGGTCCCCGATACTAGATGCCGCTAGTGCCTGGTACCTCACGTCAACTTAGGCGCGCAACAGTAAGCAAACATGTCCATTAAAATACGAGTCTCTAAAAATATCGGTTAAATAATATTATAAACATATCCTACTCAATAAATTTTTTCTTACCTATCGTATCAAAAACTAAAATAAAATTTTAATTTTTATTCACGTTTTCATTTAACTCTTTGGAATATTTTGTCTTAGGATAGAGAAAAAAAATATTGTACTTTTAAATATATTTTAAACTCCTTATTAATATTTTTGGACCGTGAACAATGGGAATTATACTTCGGTATACGAGTATTAGTCGTTAAAGGGAATATTTTTGTAATTTTTTTGAAAAAGTTTTGATAATTAGAACTTGATTTGTATCAAAATTTTATAATATATGAAAAAAGATCGAGGTACTATTTTCGATCATAAAATCCGTCTTCCTGATTCGTATATGGTTCCTAATTTCGAGTGTATAAAATAAAAAAATTGTGTAGTGATAAATGGTGTCAAAAACTCAAATCTATTTTTTACTAAGGGTGGTATTCAAATACAATCTCTAGTAAACATTTGTAAAGTATAGTCGAAAGAGACTCAAATTTTGATGTTACGGAGTTTGAGTTCAGTGACAGAAATCTAGTAAATTTCAGAGAACATATTTACCAGATTTTCTAAAGAAAATACTATGCAAAAAGATGGCAATCACGTGCATTGTATCTAAAACAAAGCGGATCAGTTGCTGACGCAAAACAAAATAATTATTTCCAAACATATGTATACATATTTCACCCACTCTTTGATCAGGTAACTATGCAAAAATATTGTAACCACGTAAATATAAATTGATTAAGATATCTTGCAGTAAGAAAGAACTCGTAAATCACCGTGTTCCTAAATACCTCGGATTAAAGTGCCAATTTCAGAACACCTCGGAATAATTTAACCTTATTCAGAGGACCTTAAATTTACATTAAAAGTTTTTTTCAATGTAATTCATAAAAGTTAGAAACTTCCATGATATTGTATGATATATATGATCACTGCTACTCATTGTTTGTAGCTGGTAACATTTTTATAATATTTTTTTGAAATAGTTACGACATGCAAAGTATGCAAACCATATCCATAAATTGAAAACTCTCAAGTGTTATGCACTGTTTGTGAATTTGTGTGATGAAACCCGATCCCTCGTTCATATATGCAACGCGCAATATAAAATGAAATGGGAAATAATATATGTTCAATCATAAAATGACACGCCCTCGCTTGAACATGGCACAAAAGAAACAGCTCGCAATGTTATTCAAAGCTAGTTTTCATTATGATTTATGTTTATCTTTTGTTTATGTTACAACTGTTCGCAAACGTTTGTCCTTGTTTTCTTTATATTAATCAACAATATGACTGAAGTATTTAATTACCATATAATGAAGGTACAAAGTTTTCATTTCAGTGTATCTTTGAATCTATGATTGCCTAACTTAGTAGCTGTTACGCCGTTGCTTTGTTAAAAACAATATAATAAGATTTGAAATTCAAATAGTAAAAAAGTAAAACTGGAATTCAAATTCAAATTCGTAATTCAAGAAATACATATAAAGGATATTAAGTATAAAAATAAAGTTATTTTATTAAATAATAAAATTAATAATAATCATTTTAAATTATTAAAAAAACTTGCTTTCTCAAAATTAATCTAATTAAAAGAAAACAATTAATAATATTGTTTTCCTTTAAGTAATTAGTTATATGTGGTCAGTACTAATTACTAATTAAAAAATGTCCCAGAGTATGTTTGAGAACCGGTGTAGATTTTGTTTTTATTGGCCATGTTGTGGGCGGCATAAGAGAATTTATCAAATAAGGCTATAATATAATGACTTGCGATAGATGTCGTTATAGCCGTCTCCTTTACCCCAGACGCGAAGCGACGGGCAGCAGCGTTAAATATGTTTAATGCTGCAGTAGTAATAAGCTTGATGATCTTATTTTCATTGTTTGTTTATCCGTCCAAATAAGACGAGAATACTATAAACATAAATACAATTATACATATATTTCTTCTTCTTCGGCTTCTTTTAAGCTCAGGGGTTTTATGCATATCGTGAAAGCGTGAAGTACCATTTTTAATAGTATGTTCGGAATAACCTTGGAGCGGGTGAATCTTCACGAATAGATATAGAGAGCAATATCAGGGGCGATCTGGGACATTTTTTTCGCAGACAATGTAGAGGAATTTAATAATTATCTAAAATCTAAACGACGCTTCATTCATTGTCAACATGGTGAAGCTGGGGTGGTCGCTTAATAAATTAAAAAGTTTTAATAAAATATTCAAACTTAGTGAACTAAAAGAGGACGAGTAGCAAACCAATCTGATTGGATTAACAGGTTGAACCAAGATGGGCGGGAAATTGCACCCGTACTTAACACCAAATAGGAGGCGATTAGTTGCTGACATAAATACTTCCTGGATTTTGAAATTTAAATGAAAAGTAAACGATAGTTAAGGTTGGCGTCCGAGGAATTTTTAATTCAAATTATGTATGGTTTATTATATGACACTCTAACGGTCCGTAAAAAGTGTACAGATAATTGGAGTTAAGGGTTAATGGCGTTTCCTTTTTACGGTATGACTTAATGTAATCACTACATTTAATTTGCGGTTTGGCGGTCTTACCGTAGCACCGCCTGAGCGCCTCGTACAATCGGAACGAGCTACAACACTTTGCAAACTCACTTTTAACGAACTATCTTTGACTCTGAACACTGACGTACTTGAGCGTCGGTGTTCAGAGCGCTTGCACTCGTCACTTGATCTTAACACAAAATGTCGTGATTGAATCTAGCGCAGACGAGGCAAGGCGAGTGGACACGTACGTTCTCGTATATCAGCAATCTTTTTGACTCGCCGAGCGTGAAATGCAATCTTAAAATTTCTGATGCAACAAGTGCATAGTTTAGAGTAAACTATTTGGTCTATTTATTATGAAACGAATTGACGCACAGGTCATATATTGCGTTCTAAACAAACAACGTAAGTAAGTTTCAGGTGAGTTTGCGAGTAAAAGGAGTACATTGAGTGCGGAGATAACAGCAGCATAACATAATACGACTTAGCAACGTGATTCGCGTCAGTTTTCAAATTCAGAAGTAGTTTTTCCTGTGGTAATGGAAAGTTTCATTTATTTTTTCACCGTGTCAGTATTGACTGAAACTGTACAAAAATCTAAGTCCCACGAGACCATGATAACGACTTTTTACTTTTTACACAAAGCTTCCACAATATCATTTTCTTCCAAGACTTTAGAGAATTTTAAGAATTAAGCTAGCCGAGCATAGTGTGAACATCAATTTACAATGTGTACTGGAAGACTTTTCTTACCGTTTGTAAAAAATATAGGGTGTTACATGTGAATGGAGTAGACGCCTATGGCACTGATATTTTACAAAAAAAAATAATAACAAAAATTTTGAATTAAATAAATTAACTAATTAAAATCTACCGAAATCAAATCATATCTACCCTACTTTACGAACGGCAATAAACAAACATCTTTGACCTACTCACTTAGCACTATCACAGGCTAGGGTGGATATGATTTGAACATCGATAGATTTTAATTAATTTTCTTATTTAGTTCAAATTTTTTCCTTTTATTTTTTCGAAAATTTCAGTGTCATAGGCTTCTACTCCGTTCAAATGTAACACCCTATTTTTTCCAGAAGGTGTAAAAGGCCATCCAGTATATATGGCTATGACAGTGCAGTGGCGATGTAAGAATATTTGCTACACCATACCGTCCCGTGGGTGTCGTAAGATGCGTCAGGGAGAAAAGGAACAGTAGATGGGCGGCAGAATCTTCCTTAAAGTAAAGCCGTCAAGCATTAACAATACACAATACATTTTTCAAATATTTTTTAATAATTTTTATACGTAGAACTACGCTGCAGCTATATTATGGTCGTAGCACGAATGAGCCGGCTCGACCGGGAAGGGACCACGGTCACAGAATACCAGCGTAAAATAGCAGATTAATACTGCTATTTCGTATGGTGAGTGTAGAGATCCGGAGACCCTTTTTTGGAAACGAGGCATTCCACCTTAGTCCTCAGGGGTGACAACGCATCTACGTTTTGATTCTTAGTCGAGGATAAATTTAGATATCTATGAGCCACAGCATCCACTTACCATCAGGTGGACTGCGTGCTCGTTTGTTAGCCTTATTGTATAAAATATCCTCCCTATGAGGCAATATATTGAAAAAAAAAATGTTGAACAGTAGACTTTTCATAGGCTGTTATAGGTAATGTGTTAAAGGTAATGGATTCGTACAATAGAATTCGTTTCTATGGTTCACACAAGCATTTCATATCATTGCTATTTATTCAAATGTATTACAAAAACTAGGTATTGAAACAAAAAAATCTATAACGTGTTCTAATAAAATAAAAAGTAGCATGTTTCGCATTATATTATTGGGGATTCTAATAAATTTACAGTACGAGTACCTAGTGTCGGAAAGATATTTCTAATACTGATGAAACCCTGTATAATATAAACTTGGAAAGTAAAATATTATTCGAACACAAAATTTTATTAAAAATGTTAGAGCCGTTTCAAAGAAACCAATTACATGTACGAGTATATAATGAATGTAAATAATATATACAATATTTCCTCACTTAAAGTATACCACAAGAATTTGAATTGAATAGCACAAACTGGTTATTTTCGTGTCCATGTTATGACTGTACCCGTTTCTGATATTTCCCTTATGTGTAATAAAAACATTTTTATTCGAATTTATTCCTAGGTTATGAAATTATGTAAATTAAGAAGCAGTGAAAATATTTTTAATTCATATTAAAAGTTATAATATATAAAATACGAAATTAAGCTACTATCGCCAATCTTTGATATTTTGTAACATAATACGAGTTGGGTAAAGCTTACGAAACGAAGCTTCCCTAGAGAGGCAGCAGCATTGAGAACCGCAATAATGCCGTATTGCGGCGGTGTCTTGGGAGCAGTAATGAAACGGGAAGGGTTCATTTTATATTTAACCATAACTTGAAAGATGTATCAGTTTAGTTAAAATGAAGTAATAAAATAATACCTTTGTTTTTTAAATCATTATTATTACAGCCCTTGACAATATATACTGCTGAACATAGGCCTCCCCAAGGCATACCATAAAGCACGGCCCTGAGCCACCTTCATCCATCGACTTCCCGCATGTCTTACCAGTTCGTCACTCCATCTAAAGGGGAGCTGCCCTACACTTCGCCTACCTTTAAGAAGATACTATTCGAGAACCTGTAGTGACAGTGTAGTGGCTGTGCGTGATATCCACTACCCCATATCTTCCCGTGGGTGTCATAAGAGGCGATAGAGGGAAACTGAGGCAGAAGATAGGCAGGAGCATCTTTCTGATAACGACAATATTATAATAAAAAAATCATGAGCAAGGTCACAAATAAACGGTCCCAGTACCCGGCGTTCCTTAAAATAGTTTAATATAAATCGACACTATCAAATCAAATTAATCTGTTAATCAATAACGTCAACGTCTCTTGCGTTAGCAACTGCGGTTATTTATTATGTTGTTAACAGGAAGATCTTCTGCTTCTCTGCCACCTCTTTTACAACACCTACGGAATTACTTGTGGTATTAAATTCGCATACGCTGGCACTACAAGTCAATTGAGGATTAAAAAAAAAATAAAAATGCAAATCCAATAATCGATTTAAGAAAGGTGTCTTTTATAATAATATTTCATTTTTGAGTCAATATCTCTAGGATAGTCTCTTCTAATGTGAAAGTGTTGTATGTATGTGTGTACCATGATGATGATTATCATCAAGCTTTCATTAATATTTTCGCTATATTAATAGTTTCCACACTCAAATTGCTTTTATTTCGTTACTCAATCCAATTTAGCTGCATCGTCACGCTTGTTAAGCGGATTGCCGATCACGACACCATAATACGTCATATATTTAACATCATATGATATGTATGATGGTTGGACCCAAAACTGCCAATGCATGCGGAAATCGTGCTTAAATTATTTTTTTAACAATAAGCATAAATATAATAAGTATTATTACCCATCTTATATAAGTGAAATACCACAGACTGACTGACTCATTATGGTATTCTCAATTACGATATATTGACTTGAAGTACGAGTATAGTTACTCATTTTACAATGTAGACGATAGACGTAAAATCCGTTCTTAGTGGATTCTACGATATTCCCATAAAAACTTTTCTTGATATTTTATATCTAAGTTATTATCGTCTATTGTCGTGCACGTAGCGAAACGAGCGGGTATCAGCTAGTACGTAATAAATTTGGAAATCGCTAAAATTAAAGAAATAAGAAAATTATTTTCATGCATCAACCACTTTATTTGCAGTAACCGTTGATGTATGTGTTTACTAAAGACATCATCATCATAACCATGATTACAGCCTTTTACAAGTCCACTACTAAACATAGGCCTTCTTCAAGGAAAGCAACAAAGCACGGTCCTGAGCCACCTGAATACATCGACTTATTAAAACTAAAGATTACCACTCGTTACTGAAGACATTTAACTGAACATTATTAAAGCAAAGATACCCCAAATACATTCAGGCTTATATTGAAAACAAGTCAATGACGGTACAACTAATAAGTATACTAAAGGCTGGTTCACCCTGTTGCAGTCTTTGAGGCATCTAATTATATAAATTATATAATTATTATTCTATAAAAAAATTATATTATTAAAATTTTTAACTGTTTACTGTGCTTATACCTGAAATGTTATTTTTATATTTAATTTAAAATATTATGTAAAACAATAAACATTTATAATAATGTTTTGTTTTGTTTTGTTTTAAGGAACGTCACCATCTTGGGAGCAATTTGTAAGAGAATCGTTGGTTCAAGCAGCCTGGCCCGTTGCACTCGCGCCACCTCCTCGTCGGGCACTCACCGTAGATCATAAGTAAGTAATTATTTAAAGAAAGAAAGAAAACCTTCATTTCAGCACAGACCATTTTACTAGACCACTTTATTGGATCAAGGGTCTACTTTTTTTGTATATAATTTTGTCTGGGGTACCACTTAATATGTCTGCTGCTAAACAGCAGATCATTCACTGATATGTTCCGGTTTTAAATTAAAGAAACTCAGCACAATTACAGGCCTTGAAAAATTTCTTCATAGTTCTCAGTGGTAACAATGCATATTATGTAGCTTCCTTTGTTTCGAATTAGTTGCAGATGTTTTGTGCTGCCATTTACCAACTGACAGACTCTTAGACCATTTGTTTCTCTTTGAAAAAATCTCAGTATTTTTTTTATTGGGAAATACTAGTAATGCTATTAACATAAGTAATATTCCCTTTAACTACTCCCGGTAAGCTTTAAAATGCTTGTATTGAGAGTGGTTCACGATAGTCGAATGGCGAATTCGATTCCACCTTTTGAGTTCGTGGTCCGCGCCCTGCCATTAGAATTATGTCGCTTCATATTCAAATCTAATTCGATTCAAATTCTTCGAAAAATAGTGAATACCTAGAAGGTATTTTATAAAAAAATATCTCGATAAAATATTTATGTTTGAGAACTACATAATATGATATCTACATTGATTTTACCTTCTATTTATTAAATTAATGCTATTAAATTATTAGCAAAATCTAAAAAGTCACAAAAGGCATGTCGGTACATAAAGCGGGCATAGCAGAATGCATGTTGTGGCATGCCAAAACATGCAAACATATGTGGCCCTAAGCCGCATTCAGCAGTCCATTTTGCGCCGAGACAAGATTGTGCTGTGAGGGGTGGGGTACACTAGACCCCGATATACAGTGAATCAACACATATAACTCAAGCTCTGTAAACTATGCACACATAAAACATAGATGAATCCTGCCATCTAATCCTTACGTCCCCCTCGAACCAGCACCAAATGTATATTTTTCCTGTACTTGTTGAATGTTTTTCACTCGAAACTATTTAGAATTGTTTAAATACTATTACGCTTCGTATAGAACAACCCAATAAGCTCTCTTAATAAATACTTTAGATTTTCGTACAGGTTATATTAATTACAGAAATGCGTTAGATATTAAAATATGGTGTGTACAGAAAACCGTTTCGATTGTCTGTTACAGTATAAGTCAGTAATTTTGTGGTTTTAAGTCAATACTTACAAAAGAGTGATAAAAGTTTATTAAATACGAAAATATGATTGTAAATAAGGCTGATTACAACTATTAATTAAATTAACAAATATTTTATTTAATATATTGCATCAGTTTATTGTTACCCTGGTAAAATAGCATAATCATTTCGTGCGTTGGTTCATTATATCCCGCTACGATCCTCAGTATCCTACAAGGAGATCCAGTATCCAGACTCCGTATTCGGGGTACAATGGATCAATTCCTACTTTAAAAAAAACCTTGTATCTAAAAACAATTGGTTATTTTGCCAAATTTGAGATGAAATTTTATAATCAACATATGAGATGTTAAACTGCAACCAAGAAAGCTTTAAAATTGTAATTGATCGTCTATATACTGCTTTATGTCTTTTTTTAAAAGTAATTCACTGTACCCCGCTTTCCCCTATAGAATAATTTTAGCCTCCTTGATCGATTGGGACATTATTAAATGACTGATCGAATAACTTTGGGCTAGACCTAGTAAAACATAACATTCTATTCTATTTTTTTTTTAATTTTAATTTCAGACACAATATCTAACTATTTTAAAAAATCACCACCTTTTTCCTTGACCATTGACCATGACCAAGAATTTCAATAATTATTTTATTTAAAAAAAACAAATAGATAATACATAAACTTTATACTATTTTTACACACCTAAATATCGCATGAAATCTGTCAGATCCAGATATTATAAATTACATGTGCAACATGATTTCATGCCGCATGATTCTTGCTACAAAGTGTGACATTTAATTTAATCATAAGGGTCTGCACGTTACAAGTTGTTGTTCTGGCGTAAATCGGGCTTAATATACAAGACGCTAAAGTGAAACAGTAAAAATCGATTTTCTTTATATTTAGATGTTCAAGGATCTAACCATAAAAATGATTCGGAATGTTTCGCAGACTTTTATTTCCCTAACTAAATTATTTTGGACTTAATTTAGGTACTAATCGATAGCCAATGCAGATACAAAATGCAAAATCTACAAACTGAATTATTAGATTTTTTATATCCTCCTGGAATAAATTTATCGAGTGATTAATAAACAACACACCACCAAGCTGCAAACTGCTAGCAAAGTACATTTGATCCCTCAATTCTTGTTATATAATTTTATATTATATATTTTATACAGTCCAAGTAAAATCGAAAGAACGAAATTTTACGAAAAATTTATCGAACTAGTTCCAAAATTCTCTGATTGTTTTTAACAGATCAGTTTATTTATAGTTAATTACCAAGTTATATTTAAGAAATTATAAAAATTTAAAAAATAGGCACAGATTAAAACAAAGACTAAAATCCTTTTTAACGTTGTTGTTAATATAATTCAACTTTCAAGTTATATAATGTCCCTCAAACATAAAGGAGCGTTTCACGCATAATTTTGGAGTAAAACTTTAATGTTGCTCATAACCTAAAGTACACTGCGGTATGACTTAAATATTTTTGTTTAAAATATTTGCATTTTACGATGTGAGTTGAAGAACAAAAGAAATACCTGTGGGGTGTAACTTAATGAAAATTATGATTTTTAACATTTTAATATATATTTTATAATTTTTATATAATTCTACATAAAGTGGTTTTTGAAAATATAAAACTTGCGTGCGATATTTGTTCATCTCAAATATCACAATTCACAAGTCTACTGGTAAAGTATGGCCTTCCAGTAAAGATGCACTGAACTCAGATTATTACATCAATCTGATTATGACATATAAACAGACACCATAGAGTTACATCTGGAAAAAATAAGAAAAATAAGCCACGTTCTTTGGAAAATCTGGGTATAAGAGCGCTGTAAGGCCTGAGCCATGAGTATTAAGATTAACGCATATGATCAATTTTATAGATGTAGCATAGCTTTCGGCTCTCGTAAATATAAGTTACTTATCACAAATTCAACCAGGTCCTAGTTCTGCGAATCATGGGGCAACTACCAAGCTATTGTTTAAGGGCCCCTTTTCCCAAATTTATGTTTCTAAATCGTGTTGTTTTCAAAGAAATCATCATATTTAAAATCCTAAGAAAATATATAGTACAGATAAACGTTTGATCTAGTGACTTTTTTGGATAAAAACACAATTTAAAACATTTAACTCGATAAAAAATCAGAAGTAACATCGATTTTGAAAGCATTTTCAGTTTTATGAGAATTAGGGGAACGCTATATTTATGAAAATTTTACATTTCATTTTCTAATCAGGTTTGACAGGGATATTATTGGATAGATTTATAATTTGGCACTTATTTTTTCTATATAAAATAAAATATGTAGAAGCGACTCGCGCGCACCACACCAGTGCCGCCAGTGTCCAGCCGGACGTCATCGAGGGAGGACTTGTGCTATTTTTGCTCGCGACTACGTTGTCGTCGCCGCTCGCGTAGTAGTACCTACCTACTAGCATAAAAACTTGTTATATTATATGTAATATAATAGAAATTAGTTTAAAAAGACAATACTCGTATCTAAGTATACTGTACTTATGTTTTTTAAACAGTGTTTGTAAATAAATATTTTTTGTAAGTTGTGATTTAATTAAAATGGCGAATAAAAAATACAAAATTAGGAAAAAAAGCCTACCTAAAGTGAAGAAGATCCGAAAGTGTATTGCGTAAGTACTTAATAAGTTCCTATAACCTAGCCCTAGCGTAACATCAACAGGTCATTTACAATAAAAAATACATATTGGAATAATTAGATATCTAATTTAACAGGGACATAGACTAGCTAAATCAGTATGACAGTTTTTATTTTCTTTTTCTAATGTTCCACTATTTAGTGGGTGGATTCGTCATAATATAATTTACTGTAATCTAGCTAAGCTACACAGACTAGCGAAGTCAGTATGACAAGAATTTTAAATCCTATAGTAACATTCACCTATATTTTTGCATACCTACTAACTCTAGTAATTCATTTTTTTTTGCTTTTTGAAATTTTGTAAATTTATTTATTCCATTCCAGTGCTCTGAGATCTCGTACCGATAGAGGTACTTTGATGTCCAAAAAAAGTACCGATGGGCACTCTAAAGAGAGGCAGTATGCGTAAGTACATTATATACATATTACACAGTATACTAGGGAGGAACAGTTTTACCTATTATTATTATTTGTATTCTTCAATTGTCAGATTTCTTATGCCCATACCACGGGCCAAATTCCTCGGATCACCAGGGTCGATCTCCAAGGCCCTTGGCAATCTAAATGGGATGCTAGGATTTCTTGAAGAGATAGGTTGGCTCGAGTAGTGAGCCCCCACCGATCACACAAAATAGGCGCTTTTGACGTAGAGTTGTGGAAACCAGCCCGTTTTACCATTACCATGACCACCACGCGTATGTCTGGGATTCACGATTTCAGGAAGTAGGCATTTATGGTAAAACTGTATTAATTTGAACTCCATCTTCGATTTCCAAAATACGTCAACTTTTCAATTATTTCGATGTAGACTGGCTCTTTTTCTCCGGCCCAATACTAAGTAGACATTGCCGTCGTCTTGCCACATGCAATTGTCCCTGGATTGGTACAACCAATTACTAATTTTATTGCGATGCAATGTCTTTTGATACTTGCCCTTTGCAAATAGGGCCGAAATTGAAGGCAGTAATAAGATTTTTTCGAATTTTCGTATTACGTTCAATCGCGTCCTTGTCAGCAGTAAGAGTTTCTAAATTCTTTAGAAATTCTTCTTTAGCTACTTCTAGTTCAGACTGGGACATATCCGGATCCAAACTGGCGGAATCATAGTCATTTTGTTTTTGTTTCGCGTCTGTCAATTTCCTGATTTTCTTTCTAACTGGACGTTCTGAGTTGTTTTTTCTTTTCTGAGCTTCTTCCCTTTTCTTTTCCACAACATCAGCAAATCCCATTTCGGGTCGATCTTTATTTGTTAATGTGTTTTGCACATAGGATATGGCTGACTTTTCATTAAATTTTACGACTGCAGCATTACACCTTCCTTGGTACCCTCGTTTCAAAGCAAAATTTATTCGCTTTCCTCCTGTAAACTTAGCAGTGAGACTGTTGAAACATTCGACAAGATTGGTATTCACGTTTTCTATTAAACTGCGTGATTTTACTGCCACATTTGAAATATTCAAATACATCCGGAACAGAAATGTTGAATTTTGAATGGTTTTCAGTCCGTTGCTAGAAAATTTTTCTGTTACAGTTATAATCCTGGCATATTATGTGATCACCGTATGCATGCGCCACAGAATTATTTATATCACTGTATAGTTGTAGCATCGTCCTTGGGAATTTTATTATGGTGTATAACTGATCTTACTATTGCTTTCCAATTGGACATAATTTTCACAACCGTCAAAGTTCTTCAGTGGGACAAAGGATATTTTGTTTCTGTAACCAGACTACGTAATTTTTTGCAAATATTTCTCAAAATATGATTTCTTCACTAATTTTTTTCCACTGTAATATTTTGGTATTTATATAGATTTTCTTTTAGCACTTTTTCGTATATAGAGGCGTCTCTGTCTACAATCTTTCTTTTATAAATTATGCTATACCTACATGTAAATGGATAGGTTGAACCCTTTGGCAATTATTTGGCTCTCCATAGAACATGTCTGTGGTAGCTGCTATATTTACATTAACATTTGAGTCAGTAGTTTCCGAATGTATTAGGCATGTTTGTTTACAAATATAAATCCCTTTCATTAATGACTTTCCATTGTTGCAGGGAAACTAGAAATGACGAAGATGATCCCCTTGTCGTTGAAGCTAAAAATCAAGAAGACAAGTTTCAAAAGACAACTAGAAAAGACGAAGATGATTCCCTCGTCGTTGAAGATAAAAATCAAGAAGACAAGTTTCAAAAGACAACTGGAACAGACGAAGATGATGATTCCCTTATTGTTGAATTTGGAATTCAAGAATACAAGTTCCCACCAGTGGCAGGAAAACGCATTTGTGATATTAATTATATATTTAGTCAATTACAAGAAAAAGCACGTCACAGCAACTTGTTTGACTGCAAAGCTGGAAATTTTCAGCTAATCGGTGAAAAAAGGGTTGGCTTACTTTCAGTATATAAATTTGAATGCAATATTTGTAAACAAATTTGCCTAATAAAATCGGAAAATACTGACTCAAATGTTAATGTGAATATCGCAGCTACCACTGGCATGGTCGCAACAGGGATCGGCTTCTCACAATTCGAAGAGCTTTTTTCTGCAATGAATATTCCTGTATTTTCTACAAAATATTACAATCAACTCCAGGATCAAGTGTACGAATGTTGTGAAAAAACAGCAGCCGAATCGATGCAAGATGCTGCAGAAGAAGAAAAAAAATTGGCTATCGCACAAAGGTACAAAGGTGAAGGTCGCACCAAAAATGGCATACCGGTAATTGACGTCTACGTCGATGCTTCTTGGTGTGCTAGATCGTACGGATCAAATTATAAAGCTGCTTCTGGAACTGCGGCAATTATCGTTAGAAGAACCGGTAAAATAATTTTTCTGGCTGTAAAAAATAAATACTGCCTCGTGTGCGCCCGTGCAGAAAACAAAAATGTCGCTCCTAAGGAGCACAATTGTTTCAAAAACTTCGATGGTTCATCGTGTTCTATGGAGGGTCAAATAATTGCCGAGGGGTTCAAACTATCCATTCCATGTATGGCATAATTTATAAAAGAATGATTGCAGATGGAGACGCCTCGACATACGCAAAAGTGCTGAAAGATAATCCATATAAAGACCAAAATATTACGGTGGAAAAAATTGAGTGTAGAAATCATATTTTAAGAAATCTATGCAAAAAATTACGTAGTCTGGTTTCAGAAACAAAATACCCTTTGGCTCACCGAAAAACTTTGACAGTTGTGAAAATTATGTCAATGAGGAAAGCAATAGTATGGTCAGTTATACACCATAATAAAAATCCCAAGGACGATGCTATAACTATTCTTCACAGTGATATAATCAATTCTGTGGCGCACGCATACGGCGATCACAGAATGTGCCAGGATTATAACTGTGACAAGGAAAAAGTTTATAGCGACGGGATGAAAACCATTCAAAATTCAACATTTCTGTTCCGGATGAATTCGATTATTTCTAATGTGGCAGCAAAATCACGAAGTTTAATAGAAAACGTGAATACCTATCTTGTCGAATGTTTCAATAGTGTCATTGCGAAGTTTATAGGAGGAAAGCCAATAAATTTTGCCTTGAAACGTGGGTACCAAGTGAGGTGTAATGCTACAGTCGTAAAATTTAATGAAAAGTCAGCCAAATCGCATGTGCAAAACACATTAACAAATAAAAATCGACCCGAAATGGGATTAACTGTAGTTGTGGAAAAGAAAAGGGAAGAAGCTCAGAAAAGAAAAAACAACTCAGAACGTCCAGTTAGAAAGAAAATCAGGAAATTGACAGACGCGAAACAAAACAAAATGACTATGGCCCCGCCAGTTTAGATCCGGATATGTCCCAGTCTGAACTAGATGTAGCTAAAGAACAATTTCTAAAAAATTTAGAAACTCTTACTGCTGACAAGGACGCAATTGAGCGTAATACAATACTACAAAGAGACAGTAGCGAATGGTTAGAAATTCGAAAAAATCTTATTATACGATAAGATTTTTTCGAATTTCTAACCATTCGCTACTGTCTCTTTGTAGTATTGTATTACGCTCAATTGCGTCCTTGTCAGCAGTAAGAGTTTCAAAATTTTTTAGGAATTGTTCTTTAGCTACATCTAGTTCAGACTGGGACATATCCGGATCTAATTATACGATATTTAACGATTGACGAACGACGAAGATGATGATTCCCTTATTGTTGAATTTGGAATTCAAGAATACAAGTTCCCACCAGTGGCAGGAAAACGCATTTGTGATATTAATTATATATTTAGTCAATTACAAGAAAAAGCACGTCACAGCAACTTGTTTGACTGCAAAGCTGGAAATTTTCAGCTAATCGGTGAAAAAAGGGTTGGCTTACTTTCGGTATATAAATTTGAATGCAATATTTGTAAACAAATTTGCCTAATAAAATCGGAAAATACTGACTCAAATGTTAATGTGAATATCGCAGCTACCACTGGCATGGTCGCAACAGGGATCGGCTTCTCACAATTCGAAGAGCTTTTTTCTGCAATGAATATTCCTGTATTTTCTACAAAATATTACAATCAACTCCAGGATCAAGTGTACGAATGTTGTGAAAAAACAGCAGCCGAATCGATGCAAGATGCTGCAGAAGAAGAAAAAAAATTGGCTATCGCACAAAGGTACAAAGGTGAAGGTCGCACCAAAAATGGCATACCGGTAATTGACGTTTACGTCGATGCTTCTTGGTGTGCTAGATCGTACGGATCAAATTATAAAGCTGCTTCTGGAACTGCGGCAATTATCGTTAGAAGAACCGGTAAAATAATTTTTCTGGCTGTAAAAAATAAATACTGCCTCGTGTGCGCCCGTGCAGAAAACAAAAATGTCGCTCCTAAGGAGCACAATTGTTTCAAAAACTTCGATGGTTCATCGTGTTCTATGGAGGGTCAAATAATTGCCGAGGGGTTCAAACTATCCATTTCCATGTATGGCATAATTTATAAAAGAATGATTGCAGATGGAGACGCCTCGACATACGCAAAAGTGCTGAAAGATAATCCATATAAAGACCAAAATATTACGGTGGAAAAAATTGAGTGTAGAAATCATATTTTAAGAAATCTATGCAAAAAATTACGTAGTCTGGTTTCAGAAACAAAATACCCTTTGGCTCACCGAAAAACTTTGACAGTTGTGAAAATTATGTCAATGAGGAAAGCAATAGTATGGTCAGTTATACACCATAATAAAAATCCCAAGGACGATGCTATAACTATTCTTCACAGTGATATAATCAATTCTGTGGCGCACGCATACGGCGATCACAGAATGTGCCAGGATTATAACTGTGACAAGGAAAAAGTTTATAGCGACGGGATGAAAACCATTCAAAATTCAACATTTCTGTTCCGGATGAATTCGATTATTTCTAATGTGGCAGCAAAATCACGAAGTTTAATAGAAAACGTGAATACCTATCTTGTCGAATGTTTCAATAGTGTCATTGCGAAGTTTATAGGAGGAAAGCCAATAAATTTTGCCTTGAAACGTGGGTACCAAGGGAGGTGTAATGCTACAGTCGTAAAATTTAATGAAAAGTCAGCCAAATCGCATGTGCAAAACACATTAACAAATAAAAATCGACCCGAAATGGGATTAACTGTAGTTGTGGAAAAGAAAAGGGAAGAAGCTCAGAAAAGAAAAAACAACTCAGAACGTCCAGTTAGAAAGAAAATCAGGAAATTGACAGACGCGAAACAAAACAAAATGACTATGGCCCCGCCAGTTTAGATCCGGATATGTCCCAGTCTGAACTAGATGTAGCTAAAGAACAATTTCTAAAAAATTTAGAAACTCTTACTGCTGACAAGGACGCAATTGAGCGTAATACAATACTACAAAGAGACAGTAGCGAATGGTTAGAAATTCGAAAAAATCTTATCGTATAATAAGTTATCCACAGAACGACGTTGAGCATTTCATCGAAACCAATGGACCACCACTTCATTGCCGTGCACGTCCAATTGCACCACACCTATACGAGCAAGTTCGAAAGGAATTCGAAAACATGATTGAGCAAGGAATATGCCGTCCAAGCAAAAGCCCTTGGTCATCACCACTTCACATTGTACCGAAGAAGAACGGAGAATTACGAGTTTGTGGAGATTACAGAAGACTGAATTCTATTACCACTCCTGACCGCTACCCAATACCGCGAGTCAGGGATTTCACTCATCAACTATCAGACAAGACTATATTCTCCACCATCGATCTCAACCGAGCTTACCAACAAATAAGAGTACGCGATGAAGACATAGAGAAGACAGCAATAATTACCCCAATGGGATTATTCGAATTCCCAAGAATGATCCCAGGATTAAAGAACGGAGGTCAAACTTTCCAAAGATTCATACACGAAGTACTTCATGGACTGGATTTCGTTTTCGCATTTATTGATGATCTCCTTGTTGCAAGCCCTGATAAAGAAACGCACGAAACCCATCTACGCACCGTGCTACAGCGCGGAAGACAACGGAATCACAATCAACCCTTCGAAATGCATATTTGGACAGCAAAAAATTCAATTTCTTGGTTTTACCGTCAGCAAGGAAGGAATCAAACCGCCTGCCGAAAAAGTCAGAGCAATCATCGATTATGCGAAACCTAAAACTATCGAAGAGCTAAGGCGTTTTCTTGGGATGATAAATTTTTACAGGGAACACATACCTAAAGCGGCTGAAATCCAAGCACCACTTCACGCATTGAAGTTATTCTTGTGATACCAGGGTATTCTTCGAGGATCTTGTGATACGGTTGTTGAACATCTATGCTTCTTATTGTAGGCTGATTGGTTGCTTGGACAAAAGACTGAGATGCAAGATTGGTTTTCCCGTCGATGATTCTTCTATTTTTGATGTCGACGATCAACTGGTGATGTTGAAGAAAATCAGCACCGATGATTGGTTTGCTGACTTTAGCGACGATAAATCTCCATTTGAATGGTCGGCGTAGATTTAAATCAAGTTCCATTGTTTTTTCTCCATATGTAGGAATCACCGTATTGTTTGCTGCATAGAGTTGAAAATCCAGTGGCTTCAACTTCTGTCCTTGCTTCGGCGGTAACACTGAGATATTTGCTCCGGTGTCGATAAGGAAAGTAAGCTTGCTTTTTATCGGTGACGAAAAGACGGTAGGATTTTGCTGTTACGCTGGATCCCATCGCATTGAGCGTATTAGTTAGTTCGAGCGCCTTCGCATTTTCATTTTTGAATGTACACGGTTCTGTGCATTTTCTTGCCTCGAACCCGAAACGTCGATGATAGTAGCAGTAAGGGGATCTTGATGTTATTCGACTTCTACTTGCAGAGCGGTTGCGACGAAAATGTGGTCTTCGCTGTTGCTGATTGCGCTGGTTGTACTGTTGCCGGTAACTGGTGTGATGCTGGGAAGCTTTGAGTGCAGCGATTTTGTGTGATAACTTCCGAATTTCTTCGAAAATTGATGTATATGTGTTCGCCTCTTGCTCCATAATGACGGCTTGATGACACTGCTTTTTTTTTATAAATACTGAAGTCTTCCTTCTCGGTGTTCGCCACGGGTTTCCTTCGCGGTGTTCGTACGCGTATGTAATAGTGGTACGTCGCGGGTGTTCCTTCTTGGTGCTCGTACGGGATCTTCCCTCTCGGTGTTCGTACGGGGTCTTCCCTCTCGGTGTTCGTACGGGGTCTTCCCTCTCGGTGTTCGTACGGGGTCACCACTGTAATAGTGGAGATGAACGGTCCACTATTAACAGACTCCGAGTGGTTTCAAGGTGGAGAAATGAAACGACTGTTTATATAAGTCCGACTGGAGTACGAATATAGAATGGACTGTGGACTGGAATGAATATATTTTCATCTTGCCTATATTTATATGGCTGGCTCACAATTGATTTGCCAATGGTAATTATTTTTAAAATATAGCCAATTATACTGCTTACATTATGACCAATAAAATGAATCAAAATGTATTACTATTATGTACGTTTCGTTTCCCGGCGTGAGACTTGTGTGTTGTTCACCAAGCTACGTCGCTGGATCGGGCTATATAAGACATGCAGGTCGGTGCGCGCGCGTAGTCGGCGAGCGGCCGCGGCGTGGGATACAGCTCCGGAACAGCAAGGAGAAGCGAGCTGCGGTGTTGAAGAAACGGCTCCCCATTGGTCGACGGATACGTGACGATAGCGGCGTGTGAAGTCGATGTGGCGCTGAATAATATTTGCGGCTGCTTCTTGTTTCTTTATAAGAACGTCAAATTATCTATATGCAGTCCGTAGTATCTCAGTAGCCAGGGATAGTTAGAAAATAAATGTTTTTTATCTTCACCTTCCGCGTTATGGTAGCAGCAGAGTATATATTATTTATTCCCGTTTAGGGCTGATTATTCTGGCTGCTACAATTCTAAAGAAGCCTTTTCAAGCTTTTTTAGGATTTCGTAGCCGAATGGAAAAAAACCGGAACCCTTATAGATTCGTCATGTATGTCTGTCCATCCGTCCGTCCGTGTGTCACAGCCTTTTATTCCGAAACTATTCGGACTACATATTTGAAACTTAGTAGGTAGATGTATTCTGTGAATTTCGTTTCTATACAAAAATAAAATACAAAAAAATTATAAGTACTAAAAACAACAAAAAATGTACAAATAAAAAAACTAAATAAAAATTGATCAAACGAAAACAAAAAGTCTGAATGGGGATTCGAACCCGAACCTTTCTTCAGCGTAGACTTCATAGGCCGACACTACAACCGCTCGGCTACGTAACAATAGCGGCGACATTACGAAACGTACTGCGCGGGTAAATCTTTATGCGTGAAAATAGGGCGAAAACGGGCGAAAACGATTTTTCCCAGACATGAGACCTAGCTAGATCGATTTTTCGTCCCCGTAAACACATACACACATATATATATATACAAATATTGCTCGTTTAATACATATAGGATAAGTAGTTAATTTATTTATCAACAACATTCCTAGGATAGCTAACAAAATCGAACTACTGATTTATTTATACTGCGGCGTGCTCGCCCGCCTCATAGGTCACCGAAGTTCATGTCGCGCCGGCTCCTGTGCAACGCGGGCGCGAGCCGTCTCAGTGCGTAAAATGCCTAAACTTTCGGGAAAAGGGGCCCTTAATTTATACATTTAGACATCGATCACTAATATAAAAATAGATACACAATCAGTGACAAAAAACGACCTCACCAAATGAGTACCCATTCGAACATTTGGGTGCGCTTTTAATCTAGTTACATTCGAACACTCCGCCAGTAAACATGCCTCAATGCTCGTTTAAAAAGTGTAAAAATCACACATCCAGGACGCTAAAAAAGGTTGGAATTTCCTGATTTCGGTTCGTATTAATAGTATCATTATTTAATTGTTATCACTGTATTGTAAATACTTATATTTTGTTAAGAAATCTCCGTAAAACATTTTTTAAATTAAGTCTTAATAAAATAAGTCATAATTGTTCGTTGACTCTGTTCCATTTGTTGGAGAAGTTATTATTTTTTTATTATTAAACTATGATTATTATTTTTTGTTTAACGAGACTTCTTTATAGTTTCTCCAAATATTATAGTAACATATTAAAGATTTAATTCTGAATATGTGCAATAGTAGAAACTGATTGTCCATGTAATAAAATTAAAGATGTGAGATTTTATTTTTAATTTTGCAGTTTTCCTCGAGATCCAGTTAGGTTTGCAGAATGGATATCAGTCATAGCATGTCAAAGGTCCGAAGAATTCTTCAAGACGACCCAAGGAAGCGTTGTATGTTCGAAGCATGTTTTAGAAAGTGATGAATATGTAACTACGACTTACAACTTTCTGTACATACTTTTCATATTTTGTAACTATTGAATTTAGATTTAAGTTCTTTGTCAAGCATTATTTTTAAATTTTTGACACAATATGAAGAATAAATAAATAATTATGACTGTTTCAAGTACTTTCGTTACTAAATGAATGTGGTGTCCTATACAAAAACGTATTTACATTCAGGTAAATTATAACCATTACACATAATACATCATAGAATAGAATAGAATATGCTTTATGTACACCAGTTTTTAAAACAAGTTTGAAACATTTTAAAATTAAAATAACGGTAACAAAAAATATTGGGCAGTTCGACTCCAATGATTCCTTGTCTAAACTACGAGCTTCGGTCGTAAAATTTGATTCCTTTTTACTAGCACTTTGTAATTCTGACTTTAAAACACGCATGTAAGGTTGAATTTGTTTTGATATAGGTTGACCAGCCAGTATCAGTTATAAAAATTTATTGCTTTTCGTACGTATCTTTGTGAATACAACTATAGGCAATGTATCTAAGGTTGAATTTACATAAAAGTATATTTACTTCAACTAGAGTTATGTCACAACAATTGGGGACAGTTTTTAGAGAACTTTTGTATGGGATTGTGCATCTAGTTCTTTATTAGTGATCGATGCATTTAGAAAAGCAAAATGGGGTGTCTGTCACTAGGTTTGCACGTACTAGTTTTTTCGCAGAAACATTGTAATCCAACAATTAATAAAACTTTAATCTGAGATCGTCTTGAAATTTATAAAACAAAATAAAAGATTATCTATACGGTATGTACTGGCAACTTTGGAAACGCGAAAGAGATTTCATACTTTTGGAAAGGTTTCGGTATAATCATTTCGCTTATACCAGACGAAAAACATAAATACCCAAACCTGCGACAGGAGCAGCCTCAGACGTAAGAAAGGTATTGATTTGCTATAAATGCAAATCAAATTTACTATACGAGATGCCCATGACCAGCTGATAACAGGTTTAAGAGCTAAATAAGGAAAGTCCTCAAAGCCATGGCATTTGAGAAAGTGTACTTAGAAAGTGCAATTACTGTTTTACGCTGTATAACTATAAAATGATTTGGAAACATTTCTTTCACAGTATGAAAATTAAGATTTGCATTAAAATATTTTAAGATATTTTATTACTTATCTCCAAATTAAAACTTTAACCTATTATGGGTTGTATTCATATGTAGCTTTTTTTCGGTAAAGGCCCGTCTAGTTGATCGATGATAGAAGCTGCAAAGTTTCTACCATCGATCAACTAGGCGGGCCTTTATTCCTTTGTTTTCGATATTCCGCGCATTTAAACAAAACTGTTTGCATAATGCTTTCTTATATTTACGCGAACATTACACATTAAATAAAACTAATTTTTCGCGTTTAATTTCGAAATTTCCTGATTATCATGACAATGCAAATTCACATACGGCTAGGGTGGTAACAGCCTGGTTACACGAACATAAAATGGCCAGAGCAATCTCCTGATTTAAATCCCATTAAGTATAAAACCAATGGAACCGAGACGTGGTCCTTCACTGCTGGCCGTATGAGGACGCCCAAAGTCGCTCAGCGAGCTATGGAGAGGGCTATGCTCGCGGTTTCTCTACGTGATAAACTTAGAAATGAAGATATCCGCAGTAGAACCAGAGTGACCGACATAGCCCAACGGATTGGTAAGTAGAAGTGGCAATGACCCGGCCATATAGCTCGAAGAACCAACAACCGTTAGGAAAAAAAGGTTGTCGAGTGGCAGCCTCGTATCGGTAGCCGATGATTAAGGCGGCCCCCCACTAGATGGAGTGAGGACCTGGTGAGACATGCAGGAAGTCGATGGATGCAGTTGGCTTAGGACCGTGCTTTGTGGCATACCTTAGGGGAGACCTGTGTACAGCAGTGGACTTGTGAAGGGCTGTAATGATGATGATGATGATGAAGTATGCTGTCATGTGCTCCAAAGAATAGGTCTGAGGGATTTTTCTGAAAGTCTGATTACAAAAAAACAACTTTTTATGCATCTTAGTAGGATCTGGCATAATATTCCTGTGAGTATGCTTAACCGATGAACCGACGTTACGAATATCACGGGTGTTTTTACTGCTTATTAACTCCTAATTAATAGCTGCCCTGAAACCGTTTTTACTTTACTTTGCCCCTTAATTTAATATAAAGCTTTTGTGATGTACACTTTTCACATTTGTTTGTTTCCCTGCATAAAAATCTAAAATCTCATTTAGAGTCAATGTTTATATAAAATATGGTAAATCATTTCATAAAGTATATATATGTATATATATACATATACATATATATATATATATATATATATATATATATATATATATATATATATATATATATATATATATATATCTTAAGAAATATTTACATACTCGTTGGAATTCATATGTTGTTAAAATATCCCTATACCACAGACTACATAATATAACTGGCACCTATACCGTGTTGATGTGTTTATAATATTTCTATCTATTGTAGAAAGAGAAGTTCTACAGAGTACAAGAGAGTAGTATGTCTTTCCTTCCGATTACAGTGTGGGTACACGCGTACAAGCGATTAGCACTGACTTACAATAGTTTAAAAAAGTAGCGTGAAACGTGTACTCCAGCAATTTCACCTATTTTATTACTTCAACGATACTTGCTAAAATTTACAGAAACCCATACGACGTCACTAAAGTGTAAGTTTTTTTTTGTTTGATCAAAATATAGTAACCACAGCCGGAGGACCCACAAAAACCAAAATTATTTTAATAAATTTAATAAAATTAATTTTACAATCAAACTCAAGCCTACGTCTGATCGATATAGATACAGTATGATCGATTTGTTCTATATAGTAAAAATTTTGTTTTTAGTTAAGAGTTTTTTACATTTTTCAAAGCAATCTGTATATTCTGAATTAATAACGACTTTCTTTCCTTTCATAAGACATTGTGTGAATAGCTTAGTGATGTGCATTAGGTTCGGGATAAATTTACTATACTACCCAACTAGACCCAGATATTGCTTAATTTCCTAGAGGGTTTAAGGCATTGGATAGTTCTCAATAGTCCTTATCTTGTTATGATTCGCTTTGATGCCGTCTTTGATATGACATGTTCCAAACAGCCGGTATCTAATTTGAGAAATTCGGACATACTGGACACGGTACTAGGCGTGAGGCCTTAAAATTACGTCTACGTTAGACATTATTTCGGATCCTGGACCGCTTGGTTTCTCATAAACAATTAAGAATTTACGTAACAGAGTTGCCCGTAGCTCTACGGGCAACTCTGTTATAGCCTGGAATGAAAAATCTTGGCGGGGAAAAAAGATAAATTATAAGTAAAAAAGAAAGCAACACAGAATCGGTTTCTGTGTATTTAAATAAACTGCATTCTCGTTCCTCTGGAATCGATTTTTTGATTTATCCTTTAGCCAGGCTCCAGGTACTTTTTCAAGGTTCTCGAAGAAGTACGATCACATATGACATCACTTACATATGACACGGGATTTCGAGGTGAGAAAACCCTATCAAAACTACCTCAAGACGCCTTGAGTATCCTACTGACTACGCCAAATATAATAACTAAACTAAGCAAACGCGTATTGACGACAATCATGAGATGTCGTCAATACGCGTTTGCTTACTGATGCAGAGTCAACAACTGTGATCAAGTTACGTCCGGGTGACGGCACGTGTGAGCGGCGTCAGCAGGTGCCGTATTAAGGTCATCGCTTATTGCAAATTACTAGGAAGAGCTTGATGTAACCCACGAATAAAACAATATGCTTCGCACTTAATCACGTCACCGTAATACGACATAAGTATGTATAGGTTTATTTAAGGCGCTATATGTAAACTACAACTCTTAAAAATGAAAATGTAAAAGTTAATTTGTTGAAAATCTCAAATCTCTTCGAATAAGCGCGTGTTTAAAAAAAAAGACTTTTGAAGCCATAGAACAACTCGTGGCCAGGAAGACGTGGCAAGTAAATAAATTTGAAGTGTTTGTTTCTAATAGTGAACTAACTGGCTCCTATTAAGCTCAATGAGTTATTTGCGTGTTATTATATCATAAATTACTCAATTGTTGAGTTTTTCTGTCAAGAAATTCTCAGTAGCTGCCCGGAGTCAGGAAGTTGGCGGTGTCACATCCCCGTGCCTCGGAAAGCACATAAAGCCGTTGGTCCTACGCGTGATCTCTCTCCGGTCGTGTCGGTTTACCGTCCCATCGGATTATGAGAGTGAGAGAATAGAGAATGCACCTGTGCTTGCGCACTTGTGCATTATAATCCTGTCCTGCGTCAATGGCTATTTTCCGTTGTGGCCGACCGCCGTGACCGAAATTCGGTCTGGAGGACCATAAATTATTATTTTTAAAAACTTTGTGTCTGTCTGTCTGTCGACGCTAATCTTCGGATTGGCTAAATCGATAATGATGAAACTTTACGAACACGGAAAGCAATGTCAGGAGGGATCAAGGCTATATTTTGACCGAAAAACTTGAAGATTTTTTGCAAAATAAAAAAATTACTAAATATGTGGTCTTTTACTATCTTAAATCTAAATAACGCAACATTAATGGATCCTACCCGGGCGGGTCGCTAGTTTCCGAGTATAATAAATTCTTTTAGTGATGCTGTTTTAGCGACTTTCTCGCTAGATCTAGCGGATTTTAACAATGTTTAGCGGAAAAAAATCGTTTTAGCGAGAAATAATTATTTAGCGACTTCTAGCGACATTTGAACTTTTGAGATGGCTACTTTTTTATAAAGTAATTCATTTCAAATAAGTCATTTATCATATGTCCAATTTTGTAATCTACCGTTGGTAACACTGTATATATTGTTAAGAGCTTGAGGTTCGTGACAATAAAAATTGCCGATAAAATTACCTAAATTAACATTTTAATTTTTTTACACAAATTAAAACATAAAACACCAATAATTAATCACACTGATTCACTTTATTCCGCTCCGAAGCTTCGCTTGTCTCGCCGAATTCAATACTTCCCCGATCGCATCTTGCAGCGCCTTTTTATATAAATTAGCACGGAAATATCCAGAATATTCAAGTAAACACGCGCAAGGTACCGAGAGTTCGAGTTTCAACTTCAAGAAGTTTAGTTCTTCGGTTCAAGACTAGACGGCGCTAGTGCCTTTGACTAAGGCGCGTAACACTGCCCCCTCCTAAGACATGCTCGTCCCGAGCATTATCGGCCCCATAATAACGCGCCAGGCGATCCACATGGACGATCTTAGGAGTCCCTCTTGCGCCTTTCTGTATCCGGTAGGTTACATCGTTGATCCTAGTCACAATCCGGTACGGGCCATCCCATTTAGCTTGAAGCTTAGGAGATTTCCCTTTGCTGCGGAAGGGATTATGCAACCACACTAGTGAACCTTCGTCGAACCCTTTGTTGTTCATTTTACGGTCGTACCGGGTTTTCATCTTTTCAGACTTTTCAGACAGATTTGCTGGCCCGATTGTCCGACGTGCTCATAAATGTCATTCATTTTGTTCCGCAAGTCATTTGCATAATCGGTTATACTACGTGGAGCATCAGGTGGTATCCCGGTGATCCGGTCTGCAGGCAGCCGTAATTCTCTTCCAAAGTTTGCGAAAGCTGGTGTCACTGCTGTACTTTCGTGAACAGCGCTTCGATATGACAACAAAAACGGTTGTATGTGCTTGTCCCAATCTCGTTGCCGATTGTCTACAACTTTTGCTAGGTACCTCTCCAATGTCTGATTAAATCGTTCTACCATTCCATCAGATTTCGGGTGATAAGAAGTCGTTTCTTGTTTTATGAGTACCCATAACTCGGCAAGTTTCCTGGAATATTTGAGATTCAAAATTCCTTCCTTGATTGATGTGAATCTCTAAAGGTACTCCAAAACGACAGAAGATTTCATGAACTAGTTTATCTGCAACTGTTGAAGCTTCTTGATTTGGAATGGCGAAGACTTCTGGCCACTTAGTGAAGTAATACATCACAACCATGAAATACTTGTTACCGCTTTCACTCTCCGGGAACGGCCCCGCCACGTCAATGGCTATTCTCTCCCATGGTGCACCAACATTGTACAACTTCAATGCACCTCTACTACGAGTCTGAGGTCCCTTTACAGCCGCATAACTTGTACATTTGCGACACCAGTCCTCGACATCGTTTCGACAGTGGACCCAGTAAAACCGTCCTCGGATCTTTAGTAGAGTTCGTTTAACTCCCAGATGGCCTCCTGAATAATCATTATGGCACAGCTGAAGAACATTCGGCACTTTAGCTTTAGGGACAACCATTTGCAAACGACAGCTGTCTCCTCGACCGTTGTCCCATTTACGGCACAGGACTCCATTCTGAATCAGCAAGCTGTCCCATTGGGCCCAATAGCTTTTCGTGGTTGAACTCATCGCTGAGACGTCCCTCCACTTGAGCTTGGTAGCACGGACCTTCATCCATTCCAGAATCGGCTTGATGTCCGGATCTTCCTGCTGTGCACGTTGTAAGCTGTCCTTCCACTCGTTGCTGAGGTGGTCTGCCCTGATCATCCTCATGGATACCACTTCCTTACTCTTTGCAATCCTTAGGACAAGGTGTTCTTGACAATGCATCTGCGTTGCCATGAGATTTCCGACTGCGATGTCTGATAGCAAAGTCGTATCCCGGCTGCTGCTGGGCGGTGATGTTAGCCGCACTTCCCTTCTGAGACCGTTCACCTTCCCTTTCTAGGGTTCGCTTAGGGCAGCTGGATTGAAGATGGCCCCTTTCCCCACAGCCATAGCACCTAGGGCTGTATCCTTTGTTGCCGTCGCGAACTGTAGCTGCTGCAACCTCCCCGACGCGATGGGAACGATGCTCCTGCCGCACGGCTTCCACCACCAGTGCATGGGTCAAGGCTTCAATAAGCGCAGGTACAGACTGGTATGCTTTTCGAACCATCTTCTCCACCTCAAGCGCCCACTGCTACAGGTTTTCGTTGCTGCGCTGCACGCGATTTTTAAGCTGCGCGCGAAAGACTTGTTCCAGGTGAGCGTCGCCATATCTCGCCTCCAAGGCCTCAAGGAGCTGCTCGTAGGTCACTTTCTTACCGAGAGCTTCCAACACAGTAAAGGCTTGGTCGCGCAGGCCTAGGGTGAGTGCAGTCATGGCTTGGCTTTTATTCCAGCCGTTCGCCTCCATGACGGCCTCGAACTGGATTTTGTAGGCCGACCAGGAAGAGGACCCGTCGAACGGCGGCACTTTGAATCCACGTAGCGAAGGTGTTGTAGCTACTACGGGAGCTGTTGTTCCATCCCCAAGTTTGGGGTCGTCCAGCGTTTTCTTCATGTCAGCCATTACGTTGTCAACCCGATTGTTTACTTGGTCGATTCGGGTTTCAGCTTCCGACAGGCGGTTGTCATGTTGAACAACCTTATCCTTCACCTCCCGTATCTCTTTTCCGAAGATAGCGTGAAGGTCCTTCATGAGGAGCACCTGCTCTTCCTTATCGCGTTGAAGTTGCTCTTCTAAACGACGGGCCTGTTCCTCCTGCCGACGGGCCTGTTCCTCCTGCCGACGGGCCTATTCCTCCTGCCGGCGGGCCTGTTCCTCCTGTCCACCCCACAGCTGCTCTTCCAAACGACGGACCTGTTCCTCCTGTCGGCGGGTCTGTTCCTCCTGTCGGCGAGCCTGCTCCTGCAGCACCACCATCAGAGCACCTAAGTCAGGTGCTGCAGATGTAGGAGATACTGACGGGACTGCAGCCGGCGGCTGGCCCTCCGACGTCTGCGGCGTTGCACCACCAAATCTTCTTTGGTCTGTCTCCTGCTGGCGTTGACTTTGGGTACGGACACCATCCGTTTCCTCCTTAGTTATCGGTAAATCGGTATGATTTTATCCCACTTCTGACACCAATTGTTACGAGCTTGAGGTTCGTGACAATAAAAATTGCCGATAAAATTACCTAAATGAATACTTTAATTTTCTTTACACAAATTAAAACTTAAAACACCAATAATTAATCACACTGATTCACTTTATTCCGCTCCGAAGCTTCGCTTGTCTCGCCGAATTCAATACTTCCTCGATCGCATCTTGCAGCGCCTATTTATATAAATTAGCACGGAAGTATCCAGAATATTCAAGTAAACACGCGCAAGGTACCGAGAGTTCTAGTTTCAACTTCAAGAAGTTTAGTTCTTCGGTTCGAGACTAGATAGCGCTAGTGCCGTCGACTAAGGCGCGTAACAATATTATATGATTTCACGAGAATTCCCGAAGATAAAGTAACTATTCAATGTCGTTCATTCACTTTCATCTGTTTCGAACTTAGACCACGGTCTAGGGTTTCGACAAAAATGCAGCAAGAGTAAACATATTCGAAGATTTATGTAATTTTGCAATAGTAATATTATGTCTACCGCACTCAAATGCAGAAATTGAACGCGTGTTTGGTGCTATGAATGTAGTTAGAAGCAAACTGCGAAACAAGCTATCAGAAAAAACTTTAAATTCCATTCTTCTGATTAGAAATCAGTTAAGGATAAAAAAAAGAATTGCGCAACGAATGATATTCCCGAAGATGTTGTCAACCAAGTCGATAAAAGCAAACCAAAGATGGGAACTGGAGACATTGGCGAAGCTTCAACTTCCGCTGAAGTTCTTTTTGAAGATTTGGATCCATACTTCGCTATTAATTTTGAAATGTAGGTACAAGAACGTACTGAGCTAATTGTTTTATTTTTAATAATATGACTAATGTTTAAACGTGGTTTAAAGATTTAAGATTTATTTTTTTACAATATTTTTTTATTTTGTACATGAATAATTTTTGTTTTAGTTGTCGTATCAATAACCTAAACTATAAATAACTGATTTATTTGAAATAGAGTCCGCTCCTTTCAAGGTTTTACTGAATTTATAGATTTAGATTTTTGGTATTCATTGACTATTAGGCAAGATTTTTCAGTTAACCCAATGGTACCACGAAAATATACCTAGGGACATCTAGCGGATTTTAAGAAAAGGCAAAATCCTGTTTCTGGCGGATTCTCTCTGTTAGTCTAGGGACTTTAAAATTTGTAGAACGGCAACTCTGAATTCCTTTAAGGAGGGATGTCATTTGTAAGTAGAGGTGTAGAGGTATAAAGTCATAGATTGAATCTATATATATATATATATATATATATATATATATATATATATATATATATATATATATATATATACGTTCCATGACTGGGCACAGTTGCTAGCCCATTGCGCTGCTCCTGTGTTTAATTTTCCGATGACTTCACATCATGTCCTCGAAGAGTTTTATTCCTTTAATACGCAGGTTTCCTCATTACTCTTCTTTTCCTCTTGAGCATTGATGAATCAGTACTTAAAGTTGCAGTTTACAATTTCTTCGAAGACTGTAAAGAATTACTTCGGCTTGTTCGCGTATTACGACTTTTGTACTTGCTTTAAATTTCAAAATATTCACTTTTTATGTAAGAAAATGTTTAAAATAATATGAAGAAAGTTCTAAACTAATAATATCGAACATGTTATTGCATCATAGTTTTAACTTTGTTATAACAAGCGCTTCAAAATTACGAGAGTTATTGAAACAGTTGAATATTGAAGTAATGTAATCCAATTTAAATGTTGTTATATTACCCTGAAGAGTTATAATTCGCCCCTATTCCCCTCAGAGTACCCTTTAAACAAAATTTACAAATATAATTATGAAAGGAAACGCAACTGAATGACGTTCCAATTAAATAATTTAGTAAAAGTTTTAAATATAATTTTATTCCTGATGAGACGAGGCGTACGTGTTTGAGGACAAATGTAACAGTATGCAATAGAACAGAACTCACACTGATATGTATAATAGTGGAACATAAAAGTAATGTTTAATTGATTGCTAAATAGTAAGATTTCATTCCGAAACGGAGCTTTTATGAAAAATTTTATATACCAACCTGAATGCGACTATACAAGTGCAGGAATCGTGGTTGATTTCGCTTTGACTTTTGATGTTTGGTTACGTTCATCAGTGTAAATTTATGATCATCGATTACAAGCTGATGATTAGCTTCACTTTTGGACCGAATATATTGTAAATTGGTAATTTCATCTTATAAATTAATCGAAACCCCACCATTTAAAACAAGCAATAAAATGCCGTGGATTATTCTGCATCAATATAAATACTGCCGATTCGAACGATTCCCACCATAGTCACACAATCAAGAAAAAGGTGCAGCATACATATGTCCCACCGATTAGTACAGGCTTCCTCTCATTGTTTTTTAATTTTGGAGTGATTATTTCCGAAATTATTGACATTATCAAAAATGATTTTAGTAAACCCCTATTAATTTTTAAATACCTTTCCAACAATATATCACACGTTAGGGTTGAAACAAAAAAAAATCACTTCCCACTTTACATGTAGGGGGGCTACCCTAATAAAACATTTTTTTCCAATTTTTATTTTTCCACTTTGTCGGCGTGATTGATACACATATTAGTACCAAATTTCAGCTTTCTAGTGCTAACGGTCACAGAGATTAAGCGAGGACGGACAGACAGACATTGCGAAACTATAAGGGTTCCTAGCTGACTACGGAACCCTAATAATAATAATAATAATTAGATAGTAATAATAATAATAATAATAATTCTTTATTGAACACAGAAATTAATATACAATTCATAGATACCCTGACTCCTAAACTAGGTTACCCTGTATGTTAGGAGGCAGTTTCCTCTTCCATTCAGTTATCTTACATTCCGTGCACAATGCAGACTCTAAACATAGATCAAGAAAAAAAAAACAAACTGTGTATGCATGCGTGCGTGTACGTGCGTGTGCGTGCGTTTGCGTGTGTGCGTGCGCGCGCGCGCGTGTGTGTGTGTGTGTGTGTGTGTGCGTGTGTGTGTGTGTGTGTGTGTGTGTGTGTGTGTGTGTGTCCGTTTTTGTTAAAATATGTGCTTAAAGTAGGTTTTCACAATTTTCATTATCGTATTCTTTTAGCCAATTTAAAATAGTTTGTTTAATTTGGTGTCGTTTTAACTTCTTTAATTTAATTTTTTTATTAATAGCATTGTATAAGTGATGTGCTTGGTAGTCATATTACCTTTTTGCTAAAGCGCTTTTGACAAATGGTACTGGACATTTTTGTGTTCTTTTGTTTCTATCTATCTATCTATCTATCTATCTATATATATATATATATATATATATATATATATATATATATATATATATATATATATATATATATATATATATATATATATATATATATATATATATATATGGGGCAAATATTATGATATCGTTTTATGCATTGGTATATATACGATTTTCGTACACTTAGGACATTTGCCAATTCATATACTTTAGATGTTGGGTGTGTTTAAGAAAGATTTAATATTAGTTCTAATATAGATCTTTGAGCTCTCTCGGCCTCTATAAGGTACGTTTTGGGAGCTCCACCCCATGAGCAGATACAATAATTTATGAGATAATGACAAAGGGCGTTATATGTCTCAATTAGCGGTTTTTGTGTCGCTACAGTTCATAGGCTCTTAAATACTATAGTGAGTCTCCGAATTCGTTTAGATACATTTGCTATATGAGGTTGCCAATTTAATCTTTCGTCGAGGATTACTCCAAGGTATTTTATCGTAGATGTTCGTTCTAATATTGTACATTTACATCTCTCCTTTTTTTGAGACGTATTACACGGGTACGTGTGCATAGTGACAGAAAAGCTATGTGGTGGTCGATGTATTTAGTTTTTGTACCATTGATGGTTAAAAGATTATTTTCCAGCCATTTTGTGACCACACGTAATCCATTTTCAGCAAAATGTTGCACAGTATCCCAGTCTGTACCGTGAAAGAGGATTACAGTATGGTCCGCAAACATAAAAAGGTCCGCACTATCGATGTTAATTTTACACAATTCATTTATGTACATCAAAAATAGTGTTGGTCCAAGAGTGCTGCCTTGTGGAACACCATAGTTACATTCGGCTTTATCGCTTAGCTTGTCTTTTTTTTTTATATAGAAGAGGGGGCAAACGAGCATGCGGCTCACCTAATGTTAAGTGACTACCGCCGCCCATGATCAACCGCAACACCAGGAGAATTGCGGGTGCGTTGCCGGCCCTTTAGAAAGGAGTAAGCTCTTTTCTTGAAGGTCCCCAGGTCGTATCGGTCCGGAAAAATCGCCGGTGGTAAACTATTCCACAGAGAGGTTGTACGTGGAAGAAAACTCCTTGTGAAACGTACAGTGGTGGACCGCCAAGCATCCAGATGGTGTGGATGGTATCGGGACGTTTGCCGTGTAGTGCGTTCACGAAATTTGGCGGCTGGGATTAATCCGAACAATTCCTCAGAGCACTCCCCGTGATAGATGCGATAAAATACGCAAAGAGATGCAACATCTCTTCGCAGCGCCAGTGAATCGAGCCGATCGGAAAGCACTCGGTCGTCGACGATTCGAGCCGCTCTGCGCTGGATACGGTCAAGTGGAAGGAGCTGGTACTGGGGAGCTCCAGCCCAGAGATGGGAACAGTATTCCATGTGCGGCCGAACCTGCGCCTTGTAAAGTTGCAGGCGGTGTGCCGGCATGAAATACTGTCCCGCTCTGCTGAGCACGCCAAGCTTTTTAGAGGCCAATTTGGCCTTCCCTTCCAAGTGACCACGAAACTGCACGTCACTCGATATGTCGACGCCTAGGATTCCGATACTGGCTGAGGCAACAAGGGGAGTGCCATGAAACTGAAGGGATATGACAAAGGGTTTTTTTTTAGCGGTTAACGCGCAAACTTGTGTCTTCTGGGGGTTAAACTGGACTAGATTTAGTCGTCCCCAATCCGAGACTCTATTCAGCAAAGACTCGACTTTAGACACAAGTTTGTCCCGGCACTCGGAGACGTTTTCCCGAGAAATATTGGCTCGGCCGGTGTAAAGAGCATCACCAGTGCTGTCATCTGCATAGCAATGAATGTTACGGGTATGCAACATATCATTGATATGCAGAAGAAACAGCACGCAGCCCTGTGGAACACCAGCATTAATAGGCTTGCAATCGGAGCTTGCACCATCTACAACGACCTTGATGCTCCGATCTGCAAGAAAGCTGGTGATCCAATCGCATAATTTCTCGGGAAGCCCATAGGAAGGGAGCTTCGAAAGAAGCGCTTTGTGCCAAACCCGATCGAAGGCCTTCGCAATATCCAAACTAACGGCCAATGCCTCCCCCTTGAACTCTACTGCCTCCGCCCATCTGTGAGTGAGGTAGACCAGAAGATCACCAGCTGACCGACCACGGCGAAAACCGTATTGGCGGTCACTAATCAGCTGGTGATGCTCAAGGTACCTCATGAGCTGGCAGTTTACAATGGACTCCATTGTTTTGGAGAACAAGGAGGTGATGGCGATTGGCCGGTAGTTGGACGGGTCTGAGCGGTCGCCTTTTTTAGGGATCGGGTGGACGAAAGCCGTCTTCCATGATTTTGGGACTACGCCTAGGGAGTAGGAGTACCGGAAAAGACGCGTTAAAACCGGTGCCAACTCTGGAGCACACGTCCTCAGCACAATTGGGGGGATTCCGTCAGGCCCACTCGACTTGTAGATGTCCAGGGAGAGGAGTGCTTTGCGAACCGAGCGCTGTGTGAACTGCACTTCCGGCATGGAGCACTCACACCGCGGGATGGTCGGCGGCGTACTCCCCCCGTCATCGAGAGTCGAGTTAGACGCAAAGAAAGAGCCTAGAAGATCTGCTTTCTCCTTTGCAGTATGGGCCAGTGAGTCGTCCTCCCTGTGCAGAGATGGAAGAGATGGCTGACAGAAATTCCCCTGGACAGCCTTGGCGAGAGACCAGAATGCACGGGTTCCAGAAGGAAGGCGAACTAGTTTCTCGCCAATTCTGCCTATGTGCTCTGACTTTGCCTTGGCAATGACTCTTTTGAAGGACCTAGAGGCGGAATTATACTTCTTTTTTAGAGCGCTGGTGTTTACATCCCGGGACGCTGATGCATCAACCCAGGCTTGGTAGCACTCCTGCTTATAGCATGATGCTATTTTACAGGAGCGACCAAACCATGGCTGAGATTTGCCTCCAATGGGCACCACAGAGGAAGGAATAAAAAGTTCCATACCCTGAAGTACCACATCAGTAACAGAATCCGCAACAACGTTGGGATCATCCGGCGAGAAGTTGTCTTCAACACATGTTGTAAGATTTTAACATACTTTTAGTTATTTCTGCAACCAAGTACCAGTGCGCTGAATACTGTGTTCTGGTTTGAAGGCAGACAGATACTGTATAATCACAGGGGTATTTCATCAGGTTTTCATGCGTGACCTTATTTGTTTGTATGGCCTTATTTGTTAGAAGGTGACTTTAACGTGATCCTAAGTCACTTAAAACATAATAAAAATACTAACAATAATTACTTTTCGTACAAAATACAAGTAAATTAAAGTCAGAAGTACAACTTATGTCACTATTTAGCCACTGCTAGCATTGGCCTGCTCTCATTTCTGAGAGGGTTACAAAGCATTTACTCACATGTCTGCTAAATATTTTTATTCCTCAAACATGCAGGTTTTCCTTCATCATTAAGGCCGTGGTAAATCAGCATTTAAAGTTGCACTTAAGAACTTCATTAATGCTGGCGGGAATTGAATCCAGGTTGCTTGCGTACATTAAATTAAAAAAATTTGAGATTTGTACTGTAAAACAACTAGTGCTATGTAATGACGGCGTGAAACTAATTTTACGGATGTTATCGCGTTTAATTTAAGCTCTTTTAATTCCACCCATGGTCACGGGCTTGGGTTTGGATTTAATTTTACTAATTATTGTATCCCAATCCCAAGAAGTATTATTAGAGCGAGGCTTTTGATTTTCCCCTCTAGCCCTACATTGTTATGCAATGCCTTATGACTAATTTAAAAAAAATCTTCTGCATGTGTATTTGGGTGACAATGTGAAGGTTAATGTAAATTTCATAGTTACATAATACCGATCATCATTACCGAACATCTTTTGGCGTTTACCGTGTAGTGGTGGAGTAAGAATATCTACTAAGTCATACCATCCCGGGGGTATCTTAAGAGGCGACAGAGGGAAACAAATCCGCAGCAACGTCTTCCTAACAACGACTAAAATTAAAATAAACTGCAGTTGCCGCACTGCTTATCAAGCTTGGCAACTATGGCAACTATCCCCTCTATGATGCGATTTATAGGAAGGCCTACGTTTAGCACTGGACTTTAATAGATTGTAATGTTGACGGTATTGACATGTCCTGGCCGAATTCTATTTCTAAAATAAGTATAAAATTAGTTGTACTTGGGTAGTTACTAGGAGCCGTGGTAGCTCAGATGGTTAACGCTCGCTGTAAATATAACAAAACGCGAGTAACCCGGGTTCGATCCCCGTCGGCACCAATGAAATGTTTAATTGCTTGCCATTTTAAGTGCTGAGTTACCACGTGCTCGGCGGTGAAGGAAAACATCGTGAAGGAACTTGCATGTCTGAGAAATAAGAAAAAAAATATTTTCGAAAACATGTGAAAGTCACCAACACGCATTGGGGCACCGTGGAGGACAAAAAAGATCCCAACGCGATAAAAACATAACGCTAATCAATAAACAAATGACTGATTAAAAAAAGAATTTCATGTTTTTAAACAAAATTAATTTGAAATTAGAATTCTCAGCCAAACTTATTTTGATTGAAAATGGCCAGTACCGCAGACCGGCAATTTCATAGTTAAAGACCTAATAAATGAGTATGTATTAAGTGAAGCATCGGTGCAGAATAATTTGTTTTTAGGAGCGGAACAGCTGATATCGTTATTTTTCTTCTGTACATCGAACGAAGAAAAAATAACGTGATTTTTTCTTTCTATGTTATTCTGTTCTTTTGGAAATTTGTATGGGTATGCCAGAAGAAGCATAAAAGCAAGTTGAATGCAGTGGAGATGCGATCTCTTCGTAAAATGTGCGGCGCTACCATAGCCGACCGAAAGCGAAACGAAGAGATTCGCAATATGGCAGGATTGAAAGGTGACCTTATCACAAAAATTGATAGGGGCGTACTCCAATGGTTTGGGCACGTTGAACGAATGAGTGAAGAGCGATTGGTGAAGGAAATATATAGAGCGAAAGTAAATATTAAAAGGTGTCGAGGTAGATCGAGACTAACTTTCGAAGACCATGTGAGCAAATTGCTCGAAGAGGGGAGGGTCAAGAGTACTCGGATACCTAGACGTGCATGTATGAAGAAGTTAATGAACCTGAAAGAAGCGAAAGAGGTATGTAAGGATCGTGACACTTGGCGATCTGTCTCTCTGGCTACCCCGTTAGGGATTGTGCGTGAAGATAAGTAAGTAAGTATTTTGGAAATTTGTACGGCATATCTACTAATATTAATAATTACTAGTAAATTCTATCATGAGCTCACTATAAAAGATAAAAGTCTACGCATCACACTGCTGGTCACAGGCCTCCTCTCATTTCTGCGAAGGTTTCAATTCTGTCTTTGAAATATATTTTTTTATTTCACAGACGTGCAAGTTTTATTACGATTTTTTCCTTCACCGCCGAGCACGTGGTAAATCAGAAATTAAAATTGCAATTAATTTTTCATTGGTGCCAGCGGGGAACGAACCCGGGCTTGCTCGTATTTTACAGCGAGAGCTTAACCGCTGAGCGGCTAGTCCACGGCGCTAACGCCTAAACTACCGCAGATCTATGAGCCCAATAAAGAACAAAGTACGATCCTGTGGTAGTTCGCACTGCTGATATAAACAATACAAGTTACTGTCAATATTACATAACTTCATAATCCTCTTCCATGTAATAATAAACCACACTGTTGGCAATTTACGCTTCTGAATGATTAGCTGTTTTTTGTAAATCTTCTATTTCTTCTTTGTCAGCCCGTAGTAATCTAGCATTGGACATGAGCCTTCGTAGCAAGAGCTTACCGTATCGCAGTACGTATGGAAAATTTGACCAAGCTTCTCATCGAATATAATTATTATATGTACGGCATAAGTGAGATAGTAAAAACAACATCTGCTGGACGCCATTAGAAAGCTCTGGCATTTCTTAAAGTCCCCTCCAAAAACACTCACGGAAATGGAATTATTAAAACAGAATAGAATAGAATGAATTTTATTCCATATAGATTATTATATGATGCTTATTAAAAGTTATTTTTTATTTACCACTAGTTCGGAAAATAACTCTGTCCTGGGAAGAATCAGTAAGAAACACAGCGCGATACCTTTTGAACATATGTACCTATTTCACATTGCAATAATTTTCTACACTTTTTAAATGAGCTATAAATAGAATCAGCATTGTGGCGATCACTGCGCCCTCCTTTCTGCCTAGGAGGGTCGCGTTCGTATACGGCTTAGAGATCTCTAGTCAGATCGTTAAGCCAATTCCTAAAAGGTTGAGTTTAGTGGGTAAAAGTCACCACATAACCACGCAGCCGGCTGCGTGGTATGCTATGAGCATTCTCAACCTTCCTCCCCCGCTTTCCGGAGGGTTGCCCATATTTGCTTCGGGCGCAAAAAAAAATGGCGATCACCTTATTCCCAGAGTGATTCCCTTACGCTGTTTTGCTGTTAAATACATGTAATTTTTTTATCAAATTAAAAAAAAAACAGGTTATGCGGGCAATTTGAGGTTAATATTTTTACTGGGAAAATTATTACTAATTAGTGTTATGCAGAAAAATTTGAAGAAAATTATTTGGTCCTCTACAGCCGCATACATAATATTATGCAAGTTACTCGAAGAAATAAAAAAAAATTAGTTTTTGAAGCTATTTAGCCAAACTGTTTTCTTACCCTACGCGTATCGCGGTAACTTAGTGTTAGTTCATAATTCATTTTAACTTAAATACTTTTTAATATTTTCTATTTGACCCATGCTATAGCAGTTAATGGGAAAATACACACTTACAAATAATTAAATTATCCTTTGAAACCAATCGTTTTCTATCCCATCTTTTATTGTCTTAAAATTGAAGATGCGAACACAATTAATCTTTACTGCTATTTGGATTAGAACGTAAATCCTCTTGAAAATTAATTTAAGGCGCTTTATTTCAAACGACTTGAGCTAATTGGAGTATGTATAAAATAAATTTACTTCCTTTTCAGTCAGATCTGAAGCAAATTATATCCTGAAACAAAAGAATTTATTATATTCGAGAGAAAGAAGTGAAATATCGAAGTAAGGTATTTCACATTTTTATTTTACAATTTACACGTGCATATCTTTCTTAAATATTAAGTCTTTTTGTTTAGCATTGGTCGAATTTTTGGCAGTCTGCTTTTTCAGTTTCTGGTTTAAATTAGTTCTGTTAGACCGGAATGTCGCAGTGGAATATGATTTCTTAAAATAAATTCTACAATAGTTCAGCATCGGCCGAATATTGTGTGAATTACATACATTACAAATTAATATGCTGTTTATTACTTACATATATAAAGCGTTGTAAGGGGCGATAGACGGAAACTAAAACAGGAGATGAGCAGTGGCATTTTCCTGATAAAAACTCAAAATATTAAAAAAAAAAAAAACTGCAGTTGCCAATCCACTTGCCAGCGTGGCAACTAATTCCCTTTGATACAATCTATGGTGGTAGCATAGATACAGCAGTGGATTTTTATAGGCTGGATGGATGGACGGGTTAAACTTGTACGTTCCACTGTTCATTAAGCTATTTGGCAAATGGGGTTCCACGTATTTGAGGAGTACTGCGCAATAACACAGTATCTCACACTGCTTGTCTTCTGATGTCGGATTGTTTAGAAGACATAATATCTCATATTTATATATCATAATTGCCGCTTGAAATTTTATGTTTTTTTTTTATTTTGTTTATTGTACAGATGTTATGAAAGAGGTAGATAATCTATATTTGGTTAAGGGGCTATAGTACCTCAGCTCAAATTCTAATTTCGCCCCCACATCCTCGCGCGTCGTACGCCATGTACCGATATGTTTGTAATCACTAATACCGTAAGTAGATAGGTTATTAGATACTTATTTCATTAAGTTAATCATATTTATGCCTGTTTCTTTACGCTAACCCAGTCGCTTCTTATTTTTATTACAGTTTTTGTTTTTTATTCTATAAAAAAAAATAAATTTATAAAAATAAACATAACTTCACTTACTGCTAGTACAGCATGTCGGTGACGCGAAATCGCAATATCCAAAAAGTATATACAATGTATTAGTATATATATATGCCTATGCATGTACACAAGCCCGCTATACTACGCGTCGCTAGTCTTGCGCAAGCACAAACTTCACGAGCATGTCGAGGTCATCGGTGAAGCGAACCCATAATTTTTTCCCCAACCAAAATCTCTTAACGCAGCTAAAGAAGTTTTCACATATATAGTTCTAAGCTCATTGACCAGGGAATCAGAACTCATGAAAAATGATATAATGTTACCAAGCTATTAAAGTCCACTCCTGAACATAGGCCTCCCCCATAGATTTCTTTATAGGGCGTTATTAGCCCCAGTTGCCACGCTTGGCAAGCGGGTTGGCAACCACAGTTTTTTATTTTTAGTCGTTATTAGGAAGACGCTGCTGCCTGTCTCCTGATTTGTTTTTTTCGCCTGTCGCCTCTTACGACACCCACGAGATGATATAATAGGGTAGTGGGTATTCTTACATAGCAACTACGCCGTCACGTTATAGAGTAATAAAAATAGTGGGAAAAAAAAACTATATTTCTCTGAACATTAATTACTAGTTCATTTGAGTAATAACATACTTTAACATATCATTTGTCAGGCAGAATTTGTCAAAAATAGCGTCGTAAAGTGTTGTATAACTAGTAAATACCATAATTTTTATCGTAGGCCGATTTAAGTTACCTAGATCCGTAATTTCTACAAAAATGACTTGGTATATGAGAAATGGGAGTGGGTAATGTTACAAAAGTAGCACATACTCGGGATACCTTTTAATAATAATACTGATAAAAGTACCGAGTGCAACACATCGCGCATCTACCGGAAAAGGCAGAGAAACCGCTGCTACGCCATCTAATTGTTTTATAGGAAAGTAGAAATAGTATCCCTTTAATGTTATCAGAAGTGAGATATGTAATAAATTTATAATACGTGGTAGAGCTGTGCTGCAGTTATATTAGTAGTATAGTCGTAGCACGATTGGGTCGGCTCGACCGGGGAAGGACCACGCTCTCACAGAATACCAGCGTGAAATAGTAGCTTAATGCTACTGTGTTTCGTATGGCGAGTGTAGAGAACCCTTTTTACTGGACTAAGATGGAATACTCGTTCCATCTTAGTCCTTACGGGCGACAACGCATCTGCATTTTGATTTGTAATCGAGGATAAATGTAGAAGCCTTAGGCCGCAGCAACCACTTACCATCAGGTGGACTGTGTGCTCTTTTGTCACACTATCCTATAAAAAAACTTGAACTTCATTACCATCAGCTCGTTAAAGTCCACTGTAGGATATGGGCATCTCCCATTGCAAGAAAGCTTGCAGACGTATTGACGACCGCGGTACCAGATGTTTTGCACGTGTAAAGGAAACCACACGGCATTATGGTAAAATTGACTTTAAATAATTTTTACATCCATACAAAATTACAATGTTCAGTTAAGTTTTGTATTTCAGTGAGTAGGTTATTCGCAAGAGTTCAGGAATTGATGAAAATTCTTCTAATTGTAAAAGACTTTTATCCAGCCAGGGACCTGTTATGGGCACGTTTAATCAAGAGCTAAAAAGTTGTTCCTACCAATAATAAGATCATATTTTGTACAACACTTAATTCGAAATAGATCTGAATAATATTCAAATTTATTTCTCTTTGATTTTGCATTCATATTATTCAATTGAGTTCCTGTCGGAATACGAAAACGAATTTACACGAGTTAACCAATGTTAGTTTTTACTGCAAACTGTCGCTTTGACATATGAACTCGATGAGAACATGGTCTGTCCAATTTACTCTAATTGGTGTTCGAAGGGAATACACAAGAGAATTCCCATTTTCATAGTTTGCTGACCTGAAGTTAATGTTCAACAACATCGACAGTGTAGCAATGTTATCGAGAGAAACTTGTTTGTATTTGCTTGTTCTAATTAATTTTGAAAATGCTCAACATCATGTCAACGTAGCCCATTTTCCATTTTCTTCCTCTCTTGTAATTTCATTTAATACTACATAATCTAAAAGATTTAACGTTTTTAATTTTCAAATGTAAGTCAGTATTACGATAGAATGTTTGTTTGGTTCAAATTCAGTTTCATTTGCTTCCGTCGCATCTTACAACATCTAGAAAAAAATAATATAAACCTAATGTTTATATATTATATAATCATCATATATATATATATATATATATATATATATATATATATATATATATATATATATATATATATATATATATATACATATATATATATATATATATATATATATATCAGTTTAATGCAGCTGTGAGAAACGAAAAAGCGATACCCTTTTGACTAATACCGAGCGCATTTCTTCTAAAATATGGATTGTCATCATCATCATTATTACAGCCCTACACAAGTCCACTGCAGGCCTCACCTATCTAGTGGGGGGTCGTCCTACACTACGCCTACCGGTACGAGGCTGCCACTCGAGAATCTTTCTTCCCCATCAGATAACGGTTCTTCGAGCTATATGGCCGGGCCATTGCCACTACAGTTTACTAATCCGTCGTGCTATGTCGGTTACTCTGGTTCTACTACGGATATTCTCATTTCTAAGTTTATCACGCAGAAAAACCCCAAGCATATTCCTCTCCATAGATATATACTAGAATATATATTAGAATATGATAGAAATAAATAATAATTTATGCTAATATGTTAATAATTTACTTATTTCTTTTATAATTAACTAGATTTCAACCGCGACGTTCGAAAAGTGTTCTTTGGACAAGTAGTTCAATTCAAGAAAAACCACTTTATACTTACTTTTTGCTATTTTTTTCCCAAAATGCGTTTGAAAATTGTCAACAATAAAAACTGAAAATATATTAATTTCCCTTAAAAAAAGGCCTTATAGTTTCTTTTCATTCTCATAACATTGTTGTAATATAAAAATACGTGTGGCACTCGGGGACTGCCGCGGTAAAGCTATTGCATAGCATTTTTATCAACTTACGCAATTATAATTATTTATTTATTTTATTTATGGCACCTACTTTTCCTTTAGTTGGAGCCTTTCTTCAGTTTTGCGGAAAACGAGTATATTTTTCGACAACACAGATGGACTTCTAATGATCAATCTTACTGGCTGGAGATGGACAGGAATTGTCCCAATTCTTATCAACTACTAAAGTTACTATAATATTAAGGAACTTTCATTTTAGAGGGAGTATCTTTGTCATTCCTTTTTTTTAAAACCATCGGTGTGTGTCGCGGGCCTATATTCAGCAGAAACTTTAAAAATATGCACGAATGAGCCGGCTCGACCGGGGAAGGACGGGCTTCCACAACCTCATAAACACAGCAGGACACTGAAGGTTGCGACACATAAGTATTGATATTTTTGCCGCATATTCTTTGGTAACTACCACTAGCAAGGAAAGACAGTGCACATAATACCTGAAAAATATACAAATTATATGAAACATCTGTTTTTTTTTGTAAGCTAATATTATAGGGTCTCTCATTTAAAAATGAATATGAAAAATGAAAATACTTTATTTAACAGTTAGCACCTTTGCGCTTTGTCGCGTAATTTAGCAATGGTTCTCACACTAGGCACGTAGACCTGTATCGTTAGATCCATATACACATATTAACAAAAACAGAAATTTGTGCACGGCTGACTTTACAAAGCTTTCCCTTTAAATATCTACTCCAATTTATTTATGGTCTATAAATATAAACATATACTTAAACATATATACACACATTAAAATATATTATATATATACATCCACATATACACAAACAAACATACATACATACATCCATATACATATACATCACATATACATACATACACACACATACATATTATAATTTGTTAATATTACAGTATTTTGAATTTGCAATTACTGCTATAATAACAATATCAATATTAATATTGGGCACGTAGCTACTATGACAATGTTTGAAACAGCTTTTCTGTTTGTTCGTAACTAAGCGTAAGCGACCAATTTCGTATTTTTATTCTAGCTGTGTTCGTCGAGCAATCTCTTATGTTGCATGCCTTCATAACTTTATTATAAATTAGTGTTTCGATGAATGGACTTAATCGTTTTGCGAAAGCTGTGCGAACGCTTGGTGATGGCTTTTGAAACACACGATTTTTCTGATGAAATCAGCTCACTGTATTTATGTGAGATTAATATTTTTCTATGAACGCATGTAGCCACACATAAGACAACTGCCGAACTGTAAGTACTTTAATATCACTGTACAGTTTAACTATTTGATACCCGTTTTTCTTGTTAAGCATAACTTTCAGGACCGAACGTTGAGCTTTCTCAATTCTTATCATGACTGTTTTGGAAGCGCTTCCCCAGCAAAAAATACAATACGTTAGCAGAGACTGACATGGGGCATAATAGATGGACATTGATGTGCTCAGGGGTGCAGAGTTTCTCAGCCGTCTCATGATGTAAACTATGTTACGAATTCTTGCTGCCAACGCCGATATATGCGCCTTGAAGTTAAGGTTGTGATCAATTAATATACCCAGGTATTTAATGGATTCCACTCTCCCAATTTTTTCACATGAATTATTTTCAGTCGTGCAAAGATGAGATCTTATGTGTTTATCAGTAGGTGGTGTTGACTAACGGGTCTTATGAAAGCAAATATAATTAGTTTTCTCGACATTAAGAGTTAACAGGTTTGAGTTTAACAAATGAGAAACCTGAGAAACACCACGTTCCGCCACAGAAATGGTGTCATCCCATCTTTTTCCACTGTATAAAAGGACCGTATCATCAGCATAACATATTATTTCTGAATGTTTTGAGTTGAACTGATGTATGTCGTTCATGTATATGATGAAGAGAGTAAGACCGAGTATATTTCGCTGAGATATGCCATAGTTAACATGCTGCATTTCACTTATATAAGTGCCCACTCTCACGCACTGTTTCCGTTTCTGCAAATAGCTTTTAAACCAATCTAAAACTAATCCTCCGATTCCTACGTTTTCAAGCTTTTGACATAGTAAAGGAACGGAAACAGTATCGAAAGCTTTGGCTAAGTCCAGGAATACGCCAATACAGCATTCGTTTCTGTCAAGGCAAGAAGATATATGTGAAACTAAAGTGGTCATAGAGCCCTCGGTACATTTTCTTTTCCTAAATCCAAACTGTCTTGAAGAGAGCAGATCAAATGCTTCTAAGTAATGCATTAGTCTTTTATTAACTAATTTCTCAAGGAGTTTGGAAAAAACACTCAACAGAGAAATGGATCGATAATTATCTCGAGAGTTTTTAGGCCGTTTTTATATACAGGATACACCATTGCAGTCTTCCAAAACTTCTGGAAATACACCGGTAGAAATACTCAAGTTGTATATTACTGTAAGTGGCTCAGTGATAAATTTCTTAATATGCTTAATCAGCGTATTACCTAGTCCATCAATTCCTGGCGCTTTGTCATTTTTAGATTCGTTATTAGGTTTTCTATTTCGCAAGCGTCAGTTGGTTGCATATAAAACGAATGTGTTGTATTTCTAATTTTACTATTTTGCATTAGACTTTCTTCAGTATTATTACTTTCAATTAGAATTTTGTGTGCTAAATTTTGTGCAACTGTGGAAAAATAAGTATTAAAAATATCCAATGATTCTTTTTTGCTTATAGATCCTTGAATATTTAATAGCTCAGTTGGTTCTTTGTTTGATGTAGTAATGTTGCATATATCCTTTATTGCTTTCCATAATTTCTTAGGCTGTCCCTGGCTTTCTTGCAATTGACACTTCTCATATTCCTTTAGATTGGTACGGTGGAGACCCCTTGACTTCAGTGACGTCATAACTGCAGCCGCTTATCTAAGTTATGCAAAGTACTTTTTAGTTTCATGGCATTCACTTACACACAGTTACGCTTAAAGAAGTTGGATTTTTCTATAAAGTCTGTGTTTCTTAAATATTCTAAATTCACGAAAGTTGCTAGCATGACGACGACTCATATAAATCCAAAGTATATGCTTCTTGTAATAAACTATATTATTGTTTAAAATATTTTTATTATCTTACAATACATGCAACTAGTCTACACGCATACGTCTAGTCGCACGTGCACATAAACACCGTGCCGAAGTCATTAAAAAGCCGAAGCTTAATAAAAAAAGATAGAGTTTGCCTTCAAAATATTAAAAACTAGCTGTTCTCGCGAGTTCATCCACCTAAAATTTATTACGATTCACTTTCATGACTATTGCTTTTTCTAAAATAAAAGTAGACCAAGTTACTCCTTATAATATCAGCTATCTGCCAGTGAAAGTCTTGACAAAATTGGTTCAGCCATTTTAGAGATAACTGAAACAAACAGAAAAACAGACCCAACAATTTGAAAATTTGTTTTAAAAATATTTCATATAGCTGCTTCATTTCCGCGGTTTCACTCGCTTATATCATGGGTCTGTGCCACGCGACATCACAAGACACCTCGCTCATTTAGTTCAATCATTTTAGCTGAAAAATTGGCAAAATTATTGTAGTAATTTTATTTATCGGCGTATGTACGTTACACAGCAAAGTTAAATTTTATCCACTCTCTCTCCTCCTCCTGGAAGAACGTCATCCCCCCGCGCCCCAGAAAGTGCCCCAAATCATGATTTTTTCCAGTTTTAAAAACAACTACACAGTACATGAAAAGTGTGGAGATACGAAACGATCGTTGATGAATTTTCTATCAACTTTTTATTCATACGAAAGCGATATCCCTTATAGTTTTTGCGCAATCTGCCACTATATATGAACATTTCCTATCTTCAATCGTGGAATTTTTTTGTTCAAAGTTTAGATTTATTAAAATTTATAACTTTACCGCCAAAATATGTATGACTAAAGTAAAGAATAGAACATGCTCTTTAAAAAGAGGTACAAATTATTTCTTAACTCTTTCAATATAATAAAACTATTTATTTCAATAAGACTTCATACTACAATTCGACTGTAACAGATTTTTCTTTGAAGTTTCGGAGCTTATTCGGTACAAACAAACAAATAAATGTTTCTTCCTCATAATATAAGTATAGATAATGAATTTTCCTTAATTATTTTTTATTCTATTTTGTTCTTTTTTAATTTAATATTTGATTATTTTATTTTTATTAGAAACAGTATTATATTATTTGTAAAACGATAATATCTACAAAATATAAGTCATTATATTTATTGGGTCAGAGCTTCCCTGTAAACGATATTTGATGTTGTTATAGTTTGTGTCAGCAAAATAAATTGATTTTCAGGAGCTGTGACCCGCGGCAGGCCAACATACAGTTGGTCATGATTATAACATTCTTTTCGTAGGTCGATTCCTACTAATTCTAAGGTTTAGCCTTGAGATTTGTTAATAATTAACGCGAAAGATGTTTTACCGGAAATTGAAGGCATATAGAATGGGATTGGCAGATCAGTTGGTATCACCGGTATCCTCGGTATATTAGCTAGTTGACCAGCTGATGGGCCGGTGATGATGGTCGCTACAATTATCGCACATGCTCGGGGCCTTAAATTTCTCAAAAGCATGATTGGCTTTCCGATATTTAACGTCAATTAACTTACAAAGTAGTTATTTTGAGATAACTATAATAGTTAGACATATGGTATTACGGACTTTTTTGTAGATATTAATATTTTTTATAAAATTGTAGTTCATCCCTTTGCTCTATTGTCCATAGTTTCCGCAGCGTACGGGATATAAGGATTTTTTGGTATTTTTTTCACATCGTTGCTTATCCCTAGTCCCTAGATCCCTATCTTTTTGAAAATATACTATAGCCTATGATGTTCATCAGGGATAATGTAGGATTCCAATGGTGAAAGAATTTTTTAAATCAGTCCAGTAGTTTCGGAGCCTATTCAATTCAAACAAACAAATTTTCCTCTTTATAGTGTTATATTATAATTATATAATACATATTAAAAACTAGAAGATACTATGAGATATTAATACAAAGTAATAGATGATGTGTGAATTTGTAAACAAGTAAAGTTTTGTTCGAAACTTTTTATATCTCCTATAGTTTTTGAAATAATAGTTAAAAACCATTTATAAAGATATATAGGTATATCTTAATATAATAATAAAAATAAGATAAAATACAGGCAGAAGAAAAGTATAAAAAAAGTTATTCATGTCTGTGTAATTGCCCCCAAGGTTATAATAGAAAGCAGTTTTTTCGATCTTATAGACAGGCGCATATATAAAATGTTTATAGGCATAGATTATGATTTTCATGAAATTAAGTTAACGGGGCATTCAACATTAACTATTATAATCATTATAATAAACCGCTCTGTAACATTGAGTACATTGTACTAGAAGCCTTTGTCAATATCAAATATGAATATACATTTTGTTTGTTTAAAACTCATGACATACTTTAAATACGTTATTCTGTCATAGTTGTACCTCTCTATACTATATACGTGACTATACTATATGTGTGATTACTATGACATTAAGAAATATTAAAATTTTTAATCATTTGTAGTGTAATCAACGTGTAGGAGTTCAGATTCTGTGTGTGAATTGCTTCCGAATTCAGTTGAAGGCTGATACAGTTATTTACTTGTCTTATATTTATCTTCTGTCTTCTTGTTTCTATATTTCTTCTACCTTGAGGCATGGTACATGTGGGGAAAAGAAAAGATACGTCTTCACCGTGTGTCGGTCGTTTATTGAGTCCCAAATACAATCATTTCTTATAAAATCTAACTTATGCTAAACGCGCTTGCGCGGCAGAGTCACACGGGACTCGCGCATGAAATATAAAACTTCTAGGTAATGCACTACATCTCCCCCGAAAAGTAAGGGGTACCTCACTACCCTCTTCAGGGAAAAAAATGATTAGTGTACATATAACTTAAGACTAATAACATAATGAATGTATAGGTACTTGTCTGAAAGGCAAACATTTTTTTTTGATTACAAAGATAAACATTACAAGTGAAATGGCTTTGTGTTATTTTTATGTAAAATAATTTCTTTGTTATTTTTCAGAAATTTTACATTAGGTGGTAATTCTTCCAAAACTTTATAAGGTCCTTCATACAAACAATCTAATTTGTTACCTGTTTGGTTTTTTATTAAGATCAAATCTCCTGGCTTATATTGTACTTTATTACATTTTTGATCATACTTAATTTTTCTTAAATTTTTACTTATTAACAAATTTTCCTTAGCATCCAACTGTGCTTTTTGTAAACGGTACTTTAACTCCTTAGGGTAATCATCGAAATTATACAGTGGGTCAACATGTGTTGATAAATTACTAGGAATATTACAAATTTTGCCGAAAACTAGTTCGTATGGAGTATATTTTGTTTTTGAATGAATGCTTGTATTACAAAAACACCAAAAAGGAACCCATTCGCTCCAATCTGACTTGTTATTATTGCACTGAATTCTGAGGTAAGCGCCTAAATGTTTATGTGTATTTTCAATGCCTCCTAAGGTTTCATGATGATAAGGCGTTGAATGGATTTTTTCTATATGTAGCAATTTGAAAACTTCGGACATAAGTGATGAGGTAAATTCGGTTCCCATGTCACTTAAAATTTTTCTTGGAATTCCATAACGCAAAATAAAATTATTAACGAAAGACCTAGCAACACTTTCGCTATCGTTTCTAGGTAAAGGATAAGCCTCTACAAATTTGCTTAAATCACACTGGATTGTTAAAATATACTTATTATTATAGTTATCTATATCTAAAGGGCCCATAATATCTTAATTAACCTGTTCAAACGCTGAGTTAGCAGTTGAAGTGATTGTCAGAGGATCTCTAATATTTCTGTTAGTATGCTTTTGAACTTGGCAACTTTTACATTTGCGGACATAGTTCATGACGTCATTGCTCATACCTGGCCAGAAATAATATTTTTTAATATTATTTAACATACGATTCATGCCTGCATGACCACTTGTTGGTAACAGGTGAAAGTCATTAAGTACCGTGGTAATTTCTTCTTTATTATTTATTCGCTTAATGTCTTTAATAATCAAAAATCGTGGTGACGCTATTTTATACATTTTTATTCTGCGCATCAAACTATTAATATTTTTCTCATTACTCTTGTTTTTAATTATGAGTAATTTTTTTATATTAAATTTTATGCACATTTTTCTTAGATCTCTCGCTAACTCTTCTAGAGACGATAACGATCGAGAATATAGAAATATGGTCGATAACGACGGGTTATACGTGCAAAGTTTAGCGTCGGACAAAATATTATACGCATTATTCAAATGTTTTTCGTTACTATTTCCTGGAAAACGCAACTCTATTATGTCATTGGGTCGTTTTAACAACTCTACAGTAGTAGGTTGATCAGGCCTACTAACTGGAGGCTGTTTGTCTATCTGTCCGGTGTCCGTTTGGGGCTCTAACTTTTTCCTTTGAGCTCTAGTTAAAACGGATACTACTTTTTCCTGCATTTCTTTCAAATCGCGTGACGTCACCGGGAATCGACTTAACGCATCTGCAGCTGCGTTATTTCGCCCTGGGACGTATTCTACTTCGAAGTCGTATTCTTCAAGGTATAGTCGGAATTTTGTTAAACGACTAGACGGGTCTTTTAAACCGAATAAGTAAACAAGGGGTCTATGGTCCGAAAAGATTTTAAATTTTCTGCCGTACAAGTAAGGCCTAAAGTGACGGACTGCCCACACGATAGCTAATAATTCTAATTCTATTATTGGATATCTAGTTTCTGCCGGGTTCAAACTCCTACTAGCGTAAGCGACAACCTTTCCATTACTATTTGAGAGTACGGCACCTAAGCCTAACTTAGATGCGTCTGTCTGCAACTGAAATGTGTTATTTTCCGAAAAGTCGGGATAGTCCAACACTGGAGGGTTCGTTAAAGCAGATTTTAATGTAATAAACGAACTTTCGCAATCTTTAGTCCACTCAAATCTAATACCTTTTTTAGTTAATGCATTCAATGGGAACACAATATCAGTAAAACGTGGAATAAACCGACGATAATAGTTGGCGAACGCGACGAGTCGTTTTACTTCGTCAGCAGAAGTCGGGCGTGGGTAATTACGTATGGTGTCAATTTTACTGGGATCTGGGAATATTCCGTCTTGAGTAATTTTATGACCTAAATAGACTATTTCTTTTCTTAAAAATTCGCACTTAATTGGGTTTAGTTTGAGATTAACTTTTCTTAATCGATTCAATACGCTAATGAGATTTTTGTTATGAATATCGATACTAGAACCGATTACGACGCAATAATCTAGGAATAAAAAACATTTTTCGTAATTTAGGCCTGCCATGGCTATAGTCATCAGCCGAGAAAAGACACTAGCACTCGTCTTGAGACCCATTGGGCACCGCTTCATTTGATACTGTTTTCCTGCCGTAAAAGTAGTGTACTTTCGTGACTCATTATCTAAAGAAATCTGATACATTTTATTTAATGTAAAAGAAGTATATTTACGGGAACTTGGATTTAAGGACAATTGATAATAAGATTGGGAGAGGTCTAATTTTGAAAAATAAATACTGCCTGACAATGAATCAAGTATCTCCGTTATATTGGGAGGCGGAAATTTGTCATCTTGAATTCGATCGTTTAATTTCCTGTAATCTATGACCAATCTCCATTTTCTTTCGTTATTTTTATCGACCTTTTTGGGTACTAAAAGTACTGGGCTAGACCATTCCTAAACGGTTTCCTCAATGATGTCGTTTTTTAACATTTCCTGAACTTGTTTTTCTATCTCACCTTTTAACGCCTGAGGAACCCTATAAGGCTTAGAATAAACTGGGGTCACGTTATCTTTTAAAACTATGCTATGTTCCATTAAGTTCGTAACTGATAACGAATCACCTGGTAAATGGAAAACATCTGCGCACATTTATTTATATGGCACACTATTTGGCACAGATTTGTTCAATACTGAGCCTTTCTTCCCTATTTAAGTAACTCAAATCAAGTAAATCGAATAAAGTTTTTATTCGCTCAACAGTTTTTTCTTCGCTTTCGAGGTGGCATACCTCGAAGTCACTAATGGAATGGACATTGACCTTTGAAAAATCTATCTCAATATCCTCATTTCTCGTATTCAACACTCTAATAGGAATACTTTTATTTAATGGTTTAGCTAACATTCCTGCGATAAAAATCCCTTCCTCAATTTCTTGAGCTAAAATAACGCTATCTTCGCTTAAAGTGCAAGGAATATGTTTGATAACTTCGCAACGGGCGGGTATGACGTGTCTATACCTGTCACTCCATCTACCCATATTAAGACAAACTACGGAACCCTGATTCGATAACTGTAAGGTTCGTGTTTCGTAGTTGATTATCGCATTATAACGCTTAAAAAAATTATCGCCCAATATACCGTTAGCAAAACAAGAGAGATTCTTAAAAACGTAAAATTTCTCTCTAAAAGTTATGCCATTACAAACTAAATCTAAGTAAATATAACCGTCTGAAATTAATTTACCACTAACGCCCTTAATTGTTATTTTATCATAATGTAACTCATTCAAATACTCCTGGTTATCGAGGAGCCACTCATATTTCATAACACAAATGCTCGCGCCCGTATCTACTAAAAGACTTACCTTGCTATTATTACTTACATTTAAATCTACTACATTGTTTATGCTATAATTACAAACGAAATGATCACTAATTGTAGGGGCGAAAAAACTCACTATTCGGTGCAGATTGAGTGCGTTCCACGCTCTCAATGTGCTCCGATTGTATCTGAGAAACGCGGGCGTTTACATTTGGGCGAGATGGGTTGTACCAACCTCGGCCTCGCGAAGTACCCCGTTGGTACCTACCACGATTGAGCCCTCGAGAGTTACCCCTGTAAAATGTCCTGGAATTCGATCCGCTTTGCGCTCTCTGATGGTTATAATTAGTATTTGAGCGAGCGTTATTAGAGCCTCTTTTATTTCTATTAAACTGATTGTCACGACTGCGGTAAATGTTCAACACATGCTCGTTACGAGCTGATGATGTGCTCTCGTCCAGCGCGGTTTGAATCGCTTCTGGAAGAGACTGGAATTGTCGGGAGGCTATGATAATGCTCAAACGCGAATTTGATAATCCGTCTGCGAAACGTTTAATCGCAATTGTCTCGTTCAAAGGACGAAGTGTTTCGTATTTTTTGTCATCACCGTCAGCCTGTGCTATAGTCAAGTTGACGAACAACTGTTCTAACTCAGAGGCGAACTTATCAATAGACCTACGGCCTTGGCCTGCGCTATTAAGCTGCGATTGCAATGCTACCGCGGATTTCTTCTGAATTAAGTGAGTGCGCATATCTAAAACCAAACTACTCACGGACTCGTAGCTAGATTTTAACCTCAGCTTGGCGCTAGGGGTCAGTCTAGTTTTCAAAACGAAATCAATTAATTGTTTTTTGCCATTTTCGTTAAGCATATCACTATACATCACAATACTATCTATCAGTTGAGTAGTAATATTTTCGTGGCCTGTCATTATTGGCAATAGGGCTATTGCCGTTTTTAAATCAAAGGCGCCCATGCTGGCTGAGTTATTGGAACTTTCTGTTTCACGAGACATTAAATTTAAAATATTACTGTACAAGATATGTATGTCGTCTATGCATCTATTAATAACCTGAAAATCATCGCTACTTATCTCAGAATTCTCTATTTTTAGTTTGATTTTAGACGAAATATACTCCAAACGACTGTACAGATTTTTCGCTTCACTAACTTTTTCTTTTGCTGTATCGGAACTCTCTCTACGTTTTGGTCCGATTTTCACTAGATAATCTCTAATTTCTTTTAAACTACTGTACACATTATTTAGTTCAGCCAGTGACATTGAAAAAATCGACAAATATAATTTGTAACAGTAAAGGGAAAGGAAACTATTATTACACACTATGTAAAAACACTTAAAAAATTATAATTTCACTTACTTGTTAAAATATCACGTACATACTAATTACAAGGGCGGGGCGATGGTGTTTGTGGATGTAACCATTTTTAGGGCGGCGCGAGCAAGCGGGAACAGCACTGCAAACAGGATGTGTGGCTGCATGGGGTCATCTTCTTGAAGCGGGCCGGGTATTAACCCGGACACCTCTTGATGTTGGGCTGGGTATTACCCTGGACTGCACTCTTGAGATCTTCTAGTTAGTTGTAGGGCGGGCGATGTTTTCAAGCGAGATTGCGTTGAGTTCTCGCCTCAGAGTTTTCACGGCACTCTTCCTGCATTTTTTCATCAGGTAATAGATAACTGCTGCAGCCAGTATAACCACGGATACAATCATGAGAGTTTGTATGATGTGGTTTGTGTGAGCGTCTTCTAGGCTTGTATTTGCGGATGCTGCACCATTTGCGTTTTGTGCTATGACTACTTCTTTCGACTGCGATTTTCCCATTTCGTACCTTTATTTCTCTTTGGATTTCTGGCGTTTCTTCTTGGTTTTTTTTTTGTTTTCTTCAAAATAGGGCGCTTCTTTTTTTTTCTTCAGAATTTGTGCTTCTTTCTTCTATATGGTTTTCTTCATTCTTCTGTAAGGTTTTCTTCTTTCTTCTATAAGGTTTTCTTCTTTCTTCCGAATTTGACTTTTTTTTTACTGGTTTTTCACTTAGTGGGTAATTTCTTTGTTAGGATCCTGGCATCTTCTGATGATCCTGGCAGGGTCGCCATGAGGCATGGTACATGTGGGGAAAAGAAAAGATACGTCTTCACCGTGTGTCGGTCGTTTATTGAGTCCCAAATACAATCATTTCTTATAAAATCTAACTTATGCTAAACGCGCTTGCGCAGCAGAGTCACACGGGACTATTATTAAGGCATAGGTTATGATTTTTGTGAAATTAAGTTAACGGGGCGTTCAATATTTATCACTACAACCATAATAATGAACCGCTCTGTAACACTGAGTACATTGTACTAGAAGCTTTCGTCAATATCAAATATTAATATCATACATTTTGTTTGTTTAAAACTCATGACATCCTTTAAATACGTTATTCGCGGGATAAACATCCTATCACCAACTTCATACGAGGCATTCACACAGCAACCACTTACCCTCAGATGGACGGTGTGCTCGTTTGACACCATTATCCTATAAAAAAGCAAATTCGTGGGATAAATCACCCTCTCACCAACTTCATAACTGATGAATACAATTATGTTTAACACATTCTTTTCAGAAACAACTAATTTAAGCCGAGTACTATTGTAAGATTTGAAGGGTATTTATTTATTTATTTATTTTATTCTTTATTGCATCCTTAACAAAATAATACAAAGGGCGGACTTAATGCCTTGAGGTATTCTCTACCAGTCAACCCATGGAGTGGTGAGAATTTGATGTAGGTGTGGCAATATAGAATAAGATAACACAATACAAATGATAATTAACAACATAATATATACAAACTACTAATAAATAAACTATGCATATATGATCTATCCTTACATATATACAAATATATAAATAAATGGATATACATACAAGTAAACATATTTAAATACATTCATAATTAGTATATACAAATGACTATGAATATATACGTCTGTTTGGCAATACATATTAAATAGATGAGTCATGTAGAATGCGTTGTCTTTAATAAATGATCAAGGATCAACTTTATAAAAACGTACTTATTGGGAACTTTTCTGATGTCATCGGGCAAGGAGTTCCAAAGGCTTGTAGCCTGAACTGTGAAGGAGTTACCATAGAACTCGGTGAAGTGAACTGGAGTACAGATTTTGTTGTTAGAAGAAGAGCGTAGGATCCTATCATGAGATGAGGAAAGATAATGAAATTTACTCTTAAGATAAGAAGGCGAAGATGGATCATTTAATATGGAAAAAAGTACAAGTAATATTCTGGAGTTGCGCCTCTGCCGGATTGTAAGCCAATTTATCTTAGATCCGTATTGCGAAATATGATCATACTTACGAAGTCCAAAGATAAATCTTATACAGTTATTGAGGAGGCGTTACAGCTTGTTCAGAAGATCTTGGGACAGGTCTGGGTAACATACATCTGCATAATCAATTATGGGTAATATAAGTGAATGGACAAGCATGATCTTAGATTTTGTGGGGAGAAAATGCTTTAAACGATACAGAGAGCATAACGATATCTTTATTAAAAATTAACTGTGATACCTATCGTTAAATGTAATAAGAATATTATATAAAAACAAACTAAGCCTACGGCTACCTAAATTAAATAAGCAGTTTTAGTATTTATTATCCAACTAGCTTTATATCCGCGGCTTTGCTCGCGTGGGCTATTTTTTATAGAATAACACCCTTATTCTTTAAAAAAGCGCACGCGAGCCGAGTCCACAAACGAGCACATAATCCACCTAATGTTAAGTGGATGTTGTTACCCATAAACATCTACATTCAACCTTGATTAAGAATCAAAATACAGAAGCGTAGTCACCCCTGAGGACTATGGGATGCCTTTAATTCCAGGAGAATGGGTCTCCGGTTCTCTACACTCACCATACGAAATACAGCAGCATTAAGCTGCTATTTCACGCTAGTATTCTGTGAGAGCGTGGTCCTTCCCCGGTCGACCCATTCGTACTATAACCATAAAATAGCTGCAGTGTGGATCTACCACGTATATGCCACGTATATGGTCAGCAGTGGATTTGTGAAGGGCTGTAATGATAACTGAAGACTATCATGATGAAGTATTCAATCATAGTTTTCATGGTTGAAAATATACTTGTTTTCTTGTTTCATAATGTAAAATCTGAAATAAGTTCAAATATGTTCCATATTTTAATACAATAATCATAGCTTAATGTAAGACTAGAGTTTAGAAATTGTTTAAAACGAAATTTCATAGCAGACAACACTCCTGTGTAAATGTGTGTACATCTCTTCTTTTTGTGGCTAGAAAATAGTACAAAAAGTATTTATTTTAATACTGAACAAATTTATATTCAGAATAAGTGGTATCACTGACAGTTTTGCTTAACTCATTAAAAACCCAATTAATGTGTATAATATTATATTTACTCCTTTACATAGTATTCTCCATTACATTTTAAACAACATTTTTTCATGCATTCAAATCATTTGCTTAATAGGAAGCTCCCAACAATATAATCATCATGGAGGTGTGCTCATTGCAAGAATACAAAAAGTGAACCATCGGTCAACGAAGTCATATTGAAAGAGATACGCGACATTAAAAGTAGGGTTAACTCTATACCGGAATTGTTGGAAGATGTCAAGACAGAATTGCCACAATGGAGGAAAACGTTTCAGAGATCAATCATATCAAGGACAAGCTTACCATAACGCGCGTTGATTTTGATCGCATCCACAATGAAATCTTACTTAAGGAGCAGTGGTCTCGGCTGAACAATATCGAGATCAAGGGTGTGCCTATTAAAACCGGTGAGAACCTATTTCAGATTCATGAAGCTCTCTGCAAAGCCATCGGTTTCGAATCCCAAATTGATTATATCGCCCGAGTTCCCTCGCATAACTTGAAAGATAAATTGATAATTGTTCGATATATAAATCGATACACAAAAGAAGATTTCATTGCAACCGCTCGCGCTAAGAAGGAATTATATGCTGAGGACACCTAACACCACACTTTAAATCATTGCTGACAAAGGTGAAGGTGAAAAACTACAGCTATGTGTGGGTGAAGTTCGGCAAAATTCATGTGCGCAAAAACGATACCAGTCATACTTTTATTGTACAAAAAGAAAGTGATTTAAACAAAATTGCCTAATCAACTTTAAGTCCTTATTTTTATATAACTTAATTCTATTAGCATTACTAACTACTGTATTTTGCTATTACATAAATTTACTACGCAATTCTTACCTACGCGCCTTCCCTATTGTGCTATCGTTTGCTAGGACTCGCACTTGCCAAACCGGTTATTTTTGCCACTTATCATCGATCCCGTCGACCGCTTATTGTTTACTTCATACCTGCATATTTATTTGTTTTATTTTTTACTTGCTCGCACTATCTCGCTTATTAAACATTGCTTAATCATTATATATCCTTTTTACGCATACTTATTTTGAACTCCGTGCCTATAAATTTTCCATGCCTCTGCTATAACTTTGTGCTTTATATTAAGACTCATTCTTTACTAAGAAATGGATAACGTAACTAAAAATAGTCTAAGCATTTATTATCAAAATGTCCGCGGGCTTCGTTCGAAAACAACGGTATTTTTCCGTAATTTATGCATGAGCACTTACGACATTATAATCCTCACGGAAACGTGGCTACTTGATGGAATTTTCGACTCGGAATTATTTGATGATAGATATATTGTATGGAAGCGTGATCGCGATTATAGCTTGACCCATCAAACACGAGGAGGCGGTGTATTAATAGCTATACATAAATGGCTCGCCTGCACAATACAACCAACATATTTTTCTACCGCTGAAGACTTGTGGGTGACGATATCACTACACAATAATAAAACACATACTGTTTTGGTATGTAATTTGTATATATGTGTGCTATACCTATGTAGTCAAAATACTGGTAATAGTTTCTCTGTGCAACTAAAAATGTTTTAACTAACTTAGAACGATTTATGTCAACATATTCCGATGATAGGTTTTTAGTGGCAGGCGACTTCAACTTAAGTGCTATATCATGGCTTCCCAATGGTGATCATTTTGTACCAACGGGAAATAAAACATTTGACGAAAATTTACTAGTTGACGAACTAAATATTTTGGGTCTAAATAATAAAAAAATAAAACGGCGTTGTGAATGCACGTGGTAAAATTTTAGACTTAGTCCTGTCAAACTTTACTCAGGTAGCCTCCAATTGTTGTGACCCTCTTGTTCCCATTGATCTACACCACGGGGCACTCCTAATTGAATCTCATCTTCTTGATTTCTTACCACTAAGGCCAGCTCCTCGCGATATGTTTCCGTACAACAAAGGCGGCTATGTATCAATCAATGCCGAGCTGGCCAAAATCGATTGGGCTAGCGAATTTCATTCAAGAACGCTAGATGAATGCGTCGATTATTTCTACTCAACCTTCCATATTTTGAGAGATAAATTTATTCCATCCAAAACTATTGTTTAACATCAATACCCACCTTGGTACTCTCTAGCGTTAATTAAGGTGATCAAGGAACAATATAAATATCATAAAAAATTCAAAATTTACAATAATCGCAGTGATTATCATCATCATCATCATCATTACAGCCCTTCACAAGTCCACTGCTGAACATAGGCCTCCCCCAAGTAATGCCACAAAGCACGGTCCTGAGCCACCTGCATCCATCGACTTCCTGCATATCTTACCAGGTCGTCACTCCATCTAGTGGGGGGTCGCCCTACACGACGCCTACCGGTACGAGGCTGCCACTCAAGAACCCCTCTTCCCCATCGGTTATCGGTTCTTCAAGCTATATGGCCGGCCCATTGCCACTTCAGCTTACTAATCCGTTGGGCTACTTCGGTCACTCTAGTTTTACTGCGGATATCCTCATTTCTGAGTCTATCACGCAGAGAAACTCCGAGCATAGCCCTCTCCATAGCTCGCTGAGCGACCTTGAGCGTCCTCATACGGCCAGCAGTGAAGGACCACGTCTCAGATCCGTAAGTCATCACTGGCAACACGCACTGGTTGTACAATCTAGTTTTTAGAGATTGAGGTATACCTGACGAGAATATATGTCGTAATTTCCCGAAGGGGTCAGCAGCTGGCCGACTTTATGGAGAAAAAGAGACTCTTTATGATGAACTCTTTCTTCCAGAAGCGGCCCCACAGGAAGTGGACCTGGTCGAGCCCCGACGGTTCGACAAAAAATGAGATTGACTTCATTATGACGACCAGACGCCAACTGCTCAGTGATGTCTCAGTGATCGCAAGGGTGAAAACTGGCAGCGATCACCGAATGGTTAGAGGCACACTGAACCTAAACGTTAAGTTGGAGAGGTCTCGTCTAATGAAGTCAACGCTCCGTCCCCCTCGTGCTCTAATCCAGAATCCCGAAAACTTTCAGCTCGAGTTACATAACCGCTTTCAGTGCCTAGAAGATTGCAATGCAGTGGACGATATGAATGACAAGCTCGTGGAAACTGTCCATGCGGTCAGAGCTAAGTTCTGCAAGACCCGCCGCAGAAGAACACAAAAACTCTCCGATCACACTCTTAATCTCATGGCTGTTAGACGGGAGATGAGGCTGCAATCGTCAACAGATTTGACAGCATACAGGCAACTGAACACACAGATCTCCAAATGCATGCGGCGAGACTTACACAACTTTAATACTGCTCGTATTAAAGAAGCGATCGAGCGGAATCAGGGCTCCAAAGTCTTTGCCAGAGATCTGTCTGCCAGTAAGAGCCAACTGTCGAAGCTGAAGACTGAGTGTGGCAGCATCGTTTCCGGGACACCTGAGATTTTGAGTGAGATTGAGAGGTTCTATGGGCAGCTGTACACATCATCGTTGGAGCCACACGCAAGTGTGAGTAACGATCCAAGAGCAAGTCTTATCCGACACTATTCCGATGATATCCCGGACGTCAGTCAGTCAGTTATGAGCGAGATTAGAATGGCTCTCCAGCACCTTAAAAACGGCAGGGGCCCAGGCGAGGATGGAATTACAGCGGAGCTTCTGAAAGCGGGTGGAACACCGGTACTTGAAGTCCTTCAGAAGCTCTTCAATTCCGTCCTCCATGGTGGCACTGCTCCAGAGGCGTGGAGCAGAAGTGCGGTGGTCTTGTTCTTTAAGAAAGGCGACAACGCTCTCTTGAAGAACTACAGACCGATTTCCCTTCTGAGCCGCGTCTACGTGCTGTTTTCGAGAGTCATTACGAATCGTCTCGCACGCAGACTCGACGACTTCCAGCCTCCCAAACAAGCCGGTTTCCGAAAAGGCTTCAGTACCATAGACTACATACATACCCTTAGGCAGATTGTACAGAAGACTGAAGAGTACAATCTGCCACTTTGCCTGGCGTATGTGGACTACGAGAAAGCCTTTGATTCCGTCGAAATTTGGGTGGTGCTACAGTCCCTTCAGCGGTGCCAAGTTGACTGTCGGTATATCGAAGTGCTGAAGTGTTTGTACAGTAAGGCTACGATGGTTATCCGAGTACAGAACCAGAGCTCGAAACCTATCCAACTGCAGAGAGGTGTAAGACAGGGTGACGTTATATCCCCGAAACTCTTCACCGCTGCATTGGAAGACGTTTTCAAGCTACTGGACTGGAAAGGATACGGTATTAACATCAATGGCGAGTACATCACTCACCTTCGATTTGCCGACGATATAGTCCTTATGGCAGAGTCGCTGGAGGACTTAAGCACTATGCTCAATGACCTCAATAGTGCCTCCCAACGGATAGGTCTTAAGATGAACATGGACAAAACGAAGATCATGTTCAATGTCCATGTCACACCTATGCCGGTAGTTGTTGGGAGCACTATGCTCGAAGTTGTTGACGAGTACGTTTACCTGGGACAAATAGTCCGACTAGGTAAGTCCAACTTCGACCGAGAGGTCAATCGACGGACGGCTGGGCAGTGATTATGAGTCTATGAAATTACTTCGAGTTAGGGCAAAAGCCTTAGAGAGTAAATGTTACACTGACTACCTAACATCTGTTGAAAACCCTATTACTAAAAACCCTAGTTTTACAAAATCGCGCTCGAATTCAAACGTTATGCCTAATACTCTTTTTTATAACCATAAAGTAGTCAAAACTGGCAACAGTATTTGCGAAGCGTTCTCAGAATACTTTAGTACTAACTTCTTGGATGATACTAGTACACAGCCTACCTCTGATGTGACAGGGTGAGAAATTGTGTAATAAGAGATAAATGTGGTATGCAAGATGATGTTGTGACCAGGATTAAGAAAGGAATGCTTCGGTGGTTTGGTCACGTAGAAAGAATGAATGAGGAAAGAGTGATAAAGCAAATTTATATGGCAGATGTGAACGGCCGAGTCGGAAAGGGACGCCCTAGAAAAAGTTTATCGACCAAATTGGCGATATTTTGAAAATGGGCCACGTTAGAAGTACCCTTAACCACGAGCATGTATGCGTAGATATATGGATGTAAAGGAGGCGAAAAAGGTATGTCAGGATTGTGCCAAATGGAAGTCCGTAGTCTCTGCCTACCCCTCTGGGTGACAGGCGTGAGTGTTTATTATTATGTATATGTCACTGGTAACGCCTGTAACTCTCCTATTTAATAAGTCTCTAGCAGAATGTACTGTTCCTGCTATCTGGAAATCGGCCTTCATCACTCCAATACACAAAAAGGGCTCTAGAGATCAGGTTAATAACTACAGGCCTATTTTCAAGTTATGCATACTAAGTAAAGTCCTCGAAAACATAGTGCACTCTCAATTATATTTAGCCATTAGACAATCACTTCACGACTTTCAGCATGGTTTCCTCCCCGGTAGATCTACTGTCACAAACCTTGGTCTACTCAATGACTTTCTTACAGATTCCATGGATAAAGGCCATCAAATTGATGTCATCTATACTGATTACAGCAAGGCCTTCGACCGGATTAACCATAGTCGCCTCCTATACAAGCTTAATTGTGTTGGCATAAGCAGAGTTACTTCGTTGGTTTTCCTCGTATATAGAGAACAGAACACAAGCTGTAGTGGTAAACAATTACATTTCTAGCTGGGTTAATATCCCTAGTAGTGTTCCCCAGGGCTCGCTACTGGCACCTTTACTCTTTGCTATTTTTGTCAATTATATCAAAAACTGTCTGTGTAACTCTCATCTATTATGTTTCGCAGATGCCATGAAAATTTTTTCAAATATTTCTTCATTAAAAGACGCAGAAGCATTACAAAATGACTTGAGAAACTTACTTGATTATTGTACCTATAACCATCTCGATCTCAGTCCTACAAAATGCTCAGTTGTTACATTTAGCCGTAAACCCAATAAATTGCTGTACGATTACCAGATTCGAGGCCAATCGTTGCCCAGAGATTACTCCGTACGCGACTTGGGAGTTATACACGACTCGAAACTTCTGTTCGACAAACATATCGAAAATATCATTGGCCGGTCTGCCAGAGCCTTAGGGTTTGTGATACGCTGCTCTAAAAACTTTAAACAAATTAAAACATTGAAAATTTTGTATTGTTGTTACATAAGAATTATTTTGGAATATGCATCACAGATATGGAACCCTCAATATAAAACCTATATATCTCGAATTGAACGTATCCAGATGAAATTCATTACACACCTTTGCTACCGAGTAAATGAACACTACAACTTTAACCTCTACCATGATAAGTGTAGAAAGTTCCACCTCTTACCACTTGAAATGCGAAGGCAAATAGCAGATATTACCTTTCTGCTTAAGATATCGACTGTCCAGATCTACTTGAGAAGTTAAATATCAAAATTCCAAAAAATGTTAGACGAAAAGGTCCCACTATCACTACCCGCAGCAAAGACTAATTATAGGCTGAATAGTTATATGTACCGTGCGAGCAAGAATTTTAATATTGTATCCCAATTGTTCAACTTAGACCTATTCAACACAAGTATCATTTCGGCGAGACGAGTTCTGAGTAAGCCTTTTTTCGATTCCAGCTGATGATCTTTCTCATTTCTTTTTATTTTATTTTATGTTTTATATTTTTTGCTTTTGTTAATCTGTAATGTATAGTTATTCAATGCACGATGTTACTTAGCTAAGCTTACAGTTGGTGCGACTGTGTCCTATTAGCTGTCGGTAACTCATCGCATGCAATTATTTATATACTGCCACTATTTGCGAAAACCCATAAATGGTTTCCTATTGTTTAATTGTTTTCTACCTACTCTGTTTTTTGTTAACCGAGGGATTTCTGATTAAATAAATAAATAATAAACAGGACTAAGTTATGAAATAAAACATTTTTGAATTTTTGAAAACATAAGAGCGATGGGTCAGAAGGCATATTTTTCTGGAAAGGAAAACCCTGTCAAAAAATCTTTGATTTTAGGAAAATTAGCAAATCGCATGGTGCAAAGCCTAGACTATGTGGGGATCATGAGCTCCACCTTTTCGAAAGCCAATAATGACTTTCAGTTTGCGCCCAAGCAGCAGTGGCGGCCCTAGCAAAACTTTTAGGTGGTGCGAGATGTCATAGCGGTGCCCCTCTAAGTAAAAAAACCTTAATATTCCTTAAGTATTAGACCTATCAAATATCTACAGGTGTATATGCGGGGCAAGCACAATTGTGTCTGTCGCTCTTGCCATGAGAGTTGTTCTGCTTATTCGTTGTCCATTCCGCTCGCACTACACACTCGTTGCGCTCGACACCGCCACTATGCTTGCCTTGCTGCGGTGACTATGATCAGTTGTACAGATTATTTCGCATAATAAGAGTTAGTAATCTTGTTTGACAACTTTTATTTAAAAGATAAAACAACAAAGAAAAAAGATAAAAGAACTACCAAACACAAATTTAATGAATAGTCCAGATGGCTAGCTTTCTGGCTTATGCGCTTGCAATTATCTTATTAATTCGGAATAATCTAAATTCTGTGCAATAGAATTTTCTACGTAAAAGTTTACAAGATATGACAAACAATACGATACCTTTGGTAAATCCGTAGATTCAGACTGCATAGCTTTTTTTGTGCGAGCAGCTATGCAGGTATAGAAAGGCTAGTATCACTGCGACATAAAAAATCTACTGTGATCGGTGCTATGGCTATAGTTCACTGCTAAGCCTTACGTCTACAATGAATAGGAGTTGCTTAGTTGGAAGCATTCATGCAGTCTCCAACTAGCTTCGAGTTCACTAACTTTGATCTCAGCGCTAGCAGTGCTGCTTGGCTATCAGAGTTTATATAGATTATATGATTGACTTAATATTTTTGCAGATTGATTTTCGCACACTGAAGTATGACGACAAATTCTACCTGGAAGATAGAGGTGAATCTACCCTAATTCTTGGTAAGTTTGAATTTGGGGTATTTCCCATAAATTCCAAAGCCCACGTCGAGGGCCATTTTTGACCCATCAGTATACTGACCTCACAGATAACCTGTCCATTCAACCAGTCTTCTCTGGAGGGTAGTTCCACTATATACTTTTTATTAAAAGTATATAGTGGACGCATGATATCTGAGATCATGCATAAGACACGTGTTTCTTCCTTAATTGAGTCGAGCATGGATCTCAATTTTTAGGAAAGCAAGCGTTAGGCGTTAATTCTATACGAACAAGCCCTCGCCTCCTGGTCTAAATAAAGATCAAGGGGGGGGGGGGGGGGGGGGGGTTAGGCATAGAAGTGCATTAAGAGCCGCTCCGGGCGATGATCGCATCGCTCCAGTTGCCATTAAGCAGGCAGTCCTTTGAAGACTATTTAGTCTGTTGGCATTCGTCTTTTGGTTGGCCTTATTACACCGGAGAAGAGGTAGAGGCGTACGTGATAATCGGCCTCACTATGCTGCTGAACAACCATAGGATCATACTGGGACGAAAACCCCAGTTGTTCCTAACCATCCATACGACTGCAAATACCTAAAAAAATTTTAACCTTATGCCATACGTTGCTAATGTGAGAGTTCCACGTTAGTTTTTGGTCGCTCAAATACATAACTTGTACGATAATAAAGAAAATAAGCGTAATAAAATACAATGATGTGTCCTGCCAAGTCTTAATAGCACCCACCTTCCACCCTCGTTCAGTTGCGTGCACTATCTCCTCCACCACCACTCCCAGCCTTACCACACTAGGAACGGCATGCCACCCTTGCTAATACGACATGTTATTCCCCTCTACACGAGGCATCCCCAGATGAAGTGAACTCTGCGTAGGCTGACACTACCTTCGTCACCACAAATCCCTTCACCATCACTCCTGGCACTCTCTCCGCTCTCTAGACGCTGCTATTTATACAATTCCTTGATCAGCGAATTGTACATACAGCAACTGTTTCGGCTCGCCGCTCACTGAGCCTTCATCCACCGCAGAGACTACTTCGCCTGTGGATACCTCGTGTAGAGGCGAAACACGTATCGTATTACCGAGAGTTGTGTGTCGTTCCCAGTGTGGTGGTAGGATAGGTAGGATGTGGTGGTACTGGGAGTGGTGGCTACGGAGGTAGTGCATGCAATTGAGCGGGGTTGGAAGGTGCTCTTCAGACTTCGTAGAATACATCATTCTATTTTATTACGCGAATATAAGCAAATTAAGTTCTAATAACCTTTAATTTTACTGCCATGTTCACATTATTGACCTGGACAATCATTCATGTTTAAGTAAAAATCAAACACTTGTACAATTGCATCAAGAAAGAGGCCATTAAGTTCTTTTTCCAAAGAGTCTTGTAAGCAACAAAATACTCGTGCCCTTGACTTCCTAATTAGCGTCAACAAAATGGAATGTTAGTGACTTAGACATCCCCCCCCCCCCCCCCGATGACGGTGCCCGTCGGCACCGCTCGCACCACCCTAGGGCCGCCACTACAAAGCATTGCCCCTAACGTACTACTTAATGACCGTCTTAATTTTACTCCCATGTTTCTTATGCCATACTCAACTTTCACTACATTGAAGTACTGACTAATCACTAACACGTGTTGTGAATAGCCGTACATTTGTTATAGTAACCATACAATGAAGTAGGGACTAACACACATTGTGAATAGCCATACGAGCATTTTTTGATATATATTCTGACTTCCAACAATAGAGTGAAGATCAAGCGTCTATTGTTATTGTTTTGTGTTATTATAAACTGTTAATTGTAAAAAAAGTGGGCTTAGGCGCCCATTTGATTTACAATTATCAGTAAAAAAAATGGGCAGCAAAGAACCAATTTTATTGTAAATATTAGATTGTTTTATAATTTTAAGCAGTCTTATACTCAAAATTTTGTAAATTAAATAGCGAGGAATAGTTTTCGTCAGTTTTATCATAACATTTTGATTAAATTAATGAGAAATAATGATAAAGTTCAAAACGCTACAAACAAACAACAATAACTCGCTAACTAAAACTAACACTTTGATGGTTTTTTATTTAATAATAAATAAAACTAAAAGCAAATTAAAGTTTAGTATGGATTGTGACGCCCCTCTTGCTGAAATCGCAGCTTGCATTCGTTTGAGCATGCTAGCCTATCTTTTTATATGCTATGCTTTATATATTATGCTAGTATATCTTTTATGCCGCATTAATCAAATTTTTAGGTTTTTAAACACTACCGCAACTTTTATAACTATATTCGTACTCCATTTCTTTGAGACAGAAAAAATCAAAATCGCTCGTTTTTTTGTCAAACGAATGTATATAATATATTTAGTATAATTATATTATTATACTTAACATATTTAGGAATTTTATAACAAATTTTATTTTCCTAGTATCTATTTTCAAAAATAGTTTTGGGTGGGATTACCTAATCATTTTTGCATAAATGCGAATTTAAAAAGATATTTGGAAAATCGAAAAGTGTACGTCTCATGAGTAACAACAACACAACGAACAAAGTATAAAATCGATATAGGCTGTATGGGTTCACACAAATTACTTTTAACTATAGTTTTTTTTATAACTGAACTGTTAATAAGCGTGAAAGTAGATATAAATATAAGGGCATGTAAAAATGGAGCCTACTTCTTTCAAAACAGCATCTCGTGTCGCAAATGTTTAAAGGGGTCAGTGACCACTAACCACCAGATGAGACGCTTATTTCTAAACTGCTCTATTGCCTTCTCTTTAAAAAAACGTAGATCTTATCAATATATACATGTATATTTTTCTTTGATTTTTTACAAATAAACGACCTAGTTTTTTAAATATTCTTTTTCTTAGCTTAGAAAGATCCGGTAAACTAGAGACTCTAACAAGATATTTTCGGGCCAAGAATTCTAGTCATTTAATCATAATTTGGAGCTATGGAAAGGTTTATTACGTAGAGAGCTCTCGGTCTTAAAAGACTTAGAGATGAGGATATCCGCAGCAGAAACGAAATAACCGAAATATCCCAACAGATCAATTAGCTAAAGTGGTGATTGGCCGGCCCCGATTCGGTAGCCTCGTACCAGTAAGCGAAGTGTAGGGCTGCTCCCCGATGACCTGATAAGAGATGCAGGAATTCGATGAACATCAGGGTTAGGACAGTCTTTTCTAGCATTCCTTGAAGGAGTCCTATGTTTAACAATGGACTTATGAAGGGTTATGATGATGATTATAATTATGTGTTATAATTTTGTGCGTTTAAGCGGATTTATTTTAAAACCTTACCAACTGTGAAACTCATCAATATTTTCAGACATCACATTAAACTTTGAATGATCGATACGGCTTAGCGCTGCGAACCGTGGGATAGATTTCTGCCTAGAAGGCTTTTATTAAGACATTATATTGCAAGAAATGCAATTCTTATGACGCATTCTACTCTATATAGGGGGTCATTGTAGAAGCGAGCTCGTCGCGACCCCTGCCAGTCCTTTTCTGGGCTGCAATTCTACACAGCTGCGCACCCATGCAAACGAGGGTTAGGGCGTCCCCCCAAGGCGACGCACACCAGCCCGTCTCCGTTGGTGTGGAATGCAGCGCGCAAAGCGGCGATGGGGACCGCCAACCGTCACGCACAGCCCGACACGGCGGAAGGTGGAGTGCAGAGTTGGCACGTGGAATGTTAAAGGGGGCATGAGAGATAAGACGAATGAGTTGATCGAAATAATGAAAGAAGTATTTGGTGATTTGAGTGGATGGGTAGGTATCGCTCGAAGGATATGAGTCGGTGCTTGGAAAGTTTGGCGATAAAAGGGTCAATGATGCTGGCAAGCTTATACTGGCTCTATGCAAGGAAAAGAGTCTTCTTGTGGCAAACACTATGTTTAATCACAGGAAAATCCATATGTACACTAGAGAAAGAAAGAATGAGAGAAGTATGATTGATTTGTTCCTGGTGGATGACCGACTGCGAAAACAGGTGGTGGATACACGAGTGTTCAGGGGTGCTGACCTGGGAACGGATCACTATCTAGTAATTACTAGATTTAGGGGTTTGTTCGCGGGTTGGCGCTACCGGACGGCAGTAACAGAACCACAGTCGGTCTGTCGCATCCGAAGCTAGAAGCTTCAAGAAGCGGATACTAAGGACAAATATCACACGAGGGTAGCCGAAAAGCTTGACACCATCGATGGCAGGAAAGAATGTGTAGAAAGAACATGGCAGAACCTTGGGGATGGAATGGTAAGTGCAGCGGAAGAAGTATGTGGAACGACAAAAAGAGGTAGTAGTAAAAGAAGAGATGCATGGTGGAATGATGAAGTGAGAGAAGCTGTAAAAAAGAAGAAAAAAGCATGGTTAGACTACTTGGCCTCTAGTAACGATAAGCATATGAGAGAGAAGATGAAGGAAAGATATAAGCTGCAGAAAGTTCATGCGAAAACATTGATTGAGGAAGTACGTGAAAGATGTAGAATAAAAGCGGACGAAAGGTTGTCGCACAACTTTTAGGAAAATTCCAAACTCTTCTGGACAGAGGTTGGAAGGTCCCGGAGTGGTGCGACAGCCTTAAGAATGAACAAAGTGCTTTCGAAAACCAATGACGTCCTCTCAGAAAAATCGGACGTCATGCAGCGATGGAGTGAACTTTATAGAGAAATGTATGCGTGTCATGATCTTAGTGAAGGATCCGGGGGTGACGCCGTGACTGGCACGCCAGACACGGACCTCGATGACACTGAGGTCATCAGCATGAAAGAAATTGAACGTGCGATTCAAAGTTTGAAATGTGGTAAGGCTGCGGGAATAGACAGAGTTACTGCTGAAATGGTCAAGTACGGTGGGCCTCGCGTCTGGGACAGCTTTCATCTGCTGTGCAATTTGTGAGGTGTCCCGGATGATTGGCGACCCGCGGTCATTGTGCCTTTATATAAAGGTAAAGGTTCACATTTTGACTGCGGGTGCTATCGGGCGATCAGCTTGACCAGTTTAGCAAGTAAAGTTTACTCGAAGGTTTTGACACGTAGGATGCAAGAGAAATCGGAAAGATTCTTATGGTAGGCACAACGCGGATTTAGACCTGGAAGAGGATGCACGGATCAATTGTTTTCTCTCCGCATGATCGCGGAGAAGCTTCTGAGTGTTAACCAGAAGATTTTCTGTGCTTTTGTGGATCTGGAGAAAGCATTTGATAAGGTTATAAGGAAGAAAATGTGGGAACTGTTGCCGGAATATGGTGTGGATGGTCGATTATTAAGGGTTGTGCAGTCACTTTACTATGACTGTAAAGCCTGTGTGCGGGTAGGGCATGACCTGTCACCCATGTTTAGCGTCCAAGCGGGCGTGTTCGTGACAAAACAGGGTTGTGTCATGTCTTCCTGACTGTTCATACAGTATCTCGACAGCTGTTTACAGAAACTGAAAAATAGCTGTTTGGGTGTGAAATTGGGTGACATTAAAGTTAATTGTTTGGTGTATGCTGATGATGCAGTGCTTATTGCACCATCAGAAGCAGAACTGCAGGCATTAGTCACGTGTATGAAAGAGGAATGTGAAATTAAAGGTCTCCGTTTGAATGCTAATAAAACTAAGGTTCTGGTATTTGAAAAGGACGAAGAGAGAACGAAATGTGAAATATGGGTAAATCAGGAATGTCTAGAACAGGTAAATGAAATTGTATACTTGGGGAGTGCTTTCAGCCGGGATGGAGGATGTGATTTATATGTGGGTAGGCGTGTCGCTGCCGGGAACAAAGTCAATTGTGCCCTGAATGCGTTAGTTAAAAGGCAAGGCGTAGTGAAGAGTGCACGCCTTGCAATACATAACGCAGTGTTGGTACCGACTTTGTTATATGGCAGCGAAACCTGGGTATGCCAGAAGAAGCATAAAAGCAAGTTGAATGCAGTGGAGATGCGATCTCTTCGTAAAATGTGCGGCGCTACCATAGCCGACCGAAAGCGAAACGAAGAGATTCGCAATATGGCAGGATTGAAAGGTGACCTTATCACAAAAATTGATAGGGGCGTACTCCAATGGTTTGGGCACGTCGAGCGATTGAGTGAAGACCGAATGGTGAAGAAAATATATAGCGCGAAAGTAAATATTAAAAGGTGTCGAGGTAGACCGAGACTAACTTTCGAAGACCATGTGAGCAAATTACTCGAAGAGGGGAAGGTCAAGAGTACTCGGATACCTAGACGTGAATGTGTATGAAGAAGTTAATGAACCTGAAAGAAGCAAAAGAGGTGTGTAAGGATCGTGACACTTGGCGATCTGTTCTCTCTGGCTATTCCGTTAGGGATTGTGCGAGAAGATAAGTAAGTAAGTAAGTATATATATATCAAACAATTCTACTTCCTCCCGTGGTATTGTCCAAAGAACGCTATCTGCGGTTCCTTGCTAAATGGCTACACTAATTGAATAAATATGAAAATACCGTGTCTGGATATTCAATAAAAGGAGTGATTCAGAATATTCTCGAAATTTCGAAAATACATGTTATAAAAATTATTAGGTGTATAAGTATTTATTAGTTATAGTTTTTATTATAAAACTGAAGTATCCAATGAACTTACAGTCCATCTGATAATGGCAAGCGGCTAATGCGGCTCGTTAAAAGAGCTAGCTTTAAACAAAGAAGGTAGTTATCACCTCTACGGACTAAGATGGAATGCCTCACAGCCTTTATTTATACCGGTACCTGGTTAAAAAGATGATACCCAGACGACTATCCCAGACAGAAATGAGGTCCTACCACTTAGTTCATACATAAACTTCAAGAATTGTTAAAATAAATTTGCTGAAAGAAACTTCGCTTTTAAAAAACGATAAAACGATATGCGTGATGTGATGTGTATATAAATGTTAATAACTAAAACTAAACTGCACTTCAAAGGGAACTAAATAATTGCAAAAATGTTGTAAGCTCTCCTTAAAAATATTTTGCTATTTAGCTACATACTTTATTCTAATAACAAAATAAGTTTCTGTATGTTATATTATTAATAAGTGTTTATTAATGGATGAGTTATAATTTTATTATCTTAATGCACCTTTATGTTACTGTTAATACCACTGCTGAACCTAGGCCATAGATTGTATCATAGGGACAATATTTGCCGTAGTTGCTAAGCTTTTCTTCAAAGTACTTGCTGCATATAGTCGATTTTTTTTTTGGGAACCCATTATTCTCTAGTTAATATTTTCAACCATTTTTGCCGATCATCAGTATTTTGTGAAAACCTGCCACAGAATCCACTTACCATCAAACCAGCATACAGTCTGTGTGCTCGTTTGTCACCCTACTTCTATTAAAAATTTGTTTAGTAGAATATTTAGCTACGAAACTTCAAAATAGAAAAATGCTAAACTAAATAAAGCTGCATGCAATGCGCACATTTGCGTGTTAGGGACATTTCGATAAGATAGTATCTATAATGTCAATCTCTACAAAAGTGAGGTTATAATTAGCAGAATTTCAGGTATTTGTAATTGTTTTAAATTCAATTGATTTGCTTTCAGATGATTGTTATTATTATAAAATCTGATAATCTTTCCTATCCATATAAGTACAAACTGTTTGAACCAACTCTAAAACACAGCATTTAGACAGCTAAACATTTCAATCGTACCTACGGGTTAAATGTGTAATAATGTGAGATTTCTTTCTGAGGTAATTTATGTTAGGTACTTCGCACTTAATCATAAATCGTTTATTAAACACTAATTTCCATTTTAAAACCTGAAATTTTGCAGTCGGGATATATTTTATTTACCAATTTTTTTTTAACTGGCTTCCGAAATCTTCATTTTTATATATTTTTCTGAAGTTTTTGGAAGATTTTGACGACAGCTCAACCCAGCGGAGAGTTGATGATGACAGCCACTCAAGTTCATAACGCGCCCAAGTTATCAAAACAACTTGAGGTTTATATCAATATCAAAGCACTTGTTTCGTCGTTCTTTCTAATGGTGGTTCACACGGTTAGTTAAAGCCGAAGAAATTTCCACACACACGATCAGTTCAGCTGATCATTCCAACTGATCAGTCTAAACTAGGACTGTGATATTTTTTAAAATATCGTATTTTTGATATATCGATAAGAGAGAGAAGATTTAGATATCGTAAGTTGATATACAGTAAGTCAATATCGGGGTTTTATAAATCGAAAAAAATATTAATATATCGACTCATTTTAAAAAAAACAACCGAAGTTTATTTTAATTTAGTTAATTTATTATATTTATTAAGCAAATGAAATTATAAATGTATGAAAATGTTAGATTATAGTTCCTATTAATTATTGTTTAATTTAAATAAGACCAACCAATAACCATACAATAACAATACCAATATTTTCCGTAAGAGGTTTCAAAAATACTCGTTGTTTTATATTTTCTGCTGTTAAATATGTTTATAAGCACCGGTGCTACGGATGTAGCTGAAGAAATCAAATATTTACCAGCTATTTAGATAGAACGGGAGTAAACTGCCCATCCAGCAGACAGTCGATGACGACAATAATTCAAGTTCATAAAACGCCTAATCGATCGAAATAACTTGAAGTTTATGAGGTATATAAGCACTTGTTTCGTCGTTTTCTCTAATAGTTTACACGCGCAGACACTTAAGGCTTCCGTATAGCTGTGCTGTTTTACATTCCCAGCCATTAGAGGGGGCGCTCTCCCCCGTGCATAAATACGTTCGAGATCGCACGTGAAGTTGCTCTCTTTCATTAAATATATAACTTATTAATTTTTTTTTCCAAAAATATTCCTTTTAGTTTTGTTGTGGTAGTATAATTTTTTACCCTTTTATATTTCATAAATGTAGTTTTTAGTCATATTTATACGGGTTGTAGGTTTAAAAAGGGTAAATACAACCGAAGGAAAAAAATACTGCTTCTTGTTTTCATTCATACAAATTACGATTCTACCTTGTATATTTTGTATTATGAATCAGTCAATTTTTTATTTTAATTTTTTTTGTTCGAAATGTGGTTCAGCTCCATGATTCCAACTCCTCCCGTCTAATCGGATGTATATGATTTTTTTATACAAACTGAACATACAAATAGCGCTTATACCAGTTTTTTTTATAAGAAAAATCGTATAGAGAAGTAATTTAGAAGGCAATCGATAAAAAATTCAAACAAAAGAATAACTGAATACACAAATATTTATTTATTTAGTTGGTTACAGGATTAAAAATAAGATTTCGCATTTCTTGATCCGCTGTTTTATGAAACCAGTCATAAACAACTTGGCTTGTGTTATTGTACAATTGTTTTGACATAGCGGGTATATCAGTGTTTGCCGCTAGTTCGTTCAAATTTTCGAGACCACAACCAATACTGATCGTGCCCGCGACAATACCATGATAACATTGTAATTAGCATTGGGATCATCGGTGCTTATATTAAATTCTGCGTTACATAATTGACATTTCAAGCACAACGTTGAAATAAAGCCTTTTCTCGTCTCACCGATGCATTTCAAATTTGAAAATCTGCATCCAAACGATTCATTACTGTGATCAGCAACTGCTTGCAGAGAAAGTAAGAAGTATCGTATAGAGACAATTCTACGTCCCTCTAAATCAAAATCCTCTTTTTTACTACACATTTCTTCACGTTCTACATTGAAATCGAAGCAATCACCCTTTTCACGTGCGGACGACTGGCGCTAAAATAAAAAAAATAATAGCTTTGTTTTACATTTCTACGAGTCAAATTTTATGAGCCCATATTTATCATATTTTTATTACCTTAGTTTTAAATTTCCTAAAAGGCTGGTGGTTTTTCGTTTTCGCCCCTTCTTATTAACCTAAAATAAATATTATTATTAGCTTTTTAAACAGCAAAACTGCAAGTATTTATTTGTGTAGATAAATAAAAATGAATAACAATTTTAAAACAAATGCGATATTGTAGATATTAAACATGTACAACATGTGTTTTATGCGCGATAATTGGCTAATTGCTACTCAAAAATAACTGTTAATATGTACCGAGTTTTCATTTTGGGGTTTATTTGCTAATCTTGTCCTTTTGTTTCCTTACAACCATTAGTTTGTATTAAAATATTTTTAGAAGAATATTGAAGTTTGTTCTCTTGATCACTAAAACGAAAAGTATTATATGTATTGTATATGTAAGTATTAAAGTTAATATGGCATTAACGTATATGTATAACAACAGAAAATGTTACCATGGCATAATATCATTTACTGGAGGGCAAGTGTTGCTAATATTTGACATCGGTTGACGATCGGTAGACGCAGTGGCACTGACATTACTGAAAAGAATAAAGGTCACGTAAATAAATTACTGACAATTCAAAATAAAAATAATATTATTTTAATGAATTCTATTATAGTAGAGACGGACCTTGCATTTTCCGGGATAAATTAAACACACACGTACAGACATAAAGACAGATAAGAATATTTCCAAACAATTATTCGTCATCAATATCGATAGTAATGAGCAAATAAAAGCGTCCGTATCTAAAGAAATGTAAACGTACTTACTAGATTAGAAAACAAAGCGTCTTTATCGCAGTCCCATAACCCTACTAATCACTATCCTAATTACAGTAAATAAAACAATAGATAAGCGTCTTTTTCGCGGAAACGTTCACAAAAATATTAAGATGACACACGTCGCCTGCGCTACCTGCGCTGCCCGCTCGCCGAGAGTTCTCTAAGTAGCTAAGTATAGATTGTATTATTATATAAGTAAGATGCTAGTTTCTATAATTTAAATTAATCCGTAAATAATAACGTTTAATTGAAATATAATTCTTCATGAAACGAAAATGTGAAACGTATTTGTGTTTTTTTTTATAGGATAGGGTAACAAACGAGCACACAGTCCACCTGATGGTAAGTGGTTGCTGTGGCCCATAGACATCTACATGTATCCTCGATTACGAATCAAAATGCAGATGCGATGTCACCCGTGAGGACTAAGATGGAATGCCTCGTTTCCAGTAAATGGGTCTCCGGTTTTCTACACTCACCAAGCTACTATTTCACATCACATAGTAGGGGATAACCATGATATAGTATTATTTGCTGATGATACTTCATTAATTTTCAAATTAAAACGACAGTTATTAAATTACGACGAAGTAAATAATGCTATAGCGAAGTTAGTCAATTGGTTTAATGTTAATAATTTGCATTTGAATGGAACTAAAACTAAATGTATAAAATTCTTAACTCCTAATGTTAAACATGTCAATACTAATGTAATTTTAAATGGGGAGGAACTGAGTCTTGTTGATACCACCATTTTTCTTGGAATCACACTGGACGCAAAGCTTCAATGGCTCCCCCATATATCAAAACTAGCTAGCAGACTTAGTTCTGCAGCATATGCTGTAAAAAAGATTAGAACTCTTACCACTGTTGAAACAGCTAGAATAGTTTACTTTAGTTATTTCCATAGCATTATGTCGTATGGTATTTTGCTATGGGGACACGCGACTGACACTGAAATTATATTTATTTTACAGAAGAGGGCCATTAGAGCAATATATAATTTAAAAGCAAAAGAGTCACTGAGACAAAAATTTAAGGAAATTAATATATTAACTCTGGCCTCTCTACTCTATGAAAATGTAATGTACGTACACAAAAATAAAAGTAGTTTTGCGAAAATAGGTGATATTCATTCTGTAAATACTAGGAGCAGACACAAGCTGGTAGTACCAGTTACTCGACTCCACCGAGTCAGTAATTCATTCTTGGGGCGATGTATACGCTTTTACAACAAAATCCCAGAAAATATACAAAATTTGTCATACACAAAGTTCAAAAATGTTATTAAACTAAGTTTGTATAAAAAGGGTTATTATAATATTAAGGAATTTATAGGTGATAATAACCCCTGGGAAGGGTGATCGCTACCAAGCTATTTCTAATTTGTCTTGTGTTGTTGATTGTAAACATGATTGTAAGCTATTATTAAAAAAAATAGTCCCGCTGGGTTTCTTGCTGGTTCTTCCCAGGACAGAGGTTTCTTTTGCGAACCAGTGGTAAATTTAAAAAGTGACTTTCAATAAGTATTTTTATAATCTACATTGAATAAAAAAGTTTCTATTCTATTTCTATTCTATTCTATTCTATTCTATTCACGCTGGTATTCTATGAGAGCGTGGTCCTTCCCCGGTCGAGCCGACCCATTCGTGCTACAAATATACATCTAATATAACTGCAGCATGGCTCTGCCACGTATAAAAACGTCGCCTTTGTAGCAGCACGTTGTACATGTGTATAGATAATGCAATAAATAATATCTCAAATTACACTTGTTAACTATAATTATATCAATATTATTCACCTATACCTAGGTAGTATTCAACATACCTGCTTAGTCTGTTTCTTTTCATCACTTCAACTCTTGCTTTACATTTCTTTATACTGACACAAGAATATTTCCTCTTTTTTCCATCCATCTTTTTCCGTTTATTTCTTTTGGTTGTAAATTGAAATTCATCAAATAGAAGTCAAAGTCAATTATTAATCTAACACACTAATACTAATATAAACACTAATACACTTACACACTAAAAACTAGAACTAATATGTACAATTAAATAAAAATAATATATATTTATGTAGAGCAAATTTCACGATATGCTCCAGTCAGTCCGTAAGAGCTGCGCGAGTGAAAGAGATCAACCGTGCGAGCGAGAGGTAAAATAACGTTGAACAACACAGCACACGTCTGAACGCCGAGAAATCCCAGCGGAACTGAGCGAACTTTCACGCGTTTCTAGTTTATAAATGGTATATAGGTAAAAGGTACGAAAATATAATATTTTTTCATTTTATTTATTTCTAATTTACTTGAAAATAGTTATTCTTTATGTGGTTTTAAGTACGACTTTGCCACATTTATACTTATAATAGAAAAAAATAGATATTTGCAGTAAAAAAATCATGAAATTACAACTTTTTAAGCCCTTCAAATAAGAAAATTAAAGCATTTATAAAAAAAATGATCAGATCAGATTATTGTAGACAATATTTAAATAAATGTGATCTGAATACTTTTCTTGATATTGTTATAGTTTGTACATAGCAGAGGCTTTAATAAGACCTTTTACGCATGTAACCTAAACATAGGTATGTTTAACGCCTAATAGAGCTATTAATTTAAACACTAAAATAAAATTAAAAACAGTTTCCAAAATATCAAATCCTACACTTTTAATAAATGTAAAATATGTTTTACTTTTTCTTTTTTAAATACCATAAAAAAATATTTGTTTTGCTGTAAATTTTGCGAGAACACAAATTTTTACAAGACCGGGGCCTTAAATCACAAAATCGCATCACTTTTACGAATCAAAATCCACTTCAAATCATTCAAATCACACCATTCAATCAATCAAGTTCCCGCCAAAAAATACAGTTAGAAAAATAGTTATAAGTTTCGTAGATTATAGTGATTTTAATACCACAGAGATATCATCATCATTATTACAGCCCTTCACAAGTCCACTGCTAAACATAGGCCTCCCCCAAGTAATGCCACAAAGCACGGTCCTGAGCCACCTGTATCCATCACCTTACTGCATATCTTCGTCGTCACTCCATCTAGTGGGGGGTCGCCCTACACTACGCCTACCGGTACGAGGCTGCTACTCGAGAACCTTTCTTCCCCATCGGTTCTCGGTTCTTCGAGCTATGGCCGGCCCATTGCCACTTCAGCTTACTAATCCGTTGGGCTGTGTCGGTCACACTACACAGAGATATACTATACAAAATTACATTTCTTTTTAGAGTAATAAGCAAATAAATAAACTAGGTAAAAATTAATAGATTAAAACAAAAGAAATATCAAAATGTGTGATAAAGTGAACGAAAACTGTTTTTTATCAAAAAAAAACTAAGTGGATAATATAAGAATTTGCAGGAAAGTAACCATTAATTGAGCTTATAATTTCAAAAATATAAAAGACCGTTACATAGTTCATTCAAAAATTATTTAATTATTATTTCTTTAGTAGACAAAACAAACAATCACTGTAAATAAAGAACGATTATTCTTTTATACTAACTCAAATTTCAAGATACTTGGGTGTTTATTTTAGTATTATGATAATTATTGAAAATAAAAAAAATTAAAAAAAAAAAATAAAAAGTAGTTCCATCTTATGGCAAATGTTAAAACTACGCTTATGTTTATTCGATTATCGCAAACGTTATCAGCCGTTTGGCCAACAGAGGACGCTTATTTATAGAGTGGCATTAAAGTAATATGTACAAATTATATTAATCTTGAAAGATAAAACATGAAATACGCAAAATGAATGTATGTTTTAAATGTAAAATTGTTATATCAGATAAACAATACTTAACCTGTTCTAGCTGTAAGGAGCATTTCCATTTGGATTGTACAAATGTTTCAAATAAAAGATTTTATTTAATGACGGTTGATACTAAAAATAAGTGGAAATGTAAAGAATGTTATGAAGAAAGAACAACACGTACACCAACAAATAACATAACAATCAGAAATAAATATCGGATTAATATACCTGTGAAGAATTCTTTCGACTCTCTGTCATCGGACGAGCAAGAGCCCGAGTATTCGTCACTACTAGAAACGTGTGAATAAAATAGAAGTTGCCCAGAACTAGGTTCTGTTAACCCGGAAAAGATAGAAGAATTAGAGAAGAAAATAGGTTATCTTACAGAGAAATTAGAAATAGCAGAAAATGAAATTGAGAATATTTTATCAGAAAATTTTGCCCTAAAAAATAAAATTTCGGAATATGAATTAAAAATTAATAAACTAAACCAATTATGCAAGCCCACTCCTCACCTAAAAAATTTAATTCCAAAGAGCTCCACATGTAAAAAAAAGAAGAATATAAATAAAATTAAATTGGATTTCTCTTTAATTGAAACGAAAAGCCCTACTAAACAAAAAGAACAATGTAAATATCAAACAACGCCATCTAGTAAAGACAATAGCAATCTTTATAGAGAAAATTCACTACCAAGATTTAATGAATTAGTAATGTGTAATAATTCTCGTAGTGATACGTCAGATACAAACAAAAAAGAAGGTAATAAAAATTTGCAGCGAAGTCAATCTATACACATAATAGGTGATGAGCAATTGCTGGGCCTATCGGCAGCTTTAATTAAAACGAGACTTGGAAAATGGAATGATAAATACAATCCCTCGGCATATATAATGAGCAATGCAACTAGTAGTGAAATTCTACACTATTGTACTAATATGGTTAATAATTTATCCGATAATGATATTGTTGTATTAGGTGTAGGGGGTAATGATAAAAATCCTGAATTGTTACATTTTAATTTTTGTTCCATTCTCAACATTTTGAAGAAAGTCACTGTTTATATTATGCCCGTTAATTATAATCCATATCTAAATGTATATAAATTAAATAATAAATTTTATTTATGGTCTAAATATTTAAAAAAATTGTACTTTTATATATATGAAACATCGTAATGTAAATATGAAATTCTATTTAAATTATATTTGCAAAAAAATCAACTTTAATATAGATGTAAATGAATATAATCTACAGTTTCTTACATTTAAAAATACAATGCGACACATAAAAATATTACAAAAAAACGCTAATGATGCACAGAAAATATCACAACGTAAATTGCCTAAGAAAAAAGGCACTATCCCTTATTATTTCAAGGCAGTAAACGTAACACATATTGACAAGACAACACATACATTGCAATCGAGCTTAATATGCTCTAATAATATGAAGGCCGCTAAAAAAGGAACTATACCCTATTATTTTCCCAATAAGAATAAAATGTTACAAACTACATCGACGCCCACGCTAAATAATGCAACTTTTTTTCGTTCCTAAGTCTGCCAACGGCTTTAATATATTGCATCAAAATATTCAAGGTCTGTTGTCTAAAAAGGAAATAATCGAAATTACACTTTCAGAGCTTAAGGATAAAATAAATCCAGATGTCCTTTGTTTTACGGAAACTTTTGTAAAATCTGGAGAAGAAAAGAATATGATAATTAAAAACTATGAAATAGCGTCGTATTTTTCACGGAACAAAAAACGAGGTGGATCTTGTATTATGGTTAAAAGAGGAATGCCTTTTAAAAAGATAACTTATTTTGATGACTTGGCTGTCTCGTTCCATTTTGAATGTTGTTCTGTGTTAATCCCCCATAGCAATATATTAATTATATGTTTATATCGAACACCGACTAAAATAAAACGACATTGTGATTGTTTTTTTCAAAAACTTGAATTGTTATTGTATAAATGTAATTATAAATATTCAAAAAAAAAGATTGTAATAGCCGGCGATATAAACATTAATACACTAGTAAATGATAATGTTACGACTACATTTACATATATTATTAAAACATTTAATTTTCATCTGCATATTACAAGACCTACTAGAGGACAGTCCTGTATTGATCACGTTATTAGTAATATACCAAATGCCACTGCGAAAATTCTTCCACTTTCGTTATCGGATCACGAAACTGCTCAAATGTTAAGGTTTACCGTAAGCAAAAAGAAGGTCCTACCAAAAATTGTTTTCTCTTTCAAAAGAAGTTATACTCAAGAAAACATTAATAAGTTTCAATCTTATTTAGAAAGTTTATCGTTTTCTGAAGTGTTTCTGGAAACTGACCTAGATCTAGCTTTCAATAAGTTTTATGAACTGTTTCAACTGTTTTATAAACTTTGCTTTCCGGTAATAAAAATTAAATCTAACATTGGACCACATATAAAATGGATATCAAAAGGTATTAAAAAAAGTTGTTCTACGAAAAAAATATTACGTTACAAATATTACATTAATAAAACAAATCATAATAAAGTTGCATATAACAATTACACAAGGATTCTAAGAAGATGCATCAATTACGCAAAAAAACATAGTAATAATAAGTTTATACTCAATAGTAAAAATATTGTAAAATCAACTTGGAAAATTATTAAGAATGAACTAGGGCATATAGCAGCAGATAGACACATTGACTTAATTAAGCACAATAACTTTATAATAACTAAACCTATGAAAATAGCTGAAGCCTTTAATAATTACTACATTAATTTGACAAATAAAATAAATAATAAAATTATATACAGTAATACAAAAAATAAACTTCAAAATTCAATTTATTTAACACCGGTCGATGAATATGATATAAGTAAAATTATAATGACATTAAATAATACAAATTCAGAAGGTTATGATGGCATATGTACGAATGTTATCAAAGCGTGCAAAAATCAAATTAGTAAAGTATTAGCCTATTTAGTTAATTTATCAATGGAATCTGGCACCTTTCCAGAAAAATTAAAAACGTCTATTGTAAAACCATTATATAAAAAAGAAGAAAAAACACTAATGGAAAATTACCGTCCAGTGACATTGGTACCTATATTATCAAAAATTTTTGAAAAGGTCATGCACAAGAAGGTCATGACTTTCCTAAATAAGTTTAATAGAATAAATCCAACTCAGTATGGATTTCAAAAATCAAAATCCACGACACTGGCCGCTTTTAATTTAATAAAAAATATTTTACAAAATACTAATGACGGACTATTTACTACGGCCATCTTCTTTGACATGTCAAAAGCTTTTGACTTCGTATCACACGATCAGCTTTTGTTCAAATTAGATCAAAACGGAATTAGAGGCCAAGCATATCACTGGATTAAGTCATTCATACAAAACAGGCATCAATGTGTTGAGGTGCTAAAACTTGACAATAGACATGTAAGTCAAAGTTATAGATGCAAATTTAGAAAAAATGCGTTTGGGGTACCTCAGGGTAGTGTACTAGGTCCACTTTTATTTTTGATATATTTAAACGACTTACCTGAAATTACTAAATATAGAAGTATTTTATTCGCAGATGACGTCGCAGTAATAGTCACAACAAATAAAAATATGTCACTAACAAAACATAATTTTGACATTAATCAAACAATATCTGACGTAACTAAATGGCTAAGTAATAATAATTTAACAATAAACTTAAGTAAAACTCAATATATAAATTTCAATAATATAAATAATAATTTAATAAATATTAATTATAATGGACAAACTCTTTGTAGTGCAACTAATATGACATTCCTAGGTATAATTATTGACAAAGAATTAAAGTGGAAAGAACAAGTTTGTAAAATATGTAATAAAATAAACAGGTTCACGTATGCGCTTTATAGACTAACAAAAGTGGCAACAAAACAAACTGCAATTATGACTTATTTTGCATATATTGAGTCGATTATCCGCTACGGAATTATAATTTGGGGCAACAGTGCAGAGATTAATAAAGTTTTTATTGCACAAAAAAATGTGTTCGTGCCATTCATGGTGTGGGCCCAGATGTTTCATGTCGACCTCTATTTAAGACACTGGGAATCTTACCCGTGCCTTGTTTGTATATATTAGAAGTTGCTAAATTTGTAAAACAACACGGGAAAAGTTTTTATAAACTTAACAAAGAAGTGGTATCCATGAACACGAGATACCCAGATCGGATAGTAATTAGCGAAATACCGAAAAGTAAATGCTTTAGCAAAAATTGTTACTGGATGGGTAAAACAATATATAATAAAATACCAAACATAATCAAAGATCTTCCTATAAAAATATTTCAAAAAAAATTATACCAGTGGCTTCTTCAAAAAACATTTTACTCCGTAAACGAGCTTTTAAATTACTGATGAAAACTTTTATAGGACTATAGCTCATAATTGACATTTTTTTGTTATTAACTGACATGGTATATAATATTGTTTAATTTAATTTACTTTATTTGTTAATTATAATTTTTTTTTATTTTTTTTATTTTAGTTGTACTTTTGATATCTTTAGAATATAATTGGATGGATTGTTTGTTGTTGCTAATTTAATGATTTAATAATGATTGACTTCGATGTGTTAATTTTGTATAAATATAATTTCTAAGAATAAATAAATTTGCATGTCTCCATTAGAGACTTAGTGTGTATGCATAGTATTTAACAGTATATCATGTAACATACATACTAAGAAGCAAATAAATAAATAAATAAATAAATAAAATAAAGTACAGAAGATTGGGTAGTAGTAGATTAAATGATTTACGAGACAAAATAAAAAATTTTAACTTTTTATTGAAAAAAAAAATCGACTGTCGATATTCATATTTTAACGCTTAGCCCACCGCGCGACCATGGTGCCCGTCCCTGCATCAAGCATCGAGCGAACGCGCTAATGCTGGTGCTACACTAACGGGAAACGTCAATGCCATAAACGCAGCAAGTATTGCTTTAAATTTAACGCGATAAAGTGAGTGGCTACACTTGAACGGTCAACGTCGTTAAATTTCAATGCCATTGAATGGCGTCAAAGTTGGCGTTAATGTTCCTTGAAGACTTTTTAAATTTGTTAAAAATAGTTCTATTAAAACCCATTAGGCTTTCCTTCGTCTTTCTAAATCTTCGATAGTTGTTTTAAAAGATAATTATTGGATAATTCGTCGCAAAGCATCATTTTGCGATGTACGATTCTTAAAACTTTTGAGTCTCAGATCCCACAAACATGGCACTGTTTGCAGAATCTCAAGAAACGTAATGACTTTTTTATTATTCCGCTCCATTATAGCCATACGCGTTAATCTCGCTTTGTTATCGCCAAACGGCAAACGGCATTGTTAATACCATTGTCAAATTAACGCGTTAAGTCGTGGCCACACCTACATTCAACGTCCATCAACGCGATAATTAACGGCACTTCTGGTTAGTGTGGCCCCAGCATAAGATTGTACAAAAATGATGCGCTGGGGGCCGCGGGTTCATATCCCGCACGGAACAAGTATTTGTATGGTCAATTTTTTGCACCCGAAGCAATTAAGGGCAACCCTCCGGTAACGGGGGAGGGAGGTGGAGAATGCTCATAGCATACCACGCAGCCGGCTGCGTGGTTATGTGGAGACTTTTACCCACTAAATTCCACCTTTAGGGATCGGCTTACTGATCTGACGAGAGATCTTTAAGCCGTAAACGGACGCGACCCTCCTTCGCAGAAAGGAGGGCGCAAGCGGCGAAAAGCCGCTTAGAAGTGTGCCTAACTAAGGCAGATTAAGGGATGCGTTAAGTAGGCTCGACCTGAGCCGCCAGGATTCAGTTCAGGTCAGCCGAAAGCTTTTTGGGAGGTCTGTCCTTGATCCTTGTGCAAACTATGTTAGTAAACTGCCTCCACGATGCAGGAGAAAATCCTAGTGTGGGGTGTGTTTTAAAAAAAAAGTCTAGAGTCAATAAAATAATTGTTTGATTTGTTTGATAATAAAATATGTTGAGTTTTATAAAATAATAATTTTTTCGTATTGTATTAAGTTACATAACACATACGAATATAGGTACATTATATTTAGTTTAATTTTCTTTAGTTTTCTTGTTTTCTTCCCCCTTTGGGGGCATAAATTTTTTAAAAGTGTCAAAATTGCGTGACTTCTATAAATTATAATAAAAATATAAAATATAATAGTGCCGTCACTGAGGTGATACACATCTTTAAATTGCATCATCAGAAAGGTGATATCATAACTATCACCTAGTGAATGGTCTACGTCCTATTTTTCTCGCTCTAACATACACGTACACTATGCTCTTTATCTTTTTCATTGCCAATCTATCCTAATGTAAGTTTATACTAAATCTATGAAAAATACACACTTACAAATGATTAAATTATCTTTTGAAAACATTTGTTTTCTATCCCACGCTTCATGGTCTTAAAAGTAAAGAAGCGAAATCAATTAATTTTTACTAGATTAGATAATCATCTTTAAAATTAATTTAAGGCGCTTTATTTCAAACAACTTGAACTAATTGGGGTATTTATAGAATAAATTTACTTCCTTTGTAGTCAAATATAAAGTAAATTATATCCTGAATGAACAAAAGAATTTGTTGTGCGAGTATCTTGAATCATACAAAAGAATTAATTATATCCTGAAGAATGAAATAAAAAAGCGAAGTAAGATATTTCACTTTTTTTCATTTTACAATTTACACGTGCATATCCTTCTTAAATACTAAGTCATATTAATATGTTATTTATTACTTACATACATAAAGTGTTAAAATAGGAGATGGGCAGCAGCATCTTCCTGATAATAACTTAAAATGACAAAAGAACTGCGGTTGCCAAACCGTTTGCCAAGCGTGGCTACTAATCCCACTATGATACGAATAGACGGTAGCCTATGTTCAGCAGTGGACTTTTATAAGCTATATTAGATGGATGGATGCATATAATAATGAGTACGTTCCATTGTCTGTTAAATTGTTTGGCAAATGGGATTCAATGTATTTGAGGAGTACTCTGCAGTAAAACAGCTTGTCTTTCGATGTCGCGTGATTTACAAGACATAATATCTCATATTTCATTTTTTACTTACATATCAAAGAGGTAGATAACCTATATTTGATTAAGTTTGAAATTTTTGAGATTATTAAAACTATTATAAGCCCGTGCTTGACTGCTATCTCATTCTAATGCCCCATTTACATTCAGCCCCGTTGGGCAGGGAAGTGAGCAGGGCAGTGAGCAGGGCAGTATGTAAACGGGCTACTCGCGCTGACACTACCGCTGCCGCTACCACTGCCCGACGATCTCTCAAATGTCGGTTTTTCGTACGGAAGTCAAAGGACGGGCAGCGCGAGCGGCAGTGAGTGTTCACATTCAGCTCCATCGCTCACTTCGCGCAAGCGCCTGGATGAACAGACGTGCGTGCCGTCTTGTTATTAAATAAGTACGATCTAACAAAATGCCTTTCGAGTGGAATAATGAAAATACAATAAAGTTTTTAGAACTGCTGGAATCAGAAAAAACTATGGGATTTCAACGATAAAAACCACAATTCATCATCTTCTACGAATACGAACTTTCTTTTTGAGATAACATTGTACCTATGTACATAATTAATTATGAATTCGTCAAATTTATTATTTTAATATAAAATTTAAGGAATTAATGAACATTGACATTTTATTTCTAAAAACAATTAGTAACTCATATTGATTATTTATTTATTAAAATGTAAAATAATGTTACGAGCTTGAGGTTCGTGACAATAAAAATTGCCGATAAAATTACCTAAATTAACACTTTAATTTACTTTACACGAATTAAAACTTAAAACACTAATAATTAAACACACTAATTCACTTAATTCCGCTCCGAATCTTCGCTTGTGTCGCCGAGTTCAACTCTGCCCCGATCGCATCTTGCAGCGCCTATTTATTTAAATTAGCAAAGAAACATCCCGAATATCCAGGTAAATGCGCGCAAAGGGACGAGTGTGCGAGTATAGACTTTCCAGAAACTTAGTTCTTCGGATGGCGCTGTCGGTTGAGAGAGTTGTGATGTCATTCTCTGCAAAGCTCCCCTCGCTCTCGTTCCTGACACTAGATGGCGCTAGTTGACTTATTCACACAGCAATAAGTTAAATGGTAATATTTGCATAATATCCTGAGATTTTTAAATTATAATTTTATTGTAATTAAAAGTATGAATTAATTTATACTGTAGTGTAATTATTAAAATAACAATAGCTTAACTAATCTCATATAATATTTAATATTATTTATGTAACAATAATGTAATAATTCAATTAATAATTTATGAACAATTTATTGTATAAGAATTCAAATAGAGTGGATCTGTATAAGTATTTCATTAATACATAATATTTTAATTCAAAAAGAATGTTTACACCTAACTTTTAAGCAATACAATAATTTTAAAATATAACATTGGGTTTGTGTAATTAGCTGTATTTCATATCATTTTTGCATGCCAATTATGGCAAAACATGTCAGTTCCACGTCATTGATCATCTTATGTACCATGTTTTTAAGCTAATAAATTTTCTGTCTATCTATCTATCTTCTTTTGAACTTGATATATTTTTAAATTATTAACATAATTTTGTATTGCAAGAAGACAGCGCGGACGCTGTAATTATTTCGACGTCTGCCATAGTCGAAAGCCGAAAGCGATGTGAGTGGCAGGGCAGAGTGTGAATACACACTTCCCGCGATCCTGCTACGGCAGTATTTAGGGAAGTATTGCCGGCAGAGCGAGGAGCAGTGGTAGGGGCTGAATGTAAATGAAGCTTAATGGTAAATGGTAATGCAACCGTAGATGAGAAAGCGCACTTACTTAGTTTGACAAGTATTTTTTCATTCTCGTTTTTTTATATAGCATTGGGTGACAGACACGCACACAGTCCACCTGATGGTAAGTGGATGCTGTGGCCAACAGACATCCACATATTTTATCCCCAATTAAGAATAAAAATTCAAATGCCTTGTCGCCCCTGGGGTAAAGTAAAGTAAAGTTACAGCCTATTTACGTCCCACTGCTGGACACAGGCCTCCTCTCATTTCTGAGAGGGTTTTAGGGCAAGTTTAGGGAAGTGTCCGCCGCGCTGCCCCAATGCGTGTTAGCGAACTTCACACGTCTTCGAAATATTTTTTTTCTTATTTCTCAGACATGCAGGTTTCCTCACGATGTTTTCCTTCACCACCGGGCACGTGGTAAATCTGCACTTAAAATTGCAATTAACAATTTCATTGGTGCCGGCGGGGATCGAACCCGGTTTGCTCGCGTATTATGAAATTTACAGCGAGCGCTAACCATCTGAGCTACCACGGCTCTTAAGGACTAAGGTGGAATGCGTCGATTCCAGTAAAGAGTGTTTTTTTTTACTTTTTAATAAGCCAGTGCTTGACCACAATCTCCCTGGTGGTAAGTGGTGATGCAGCCTTAGATGGTAAATCACACTGTCTTAGCGAAACAATAGCCTATTCACTTTTGCATTGAAGACGTCCAGATTGTATTCGGATGAAAAGATAGACGCCGGCAAATTACTCTTCTTGCTGTACGCATTAAAGGAGTTGAAGTAAACCGTTTGGTTCTAACGCATCCTATATAATACCGAGAGGCTGTCTACTCCGCACCTGTGCTCGAGGCTGACATGGTTGGTTTCAACCAAATCGAGGTTACCAGTTATCTACACTCATCATACGAAACACGGAATCATTACGCTGCAATTTTATGCTGGTATTCCGTGAGAGCGTGCTCCAACCCCGGTCGAGCCGACCCATTCGTGCTACAACTACAATATAGCTGCAGCGTGGCTCTACCACGTAAAAAATTTCTTGCTTTGAAGATACACATTTCGTAATCAGATGGAAAGACTGATGCTGGTAAATTATTTCACCGCTAGCTGTACGCATTTTGTTTAGCTAGAATGTGAACCTAGAATGTGAATGTGTGTAGAAGTGAATGTGAAATGTTAGTAGTTCGAAGCTTGAAAAAAAGTTTTAATTTGACTAAGAATAATATTTATTAAATTATTTTTGAACTTAACAAAAAGTATCTATCCTTATATTTTGAAAATTTAGTCAAAAACTTGGCTTGTAAAGCTGCTTATATTGAGCTGTCTGTAACTCACATTATTTATGAAAAGTTGAAATTAATTTATTTAATAAGACAACAAAGAGAACTTTTGCCATTGCAAGGAATAACACTAGGGTAAACAAAAGTAACGCAAGGAATAATAACAAAGGAGAAGTAAATTCTTAACCATTGTTCATATACAAGGCTTTTCAGACAAAGATTTGGAACTAAGTCGTTCTTAAAATTTATGAATATACTTACTCGAAGATATAGTATTTCATATTTATGTTACTGAGCATTGGCCTAAAATTGATTTTTTTTCTCTACATATTTCAAACATCAACAACAGGATAAGGATTTTTAATAATATCTCCTAATAATTATAAAGTATGAACAGTAGATATAAATAATAAACAATTTTTCTGGCAATACTAATTACTTGTTCGTTTGAGTAATAACATACCGACTTTAACATATTATATCATTTGTTAGGCTGCATCAGTCAAAAACAGCGTCGTAAAGTGTGTACTGTACTACTTACTGACAGTTTTGATCGTGGGCAGAATCGAAGTTGCCTAGATTTGTATTTTCTAGCTAATAGAAATATAAAAAATAGAAATATAAAATAGAATAATATGAGGCGTTTCTATACGCACTTTAACTACAAAAATGACTTGCTATATGAGAAATGTGAGTGGAAAATTATCAATAGTTACCCAAACTCGGGATGTAAACATAAGTCTAATAATATAAAAAATAAGTTCTTCATCATCATCCGCCCAGTAGAGTCTACTGTTAGTTGGATATGACCCTCTCCCACCGCAAGGAGGATTTGCCTAAATCTGTGCCAGATGTTTTGCATGTGTAATCCAAACCACACGGCGTCACGGCAAAATTTAATTTAAACGTTCTCACAAAATTATAATGATCAGTAAAGGGTTCATCCATCCTGAAGACTAAGTACACACGATAACAAAAAAAAAAAAAAAACTAAGCCTACAATTATGTACTTCTAGAATTAGGTATTACGAAGCTGCTGACATCTAAACTAGACAGAGACTGTATTTTAAATGTCAGGGTCTTCTCCCAAACATAGTCCAAGGATCTAAGTACAGAGTGGATATGTAATAATTTTAATTTATTTTAATATATGTAATATATATATATATATATATATATATATATATATATATATATATATATATATATATATTGTAGAATTGATAGTAAAATGTTACCTTTATCAGTTAAAATTATTCCATATCCACTCTGTACTTAGATCCTTGAACTATGTTTGGGAGAAGACCCTGACATTTAAAATACAGGCTCTGCCTAGTTTAGATGTCAGCAGCTTCATATATATATAATCGGGATCTCGGAAACGGCTCCAACGATTTTCATAAAATTTAGTATCCAGGGAGTATCGGTGGCAGTAAATCGGTCTAGCTAGGATTTATTTTTAGAAAATGTCTTTTTGTCCTTTTTTTAGGCAATGAAAAACTGCTACAATATCATTAGAATAAGAAGGTAAATTTTGACATTATTAATGATTACAAATAGCTTAATTGGTATAGTACCCGGTTGACCGAGCTTTGCTCGGTATTTTTCGCTCGATTTTTTTAATTCGTGTGTTTTGGAAATTATATTTAGATACAAATTACATACTGATGAATTACAAATAATATTTTTTGATCTTAGCGACATAACAGAAAAAACTGAACTGGTTATTTGAATAAAAAATCATGAGTGCAATTATTTTTATTTAAATTTTCGTGTTTTTAAAAAATACTAAAAAAAGGGCTCGAAAAAAATATATTTTCTCAAAAAAGAAAGAAACTTGAAAAAAAAAATAAAAAAGTCGGTCGGTCGGTCTGGGCTCGAACCGGGGTTTTACGATTTTGTGACCGCCCATTATACCAATAAGCTATTTATAATCATTACCAAACTGTCAAAATTTACCTTCTTATTCTAACTATATTGTAGCAGTTTTTAATTGCCTAAAAACACGGACAAAAAGACATTTTCTAAAAATAAATCTTAGCTAGATCGATTTATTATCCCCGAAACTCCCTGGACACTAAATTTTATGAAAATCGTTGGAGCCGTTTCCGAGATCCCGATTATATATATATATATATATACATATATACAAGAATTGCTCGTTTAATAGTATAGGATTGGGCGGTCACAGAATCGTAATACCCTGGTTCGAGCCCAGACCGATCGACCGACTTTTTTAAATTTTTTTTTCAAGTTCCTTTCTTTTTTGAGAAAATCTATTTTTTCAAACCCTTTTTTTAGTATTTTTTAAAAACACGAAAATTTAAATTTAACTAATTGCACTCACGGTTTTTTATTCAAATAACCAGTTCAGTTTTTCTATTATGTCGCTAAGATCAAAAAATATTATTCTGATGAAATATCAATGTGTAATTATAATTTCCAATTTCTATCTAAATATAATTTCCAAAACACACGAATAAAAAAAAACCGAGCGAAAAATACCGAGCAAAGCTCGGTCAACCAGGTACTATATATATATATATATATATGAAAGACACAAGTAAAGTATAATATTACACGTGAAAGAGAGTATATGTACGTGTATGATACATTGTGTATGTGTAGTGCCTATTATGTAACGAGTTTTTCCGTATCTTCGTATGTTAGAGATCTTAAGCAAATTGATATTTTTGATTTTAATTCGTGTTTCTTGATTTTGTATATATATATATTTAACGACTTGCTGTATAAACGACAGCTGATTGAATTTTGAACAGATGTAATCAAAAGAGCTGCAAAATTGTTTTGATAAATCACATTAATAGCATCACATTTTATACAATTTTTGTGAGTTTTTTTTTTTTTAAATACAATATTCAAATTTATTTCCCTTTGATTTTGCATTCATATTATCTAAGTTGGTATAGAAATACAAGAACGAAATTACACGAGCTAATCAATGTTACTTTTTACTGCTAGTTGTCGCTTTGACATATGAACTAGTTAGGAGCGTGGTCTGTCCAATTTACTCTAATTGGTGCTCGAAGGGAATACACAAGAGAATTCCTATTTTCATAGAATTTACTGAACTGAAGTTAATGTTCGACAACATCGACAGTGTAACATATAAGGGGACAATGTTATCGAGGGAAACTTGTTTGTATTTGCTTGTTCTCGTGAAAATATTCAACAACATGTTAACGTAGCTTTATCATTTTCATCCCCTCTTGTCATAGTCATATTATTTAACATTATATAATCAATAGTCACCCAAATCTAAGAAATACCTTTTGACGTTTAACATTAATCATTCCGTAATAACTTTGCACAAGCATACTCACACGATTTAAATTAACCTTTTACGTAAATCCGAAGAATTATGAAGTTATCTGTATTTCATTACAATGTGTATAGTTTTTTATCACGAATGTAAATTTGAATCTTTCAAACAAAGCAAAATATTAAAAATATAACCAGTATCAGCTTTTTTAACTTGGCGTTGTTTCAATGATATGTCGCTATGTACCTTACCGTAGTGTTTGGATGATTAAAATTCGTTGTTATGCGAATAATCGACAAAAATATTCTAATAATCGAATTATACTTTTTAAATGTATTATTTGTTTAATTAAATTTTTATTTTTTAAATTCCTTAAATTACATGGATCATGAATAAAACAAGTTTATTTTTTTTACTTTGTCGACGTATATTTGTGTAGACAAAAAAACTCATATACAAGACCGTGCTGAAAAAACCACTACGTAATTTCAATCTCTCGCCATTTCGAGAGGTTACTGTGCGTAATTTTGTGATTTTGTGTTCGTCTTCTTATTTTGTGACTCAGCTTTAACTTTTTGAAATGTTTCTTTTTATTCGTTGAAGCATGTGCTTGTCATAAAGGATGATTGGGCAAAAGTGGTAGAAAAACCAAAAAATATTGATTATGGATGACTTTGATAAAGATAATAATTTTGACTACATTATTGAAATTAAAATAGTGTTACGAGCTTGAGGTTCGTGACAATAAAAATTGCCGATAAAATTACCTAAATTAACACTTTAATTTACTTTACACAAATTAAAGTTAAAACACTAATAATTAAACACACTAATTCACTTAATTCCGCTCCGAAGCTTCGCTTGTGTCGCCGAGTTAAACTCTGTCCCGATCGCATCTTGCGCCACCTATTTATTTAAATTAGCAAAATATCCGGAATGTTCAAGTAAACACGCGCAAGGTACCGAGAGCTTGAGTATAGATTTTCTAGAAACTTAGTTCTTCGGGTGGCGCTGTCGGTCGAAAGATCTGTGATGTCATTCTTTACACGCTCTACTCGCTCTCGTTCCTGACACTAGATGGCGCTAGTATATCGTCGATCGGAGCGCGTAACAATAGTAATTAATCTAAACAGTGACAGCTCAACCAGTTGTACTGAAATTGATTGAGTAAATTTATTTTTAATCTACTTTCAATTTAAATTTTTTATAACTGTATACGTTAACATGTTGTTGAACATTTTCATGAGAACAAGCAAAACTCTAGAAGTAAGCAGTAACAACAAATTCGAAGAAAATGATAAATCTTGTGTTTTAAATTATCCGTTTTTAATTTATTCTGGTATTATTCAAACCAAACTTTAAATGATTATCAACTCTAAATAATCGATATCGATTTTTTAAGAATCGATTGTGATTGATCGATTGTACGTTCTAATTTTTTTGGTTGGCATGCTTGGTGCAATAAGTGTGACAGCTGTCAAAATGTATTTCTTAGATTTGGTTGACAATAAAAGATTTAATGTTTTTAATTTCCAAATGTAAGCCAGTATTTCGATAGAATTTTCGTCTGTTCAAATATAATGCAAAAACATAAGTACCTAATAGAATATTACCATTACCACAACAGTCCACTGCTGAACCTAGGCAAGAAGTAGAGATTATGCCGTAGATATTTGCAGCAGTTGCCTCGCTTGACAAGCGGGTTGGAAATCGCAATTTGTTGCTTTATTCAGTTATATTATCAGGAAGACGCTCCTGTCTATCTCCTCTTTCATTATCTTCTGTCACCTCTTCGTAAAACTAAACACGAGAATCTAGGGTCGAGTAGGGCTTCTTGAATACCAACAACGTACCTATCTACACCTATTATTCCGTTATATTATACATATACAGGTACACTAATTTATTCACTGCAAATATAACTTTGTAATCCTATATTATATGGGATTACAAAGTTATTTATGCAGTTAGTGTATCTAGAAAACTAGATCGAAATTGCAAAATATTTTAGTTTTTCCTTGATTCTATTCCACCAGAGCTGTGGTAGCTCAGATGGTTAACGCTTGCTGTAAATATAACAACGCGAGTAACCCGGGTTCGGTCCCCACCGGCACCAATTAAATTGTTAATTGCAATTTTAGTGCTGATTTACCACGTGCTCGGCGCTGAAGGAAACATCGTGAGGAAACCTGCTTGTCTGAGGAATAAGACAAAAAAAATATTTTGACGACATGTGAAGTTCGCCAACACGCATTGGGGCAGCGCGGCAGTTACTTCCTTGCCCTAAAACCCTCTCAGAAATGAGGGGAGGCCTGTGCCCAGCAGTTGGACGTATATAGGCTGTAACTTTATACACTAAACACTAATTTTATTCTAAATTTGAAGCTTCTATGTCTGCTAGAAGTGCCTTAGAGATTTGATGTTCAGTCAGTCAGTCAGTGAGCCAAAATTAAGAAACTTTGACTAGTTAGTTAGTTACTTAGTTATTTTTAAACTACTAGTTCAAATTGAATTAAATTTCAAATATACCGTGTCTATACAAAGCCTGCATGGTTACTGAAAATTTGAATTGAAAAAAGGTTTCTAGTTTTATCCACAACGAAGTTATAAAAGGGTTAAAAATGAAGATCTACTTTAATTAAGAAATAAGCTTCTTCATATTTCTGATATGGTATTTTTGGAACTGGGAAGAATTCATCGTGTTACCATAATGTGTGTTAACGAACACATTTATTTACTTTCAATTTTTAGGGTTCCGTAGTCAACTATGAACCCTTATAGTTTTGCCATGTCTATAATGATTTCTTATATTTACGCGAACACTACACATTGAAATAATACTAGTTTTTACGGAATTTATCGCGTATATTTAACTTTTTAATACCCGACGTTTCGAGAGCTTTACAGCACCCATGGTCACGGGAAGGACTGAGATGTTTAACGTCCAGATGTCATAGTTAACCGCGGTTACCATAGATTAAAATTTAACTTTTGTTCCGATCTACACAGTATGTACTTATGGTATCATGAAGCCTTGCAGTTGTATGCTTGGGTTGGGATTTAATTCTATTTATTATAGGATCCCAAGCAGATGGTAGCACCCAGCCATCTTCTCTATTGAAATTAGGGTGTTTTTTGATTTCAATAGCCTCGCGAATCATCCTCGGAAGGAATCGGTGTTCTTTAGCGAGGATTTGTGGTCTATCAAATCTGATGTAGTGACGGGGGCGATCCTGTACATGTTCACAGACTGCAGACTTCCCGGAGCGTCGATTCTTCACATCAGCTATAGGTCAAAGAACATACCACAAATCCTCGTTAAAGAACACCGATTCCTTCCAAGGATGATTCGCGAGGTTATTGAAATCAAAAAACACCCTAATTTCAATAGAGAAGATGGCTGGGTGCTACCATCTGCTTGGGATCCTATAATAAATAAAATTAAATCCCAACCCAAGCATACAACTGCAAGGCTTCATGATACCATAAGTACATACTGTGTAGATCGGAACAAAAGTTAAATTTTAATCTATGGTAACCGCGGTTAACTATGACATCTGGACGTTAAACATCTCAGTCCTTCCCGTGACCATGGGTGCTGTAAAGCTCTCGAAACGTCGGGTATTAAAAAGTTAAATATACGCGATAAATTCCGTAAAAACTAGTATTATTTCGCCATGTCTGTCTGTCCGTCTGTCCGTCGTCGCTTAATCTCTGTGACCGTTAGCACTAGAAAGCTGAAATTTGGTACCAATATGGAATATATCAATCACGCCGACAAAGTGGTAAAATAAAAATTGGAAAAAAATGTTTTATTAGGGTAGCCTCCCTATATGTAACGTAAGAAGTGATTTTTTTTTAATTTCAACCCTAACGTGTGATATATGGTTGGAAAGGTATTTGAAAATGAATAGGGGTTTACTAAAATCATTTTTGATAATGTCAATAATTTCGGAAATAATTTCTCCAAAAGTAAAAAACAATGTGTGTCCCCCCCCCTCTAACTTTTGAACTATAAGTTTAGAAAATATGAAAAAAATCTGAAAAGTAGAACTTTATAATGACTTTCTAGGAAACTCATTTTTAACTTGGATGGAAACAACAGTACCCACTACCGGGAGCAGTTGCAGGAGCGCGGAGCGCTGCTGGAGCGCGAACATAATGAATACCCACCTTTAAACTCATAAGTGGGAACACTTATTTTGACGGACGGGAAACTACGGAACCCTACACTGAGCGTGGCCCGACACGCTCATGGCCGGTTTTATTATTATTTAGGTTTGTTAACAAATATATATTTTGTCAATACAATTTTTAAAGTGTTATTTCGTTGATTTTGATTCGGGAATGGGGATCTAACTTAGGATTTTGCATACTATGCAAACGCTTATTTCCAGAGCTACTACGTCGCTCATTCAGTTTTAATCTACAGGTTTAATAATGTAACCAGGTGAGAATAATCTCGTGCTCTCGATAATTATCATAATGATTTAAAGGTTTTGCATAAGAACTGGTGATAATAATGCCATCACTCTTTAAATAAAAAGTAATCTGACTTTTGGTTTAGTTACATACAATTTTTTGTAAATCGTCCCGTTCATGAACATAAACTGACTGAAATGTACTAAACAAAGATTGGGAATGATTACTTACATAACATTGCAAATGCATAAGTTAGTTAAGTTACCGTGTAGTGGCGGTTAAGAATATCCACTACCCCGTATCTTCCCGTGGGTGTCGTAAAAGGCGACAGAGGGAAACAGGCAGGAGATGGGCAGCAGCATCTTCCTGATAACAGCAACTGTACGACAAAAAAAACTGCGGTTGCCAACCCGCTCGCCAAGCGTGGCAACTATGGCAATATACCCCCCATGAACAATCACACAAATAGACGGCCCCCAGACCCCGGCGGCCCCGCTATTCCTGGCTACGGTGGCGACCATGGTAACTGCGGGGCAGGGGTGCTAATAATCTCCGGTGGAGGTTCGGTTGCCACCTACGACGACTCGACCTGGCAACATTTAACGCACGCACTCTGAGGACTGAAGAGAAGATCCTGGAGCTGGAAGAAGAGATAGACAAGTTGCGCTGGAATATTATAGGATTATCCGAGGCCCTAAGAGAGGGGGAGGACACGGTGATTCTCGAATCCGGCAACTTGTTCTATCACCGGGAGGGTGACCATCTGTCCCAAGGAGGTGTCGAATTTATCGTCCACGAGTCTCTCGTCAACAACGTTGTAAAGATTGGGAGTGTGTCGACGAGGGTCGCGTACCTGATACTCAGAATCACCAAACGGTATTCGCTGAAGGTCATACAGGTTTACGCACCAACCTCGGTACATCCCGATGAGGAGGTGGAGGAAATGTATGAGGATATTTCCAAAGCCATGCATTCCTCCAAAACTCACTATACGGTGTTGATGGGAGACTTCAACGCAAAACTTGTGCCTAACAAAAGAAAGCGGTGAGCTGAAGTAAGGGAAATTTGGAGTTGGGCAACGGAACCGAAGGGGCCAGCAGCTGACCGACTTTATGGAGAAAGAGGAACTTTTTATGATGAACTCTTTCTTCCAGAAGCGAGCCCCGACGGTTCGACAAAAAATGAGATTGATTTCATTATGACGACCAGACGCCAACTGTTCAGTGATGTCTCGATGATCGCAAGGGTGAAAACTGGTCACTGCTCGCAAAGGGGAAAAGGTCTCGTCTAACGAAGTCAACGCTCCGTCTCCCTCGTGCTCTAATCCAGAATCCCGAAAACTTTCAGCTCGAGTTACGTAACCACTTTCAGTGCCTACAAGATTGCAATTCAGTGGACGATATGAATGACAAGCTCGTGGAAACTGCCCATGTGGTCGGAGCTAAGTTCTGCAAGACCCGCCGCAGAAGAACACAAAAATTCTCCGATTACACTCTTAATCTCATGGCTGTTAGACGGGAGATGAGGCTGCAATCGTCAAGAGATTTGACAGTATACAGGCAACTGAACAGACAGATCTCCAAATGCATGCGGCGAGACTTACGCAACTTTAATACTGCTCGTATTAAAAAAGCGATCGAGCGGAACCAGGGCTCCAAAGTCTTTGCCAGAGATCTGTCTGCAAGTAAGAGCCAACTGTCAAAGCTGAAGACTGAGTGTGGCAGCATCGTTTCCGGGACAGCTGAGATTCTGAGTGAGATTGAGAGGTTCTGTGGGCAGCTGTACACATCATCGTTGGAGCCACACGCAAGTGTGAGTAACGATCCAAGAGCAAGTCTTATCCGATACTATTCCGATGATATCCCGGACGTCAGTCTAAGCGAGATTGGAATGGCTCTCCAGCTCCTTAAAAACGGCAGGGCCCCAGGCGAGGATGGAATTACAGCGGAACTTCTGAAAGCGGGTGGAACACCGGTACTTGAAGTCCTTCAGAAGCTCTTCAATTCCGTTCTCCATGCTGGCACTACTCCAGAGGCGTGGAGCAGAAGTGCGGTGGTCTTGTTCTTTAAGAAAGGCGACAACGCTCTCTTAAAAAACTACAGACCGATTTCCCTTCTGAGCCGCGTCTACGTGCTGTTTTCGAGAGTCATTACGAATCGTCTCGCACGCAGACTCGACGACTTCCAGCCTCCCGAACAAGCCGGTTTCCGAAAAGGCTTCAGTACCATAGACCACATACATACCCTGCGGCACATTGTACAGAGGACTGAAGAGTACATTCTGCCACTTTGCCTGGCGTATGTGGACTATGAGAAAGCCTTTGATTCCGTCGAAATTTGGGCGGTGCTACAGTCCCTTCAGCGGTGCCAAGTTGACTGTCGGTATATCGAAGTGCTGAAGTGTTTGTACAGTAGGGCTACGATGGCTATCCGAGTACAGAACCAGAGCTCGAAACCTATCCAACTGCAGAGAGGTGTAAGATAGGGTGACGTTATATCCCCGAAACTCTTCATCGCTGTATTGGAAGACGTTTTCAAGCTACTGGACTGGAAAGGATACGGTATTGACATCAATGGCGAGTACATCACTCACCTTCGATTTGCCGACAATATAGTCCTTATGGCAGAATCGCTGGAGGACTTAAGCACTATGCTCAATGACCTCAATAGTGCCTCCCAACGGATAAGTCTTAAGATGAACATGGACAAAACAGATATCATGTTCAATGTCGATGTCACACCTATGTCGGTAGTTGTTGGCAGCACTATGCTCGAAGTTGTTGACAAGTACGTTTACCTGGGACAAATAGTCCGACTAGGTAAGTCCAACTTCGACCGAAAGGTCAATCGACGGATTCAACTCGGCTGGGCAGCGTTCGGGAAATTACGACATATATTCTCGTCAGGTATACCTCAATCTCTAAAAACTAGATTGTACAACCAGTGCGTGTTGCCAGTGAAGATTTATGGATCTGAGACGTGGTCCTTCACTGCTGGCCGTATGAGGACGCTCAAGGTCGCTCAGCGAGCTATGGAGAGGGCTATGCTCGGAGTTTCTCTGCGTGATAGACTCAGAAATGAGGATATCCGCAGTAAAACCAGAGTGACCGACATAGCCCAACGGATTAGTAAGCTGAAGTGGCAATGGGCCGGCCATATAGCTCGAAGAACCGATAACCGATGGGGAAGAAAGGTTCTTGAGTGGCAGCCTCGTAGCGGTAGGCGTAGTGTAGGCCGACCCCCCACTAGATGGAGTGACGACCTGCTAAGATATGCAGGAAGTCGATGGATGCAGGTGGCTCAGGACCGTGCTTTGTGGCATTACTTGGGGGAGGCCTATGTTCAGCAGTGGACTTGTGAAGGGCTGTAATGATGATGATGATGATGAAGTTAGTTAAATTTTTACTTTGATTATTTATTCAAAAAAATTAATTTGTATTACTTTCTTTTTTATAAGATACGAATTGTTACGATGTTGTTCATCTTACTTTATTCATGTTTATTATTATTTGAAGGACATCTTAACAGTAGACAAAAATTTGATTTACTGACATAGGTCATATATTTATCTTTTAGAAATATAGATTATGAAGGTTCTTCTTTAACCTATACATGATATCTAACGTACTCGTAAATAAAGAAAAAGGTTGCTATTATTTAATAATATAAGTGTGGCGAACGATCACACCATCCACCTGATGGTAAGTAGTGTAGCCCATAGACTACACTATGGGCTACACACGTTCCTCTCCTTGATGTTATCACTCCCATTATCACTCATTTGCTTAATGCATGTGTATCTTCCTCTAAATTCCCTCAGTCCTGGAAGAGTGCTTATGTAATACCCCTCCCGAAGAATCTAATCTCATCAAACTCACTTATTTCCGTCCCATTTCGATTTTACCTTTCCTTTCTAAAGTCCTTGAAAAACTTATTTGCCAACAGCTGACCCTTTTCCTTAATAAGCACAATTTGTTGAATTCAATCAACATCAATACTCGATTACGAATCTAAATGCAGATTTTCACCCGTGACGGCAATGATGGAATGCCTCGTTTTCAGTAAAAAGCGTGTCCGATTGTGTGACACTCACTATACGAAACACAGCAGCGTTAATATACAATTTTATAACAGTATTTTGTTATAAAATTGAAAACAGTATTGACTTAATTAAAATAACACTTAATCTATAATTAAACTATTGAGACTAACTATCTGAGAATTAAAAGCTCACAACTTTTAATATTTAAAACACTTGTTACACTGTTATGAGGAATTTATTTATTAGCTTTTGTTTTCGAAGTTAGTTTTTTCATTATTTTCCTTTTATTATGTGAAGTGACACAGGTTTAAAGTACTAAATAAACGGTTCATCTGTTTCCGAGAAATACGTGAACATACATAAAAGGCCTACGTGTCGATGTAGAACCATCTCATTTTTTGAAATTTATTTATTTAAAAATATTTTTAGTAAAAAAGGAATAGAAGCCTGCAAAAAACCAAATATATTAAAATAATTTAACATTCTGTACTGTCGGTGCTACGACACGTGGTATGGTGTTAAATCTGGAGTTATATCAATGTTTTATTGGACAAAGGAATACCATAAACTTAATGTCGTCTTAATCCTTTAAAAACTTCATCTCCTATTTTAACACTCTTTGGGGTGGAATTTCTAATTGGAATTTCTCTTAATTTATATGGGTTAAGTTAAGGTTAAGGATTTTAGTGAGTATGTTTTCTGCATGAAAGTGTGGGAATTGGGAAAAGTCCTATTATTTGGTAAATAACTTTGCCTAGGAAGGGTAGGCCTGTAATTGACCGGCATGATTAAAATAACTAAAGAGTCGTTCAAATAAACCATTGATAAGATCACATTTTATAAAACATTTCGTGATATTTAAATAACATCCAAATTTATTTCTCTTTGATTTTTCTCCAAATTTATATGAGTTACTCTTGAAGTATATAACCTGCTACATAACCCATACAACCCGCTTATAACAATTAATATAATTTATCTTTATTTTTAAATCAATATTGCTTAAAAAAAACTATTTTTTATCGATTAAGGGTGACAAACGAGCACGCAGTCACCTGATGATAAGTGGTTGCTGTGGCCTATAGACATCTGATAGATGCGTTGTCACCCCTGAGGGCTAAGATGGAATGCCTTCGTCCCAGTAAAAAGAGTCTCCGTTTTTCTACATTAAGCTGCTATTTTATGCCGGTATTCTGTGAGAGCGTGATCCCTCTTCGCTCAACTCAACCCATTCGCGCTACAACCATAATAAAGCTGTAGCTGGGCTCTACCATGTCTAAAATTAAATTGAAGTTAAAATTAAATTGAACTGCTGTTTAATATTTATCAAAATTGTATCACAATTAACGTAATGTTCTATAAACAGGCAGCATATACAAAATAAATTTACAAAATAACACATTACACACATTAAAAACTGAACGTATTTTTAATAAATAATATTTCATTGTTTTCCCTTGACTACTTGTGCTAGCTTATAAATTTTATTTCATATCGAGTTCTATTCTAGCCAAGGATTAATATGTACAACGAAACAGCTTGCTTGATTGATTAACGCTTTTATACATTTTCAAGAGCTCGGAAAAGCGCTATCGCACATCTATCGCATGTTGTGGTGCTATTTTATTGTACTGTAAATAATAAATGTTTCATTTTTTCCGAATAGTTACAATTTAGAACCTTGAAGTAATGTTTCATCGACCATGCAGAAAAAGCGATATGTGGTCACGAACTGAAACATACAATAAAGGCCTATAAAAGTCCCCTGCTGAACATAGGCCTCCCCGATAGATTGTCTCATAGGGGTTACATTGCCATAGTTGCCACGCTTGGCAACTGTAATTTTCTATTATTATGTGTTGTTATCAGGAATATGCTACTGCCCATCTCCTGTCTTAATTTCCCCCCGTCGCCTCTTACGACACCGGTAGGAGGATATGGGCAGTGGATATTCTACCGCTATTTCTTCGCCATTCTAACACCACCACTACACGGTTAATTTAATCCAAGTTTAAAAAATTAAGTAATATGTAGATTATGCCATAATTTTATGTTTTTTGAAGTGAAAACTTCTGTAGCATCGTTGTTATATGAATTTTGATGTAACGAAAAAGCGACACTAAAAAGAGACGAACAAATACATACATCTATATCGCCTGCGAGAGAATGAGATAGAATACAGTGCAGTAAGTAAGATAGAAGACAGTAGCCAAAGAGCAGAGTGTGGCCTGCGTACTCATAAGGTTGTGGGTTTGAATCCGCCATACGACTACTGCCGTGGACCGCTACTAACAGAAGTATTTCAGCTTACCGGTAGTGGTTAAAGAGAATTAGTAATGTTGATAGCATTGCTAGTATTTTTTTTAAACATGGTTTTCTATTATCTCTGTCTCCTGTTTGTGGGGTTCTTCAAAGATGGTTAATATAAATTTTGATTGTTAAAATAAGCAGTTAAAAAGTTAACAAATTTATTAAATAAATAAAATTAACTAACTAAATATAGGTTGAAATATCCTACTCCTGAAACTCTGCATTAGTTCCATTCTCTCGAAGTTTAGTTTTTTGAAGGTTTCACTTCTAACGCGTCTGAACTGCACACGTGATGGATTTTAGTTTGTGTTACATGTATATAGTCACACTGCAGGGAATTATGACGGTAATACGAAATAATCGGCTCGACCAGGTAAAGACCACGCTAGCACAGAATACCGGCGTGAATTAGCAGATTAATGCTACTGTATTTTATATAGTAAAAGACAACAACCCGATACGCGTTTGACTAGTAACGGGGCTTTTTAACTTAGTTCTCAGAGAGTGGTAAAATATTTTCTTCTAAATTACGGCATGTATTAGGAAGTAATCCTTATGTTGTTACAGTATTTAATCGCTATACACATAAACGAATCCATCAAGTGGGGCAGTAGTGTGGAATGATTACTTAGGCATCTTCTAATCTATTTCTCGTAATTTATTTTCGTGGCATTTCATTAATTTAACCGCTCATTATAAATTAATGTAACCACTATCATCACACAGCTCTACGTCTGCATAAGCGTATCGACTCAACCGGGGAAGACCTGCACTTTCAAAGAATATAGATGTAAAATTGTTGACTTTATGCTGCTTTTTACGTGGTAGAGCCGCGATGTATCTAAATAATGATTGTAGCACGAATGGGTCGGCTCGACCGGGGTAGGACCACGCACTCACAGAATAGCAGCGTAAAATAGCAGCTTAATGCTACTGTGTTTTGTTTGATGAGTGTAGAGAACCGGAGACCCATTTTACTAGAAATGAGGTGTTCCATCTCAGTCCTCAGGGGTGACAAAGCATCCCCATTTTATTTCAGCATTATTATCATCATTACAGCCCTTCACAAGTCCACTGCTGAACATAGGCCTCCCCCATGTAATGCCACAAAGCATTTTATTTATCAGTTGGAACAAATAAGGGCGTTTATGAATCACAGCATCCACTTACTATCAGGTGGACTGTGTGTTGGTTTTTCAATCATATTCTATTTGAAAAAAAAAACTTTTCTTGATGTGGGGTATAACAGGAAACGTTTTTACCATAGTAACGGTTTCTATTTTTGAGCATTATTTGGAGGAGGGATAGCCCTCCTACAAATAGCATAGGGTCAGCAATAGATTTGTGAAGGGTTGTAACGATGAAAAAAAGGATGATGACGTATTCCGTCTTAGTTTTCATGTTAGAAAACCTTTTTTTGTTTTTTGTTTCTCAATCTAAAAATCCCAGATAAGGTTAAACGTGTTCCATATTAAAACAATAAGCATAGATAGATAGAAAGACAGATAGATAGATAACGTTTTATTGTATTTGAACAAAGTTATTACAATAACGGAAAACTTATGACTACAAACGGTGGTCATATCGCTTTAAGCGATTTCTGCCTGACAAACCGAACATAAAAGGACATTACAATTTTATATTTTGACGAATAGGTGCAACGTGCAATATGAACATAGTTTAATATAAGGATAGAACTTTATAATTAAATTTTGCTAACCGGTTAGAAATTGTTAAAACTAAATTTCATATCAGGCAAGCACTCCTGTATATCTCTACTTTCTGTGGCTAGAAAATAGTATTAACACCAAATGAAATAAATTTTATTTTATTTGGTGTTTTTTTTAAATTTTTAATTTAAGTTTCAATGGTATATATTTTGATACTGACAAAATTTATATTCTGAATAAGTAGGTACATGGGGTATACTCACATTTTGGCTAAACTATTAAAAAAAAACAGTTAATGTGTATAATATTATATTTTATAATATAATATCGTATTTTCTACGTTTTAAAGTATTCTTCAATACATTTAAAACATATTTTCATTAATTTAAATTATTTTTAGAAGAGCGGAGTCTCTTATCACAAGCAAAGCATTTGCTGGAAGTTCCAACTACAATGTACTGTATAAACTAGACTAATATATGGAATAAATAATTTTTGAATTTTTAAAAACATTAGAAACATTAATCCCAGGGCATGTTTACGTGCTGAATGAAAGCTGACCTCTCCTGGCTCCGTAAATGTCAAACCTCTCATCACATCTTTGATTTGCTAAGCAAGTGCTAAATCTGAACTATGTGTAGAAAGGGGTTCCACCTTTTCAGAACATTATCATGGTGCAATAGGGTGCAATTTCTTGGTCGTTTTCTCTTACTTTTCGAAGACACTGCATAAACTACTGATAGATTACCACTTAGCATTTACTGTCTTTTGTTTATCAAGTAGGATTGTACAAATAGGAACCGCCTGAAAGAAAAAAACGCAATCATTTTTTTACCAACGCTTCTTTCTTGCCCCAATTTTGTTGGTTTGAATCGCAGTTGAGAACCGCGACCTTCATGAACTCTATAATAAAGAGACAACGGCCAAGATCAAATACTGCGTACCAGCGCCTACGGTGTTCAAATGGGTTGCTGCCTACCCATTAGCATATTGAAGACGAACAATGCAATCTTGCAAAAAGAGTGAACTATTATAATCATAAGAAATCATTGCCTCAAAATCTATTCGCGTTAATTCCATTTTTGCTACGGACACGGAACTTCAACTTGTGATAAAAACAATGGATACGGGAATTTCCATCAAAATATTTTAATGAATATAAATATGAGTAGGTTTGTTATGGTGTATTTAAAATACAATATTAAGGTTCAAACGTTTATGAGATGTGAGGAGTGGAGAACTTTTAGTCTTTCCTACGAGTATGTATTACAAAATAGCGTCATTGTAACTCTGCCAAAATAAAGGAATATGAATGGAAAAAACCTTTCTTCTTCTTAAATATTATCAGAATTAATTTTGTTTTTAGTAAACGATTTCATTTCGGCAGTGCATGAAATTATACAATACAATTTTTATTATCTATCTCGTGGATGATTGAAATTATATATAAGTTCATCTTTCCTAGAAAACGGAGATGAACGCTATCTCTGTGTGTTACGTAACTAAACGAGGTTACGCTTCGCTGTGATAGCCTCTTCTAGGATGGTATTACTGTATACACGAGATCAAAATTTTTTGATTAGTTTTATTAAAGAAAGCTAATTTTTAATTTTTTTTTAAATTAACCTATTTTCGGTATTTTACGGCATTCATAGCTTCATGAGGACTTAAAGTTTTATTCACAGTATATATTTAAGAAAAACTATAAATAATAACCATAAATAAAATCAGTTTACATGGGGTAAAAGTATTCTTAGTCATATATGAAATTAGAGTTTAAATTAGATTTATTTACACATAAAGTATTTAACGAATGCGCGGGCTAAAATTAATATAATAAAATAAGCCTTTAGTTCTAAGTTTCCATAGAGTTAAACAGTTTCAGCAAGCAGTTTCAGTAGCAAATAATAGCAGAAAATAAGAAAGCCATTATCATTGTATCGGAAAGTGCACTCCAAGCATCTAATCTTTATTCAAACTTTAAACTTAAAGGTACATTTGCCCCATCTTCAATATATTATCGACAATTTGATCGGTAAGCTTTCGTCTTTGCTGACTCGGCCACTTAATTCTCCAGCAATAATTTTCTTTGTCACTCTTTCCTTATTCATTCTATGTCTCTAAGCACCCGAAATATTTCCTTCTTAATCCTGGTCACAAGATCATCTTGCAAATATCTTTTTTCTTACACAATTTCTTATTCTATTTTTCACAGTCACCACTAACATACTAATAAATGACCGCATTTACACAGCGTTGATTCTACTCCGATGCTTCTCATGCCATACTTAACTTTTACTACGTGTAAGTTGTGACTAATACAACTTGTTAATAGCCATACAATTATTATTTTCACCATACAATAAAGTAGGGACTAACACATGTTATGAATAGCCATACATTTATTATACTAACCCTACAATGAAATAGGGACTAACACACGTTGTAAATAGTCATACGAGCCTTTTTTCATACGTTCTGACATTCTACAATAGAGTGAAGATTAAGCGTCTAGTATTATTAATTTGTATTATTACCCTTTTGTAAAAAAAAACAAGCACCTAAGCAAAGAACCAATTTTATTGTTCGTATTAGATTTTTTAATAATTTTAATACGTGGTAGAGCTTTTTAAGGTTATATAGGCACGAATGGGTCGGCTCGACCGGGAAAGGACAGATTACCAGCGTAAAACAGCAGCTTAATATTGCTATGTTTCATATAGTGAGTGAAGAGATCCGGAGACCTTTTTTTACTGGAAACGAGGCATTCCATCTTAGTCCTCAGGGGCGACGACAACGCATCTGCATTTTCATTCTTCGAGTACAAATGTCTTTAGGCCAGCATCCACTTACCACCAGGTGGACTGTGTGCTCGTGTGTCGTCCTTATTCTATAAAAGAAAGTCTTGTACGCAGAATTTTGTATATTAATTAGCAAGGAATATTTTTCTTCAGTTTTATCATTTATTTTGATCAGATTCATCAGAAATAATGTTAAAGTTCAAAGCGCTAGTAGTGTACCTACTCACTAACTAAAAATGACACAAGTTTTTTTGTTCGTTTTTCCTTTAATAAAGTAAAAGCAAATAAAAGTTTAGTGTGGAGTGTGACAGTATTATTTCTGAAATCACAGCTTGCATTCGTCTAGGCATGCTAGCGAGTATCCATAATATGGTTTCTTGCGAAATACGTTTCCCCTCCGCGGTAATCACATTTTTAAGATTTTTAACACCACGGCTATTTTATAACCAGTCAGTAACATGTTCAAATGATTAAAACCATTTTCTTACTACTACTACTAATGAGTGTACTTATATAATATATTTAGTATAATTGTACATATAATTATATTCAATATTTTTAGTATTATTATATGTAATTTTAGTTTCCTAGTTTCTATTTCACAAAAATAATTTTGGGTGGGGTTAATGCTTTTTGCATAACTGCTTTTTAGGTTTTCTTCGGATTAAAATGTATAAGACGCCCGTTATATCTTGATAGTATATTTTTCTTTGATCTAGTTTTCTAAACATTCTTTTTCTTAGCTGAAATAAGTCCGTTAAATTTATTGGCAAAGAACTTTTGGGCCAAGAATTTTATAAATTGAGCTATGGATGTGCTCAGAGTTTCTCTTCGTCATAGACTTAGATATGAGAATAACCGACCGCAGTAGAACCAGGATAACCAACATATCACAACGGATCAATAATCTGAAATGGCTGACCCTCATTTGGCAGCCTCGTACCAATACCCAAAGTATAAGACGGCTTCTCGTCAACCTAGTAAAAGATGTAGGAATGGACGTAGGTGGCTCAAGACCATCCTTTGTGGCATTCCTTGGAGGAGATCTATATTTAGCAGTGGACTTATGAAGGGCTGCGGTAGTGATGACGATAATGATGTGTTATAATTTTGATGTTAAAGCAGTTATTTAAAACAGCTCACCTTACCAACTGTGAAACGCATTAAGATTTTCCAGGCAACCTCGTGACGGTGAAGGTTGTTAAATTATTTTACACCACTTTGACGGATCGATAGCGCTATGGCTTAACGCTGCACAAAACATGTATTTTATAATCCTTATTAAGACACTAATAATATCAAGATTTATGTTTCATTTAGTAAAAGAATGGCAGTGAAATAAGTACACAACATTTTCCATTGACTCTACACTAATATTTTTCTATGTGGTTATTCAAAAGAACTTAATTAACGAGCCTAACGTGAAACATTCTTTTGCGGTATTAATTAGTAAAAGAGTGTTTCGTACAAGGTTTCATATGAGTATACATAAAACACTTTTAAATTTATTCTGTTCGTCCATTAAGCTTCCCACCTACGCTTCCCAGGCGGGTTGGCAACCGCAGTTTTTTTTTTTTGTTATATTGAATTGTTATCAGCAAGATACTAGTACTGCAAAACGTCTGTTTTAGTTTTCTCCTGTCTCGTCTTGCGACACCCACGAAGCGATATGGGATAGTGAATATTCTTACACCACTACGCTACTAAACAGTCGTTCAAACTAATAAAATATCCAGTCATGTTTCAAATTGTTTGATAAACATTTTCATACTTATTCAAATTCACTAACATTGAACATTCGAACTTTATTCTTTAAAGTAATAAACATGTGAATCCGTTGCAATATACTCACCATGTTACTACCCGTTATAAGTTCATTACTGAGCACAATAGGTTTTTCCAGAAATTACTCGTCTAGAAAAAAGTCATCTAGCCTTATTTCCACAAAGGTTGTCCGTTCTACAAGTTTTGAGTATATTATATACCTATATGGCTGACTCATAAACTTTCTGATATTTTTTGTTACTTCTTAATTAACACACGTTTCAAAAATGCATTGTGATCTTTATTAAGATACATCTAATATTTGTTTATAAAGCTTTAATATACGCGCCGTACAAAAGCATGGTAATAGTTAATACACAAGAAAATAGCCATTTCATAGCAGGTACGCATTTAACATATGAAAGTATGTTATGTAACGCAGTATATTTTACAGAACACAAAAAGTGACATTAATTACAACATAGTTAAAGTTACCGTTACCGTTATAGTCTATCAAATGTCCACTGCTGAACCATAGAGGCCTTCCACTATAGATTTTTTTTTGTATAGAATTAGGGTGACAAACGAGCCTGGTGGTAAGAGGATCCTGTGGCCCATAGGCATCTACATTTATTCTCGATTATGTATAAAAATGGAGATGCGTTGTCACCCCTGAGGACTAAGGTGGAACACCTCGATTCCAGTTAAACGGGTCTCCAGGTCTCTTCACTCACAAGCTTCTATTTTTCACTGGTATTCTGTGAGATGTGGTTCCCCGATCGAGCCGATCCTTTCGTTCTACAACCACATTATAGCTGCAGCATGGCTCTGCCACGTAAAATTCAGAACTGCTGTGGAATTGCAAAAGTCGCTTTTATCACAATAAAGCGCTCAGAGAAGATGCATAGAGAGAACTAGCAGCAGCGTGGCTCTACCACGTATAAATATGTATGTATAAAGATTGCCTCATAAGGGGTATTTATTCCATAGTTGCTTGGCAGCCGGGTTGAGAGCCGCAGGTTTTGTTTTTTATGAAGACTTATTAGGAAGACGCTGCTGATTATCTCCTAGATGATTTCCCTCTGTCACTTCTTGACCAACGGGATGATACGAAGTGGTAGATACTTTTACGCTGTCACTATACGGCATTACAACTTCCCAAGTTATAAATTTCGTATTAAAAAACGTCACAAATTTTCTTTTAAATCTATTGAAATACGTTGTTCATTCCTATGGCTCTGATTAAAAGAAAGCAACTGCCTTGAAACTTGACACCGATTCAGCTGTCAACTCTTTTGTTGGCGAAGGTCTCACTTACCAGGTGGTTTTGATATTATGACGTGGACATTCTTACACCGCCTACATGGTCAACTTAATGTTAGTAATGACTTTATTGTACCAAATTAAATCGACTTCCTTTCTCTAATATTAATTTTAATCAATATCAAACGCTATCAAGCGAGTCTTTACCGACTAAAGCCTAATGTAATGGGTTCACGAAGTGACAAAGATAAATTACGTATACCTACAAACTTCGCAACTGCAAGTCGTTCTTTAAATTGTTTGAAATTTACAATCCATTCAGATTGAAAGCGAACATAAACAGATTAGGTTAATCCTTCTTATAAGAATCCTTTAACTTTTTCGTTCTCACTAAAAAATGTTTTATTATTTAATTTTCTCTTCTGGCATTTTAACGCTATAGCATCACTAACCCTTTAGTTTAGTTGGTTTTGTTTCAGCTTGACAATTAGATTGTTAAAAACGAGATCAAAGACATCTCCTGGGAAAATTGCTATGAGTTAAAGATTGTAATCATGCAGCGGAGTTTATAGTAAGCAATATACATAATATAATATCGAAAAACACTTTGATAAGGACAGTACCCAAGAAAAAGCAACCACTTAAACCATGGATAACCGTAGGATTATTAAATTGTATGCGAAAAAGGGATAAAATGCACAGAAAACTTAAGTGATTTCCTCATGATGAGAGTATTTTAAACGAATACAAGCAATATAGAAACATATGCAATAATATTATAAAAACGCAAAAAAGACACTATTTAAGAAATTTGTTAGAAAAAAGACGTGGGGACATCAAAGGTACATGGGAAGTTATTCAAAATATTAATAATTTAAAAAAGGTTAGCAGTACACCCTTTAATTTAATCTGTTCTTGTGATGAGTCACCTAAAGAATCACTTAATAAAGTGAATACATACTTTGCGTCTATTGGCAAAACACTAGCTGAACATACATTAAAGCTACTTGGTGAGACGGAAGAGAGGTTAGCAAGTAGGAGTGTGCACAGTAAAAGCTGTGTCGACTCAATAATGTTCTTACCCACCGACCCATTAGAGATAAAGAAAATTATACAACAGATGAAAGACGCAAAAACACCGGGATGGGATAAGATTAGTACAAAGATCATAAAACAATATATCTAAAATTATGATATAAATAACATTTTGTTTTATTTTAAAGTCCAACTATAAAATATTAAACGGTTTTCAAAATGAATTTTTTAGTTGACTGTACTAAGTTACCTCATATTTTTATGGTCAGGCGAGTAAGATTTAATACAATGTCGTTTTATTTGAAGTCGTTTTTAAAATGTAGTTTAAATTTTTTCCTGGCTGTACTTTATGTACGAGTGTGCGAGTTGACGACAGAAATATTAGATAAATTCGAAAGGTTCCAATTCGCCCGATCGGGCGAGTTTTTGTCGGGCGAGATGACGAATAACCCAACCAGCCACGTCAAAACTAGTTTAATTCATTGCAAATGTCGGGTTTAGCAATGGAATGGAATGGAATTTAGCAATAATATATATTAATTTTGCAAAGAAATGACTAATCTTTTCGCCTATAATAATGCAACAAAATTTCGGGTTCAATAGGTAGTAATAACTACAAAACTATTTTCTCAAATTGTGTAAAAACACAAAAAGCGGAAAAGTCATGTTTTGAAAAGAACCTCCTCAATTATATTGCAAAAGCGTAACAAAAAGTTTTAATTTACAGACATTTTTCTTCGTAATTTCCAATGCTATCAAACGGAGAACCTTTACCGCCTAAAGTTCAATGAGATTGTTACAATGATTAATTACAAACTTCTTGATAACTTTACGTTTTCGTTATATTATATCTAAACGTTACATATTGTTTATTATTTGCTGAAATTTGAGTTTAAATAAAACAGTTATACTTATTTATTGAATTGTTATTTTTGAATTTCGTTTACGTTCTAGCATCAAAAGGCTGACTAATGTTACCCGTAAGTAATTATCAACGACAGTGATCAACCATCAAAGACAGTAACAGAAAAGTAAGATACTAAAATAATACAAAAGATACTATCAAATATAATATGTACATGTTGGGCTTGCTCGTTCGTTTAAATTTCATGGTATACCAGCAAACCGAACGAAACTTTATACTTGTTGTAGCAGTATAAAGTTCAGCGCAGGCATTACATCGACTATCTTGTTTTCCGTGATTCTATCAATTATGATTATTTCGCTATAACAAGCAAAGGCGAAGGAGTGAGTATTCTTAATCGAAGCTAACCGATATGCTGTTTCTAAACGTTTTCATACTAATTATTAGAGATGGGCCGAATATGGATTTCACCAAATACGAATATTCGATTGAAAGTTTGGTAAAACTTTTACTGAACCGAATATTCGGCTGAACAATATTCGGCAGGATCACCTCTATACCTAACCAATTTTTATCTCGAAACTTGTTACCGTAAATCGCGCGGGACTAGCGCCGGACCCTGCCCCTCGCTTCTCCGCCACAACATAAAACACTCACGCCTGTCACCCAGAGGGGTAGGTAGAGACTATAGACTACCATTAGGCACGATCCTGACACACCTCTCTCGCCTCCTTCACATCCATACACCTACGCATACATGCTCGTCGGTTAAGGTTACTCCTAATTTGGCCCGTTTTCAATAAATCGCCAATTTGGTCGCTAAATTTTCGCCTAGGACGTCCTTTTCCGACTCTGCCATTCACTTTTGCAACATAAATTTTCTTTGTCACTCTTGCCTCATTCATTCCTTCCACATGACCAAACCACCGGAGCATTACTTTCTTAATCCTGGTCACAAAATCATCTTGCAAACCACACTCTTCTCTTATTACACAATTTCTTACCCTGTCGTTCAGATTCAGCCCTAACATACTCCTTAAGGACCGCATTTCTACTGCGTTGATTCTACTCTCGTGCTTCATCTGCCACACCCAACTTTCACTACCATACGTTAAAGTAGGAACCAACACAGCATTATGAATTGCCATACGTGCTTTTTTTGACACATTTTGACTCTTCACAATAGAGTGCAGGGCCCCATTTACTCTATTTCCCGCCACAACTGACCTGTTATTGCATCGTCTAGTACTGAGGAAATTGCCGGCACATGTTTATGTTTTGACTATTTTTGTGAGAAAATAGTATTTCGTTTTGTTATTCTTAGTGTAAGTTTACATAAAAATGAGTGGCAGGAGATCTCTACTATTTGGACTTATTTTAGAGAAACTGACTACCACAGTAAATTGAAATGTACTAATGTAATGTAATGTTTCTTTGTTTGATTCCAAAAACATTTTATCAAGCTTTCCATTTGCTATGTAAGGATCGTGACACTTGGCGATCTGTTCTCTCTGGCTACCCCGTTAGGGATTGTGCGTGACGATAAGTAAGTAAGTAAGTAAGTAAGTTCCATTTGCTATGATTGGAAATAAATGTACAGTGCCTAAAAAACATAACGCTATACATGTAGATTTAACCCATAAATAAAATCCACTTTCAACACTAAAATTATGAAATACATGGCATTACCGAATTCGTAAATTTCAATACAGTGGACACTTTATCGAGTGCTCGGTGATTTAGCCGAATGTAATATATATAATAATAATAAATAAAAATAATTCTATTCTACTCTTCATCATGTTACACTGTGACAAGAAAAAAGTGTAGTTTGCAAGATGATGTTGCGACCAGGATTAGAAAAGGAATGCTTTGTTGGTTTCGTCATGTAGAACGAATGAGTGATTAAAGAGTGACAAAGAAAATCTATTTTGCATGTGTCTTTATGGCCGGCACGTAGGTATTACGGTATGATACGTTGTTTCAATGGACTAATCGCGTAAGAAAAAGAGTTATTTGAACATCCGCTCTCACAATACTATTATTTTTAAGATAAATCCAGAATAAGGTTTTCAAGCGAGCACACAGTCCAGCTGACGGTAAATGGATGCTATGGTCCATAGACGTCTACATTTATCATTGATTAAGAATCAAAATGTAAACGCGTTGTCACCCCTGAGGACTAAGATTTATTTTATTCAATTTATTAAATAAGGTGAAAAACGTTGAACGCTAGTAAAAAGGGTTATCAGTTCTCTACATTCATCTTACGAAATACAGCAGCAATTTCGCGTTGGTATTCTGTGGGAGTATGTCCCTTCCCCGGACGATTCGATCCATTCGTGCCACAATTATAATAGAGCTGCAGCATAGCTCTACCACGTAAAAATTGTATAATATGGTTTTTATATTTTATATAATACATGTGATAAAAAGGCACACAGTCCACCAGATGGCAAGTGGATGATGCAATCCATAGACATCTACGTCGATCCTCGATTAAGAAACAAAATGTAGATAAGTTGTCACCCCTGAGGACCCCAGGACCCATTGAGATATACAACACTAGAGAAGCAAACCACATTATCGCGCATCGAAAAAAGTGTAAACACTATCCAAACGCGACGACGTAGCTTTGAAACTAATAACAATTTTAAATAAACATATATCTATCTCACACAAGTTGCAAAAACAATATCGTCGCTAAGATTAGAAAAGATAGACACACAAACATGCAATGGCGAGTTGGTTTGGCTTATTATATGAAATTTTACCTAAAATACGCAATAAAAACGAGTTTTTTAAGCTGCAGTTAATTGTTTTTATATTTAAAAAAGTATATTTTATTTTAAAATCTATATCGCGTCTCCTTAGAAAAAAAGGATACAAAGCTTATCAGATGAATAGAAGTAAACATAATGATGAAATAAAACATATTTTTATTGTACTAATAAATCAAACAATATAAAATAGGTAATAAATTATAATTAATATAAAATTTATATGAAATTATAATTAATATAAAATTTTAATATAAAATACGTTATAGAATATATTTAATAAATTATACATGAATAAATTGAAATAAGAATAATTAATTATTTTATATGAAAATAAAGACGTAGTTTTTACTATAATTTCCATAATATTTAAAATCAGAGGTAACAAATTAACCTACTCCATTAATTTTACACGTGGTAGAGCCATGCTGTAGTTATATTAGTAGTATAGTTGTAGCACGAATGGGTCGACCGGGGAAGGACCACGCTCTCACAGAATACCAGCGTGAAATAATAGCTTAATGCTGCTGTATTTCGTATGGTGAGTGTAGAGAACCGGAGACCCTTTTTACTGGAAAGGAGGCATTCCGTCTCAGTCCTCACGGGTGACAACGCATCTGCATTTTGATTTGTAATGGAAGATAGATGTAGATGTCTATGAGCCGCAGCAACCACTTACCATCAGGTGGACTGTGTGCTCGTTTGTCACCTTATTCTATAAAAAAAAATTATATAGTCTCCCGTTAATGTAGGATAATCACAAATGCGGAAAAGTGGCAACATTGAACCTAAATGGCAATATTCGATAATTTTATTTAATTAATTGAAGTTTATTACGTTTATATGAAAACAAAAACTAAAAATTATGTGTTGAAAGTGATTCCGCTTGATTTATTACATTTTTGTGACCTTGAATAGCATTCTTTCACTAAGCATTTACCCATTTTTGTCACGGCTCAACTCTGTCGGCGTCACATTGAACACTGAACTGACGTCAGCTAGGCATATGGCTGTGGTCATATGTGCAGTGGCAATGCTTTGGCGCGGTTATTACTGATCCAGTGTAATATATAAATCAATGCCAGGACCAGTGACAAGAGCCTCCGCATCTCTGCGCTCGCCATATGAAGCAGAGATGTATTTACCTTATATTCTACTCTGGTATTCTGTGAGAGCGAAGGACCACACAGATCGAGCACACTCAACACAACCATATATAATATAGCCAAAGCATAGTTCTACTCATGTTACAAATACATTGAATTAAATTAAATAAAACATTCACTGTTTACGTTTATGATCCCAATGTCAAACACATAAAAGTCTATGATCTCATAATAGTCAGTAGCACAAATAAGAGAATGTGGCCAAGAAAATTGAAAATGCTGCCAACAACAAATAATTACTACTTATTTTCGTGCGATTTCAAATTTTCCTTTCTCAATAACCTGTGGAGTGTATGTCAAAGTAATGGGCGTTTATTTTACGATTTGTATTTGTATATTGGATATCTGCGTATATTAATGTGTAATTGAAAGTGAAATACAAATTTTATAATATAAAAACCTCAATATTTAATGAACTACTGTCGAATTTCGACCACTAAGCGATCACTAGTATAATTAGATTCATTCATCATTCATCATGACCATCATTACAATCCTTCACAAGTCTACTGCTGAACATAGACCTTGCCTAAGGAATGTCAGATATCATGGTCTTAAGTCACCTACATCCATCGACTTTCTGCATATCTTACCAGGTCTTTAATCCATTTAGTGGAGAGCCGCCCTACCCTTCACTTACCGGTACGAAATTGCTACTCAAAAATTTTTCTTGACCGTCGTTTGTCAGTTCTTCGTGCTATATGGCCAGGTCACTTGCTTGCTAATCTGTTGGGCTATGTTGGTTACTCTGGGTCTATTACGGATATCGGATATCCTCATTTCTAAGTTTATAACGCAGAGAAACTCCCTGAGTGGCCTTTAGCTTCTTTATACAGCCAGCAGAAAGGACCACGTCTCAGATCCACATTATGTTACCATTGGCACAATTCAATGATTGTATTGTATAATCTTGTTTTCAAGTTATGAGGTCAATGCCTGACGAGAATTTGCATACAGACTATAGGAATGTTCTAAAAGAAAGGGTTTAACTTCAGGGAACAGTCGATGAGTTTGACCGATGCAGCAAGGAATATGAGGAATTATGCAATTAAAACTCCACAACAATCGATTTGACAGGTGATGATTTTTTCACATCAAGAGCAGCAGGAAGGATTATTTGCAGTAGTAGAAAATTAAAGAAATACATTAAAATTAATAAATGTGATAGGAAAGTACAAAAGTTAATTAAAACTAAAATTAATATAAAAATTACATAAATGTATGTAAAGAAGAGCAAGAATAATTAATAATAAGCTTATTAATTATTCTTGCTCTTCTAATTATATAAATTATATTAAATTGAGGTGGAACATATGAAAAACTATTACGAAACTGAAATAGAGTGTCTCAATTCAGAAGTTTTATCATTTAAAAACTCCCTACAAATTATAACAAATAAATATGCATGGGCTCAGGATGACATAAAAGCACACATATTGGCCACGAACGATCTGGTAAAGTTATGTAAATATAATGAGTACGAGTAGCTCTTTGACTCCTTAATAAAACATCATAGTCAATATCAGCGCTCCACACAAGGTTCGTCGGAGACAATAATTGTAAATAATAATGTAAATAGTAACTAACGACTTCTCATTTTCACCTACACTCTATGACGGTGCCATGACAAAGAACTTATACTTCAAAAGTAATTTAAATATTAAAAAACATAAAATTATTACGTATTGTGATGACAAAGGCAAAAATTTGGACATGATGTTAAATAACCATTTAAAAGGACAGCTGATTAGTAATTATTGTATGACTGGGGCATCCTTTAGTCATATAATGAATAAAGCTTTAACTAGTAAGCTTTGTCCTAATATCACATTAATAATTCTTATTGGGATAAGAGGCAATGAAAACAAAAATCAATTATTAAAATATATTGATTATCTAAATACCTTGAATGTACATAAAATTATGACTTCTTAAATTTACGCGAACACTACACATTGAATAAAACTAAAATTTATTAATGAATAATTTGTCAGTTACTAAATTCTGACAAAATAAGTAATCATCATCATCATCATCATTACAGCCCTTCACAAGTCCACTGCTGAACATAGGCCTCCCCCAAGGTATGCCACAAAGCACAGTCCTGAGCCACCTGCATCCATCGACTTCCTGCATATCTTACCAGGTCGTCACTCCATCTAGTGGGGGGTCGCCCTACACTTCGTCTACCGGTACGAGGCTGCCACTCGAGAACCTTTTTTCCCCAACGGTTGTCGGTTCTTCGAGCTATATGGCCGGCCCATTGCCACTTCAGCTTACTAATCCGTTAGGCTATGTCGGTCACTCTGGTTCTACTGCGGATATCCTCATTTCAAAGTTTATCACGCAGAGAAACTCCGAGCATAGCCCTCTCCATAGCTCGCTGAGCGACTTTGAGCGTCCTCATACGGCCAGCAGTGAAGGACCACGTCTCAGTTCCATATGTCATCACTGGCAACACGCACTGGTTGTACAACTTAGTTTTCAGGTTTTGAGGTATACCTGACGAAAAGATGCGTTGTAATTTCCCGAACGCTGCCCAGCCGAGTTGAATCCGTCGATTGACCTCTCGGTCGAAGTTGGACTTACCTAGCCGGACTATTTGTCCCAGGTAAACGTAAAAAATACCTAAATTAGTTTAATGTTAATAATTTGGATGGCACTAAAACTAAATTAATGAAATTCATAACTTCAAATGTCAAACATGTTGTTTTTTATAGAATAAAGGTTACAAACGAGCACACAGTCCACCTGAGGACTAAGATGGATTACCTCGTTCCAGTAAAAAAGGGTTTTCGGATCTCTACACTCACCATACGAAAAACAGCAGTATTATGCTGCTATTTTACGCTGGTATTTTGTGAGACCGTGATCCTTCACCAACCGGTGGACCCATTTGTGGTATAACCATAATATAACTGCAGCGTGGCTCTACCATGTATAATAACTAATGTAATTTTAAGTGGGGAGGAACTTAGTCTTGTTAATATCACCATATTTCTTGGAATCACAATACATGCTAAGCTTCAATGGGGCTCCCATATATGAAACTAGCAAGCAGAATTCGTTCTGCAGCATATGCTGTAAAAATATTACAAGTCTTACCAGTGTTGAAACAGCTAGACTAGTTTACTTTAGCTATTTCCATAGCATAATGTCGTTTAATTTTACTATGGGGACACGCCACTGACACTGAAATTATATTTGTTTTACAGAGGAGGGCTTCTAGAGCAATCTATGATTTAAAAAATTGCGCAGACAAAAAATTAGAGAAATTAATATATTAACTTTAGCCTCTCAATACATTATGAAAATTTAATGTTCACGAAAATAAAAATAGTTTTTCAAAAATAAGTGATATATATTCTGTAAATACCAGATACAGTGACAAACTAATAATACTAGTTACTCGACTCCACCAAGTCAGTAATTCATTTCTGGGGCGATGATATACGCTTTTACAACTAAATCCCAGAAAAAAATACAAAATTTGACCTGCACAAAGTTCAAAAACTTTATTTAACTAAGTTTGCTTAAAAATGTGTTATAATAATATTAAGGGCTATGATGATAATCCCTGGGAAGGGTGATCGCTACCAAGCTATTTCTAATTTGTTATATGTTGTTAATTGTAACATACATTATTGCAAGCTGTTTTTTTTTATAAAAGTCCCGCTGGGTTTCTGGGTTGTTGGTTCTTCCCAGGACAGAAGTTTTTCCGAACCAGTGGTGAATTAAAAAGGTGACTTTCTATAAGTATATCTACCTATATTGAATTTAAAAACGAAGTGTTGTAATATCCCGCACGTAGCCTAGCCAAGTTGAATCCGTCAAATGACCTCTCGGTCGAAGTTCTTTTTTTATTCACATGGCTTACAAACAGTCAACTTATACAATATCATCTCAAATAACAGAAAAGTTCCTTAAGCTAAGTGTAGTGACTAATTTTTACCCACCTCGTGAGGGCAAGTACGGGTTATGCCAGACTCGGACCGACTACCCGACCCTTTCAGACCCTTTTTACTGGAAAAGAGGCATTCCATCTTAGTCCTCACGGGTGACAACGCATCTGCATTTTGATTCGTAATCGAGGATTAAAAAGGAAAGTCAGCGTTTGTAAACGTTCAACTAAGAAACAGAAGGGAGGAATCGAGGCTTCTCTCGATCCGGCCTCCTATCACGCCTACGTTGGGTTCGAGAACAACGTATGTGATCTCCGCAAACGGAGTAACACACAATGGCGATAACCTCTTCCTTTTCAGAAAATAGGTTCAGGCGGGGATTACGGGTCTTCCGAAGTCGTCCCGGTCCCAACGTCTTAATTCTTCGATGTGGACTGTATAAATTTGAGGGATGAATTTCTTGGGAATAAAACAGCAATTATCTTCAAACCGTTCCGTGAGAGAGTAATCACTTTCCCTATCACTTCCCTACACTTTTTCTTCTTATTGACTGGTCTTGCACTTTTTCCTGAACTAATCCTGAAGGATTCCCGAACTAGTCCCGAAGGATTCCCGAACGAATTGCAAGAAAACTCGTTTACTGAGCTACCCCTGAGCTATACGCGAAAGTGAGCCGCGCCATTTGCGCGCCTGCGCAACTCAATTACATCAATTTGTACTATCACTCTATCACGGTTTTCTCAATTTATTTTGTATAAGACATACATTTATACAATTTACTTATAAAGATAGCACAAAAAATATCTTTACTACGATATACGTTACACTTTCATAACACAAAAAACCTTTTATTTATTTAACAAAATATACATATTTTACTCATATTGAACAAGTTGAAATTTCTTAAATATTTAACATTGAAAGTTAAAACAATGTTTCCCACACGAAATTATACATATCTTAACTAATACAATAGTTTAATTTACACTTTCTCTATTCATTTCACCATTAAAACACTTTTAAATTTCTTATACAAAACTATCATTATTTCACTTGTTCACAGGAATTTTCATATAAAAATAACACAGAATTCACCTTTTTTACACGTACAATCAATCTAAAATGTTTTACAAGTCATTACATACATAAATTGCTGAAATTACAAATATTTAAATTTCTACATATTTGGCCTCCTAAGTACGTGGCTAGCGTGCGTCTATGAGCTCACACTATTTGAACAACTAACTTTTGCACGGCTATCGACTATCAGTAAAAATGGAAAGTCTAATATCAACAATACTAGGTGAATAAATGCTTTTACACAATTCTCAAACTGTAGGAAACTATTTCTAATCAGATTCTTATCAGTTATCATCTTTCTTATCAAATAACATAGACAAAATATTTCATGATTCAATACATTGAAAATAGGCATTTGTTTTCATATAAAACATATCAAACTCATATAAGACAATACTTATGCAATTAATTTCCATTAATTCTACTTATGCACAGCGATCATGTCGACCGGGGAACAAATCCGGTCTCTAACTTGATTTTAATATTTCTTTAAATTAACATCATTGGAAAGATGATTTCAACCGGGGAACAAATCCGGTAACATAATTTATATCTTAAAAATTCCCTATATGAATTTATTAAGAAAATATTACTAAGAAAACGATAAACTGTTCCGGCCTGGGAGTCGAACCCAAGACCTTCATATCATTAATTCGATATTTCTTTAAGATTCAACTAAGCATTTCCTTATTAAAATATTGTTGCTCGACAATTTGCTTTTTAGAAGCTATTCGTAATCGGTTAACTAATAAATTGAAATATTCTTATAGGCGCGTCACCTACAATCTCCCCCCCCCGTGCATCAGCACCATCATTTGGGAGGCGTCGCGGGTACCAGGACTATTATTCTGGATGTAGGTCTCCTCAAGATACCTGTGCTAGTAATGACGTCAACCACTCTGGTGTGACCGTCTGGTCCCGGTAGCGTCCTACTAATCTTGCCTTTCGGCCACGTATTTCGTGGCAACGAATGATCTATTATCAAGACAATATCACCTTCTTTAGGTTCCATAAACTTTCCGTTATTACCTGTTCGAGGTATTAACGTAGGCATGTATTCTTTTAGCCATCTCGTCCAAAAATGGTCGGCTAACCTCTGTGCAGATTTCCAATTGAGTTGACCCGTCTGATGTTGCTCTAAAAATAATCCAGGTGGTCGATCACCACATGAGCGTCCCAGAAGAAAATGATTGGGTCTCAAACCCTCTTCAGGACTATCCATACTGAATGTTACCAGAGGTCTGGAATTTACAGTATGCTCTGCTTCTAAAAGCAACGTATGCAGAACCTCCTCTCGCGGGCTCCTTTCTTTGAGCGTAGCGGTCAACGCAATTTTAATTGATCTTACTAACCTTTCCCAGGCGCCACCCATGTGCGGTGCTCCCGGAGGTATAAATTTCCATTTAATATATATTTTAAATGACTCATTTTTCATGCCCTCATAGCATTCTTCGCATGCTTTCAATAATTCTTTATTCGCAGCTTTGAAATTTGTCCCGTTATCGCTGTATATAACGGCTGGTTTTCCTCTTCTGGCGATAAATCGCCTCAATGCCATTATCATTGACGCTGGTGTCAATGAGGCTTCTAATTCCAGATGTACTGCTCTGATGGTCAGACACGTAAATAAAACGCCCCAACGTTTTTCGTGTCGCCTACCTATAGTCACACTCATAGGTCCGAAATAATCCACGGCTGAGCATGTAAAAGGTGGTTCGTTGTGAGCTATTCTCTCCAGAGGAATATTTCCTTGTGGCACGTTCTGCGGTTTTGACCTGTATGTCCTGCACCACTGACAGTGATGTGACACACTTCGTACTACATTACGCAAGTTCAAGACATAAAATTTTTGGTTCACCTTATTCATCACCGTCTGGTGATTGGCATGTCCAAAATGATGATGAACTTCTCTAATCATCATTTTAACGATTTCGTGTTTACCGTCTAATACGACAGGTTTTCTACTTTCCTCGGTCAAATTAGACTTAAAAGGTAAACGCCCATTTAAACGGAGTAAGTTATCTTCTTCTATTTCCATAGATAATTTACTTAAGCGTGAACTTCTTTCGACGCTTTTGCCTGCTTTCAAGCATTTTATTTCCAAATGAAAACACTCGTCTTGAACGAACTTCCAAATTAATAATTCAGCTTTTTTCAAGAGCGCTATGTCCAACGCGCTATTTGGTCCTTTAACCGACTTTGCTAAAACTTCGTTGGAACACATAACCGACTTTTCGGCTGCGTGGTCGGGTCCTTTAACCGACTTTCTTAAACTCTTTAATTTTTCTACCGCTTGTAAGGTGCGTGTAGTTGCCCCAAGGAATTTCTTAAAACTGCTAAATCGTCCGTAGTCGGGTAGACTTAACGGTTCTTACTTTCTCAGCGTATTTACGCCTTTTGGCGATTTTTCTTCACCTGTTTCTAAGCTATTTATGGTGTCCACTTGTTTGGGCCATAAATCAGGACTTTTCCTGAGGAATTCAGGTCCTTGAAACCAGCGTTGACTTACATCGAAGGTGGAAGGAAAACTTCTAGTGGCGTCGTCTGCCACGTTTTGTGACGTTGGAACCCATCGCCATTCACATGGTTTACTATGATCTTCGATCTCAGCCAATCGATGAGCAACAAATGGTTTAAAAGCGCGAGGATCTGACTTAATCCACGCTAACACTGTACGTGAATCCGTCCAAAATACTCTCTCGGATATCTCGTACTTGCTCTCTTCACTAACTGATGCAGCTAGTCGACTGCCCATAAGAGCTGCTTGCAATTCAAGCCTTGGAATCGACATTGGTTTCAGCGGCGCCACTCTTGCCTTTGCGGCGATCAGCGCAATCCGCCTTTCTCCTAGGTCGTCCGTGGTGACGTAATACACCGCGGCAGCGTATGCTTTTTCATTAGCATCCGTGAAGGTGTGTAATTCTCCCTTGCCGACGCCTTCAGCAACGGGTCTAGGTACTTCTAAATTACCTAATTTCTTCACTTCCGATATCCATTTACAAAATAACACGTGTAATTCGTATGTAACTTCTTCATCCCAAGAGATGCCTGTCCTCCATACTTGCTGGATCAGCGACTTCCCTTGAATCGTTATGGGTGATGCGAGTCCTAAAGGATCGAAGACTGACATCACAGCGCTAGTTATCTCCCTCTTCGTAGGCGGTCGTAAACCTTCCATCACCTCTTCCGGTGTGTTACGAAGACTTATGGAGAAACTTATTATGTCCCGTTTGTTATTCCAAATCAAACCTAAATTGCGCTCTGTGTGCTCTTTATCTCCCAGCGAAGCACTGTCGCTCTTATATTTATTTTCCATTTTACATAAAACCTCGGGTCGGTTGCTAGCCCATCCCCTCAGTTGGAAAGAAGCACGTTTATGTAATTCATACATATCATTTACTATCCTTTCGGCCGTCGTCACGTCGGGAAATGCCTGTAGATAGTCATCCATATAAAAATTGCTTTCCGTAGCGGAAGCTGCTTCTGGATAGATATGTGCGTTATCCTGCGCATTTCTATTCTTCACATACATAGCGATGCATGGTGATGATGCCGCTCCAAATATGAGTGACGTCATTCTATACTCTTCCGGTGGCGCGTCACGATTGTGCCGCCATAAGAATCGAAGGCTATCCCTGTCTTCTTCCCGGATTTTCACTTGCAGGAACATTTCTTAAATGTCTGCCATCACTGCCACGCTTCCTTCTCTGAATCGTAGCAGAACTCCATACAACGACTTCAATAAATCCGGTCCGGTTAACAATGCATCATTGAGACAACGTCCGCCCGTCCTTGCGGCGGCGTCGAAAACTATCCTTATTTTCTTTTTCTGTGGGTGAGTCACTGCGAAGTGAGGAAGATACCACGTGCGTGGGGAAATGGAAATATGGTTCGCTTTATCTGCGTAACCGTTAACGATGAGATTTTCAATTTGCTTCTCATATTTCTTTTTCAACTCGCTATTTTTATCGAGCTTCTTTTCGATATTAAACAGGCGACTTTCAACCAGCGCTCTATTCGACGGCATGCACTCGTTATCTGTGCGCCATAACAAAGCAGTTTCGTAGGTAATAGGTATACGACGTACCGTTTTGTTCAAAATACTTAAAGCTCGTTCTTCTGGGTCGTTCACGGGCTTTCTAGCCGACACTCCCAGAGATTCCAAACTAAAATAATCCTTGATCAATTTATCCATATCTTCCTCCTTCTTGGTGGAAATGTGGTTAACGATCTTGATCGGTTTAATACCACCCGATATGTGACCATGTAAAACCCATCCAAGTTTGGTGAGCGATGCTACAGGTAGGTTCTTACCTCCTGAAATTAATTCACGAGTAACTATGAGATGCCAATTGTCCTGGCCAATTAATATGGTAGGTCGGGACCTCTCATACATCAACTCATCCTTAATCGGTGTCAAATGAGAACACCGTTGCAATAATTCTCGGCTTACCGACTGCGGAGAAAGGTTAAGTGACTTAATTGTTTGTACACTTATCTCCTCTAAGTCGTTCGAGTAAATGCCTTTTATCTTAACGTTTAAGCGATACGAACTGTCGTCGTTAATTCGCTTACCTCCCACGGCTTCAATACGTAATTCTTCTTTACGTCCGCGAGGCGCTAACTTCTGAGCCATCCACTCCTCTATGAGTGTCATGGTTGATCCCTCATCCAGAAGAGCTGTTGTCTTGACCTTTCCTCTAGGTCCATACAACTTGACCGGTATAATCTTTGAGTGTGCACATGCCAGTGCATTCACAGTACTAACAGTTGTAATTTGAGCCTCTTTACCCCCCTCGTCCCCTTGCGGCGAGGTATTTTCATTGGGGTATCGGTGTAGCATTCGATGATGTGCCATTCTACATCCCTCTACACCACATTTTTTCCCTTTGCACTCTAGCCTCATACGGTTAGGTGACAAACATTGGAAACATACTTTCGCTTTTTTAACCGCGTCCCATTTCTCGCGATTATTCATGTCCTTAAACTTGTAACAACTCACTATAGAGTGTTCCTTGTTGCATATAACACACTTATGTGTTACCCGACTTACAAGCTTGTCCTGGGTTATCATAACCACTTGTCGGTTGTGCCCTTTATTATTTCGGCGTTCTAGACGCTCGCTGGTAATACTTCGGCGCTCATAGCGCTCGCTCTTGACACGGTTACGTACAGACCCCTTTGCAGTGTGTACGGTTTGCTTCCTGAATTCAGGACGCTTCCGTTTTTAGGCACATTTTCATTGCTTAAGGACGTTCCAAATTGTTCACTCAATAAATTTAAAAACTTGGCCATCTTCTGTAACTCTGGCTCCAAAGGATGCTGAGCTCGATATTCAAACCATTTAAATTTAATCATAGTTCCGAGTTTTTCTACTATGCGGCTTACTAAATCCGGTGAGTATAAATACTGTGGTTGATTCAACGCTTGTATTGTAGCAACCACGTTCGTAATACGACTTGCAAAAGATCCTATATTTTGGCAATCTTCTGCCAATCTTGGCATATGTTTTACATTCTCGATTTCGGCTAGAATGAGCATCTCAACCCTACCGAATCTTCTTTCGAGAGCGTTCATTATTTCTTCAGGTTCACACAAAGTAAACAACAATGACTTAACCGCTTCCTTACACGACATTCTGCACCCCTGAAAATTGGCTTCTTGTATCTTCAAACACCGTTTTGAAAACTATCCATTCACCCGGGTCTCCATCGAACACCGGTAATTCCTGGAGGAAATGAAGCTGGGAAGACTTATCTTTACCCGCTATCTTTATTGCACTCACAATCGCTTTGGTCAATTCTGACACCTCACTCGCGTGTGTTTTCTGTGCATTTCCTTGGTTGCGCTCGACCTCCGCCCCTTTGCGACGTGATCCTTTACACGCTTCCTTATCAGTAATATCGGGTTGTGTTACACTAACCGGCGCGCTCATTATGGTCTGTTGAACCCAACTCCTTACGAAAGGTTCCACCTGAGTATTCCGCTCTTCATCACCCTCACTCGAGTCGATCTCCTCTTCTCGGTTGAGTCGTGCCAACTCCAATTGAGACTTGGCTAAGGCAGCAGCTGCCTGTGCTCGTTCGAGCTCTGAGCGTTCGAATTTAATCCGCGCCTCTAATTCGGCTTTCAGCCTCGCCGATCGCGATGACCTACTACCTCTCTGTGACCCTTTGTCACTAGTGTGCCCGATTACTGTCCTTGACGATGCCGCTTCTTCGGTCCTTTGACCTACTTTTTCGACTACCGTTTCACTCCTGGATATAACGGATTGTTGTGCGGTGCTGGCCTGCGTACCACTGGTGTCCGTCCTGTTGCTTGTCGTTGCCATGGACGCCCCTGAGTCCCACGTGCATGTGGACGTATCGGTGGTGGCTCCACTTGAAGGAGTTGTTCCACTCGAAGCACTAGCTGTGGTCGCTCCAGATGATTCCGCCTCTTTAACTTTTCTTGAGAGCCCTGTTCTTGTCCTGCTTCCTTCGCTCCTCTCTGTCTGGTCTTGTGCCTTCTTCATCTTGCAGGAAGGTGATTGTTGGCCTACGGTCCCTAACCGTCCCTACGGTCCCTACAACCCCTTACCTACAACCCTTCTACACCCCAACCTAACCCCACTACCCCTCCCCCCTTATCTCCCAACCCTACAACCTTACTACCACCCTAACAGCCCTATCAGCCCTATCAATCCTGAACGGGGCCTACCGAGGTGAGCCGTCCAGGGATGGAGTCGTGCAGGAATGGAATGGAGGAAAGGTTTAGGAACTATCCCGCCAAGGAATATGACGAAACAGTCGAGCGGTAGTGGAAGCGCAGTCTCGCTCGAGAGAACTGCTCCACCCGAAGGTGTTGTGCCAGAGCCCAACCGTTTGGCACCGTTAGGTGGTCGGGATGTATGCTGCGCTTCGTCGTCCAGTCGCCGGTGACGCCTCGTCCAAGCGCCCTCCTCCGGCCGCGATGCAGTCAGGTGCCCACGAGCACCCTCGCCTGGCAGCAGCAGCGGTGGATGCTTCTTCTTCTTGCACCCTCTGATGACCCGACAGGAAATGCCGGACACGGTCGTCCGACAGGAAATGCCAGACACGGTCGTCCGACAGGAAATGCCGAGCACGCTTGCCCGACAGGAAAAATGCCAAGCCCTGCTTGGCCACGATGAGTGCCTTCACAAGACACCTGTGCCTGGCTGCGATACGTGCCCCATGCGAGCACACGCCCTAAGCCGCGATCCCGGTTTTCTTTCTTCCGGTAGTTCCAGGTCCAGTCCTTCTGCGCTGACCTGGTCTTCTGACCTTTGGTCCTGTTGCTTCAGCTCAAACCTCCGACTTCCTTCGGTTGCTGATCTTCACTCGGCTCCGAAGGTCTCTTTCTCCACAACCAGCAGTCCACAGCTGGTTCCTTGATCCTGGCTGCGAAGGACCAATTGAAAAGGAACCAGGCAGGCTTAAACGTTCGGGCTCTGAAACAGAAGGGGGGAGTCGAGGCTTCTCTCGATCCGGCCTCCTATCACGCCTACGTTGGGTTCGGGAACAACGTATGTGATCTCCGCAAACGGAGTAACACACAAGGGCGATAACCTCTTCCTTTTCAGAAAATAGGTTCAGGCGGGGATTACGGGTTTTCCGAAGTCGTCCCGGTCCCAACGCCTTAATTCTTCGACGTGGACTGTATAATTTTGAGGGATGAATTTCTTGGGAATAAAACAGCAATCATCTTCAAACCGTTCCGTGAGAGAGTAATCACTTTCCCTATCACTTCCCTACACTTTTTCTTCTTATTGACTGCTGGTCTTGCACTTTTTCCTGAACTAATCCTGAAGGATTCCCGAACTAATCCCGAAGGATTCCCGAACGAATTGCAATTTTTATTTTTTTTTTATTTTTTTTTTGCGCCCGAAGCAATTAAAGGGCTATCCTGTACGTAGGGAGGCGGAAAATGCATTACGCATACCACGATAGCCGGTCTATCGTGGTTATGAGGGACTCACTGTCCTATCGGGGACCCTAAGTGATACCCTCTAAAAACCGCCTTTGGGGACAGGCAGCCGGCTGATTAAGCTCTATTGTGCCTTATCATGAGCGACCCTCTTTTGGGATAAGAAGGCGCAGGCGGCTAAGAGCCGCTGAGGGAGTGCCTACGAAGGCAAATTAATGCTGGTTAATACAATAATTTAAACTAATTAGAGTTGGCCTGAGCCGCCAGGAGGCAGTTCAGGTCGTTTGACAGTTTATTAGGCGGGTCCGAGAGAGAGTTTCTCGGCCTGCGGACACGATAGCGAGAGGGGGGTGGGGCTGCATAAGAAGCCGCCTCACGAATTAAATTGTTTGGGTGCGACTCTGAGGCTTTGAAGAAAGTCTCAGAGAGTTTTTTGAGGAATTGTTGAATTGTTGGGAGCTCTAAGTCCCGATGAAGGTCAACATTACGGACGTACCAAGGTGCGTTCGCAGCTCGACGACAGAAGAGGTTCTGAACTATTTGGAGTTCATTTAAAATATTAGGGTTTGCGTGGGCAAAGACGGGGCCCGCGTAGGAACGAATTGCAAGAAAACTCGTTTACTGAGCTACCCCTGAGCTATACGTGAAAGTGAGCCGCGCCATTTGCGCGCCTGCGCAACTCAATTACATCAATTTGTACTATCACTCTCTCACGGTTTTCTCAATAATTTATTTTGTATAAGACATACATTTATACAATTTACTTATAAAGATAGCACAAAAAATATCTTTACTACGATATACGTTACACTTTCATAACACAAAAAACCTTTTATTTATTTAACAAAATATACATATTTTACTCATATTGAACAAGTTGAAATTTCTTAAATATTTAACATTGAAAGTTAAAACAATGTTTCCCACACGAAATTATACATATCTTAACTAATACAATAGTTTAATTTACACTTTCTCTATTCATTTCACCATTAAAACACTTTTAAATTTCTTATACAAAACTATCATTATTTCACTTGTTCACAGGAATTTTCATATAAAAATAACACAGAATTCACCTTTTTTACACGTACAATCAATCTAAAATGTTTTACAAGTCATTACATACATAAATTGCTGAAATTACAAATATTTAAATTTCTACATATTTGGCCTCCTAAGTACGTGGCTAGCGTGCGTCTATGAGCTCACACTATTTGAACAACTAACTTTTGCACGGCTATCGACTATCAGTAAAAATGGAAAGTCTAATATCAACAATACTAGGTGAATAAATGCTTTTACACAATTCTCAAATTGTAGGAAACTATTTCTAATCAGATTCTTATCAGTTATCATGTTTCTTATCAAATAACATAGACAAAATATTTCATGAATCAATACATTGAAAATAGGCATTTGTTTTCATACAAAACATATCATACTCATATAAGACAATACTTATGCAATTAATTTCCATTAATTCTACTTATGCACAGCGATCATGTCGACCGGGGAACGAATCCGGTCTCTAACTTTATTTTAATATTTCTTTAAATTAACATCATTGGAAAGATGATTTAAACCGGGGAACAAATCCGGTAACATAATTTATATCTTAAAAATTCCCTATATGAATTTTTTAAGAAAATATTACTAAGAAAACGATAAACTGTTCCGGCCTGGGAGTCGAACCCAAAACCTTCATATCATTAATTCGATATTTCTTTAAGATTCAACTAAGCATTTCCTTATTAAAATATTGTTGCTCGACAATTTGCTTTTTAGAAGCTATTCGTAATCGGTTAACTAATAAATTGAAATATTCTTATAGGCGCGTCGCCAACAAGGATAGATGTAGATGTCTATGGGCCACAGCAACCACTTACCATCAGGTGGGCTGTGTGCTCGTTTGTCACCCTATCCTATAAAAAAAAAAGACTAAAACCCCATGTTGTTTCACCTTCGCCGCATATTGGCAGGGTCACGGGAACGCTTTCGCACAAATCCGCGGCCTCATTAGCGCCAGCCGCCCCATGGCCGTCCCTCCTCAGGTAGGACTTCTCCTCCTCATTTTCCATTTCAGGTAAGGCACACCAGGAATACAAGGCGTGCCTCCCTCCACGGCCCCCAAGTCCACTGCGTAACAGACCCCCGAGTCCGATAAGCGGAGGTCATGGAGCCAGGAAAAACGAGCGCTTTGAAGCATTAGCCTTCCCGACCCCAGCGGTGGATCTGGTCTTTGGATCCACCAACAAAGTTTCGGCGGCATCTTAATACCGACACTTCGCTCCCTCCCCCCCATCCCCCACCACCACCATCGCATCAACGGTGCCGCTGTGCCAGAGTCGCGGAGGACGAGGCGAGTCGCCATACCAACACTTTCTCCTCATGCGACCCCACCTCGGCTGCACCGGTAGGAGGAGAAGATACACTTTCCCCGCAGCCCACCGACACACATAAGAAGTTGCATCAGGATGCACTTCGATTGAGCTCGCCAAACCCACTTGGAATGGCCACCTCGGGTCGGCCCAACACCTTGGGCCAGCCAAGTAGGTTCCTCTTCGTTCACTGCGGGTGACCAAGCGACCGCTACTAAGCCCCCCCCCCCCCCCACGATAAAACAAAATTATAATTAAAAAAATTAAAATTAACAAGTTCAAAATATTAGTTTAATAAAGCTAAAAGTAATATAACGGCTGCTCCGTTATATTTCTTTTATTATTATAAGTGTTTCAACTGAAAACGGGCAACCTATAAAAAACATTTAAATCAATTTAAATGATAAATAAGACCAAGGGTAAAGATAAATTTATCTAGGCAAGATTATGTTTTCCTTCGTACTTTCTAATGAAAATTTATTTTAAAACGCTACTTCGTGGATTAATAGACCTGAAAGACCGTCCTCTTGAATATCTACGTTGAAGCTGGCTATGGAAATTAACATGACTTATTTTCCATTATATTACACAAATAATTAATCGTTTTACTATAAATGCTCGTCAGCATCTGTGCATACTACATTCGGATCTCTGTGAACAAGTAAAATTATTTAAAGAGTAATTTAAAAATCCCGACTACTTTTTGTATTTGCAGATACAATATATAAATATATAACCTATATACTTATATATTATATTATATAGCCTATGTCAATCCCACAATTAAGACGAATCTAACGACAGCCCATACGTTAAAATCCATCAAGCCTTTTAAGCTACAAGCTACGTGTCAAAGAAATATTTTTAAACATTCATATATGTACTTGAGAAACATTACCCTACTTCTGGGGCACTCGTATAATAAAAAGAAGCCTGTCTTAGGGCCCTCTTTTATACTATATTTAGGTCATAAATCATTTTGAATCATTTTGTATAAAAGGATTTGATCAAATGTAAATAATCTTCTTGTGTTTAGAGTATAAATTGAAAGCTTTTAAATAGGAAATATTAAGGGTTTAGGGTTAGGCAATTAAAAAAAACTTGTAAGGACTCCAAAGTCATCATTTACAGACCTGCCCAAGTCCACAGTTGAACATAGGCCTCCCTCAAGGAATTACATAAAGCACAGTCATTAGCTACTTGCATCCAGCGGCTTCCCGCATGTTTTACCAGGTCGTCACTCCATCTAGTGGGCGGGACGCCCTACACTTTGCCTACCGGTACTAAGCTACCACTCGAGAACCCTTAACTTTACTTACTTAACTTAACTGAATGTTCTTCCCCATCGGTTAAAAGCTCACTTATAAATATATGTATATAAGGGGTTCCCTACTTGCCTTGCATATTCAACTTATGTTCTGAATAAGAATTTAAAGAGAGTAAATAAGAAGAGGGAAGCTAATATTAAAAAACCACTTTTAATAAAAGTAAAAACTGATTTCAAAGAACTGAGGTTGGTGCTAGCACACTATAGAAGAATTAAAGCTGCAGAATGTGAAATTATGGTCTGCTTTTAAGTTATTTGAATTCGGCTCTTATTTTTTATATTAAACTTTTTTAGCCTTTGAGTGGAGTAATGAATATGGCAAACATAATATCTAAATATAAACATTAAAAACTTTACTTCTATTTTGTCACCGTTAGGGGTGGTCTTTTCCAACTTTATAGTATAACCTAAATGAAACTAATTTTACATATTATGTCGCGCATATCAACTTATTTTCAATTCTCGATGTGCGCACCAAAATCGGACCGAAAAATCAATAATTTTAACTGAAGGTAGCCGTGGTTTGCTATGACATTGGAACATCGAACACCTCACAATTATATTTAATGATATTTTTATCTGAATATTTTAAAAGGTACTAGGTATGTAAAATATAAAAAATATACTAAAATATGTTTAACAAAAGTTATTACCATAAAATTTAAATTACAAATATATGTATTTAAATTAGAGTAAGAGTCGTTCATGTTTTCCCAATTCTAGAGGGGTGAGGCAAAGAGATCCACTATCCCCAAAACTCTTCTCTGCAATATAATACACTTCAACATATGCTACCACAGTTGGCGAATGCAAGCCGAGTAGTTGGTCTTACTATGAATAAATCGAAAACAAAAGTAATGACAAACAGTGAAGAAATTGACATAAGAGTAGATTATGAAGATATTGAATATGTTATAAAATACACATATTTAGGGCAATTAATATAATTTAGAGATCATACAGACATGGAAATAGACAGAAGAGTAGCTTGTGCTTGGAAAAGATACCGGTCCCTTAAAGAAATATTCAAAAGTAAATACTTTCCTATAATAGCCAAGAAAAAAGTGTTTAACTCCTGTATCCTTACCATGTCTTATATATGGATGCCAAACCTGGGCGTTGAATCAGAAACATCTTCTAAAACTGAGAACATGTCAAAGGGGAATTGAAAGAAGTATGTTGGGCGTGACGCTAAAATACCGCAAAAGAGCAGAAGATATTAGATCTACAACAAAGGTGGAAGGCATAATTAAGAAAAAAACCTACTTAAGGCTACAGTCTTTTAAAGTTGACTCACATCGAATCATTAGCGCCACTTTGATTTCTTTTTTTACAGCAAATTATTGTTTCAGAGTAAAATATTTTGATAACACATAAATACCCAGATTATAAGTAATGGCAAAATTTTTTTTTTTGGTTCATCTATGTGGTCTATGTTAGATAAATCAAACGGTAAATAGAGCTCTCTCGCACCCAACGCAATTTCGAGCTTTGTTCGTGTACCATTATAAGGCAATCGATAATAAAAAGGCGAAATCTATTCAGCGCGTTAATAGCTAAACATCTTCATCTCCAAAATGCGCTGTTGCTTTTTTTCTAAATATCTTTCATTGTCTTAAATAAGAGGTCTCAATTTCGTTAAATTTCGCTGTTTTCGCCTCATAAAAAACTATTTGTTTCATAGCAATAGCTGAAAATATTTATGCTATAATTATTTTTTTCTCAAGGGCAGGTGTTTAATTAGACAAATATTAAAAAATAATAATTTAAACCACTTTATTTCAAAATTAATAATTCATTCGATCGACCTATAAAATATTGACTTTATAAACAATAATTGCGGGCAATATTCCTTAGTAGCCGCTGAGCGGCTGTAGCGTTCAGACGTCTTGTCTGTGCCAAATTTTTGCACTTCCTCTCGCTCTAACATTCCTCTTTCTCTCTCTTTCCCTAATCTTGGTTGCGCATTGTTACGAATTGAAAGTTTCTCTACTTTATTATTTTTTGCATATAATTCTTTAAGGGTTTATAAATCATTTTGTATTTGTTTTATAACTTTTAATTTCGATATGGACCATAAACGTAAAAAATATGCTTGTACCAGAAAACGAAAATTGAAATCAAACGTTGAAGCAATGAACAGAAATAGAATTCAAAAGTAAGTTTTTTTGTGTTTCATAGTAAAATAGTTAACAACGTGCATATGTGTGAGCACTTGGTTAAATATTAGGTATATAATTAGGTACCTAACCTACATATTATGTAAGTTCTTCAAGGAAATATAGAAGTATTATACATTTTTGGATTGCACATGATGTTTTGTTTACAAGCGACAGTAGCCTAATGGCAGGGAGCGGACCGCGAACTCAAAAAGGTCGTGGGTTCGAATCCACCATTCGACTACTGGCGTGAACCACTCGTAACACAAGCAATTTAAGCTTACCACGAGTGGTTAATGTCCTTTTTTTTAAAAAAAAGTACATTATGTTTTTATAGAAATACTTTTTTAATTTAATTTTTAAGTGTCATAAGGAAAATTTCGTCTTTTTGATTTTCAACTAGAGATTTCCTTGTTACCGGTAGCTGCTGATGTCGAGTTAATGACATTTTTAGATACGAAAACTATTCAGTAATACACGTAGACTACAAGTAAACTATTAAGTAATATCCTCAGCATCCCGTAATTTATTGTACGCCCACTATGGCCAATTTTGGATATAATGTGGCGTCAAACTGCTTACGACGTCCAATATACGGACGTCAAATAGGAGACTTAGCGCAATGTTCGCAAATTGTCATGCTGATCACAGAAACGTCAAAATCTAAAAAAATTGGACGTCATTTTTCTTCCTCTTTAGCTTCCTGAGCTAATTGATTCTCGCATGGAACGCTCGATGCCAATCAAAGACCCTCCATACATCATTCAAGCCATTGCGAATAAATTAAAAAAAAGCGCTAAGTCGTCCGTCGATGCTGCTGTACAAGAATAGTAATTCATGCATATAGGTAAATGCTATACAAAGTTACATTATACTTTAATGAGAAACTATAAATATGTGTGATAGTGGACTGTTTGTACTTATATAGAAATTATTTTGAGTTTTTTTAAATCTATTTTAGTATTTAGAACTACTTGACGTACTTGACGGATTTTCGATAGTGTCATCGACTTATTACGAAACCCTCAGTGCACGACTCATTCTAGCACTTGCCAGATTCATTTGAATAATCAATAATACGAGTACATGTTATACAGGTTCTAGATGATTATCTTTTAGAAACCTTTTCAACAAAACAACAAAAATTATACAAACTTAAAATATATTTTTTTTGTGTAACGAATTTTGTAATAAAAGCATGGAACAAAAATAGATACGAGGTAGAAAATCTGTATGTGAAAATTTGTTAGCTAATTATCAATAATCCTGTATATTAGATAAATTGATACTGGAAAATCTTAGTAGAGCAACTTTCCACGCTACGGCCAGAAAGATAACTGCGGTGGCGGTACATGAAGTGGCGGGGCAGGGAGGGTGTAGATGTGTCACCAGAACGCAATTTTTCTGTTTTGCTCTGAAAGACTGGGCTCTTAAGTGAAAGTTCTAATGCATGCTGTGTTTACTAGTAAGTAGTCACTACACTTAGCCTAAGAAATTTTTCTGTTATTTAAGATTGTTATAGTGTAAGTTGACTGTTAGTAATCCATATGAATAAAAAAAATTAGACAGTTAAAATGGCGATGGACAGGACATATGGCAAGAGAAAGCAGGATAAAATAGACGCAAATCAAAACAGAATGGCAACCATGAGATGGATGGAAAGAGGTAGACAAGCAAAAAGATAGACAGACGATATCAAGATTATTGGAGGGACGATCGAAACTAGAAAATCTAACAACAGAGAAGAGTAGAAAGAGCTGGAAAAGGGCCTATGTGTCATAGGACACGCTGATCACTAAACTTGGAAAACCGATATGTTAGATTATAATTAAGTTAAAACAATCATATACTATGTAAAACAAAATGTTTAGTATCAGCAATAAAGGCTTAATAGAAAAGAGTCGTTCATAAATACCGGGTACGCGAGAAGTAAAAATTGATGAATTTATTCCACTTTGATTTTGACGTGTAAACCTAAGAATAAAATATAAATATATATAAATAGAATAGTGAGCAGACTTAAATATAAGAAATTTAGCCTAATTATGATAACTTATATGTTTCTACAAAAAATGTGCGTAATAATATATTCATCCTATACCCACAGAAATGTCGCATCTGAACAAATTAATTTCACGAGTTTTTGACACGAGGTCGCATCTTAGGAACAATTTGTTTTTTGTTTTTTTTTTTTTGTAGAAGAGGGGACAAACGAGCACACGGCTCACCTGATGTTAAGTGACTATTGCAGCCCATGACCAACCAGAACACCAGGGGAATTGCGGGCTTTAGAAAAGAGTAAGCTCTTTTCTTGAAGGTCCCCAGGTCGTATCGGTCCGGAAAAATAGCCGGTGGTAAACTATTCCACAGAGAGGTCATATGCGGAAGAAAACTCCTTGTGAAACGTACAGTGGTAGACTGCCAAGCATACAGATGGTGTGGATGGTATCAGGACTTTTACCGCGTAATGCGTTCACGAAATTTAGCGGCTGGGATTAATCCGAACAATTCCTCAGACCACTCCCCGTGATATATACGAAAGAGAATGCAAGGAGATGCAACATCTCTTCGCAGCACCAGTGAATCGAGCCGATCGGAAAGCACTCGGTCGTCGACGATTCAAGCCGCTCTGCGCTGGATGCGGTCAAGTGGAAGGAGCTGGTACTGTGGAACCCCAGCCCAGATATGGTAAAAGTATTCCATGTACGGTCGAACCTGCGCTTTGTAAAGTTGCAGGCGATGTGCCGGCATGAAATACTGTCCCACTCTGATGAGCACGCCAAGCTTTTTAGAGTCCAATCTGGCCTTCTCTTCCAAGTGACCACGAAACGGTACATCACTCGATATGTCGACGCCAAGGATTCCGATACTGGCTGAGGCAACAAGGAGTGTGCCTTAAAACTGAGGAGATACGACAAAGGGGTTCTTTTTAGCGGTTAACGCGCAAACTTGTGTCTTCTGAGGGTTAAACTGGACTAGATTTAGTCGCCCCCAATCCGAGACTCTGTTCAGCAAAGACTCGACTTCAGATACAAGTTTGTCCCGGTACTCGGAGACGTTTTTCCGAGAAATATTGGCACGGCCGGTGTACAGAGCATCGCCAGTGCTGTCATCTGCATAGCAATGAATGTTACGGGTTTGCAACATATCATTGATATGCAGAAGAAACAGCGTTGGCGATAGCACGCAGCCTTGTGGAACACCAGCATTAATAGGCTTGTAATCGGAGCTTGCACTGTCTACAACGACCTTTATGCTCCGATCTGCAAGAAAGCTGGTGATCCAATTGCACAATTTCTCGGGAAGCCCATAGAAAGGGAGCTTCGAAAGAAGCGCTTTGTGCCAAACCCGATCGAAGGCCTTCGCAATGTCCAAACTAAGCCAATGCCTCCCCCTTGGACTGTACTGCCTTCGCCCATCTACAAATTAGGTGGACCAGAAGATCACCAGCTGATCGAGCACGACAAAAACCGTATTGGCGATCACTAATCAGCTGGTGATCCTCAAGGTACCTCATGAGCTGGCAGTTTATAATGGACTCCATTGTTTTGAAGAAGAAGGAGGTGATGGCGATAGGCCTGTAGTTGGACGGGTCTGAGCGGTCGCCTTTTTTAGGGATCGGATGGACGAAGGCCGTCTTCCGTGATTTTGGGACCGTGGAGTAGGAGTACCGGAAAAGACGCGTCAGAACCGGTGCCAATTCTGGAGCACACGTCTTCAGCACAATTGGGGGGATTCCGTCAGGCCCACTCGACTTGTGAATGTCCAGGGAGAGGAGTGCTTTACGAACCAAGTGCTGTGTGAACTGCACCTCCGGCATGGAGCAGTCACACCGCGGGATGTTCGGTGGCGTACTCCCCCTGTCATCGAGAGTCGAGTTGGACGCAAAGAAAGAGCCTAGGAGATCGGCATTCTCCTTTGCGGTATGGGCCAGTGAGTCATCCTCCCTGTGCAGGGATGGAAGAGATGGCTGAAAGAAATTCCCCTGGACAGCCTTGGCCTTGACAGAGACCAGAATGCACGGATTCCAGAAGGAAGGCGAACTAGTTTCTCGCCAATTCTGCCTATGTGCTCTGACTTTGCAATGACTCTTTTGAAGGACCTGGAGGTGGAATTATACTTCGTTTTTAGAACGCTGGTGTTTACATCCCGGGACGGTGATGCGTCAGCCCAGGCTTGGTAGCACTCCTGCTTATAGCTTAGGAGCTCCGTTTGCCCCAAGCAGTTGTAGTCTTGAGTGGAATTTGCCCCCCCCCCCCCCTCCCTCCCCAGAATACGCGTGGAAGCCTGAGCACCCACGCTCAGAAGTGGAGTAACTTGGTCGTGGATGCTCAGTGAAGTATTCTCCAGGGTTGTTGGTACCTGGGGTAGTCTAATTAATTCCGCTACCATGTTGATGGGGAGGGGGGGGGGGGGGAATTGGGCCTCCGGCCAATGCGGAAGCACAGCTTCCACTTCACTCCGGTATTCTTTGAGATCGTGGTACCACCCTGGTTTGAGCCAGCCCTTACGTGCAACAGCAAAGCTGCCGCGTGGCTCTACCACTGTTAAATTATCAAATTCAAATCAATCAAATAGTACTGTTGTTTTATTATCAATCTATATTACTTTTTATTGATTAATTATTATCTTACTAACCGATTAAAAGTTATTCCTTGACATTTACTAACATTTCTTGAATTATTTGTGCAATATCCAAAAACATGACGTGGCATATTTCATCGAGATTTTTTTTATATAATTAATCAACACGTGTCAACTTACTAGCGCCTAGCGTGTGACTGAGTAAAGTGCGGGGACAACGCCGCAATTGAATGAGACAGCGTAACTAAATGCAGTGTCGCCCCTAGTACGTAGTACATAATAGCTCAATGTTAATAGCATAGTGGTGGGGAACTCCGTAAAACGATATTATGATAATTATGAATAAATACCCAAAATATTACAAATTATTAAAAATTGTCTATTTATCATTGTGTACGAGTTAGTAATCCGACAAAAATATGGGGAGATAAAACGGATACAGATGAAACGGCGTTACGTGCTTTCTGAAGCATAAGGATGAAACACTGCTAAACTTTTGACTCCGGGCTGCTACTGAGAATTTCTTAATAGAAAACCCAACTGATTTTAAGCCCGACGACACCTATTACTTAAAGGTCAAAAAACTTTCCTAGGTCGAGTTTAGTTTTATTTTTCGTTTGTTTACGGGATAAGACAAAATATAGATACTAACGCAATTTCATTTATTTTGTTAATATAGGCATTCGGTTTTAGGTAGGCATTGGATTGTAGATTTCATTTTAAATTTGGTAATTTTATACTTTCGCAGTCCCCTAGCTTTTTGGCTCCAGAAAATCGAAAAATCATCCGATTTCGATTATTTTTTTAAATCTTCGTTTTTACGGCGGTTTAATGGAAAATATCTCTACTGTGGATTTCATATAGTTTTATTACTTTACGAGCTCGGTACTTAGGGCATCCCGACTCGGACAGGTTAGGTTAGAAGGATATGGCGGGGTCGAATGAGCGAGCAAAGCTACGTTGTGTTTTTTTTTGCGCCCGAAGCAATTAAAGGGCTACCCTATACGCAGGGAGGCGGAAAATGCATTACGCATACCACGATAGCCGGTCTATCGTGGTTATGAGGGACTCACATCCTACCGGGGAACCTAAGTGATACCCTCTAAAAACTGCCTTTAGGGACAGGCAACTGGCTGATTAAGCTTTATTGTGCCTTATCGTGAGCGACCCTCTTTTGGGAAAAGAGGGCGCAGGCGGCTACAAGCCGCTGAGGGAGTGCCTACGAAGGCAAATTAATTATGAATAAATAATTTAATTTAATTAGAATTGGCCTGAGCTGCCAGGAGGCAGTTCAGATCGTTTGAAAGTTTATTAGGCGGGTCCGAGTGAGAGTTTCTCGGCCTGAATGGTTTGAGTGCGACTCTGAGGCTTTGAAGAAGTTCTCAGAGAGTTTTTTGAGAAATTGTTGAATTGTGGGGAGCTCTAGGTCCCGATGAAGGTCGGCATTACGGACGTACCAAGGTACGTTCGCAGCTCGACGACAGAAAAGGTTTTGAACTATTTGGAGTTCATTAATAATTTTAGGGTCGGCGTGGGCAAAAACGGGGTCCGCGTAGGACATGACTGGTCGTATACAGACCTTATAAAGGGTACGCTTGTTTCTAAGGGACATTTTACTGTGTCGGCCCAACATACTGTTGAGCCTACTCAGGTAAAAACGTGCGTGACGGGTTACTCTTTTGACGTGGGGCCTGAAAGTGAGCCTTGTGTCTAGAGTGACACCTAAATATCTGGCAGTCGTATGCCACGGGACAGGGGTCCCTAGCATACGTATTGGTGGAGTGTTTTTGAGACGGCGTCGTTTATAATCGAAGTGAACGGCGGAGCTCTTCTCCAGGTTCACATCGATGCGCCATTTTTTGAACCAAGCTCCAAGGTCGTCAACTGACTTTTGAATCTTGTTCCGTATGAAAGGTAGTGGGATACCTTTGCAGTAGATAGCAGTGTTGTCTGCGAAGAGGGAGAGCTGAACACCTTTCGACGGGATGGGAATGTCGTTGGTGAACAGGATGTACAGCAGAGGAGCAAGTACTGAGCCCTGAGGGACACCAGCTTTGATAGGGCGCTGTGAAGATAGCGTGCCTTCGTGTCTAAAAGAAAAAGCCTTCGGGGGCAGAGGCGGCAGCGGGGGCTGCGGAGGTTGTAGGGGCGGCGGGGGCCACTGAGATAGGGAGGGGTGCGTTTTATCGCGGCGCGCTTACCGTTGCGCTTGGAATTCACCGTGGTGAATGAAGACTCCCCGGTTCCGTTGGAGTCACAGGACTCCGATGAGCCGGTGCCTGAATTGGTGGCGGGCCTCTTCCGGGAGGACTCGGAGCGTTCGTACTCCATTTCTAGGGGGGCAAAGGAGTTCCGTGTGTCTAAGTAAGACGCGATTACGGGCGGCGGTTGGAGTGCCTGAGGGGCAGGGGGATAACTTGGGCGTCGATGGCGGCGAGGACCGTCTCATCGAGGTTTAGGCAATTGCCAAGAGTTTGGTTTAGACCAAGAGTTTGGTTTAGGGCTGTGAGGAGGGCCTTAATATTGGTAATTGTAGACATTTTGAGGCAGTAGTTCTATGAACGGAAGGATTTGGGACGGGTCCCTGTTCTCAGTAGAAGAGGGACTTGAACACGAGCCGTAATACGATACAATATACACGTATAACAATAAATAATAACAGAGAAATAACAAAAAAATCAACAATAAAACAGTAACAGTAAGAATAACAATAAAGTAACAATAACAAGCGGAGGTCAGTCAAACCTCCCCGCCCGAAGACAGGGGGGCAAGAGCTGTTAGCGAAAGTGACTCATCAATGCGTCGACGCTGTACAGCGCGAGCAGGACAGCGGAGGCGCGAGAACGAGAAAGCACTACCGTACTAGGACGAGAGCGCGGACTACCTGGATGCGACCACTCGAGAGCGATGCCACAGGTGGAATGTTGTCTTGTCTCTCGCTACGTTGTTTGACTATAAACCTGTTTTATAGGGGGACAGAGTTGGGGGAGGGAAGCACCACGTCACTCAACGTAGCGCAGTCGACGGAAGCTCGGTCAACGATGCCCCTAGAGATGAGTCGTTTTTTTCGCAACCTGTTACAGCAACAGGTTGCGTCGAAAATAAAAATGTAACCTGTTGCGACAAATCGCGCAATAGGTTGTTTCAGTAACGTCCAAGAATTAAATTTTTTTTGCAGAAATATAGGTTGCGCACTGCTACTGTCGATAAAGCAGCCGGTTAGTTGTGAGCAACTGTTAGGTAACAGTAACAGCTTGGCAGTTACGTACTGTTTTATCCACACAGTTGCTGTTAGTTACTGTGGTTATGGTTGCTTGCGAACTGAAGATATTCGGGCGATGTTATGCGTCCTTCAAATATGAATTTGAATTAGTCCGTTGACAACTATTGTTTACGATACGTTGTTAGAGTTTCGAAATAAAAGTAATAGTATTTAAAACTTTCAAAGTGCGTTTTGCTTATATGTTATAGTGTTATTATTTAGTTTCCTTTATTTTTTTTGCATGTGTTTATTTGTTTTGCTTGCATGACGATATAATTTATAAAACTTTGGTGTTGGAAACTAATAAACTGTATAAAATATAAAATGTCTCGAAAAACCAGTGATATTTGGAAACATTTTAGCAATGGAGACAATGTGGCAAAAATTGCAACTTGTAATATATGTCAAAATGCGGTATCATACAAATCTACTACAACAAATTTAAAATTACATTTAAAGCGTAAGCATGTGTCTGTATTTTATACATTAAGCCAACCTGATACTAATATTGCTTCACAAGCTACATTAACAAGTGACAAAACGGTGAGTGTGACAAAAGCCAAAAGTCATCAAAAATGATTTTTACATTATCAATTTAATTTTTTAATCTACGTATATAATCTTTTTATAGAGTAGGCTGACAAACAAGCAAACAGTCCACCTGATGGTAAGTGGATGCTGTGACCCACATGTATCTAAATTTATCTTAAAATGTCTACTTTTACGTCGTTGCTTAAAAAATCGATAAGATATCAAGAGAAAAATTTATTTAATATTTTATTATTTAAAAAAAAGCTTTAAATTCAAGTAATAAATAATTGAAATTTTTTTTTATATCCCTAGATAAATGTGACAAATCCAGAACATGCTATAGCATCAGCGTTAACAATAAATTCTACCGCTACGATTTCTGATGCTGTTAGCTCCGGCTCTTCAGCGCAAAAACGACAAAGAACAATGGCATCATATATTCCAAAAAAATGAGTATGCAAGAAAATAAACTGATAGATGAAGCATTGTTACATCTCTTCATTTGGGATTATCAGCCGTTGAGTATAGTGGAAGATAAAGGATTTTTAAAATATACAAATGCTCTAAATCCTTCGTACAAACCACCTAGTCGGAAAACAATATCAGCCAGTTTGATACCATCGGCTTACACCGCCTGCAGGGAGAAATTAATGAAAGAAGTACAGCAAGAAGCTATGAGTGTATGCCTCACAACTGATACGTGGACTTCTTCCGTAAATGATAGTTACATAGCAATAACCATACATTACACTACATCAGAATTGGAATTCAAAACGGTACTTTTAGAATGTGCTCACTATAGTGAAAAACATACAGGTGAACTACTAGCTAGCCAATTAAAAAACACGATTGAAGCCTGGGGCTTGACCGGAAAGGTAGTACTGGCAATAACGGACAATGCAAAAAATATTGTAAATGCCATTAATTTGTTAGGGTGGAAGCATTTTGGACGCTATGCTCATACCTTAAATTTAGTTGTTGATGATGCATAAAAAGTTGTTAAAGATACTTTAGAAAAAATAAAAAATATAGTATCATATTTTAAGAGAAGTTCATCTGCAACAGATAGATTGATAAAATATCAAGTTCAACAACAGATTAATATACCCAAAAAACTCAAGCAATCTATACCTACTCGTTGGAATTCAACATTTTTCATGTTGCAGCGCTTTGTAGAGTTGGAAGAAGCAGTGCGGGCCACTTTGGCCCTGGTGCAAAGAGATTTTGATGAGTCTCTATCTGAAGACGATTGGATTATATGCACGCAACTTACCACTATTTTAAAGCCATTTGAGCAAGCAACGGCCAAAATGAGTGGAGAAAAATACACCACCGCCAGTATGGCGATAGTTGTAACGCGTGGTTTACATAACGTGTGTGAAAATTTGCTTAAAAACCAATACAAGCCTGTCATTAGCAATGTGCTACTGAAACTAAAAGAGGGACTTTCAATGAGATTTAATAACATTGAATACCATAAAGAGTTGGCTATGAGCACACTTTTAGATCCGAGATTTAAAATGAGTGGCTTTAGTGATAAATGTGCGGCAGATCATTCCAAAAAAAGAGCCATTGATATGGTTGCTACTATGATCGGCAACTCTGTTGTAACACATTATCCCACCACTTCCAATGAGCCGCCGCAACCTAGCTGTTCAAAAGAGATATCCATATGGGACGACTTTGATCGAGAAGTTAAGAATTTACAGCCAAGAAGCTCACCTATGGCAAAAGCGATTACGGAAATAGGAGCATATCTAGAAGATGCGTTATTGCCCCGAAACTCCGAAGACACACCCCTTGAATGGTGGAAAAACAACCGCCATCTTTATCCAACACTATGCAAGTTATTTATTAAAAGGGGCAATTTCCTGGCTACCAGTGTGCCTTGTGAACGAATATTTTCGAAAGCTGGGTACATTATTAATGACAGAAGGACCCGATTAACCAGTGAAAAGGTTCGCCAATTGGTGTTTTTAAATATTAATAAAAGTTAAAAATATTGCTGCTGTAAATAATTTTTGTTTGACTTTTTTCATCCACAAATATAATTTCTCGTTACTCAAATTTCATAACCAAATTTATTTTTAATGGAATTAGGATGACGACGAGCACACAGTACACCTGATGGTAAGTGAATGTAGTGGCCCATAGAAGTCTACATCTATCCTCGATTAACAATTAAACTGCAGATGCGTTGTCACCCCTGAGGACTGAGATGGAATGCCTCGCTTAGTGCCCGTAAAAGGGTCTCTTTACACTCACTGTATAAAACACAGCAGCATTAAGCTGCTATTTTACGTTGGTATTTTTTGAGATGAACCAACCCATTCGTGCTACAACCATAATAAAGCTGTAGCGTGACTATACCACGTATAATACCTGCCTAATATTGACTAAAGACACAAAATAAAAACATAGTTCATATAGGTATGTATAACATTTAATTTTATTAAGTACTAATTTAATATTATATGGCAATTAGAAACCTGTTGCAAAAAAACCTGTTGCTGCAACAGGTTTCAAAAAAAAATGTTACTGGTTGCATCATTGCATTAAAGCAACGATAACGCCCATCTCTAGATGCCCCGCTTAGCAGGGCTCCTACGCCTGATTGGTTTAAAAAAAAATTACCACGAAAGAGATGGCGGGGTCTATTCACTCGCTTCGCTCGTTCACTCGATCCCACCATCTCCTTCTAACCTAACCTGTCCAAGTCGGGATGCCTTTCTCGGGATTCTCGGGATCTTCGTCGGGATGCTCGCTTCGCTCGATCTTACACTCAATGAAACACCAAAATATTAACTTTTATAATTATTTCGATTTTCTAGAGCGTTTATGATAACACTTAAAGTCAGAAAACCATGTAAAAACTTTAGGTGAGATAAAAATTAATAAACAAATATTTTTCAATGCTTTTTTTAAATATTCATTTTTTATGTAGATTAACAAAAAAAAATATATAAACCCCGTTTAATGCCTTGCAAAAAAGTCATGAACGATTATATTCGAAGGAGTGCCTTTATGATCACATTTAAAGTCATAAAACTATATAAAATCTTCAGGTGAAATACTTTCCATGTTCTTTTGTATAAATTCGCCATAAAAACGAAGATTTGAAAAAAATCATCGAAATCGGAGGATTTTTCGATTTTCTAGAGCCAAAAAATGAGGGGCCCGCGATAGTATAAAATTAACTTAATTTTTTTATTTAATATCAATAATTAGTGATGGTGTTTGCTTATTTAGGGCAATATCTTATTTGTTGTATGGAAACCAATTATTGGCTAGAGAAGTTTGGGAGCAAATTAGGGATTACGTTATTGCGGTCATTTTGTTGTCTATTTGCAAAATAAAACACAAGCGTACAGTTTGCACAATTCGTTTCTTGGTTCGTTTGTGGGTCCGTTTATTTGTTAGTTCGTATGATTGACCGATTAACTGAATGTTTTAAATAAATCATCATCGCTTAGAATAGCAAAAGTACTGATTCAACGCGAACGAAGTCGCGGGCACAGCTAGTACATAATATAGGGTAAGTGAACACGGAGCTGTAAAGTACTCGAAACTTAGAGAATTTAACACAAGTTAATAAACGCGATAAAATCTGTAAAATTAGTTTCATTAAATGTATAGTGTTCGCCTAAACATAATAAATCATTAAGTATAACCTATTTATTAGATAAATAATTATCAAAATTAGTTCACAATTAAAGTCGATAAACATCCAGCACTTAATATTTTGAAACAAATCGCATAAAATAAATCACACAACATGTCTTGTTGATGGTGGCGTTTGCACTCACAAAAAGTTATCTTTCAACATGACAATATTTCTACAAATTTGTTTTCAAACATTTTGTTTCTGTAGTTATAAAGATACAATATAGTTAAAATATGTAATGTACAATATACTGTCAAACATATTTCACTACAACATGTTCTATGCAAACGCTTTGGATATATTGACAGAAAACAGTGTTTAAAACATGTTTTTTGTGAAAATCGCGTCAGTGCAAACTCACGGTAATAAACCAATTAAAGGTAGTCCTTTAAATACATTTGAATATGACTACTTTATATTTTGTATAATTTTTATTTCTCAACCGAAAATGATTATTTTGCCAAGCTCGTACGAAGACTGTATTCGTTTTATTTTGTGCGGACTAAATAGGTATTTACTTCAAGAAAGTATGGAAATTTTGTTATTCGAATGTCGTTTAAATTGTCACAATGAGAAATTTCTTTATTCATTTATAACGTTTACCACAATTGATGTCAGGAACACCAGTCATTGAAATCAGAGAGGCAGTCACTGAACCGGGAGAGATGCCAGCTGTAAATACTATCTAGGGCAGCTATTAATCAAACAAAGGTCTGGCCTATTTTAAAGAATCGTTTTTTTTCTGAGCGCTCGACAGACAATCTATATTAATTATTTTTCATTTCCTAATAACTAATGTCCAATGCTCAAAATGGGCTCCTCCATAAATTTGCTTCGGAGGGGGTGTGTATATTTGCCATAGTACTCTTTGACGGGCGGGAGGGCAACCGCAGCTTTTTATCATTTTAAACTGGTATTACGAAGATGCTGTTTCAATTTCCCTCAATTCGCCTCTTACGACGCCCATAGGACGGTATGGAGTAGTGCATATTCTTACACCGCCCATAGACAGTCTCAATTAATTAATAAAAACAAAATTCTTATAGTTAAAGATAAGTGTAAGAATTTTGTTTATTTTTAAAGTTTACAAAATTACAATTAGTCTAAAATAAGTCTATTTGACACGAATACTAGCAAAAATATTTTTAATTTGAAATAGAAGCCATACAATCGCACGGAATGGTTTTTCTTATCGTTCCTTAAGACACCTACGAAAGATGACTGATATATATGATAAAGGTCTCTTAACTCGTCACCACAAGCACCATAAGCTAAAGTTTAGTACTCAGATACGTAACTAACAAACGTTCACTTCTACAAAAGTAAAGGTCAAACTTAGTCACTTATAAGAGGGTCGCATAGATATTTAGTACAGAGAAAAATTGATAATGGTAAGAAAATTCATATTCTATTAATGTTTTATATATATATATATATATATATATATATATATATATATATATATATATATATATATATATATATATATATATATATATATATATATATATATATATATTATGTAACATAATTAACGCACACCCTCAGACACCCCAATTAGTATATTATGTTATAATCATAATACATAGGTACATTGAATTTTTAGTTAAACAATTTTATGCACTGATTATTTATCAAATTAGTTATACTTATTCCGGAAGAATGTTGTGGTCACAGTACAAATCCAAGAACGCAAAGACTTTAACGTGCTTGTATTTATATTTATATTACGGTATAAAATATTCGAAACAACAAATGTATTCAAGTTGTAATATCTTTTAACTTATAAATTAATTGAGCTGAATATAGGAAATGTATGAAGAAACAAATTCTTGACCTTTTTGTCTTTAATATAACCGTTAATTTACTATTATTGTCTTTATACTCAGGAGCTTAATAACCATTTTCAAAATTTTTTGTGTCTGTGTGTCTATCCGGGCTAATCATCGAAAGGGCTAAACTTGCTGTGTTAAGTGTGTGTAAGCTATTATTTAAGAAAAAATAGTCCCGCTGGGTTTCTTGCTGGTTCTTCCCAGGACAGAGGTGTTTTTGCGAACCAGGGGTAAATAAAAAAGTGACTTTCAATAAGTATTGTTTATAATCTACATTGAATAAAAAAGTTTCTGTGCTGAAACTTCATGAACAAATAGAAAGCAATGTCAGAAGTAATCTGGAGAATATTTATGTTACCGAAATTACAACATAAATGGTATCATAAAACGTTTTATTTTATACATATAAACATATAAAAAAAGCTTCAAAGTACACTTTACCTTCGAAGTTTTGATGCTTAAATCGATTTCTACCATTTTTAAGGATCCGCACCGGAACGGTAACCAACGGGACCCTAGTACTAATAGCGGGCTCCGCTGTCCGTCCGTTTGTCCATTCGTCTGTCTGTCAGCGGGCTGTATCTCATGATCCGTAATAGGTAGACAGTTTAAATTTTTACAGAATTTGTATTTCTGTTGTCGCTATAACAAAAATAAATTAAAAATTAAAGGATTCCCTACTAGAAATTTGTTTTTTTTGTTCGATCTAAATGACAAGTAGACGCTTGAAATTCTCACTGAGCTTGTATTGCTATATTGGCTACAAATTATAATAAACTAAAATTATATTTAAAAGGGCTCACACTTGGCTGGTTTTTGTTACTTAAATAACTATGTGTGTTTAATTATAAGATGATAAACCGTTTATCATGTAAAATAAATAGATCTTCAATTTTTATCTTAAACATTTTCCCATATCGCACATAGATCTCGAGATATATGGGTGAACTCAATTTAAAGTACTTTTTTATAATTGAACTTTTTGCCCAAAGCCATGTGATACTGCTTATAGAACTGACAGCAGTGTAGCCTTGGGTTCTATTCTATGACATACAAGCGTCAGTGGTGCAACGCGCTGAAATGGAAGTATGAGACATCTGGTATGTGTTGCAGCGCTGGAAAAGTGCAACTTGATCGGTTGAAACAACTGCCTGAACTACTCTTTAGTTTGATTAATGATCTAGACCGACACCCCGGTCTTGACCATTGTATGGGTAATATTCGTAACTATAATGCCTTTCTAGAATTAGAGGTTTCAAGTTATGCTTGGTATATATATACAATCTTTAAGTTATACGCGGACAAAATTGATGGTAAAAACTAGTCGTAAGTAATAATAATAATCTTTATTGATAAAAATATTACATGCACCAAATTTACAGTGGTTATTAGCTCCTAAACTAGGATATAATACCTGTATTTCAGGGGCTAGTTTCCTTCCCTATTCTTAGTTCTATTTCTATAATTTGTTTATCTATGTATTATATTTGTAATGTTTATTTATTATATAATATTAACAAGTATTATTTAAAATGTAAAATTTATGACAGTAAAAAGGGGGATAAAAAAAATAAATAAAATTATGTTGGCACGTGCGTGCGTGCGTTCGTGCGTGCGTGCGTGCGTGTGTGCGTGCGTGCGTGCGTGCGTGCGTGCGTGCGTGCGTGCGTGCGCGTATGTGTGTGTGTGTGTGTGTGTGTGTGTGTGTGTGTGTGTATTAGCGTATGTTGTTCACATGTCCAAAGAAAGAAGGCTCTCCGTACCTTCATAATCAAAAATTTTCAGCCAATCTGTAATTTTGCTTTTCACTTCAAAGTTGTTTATTGATCTTATGTTATGACATCTGTTAAGTTTATTATATAGCCTAGGGGCTAAAAAGTCAAAATGTCTTCTAAACACAGCACTTTTGGGTTTTTAACAGGACATCGTTCTTTTCTCTTATTGCTTCGTATTAGTTTAGGGACAGTGACGCGATGATACCTCCTTAAACACTGATAAATAAAAGTTTTGCGGACGGATAACACTTTCGCTTTGTCATACAAAGACACTGTTGATTGGCGAAATGGTAAACGAAAAATGACTTTTAAAATAGCTCTTTGTGCGCGTTCAACCTTTATTAAATAGCTTTTAGCGGCACCACCCCAGGCACAAATGCAGTAGGTACAGAGACACTCTCCCAATGCTTTGTATGTTTTGATAAGTAATTTGCTATCGGTTACTTATCGTAAATTTTTAAATATATAAATGAGTTTTCTTAGCTTATTAGCTACTTCATCAGTATGGGCATCCCAAGTTAATTTATTATCAATTATCACTCCTAGATATCTCATAGAATCAGTTTTGGTTAAATTACTACATTGACATGGTGTAGAGTTTACAGTACGATTGCACGGATACGTATGTAGAGTAATTTTAAAGTTGTTAGTTGGAAGAGTAGCATTGGTCTTAACGAAACATAGGTATTTGGTCTTAGAAACATTAAGTGATAGTAAATTGTCTTCAAGCCAACTAGTCACTAACCTCAGACCATTTTCTGTGCATTTTGCAACTTTGTCCCAAGTGTCACCATGAAAAATCAATGCAGTATCGTCAGCAAACATAGTTAAATTGGCATTTTTGATATTGATTTTACACAATTCATTTACATAAATAATAAAGAGCGAAGGTCCTAAGGTACTCCCCTGTGGTACACCGTAAGAGCAATTGGAGGTGTTGCTTGCATACTTGTCAATCCTGACTCGTTGTCGCCTATCAGATAGATAGTCCCTAAACCAGTTGTAGACTACACCTCTTATCTCGACACTCTATCAAAAGCTTTTTGTAGGTCCAAGAAAACACCTACACATTTTTTACCACAGTTAAGATATTTTGATACCAGAGATGTTAATCTTAATACGGAATCTTCTGTTGACCTGCCCGAACGAAAGCCAAATTGATTATTATCAATAAAATTATTTCTTTCAAGGTACCGTATTAATCGTTTATTCACGACCTTTTCCAATATCTTTGACAGAGTACTAAGAAGTGAAATTGGCCTATAATTTGAAGGGAGCTGCCTATTACCAGATTTGTATATAGGACAAACCGTAGCTTCCTTGAAAATGGCAGGAAAAACACCTTGCTCTAAACTTAAGTTACAAACATACGATATTGGCTCAGAGAGCACATTAATATACTTCTTTAGGAAATATGAACTAACAGAATCATATCCAGGGGCACTATTTGTTTTTAAACTTAGTATAATCCGTTTTATTTCTTCGATATCTGTGGGTTCGAGGGACATAGAAATAAGAGGTGTATTCGGGATTCTAGCCTTTTTTGCCAATTCATTTTCACTGGTGTTTAGTTTTTGAAGTGTAATGTTAGCCAAGTTATGCCCCACTGATGCAAAATAACTATTAACTTTGTCAAGAGATTTAGTGGGAGAAATATCAACATCAAGTAATTCCTGCGGAGATTCCTTTTTCTTATGTATGTTACACACGCCCTTTATTATTTTCCATGTTTCTTTATTATTTTTAGCATTCAAATGTAGTTTTTCTTTGTAATACTGCCTCTTAGTAAATTTTATTAACTTATTACACATATTACGGTATTTTATATAGTTAGCGAGAAGTTCTTCACTATCAGAATGTAATTTAGCTTTAGGTGCATCTTATTTCTTTTACGTATGGAAATAATAATACCATGTGTAATCCATGGTTTAAGTGGTCTAAATTTTTTAGGTAGCTCTTTGATGATTGTGTTATTATTAACTACGGTTTGTAATTTCGTCAATAAAACTTCTGCAGCAATATGTGCATCGGTTATATTAAAAAAGTTTTGCCATCTTTCAGTTGACAAAGAATTGTGAAACAAAAGTGATATATTGTTGAAAAGATTCCTTTTCAACAATATATCACACGTTAGGATTGAAATTAAAAAAAAATCACTTCCCACTTTACATATAGGGGGGCTACCCTAATAAAACATTTTTTATTTTATTTTACCACTTTGTCGGCGTGATTGATACACATATTAGTACCAAATTTCAGCTTTCTAGTGCTAAAGGTCACAGAGATTAAGCGAGGACGGACAGACGGACAGACAGACATGGCGAAACTATAAGGGTTCCTATTTGACTACGGAACCCTAACAAAAATGATGGCGTCGTGGCTTACATTCATACTTCTTTAAATTCATCAGTAACTGAACCACCCTTTCAAGAAGGAAATTGCGTGATTATAAATATAGATTGGGAATATTCAATTATTTGTTCTTATAGATCACCCAGTTATCATAATCCATATTATTATCTACATTCGTTAGAAAACGTTCTTAAGAATAATAATACTCCTCATATTATTTTGACAGGTGACATAAATTTAGATATACTATCCAACAGTTCTAAGCACGTGCAAAACTACCTTAACCTGATTGCAATGTATGGTCTCAAGCAGGGTGTAAATCTTCCCACCAGACTATATGCTTGTATCGATCACTTTATGATTAAAAGTGTTAATACTTGGGGTACTTTTGTATTTGACCCGTTAACAGACCATGATTCAATTTTGATGTACATAAAGTCTCAGAAAACCGCTCGAAATAATACTCTTTTAAAATTAAAATATATCGACTATGATGCTATAAATAATTCTTTGTCAACTGAAAGATGGCAAAACTTTTTTAATATAACCGATGCACATATTGCTGCAGAAGTTTTATTGACGAAATTACAAACCGTAGTTAATAATAACACAATCATCAAAGAGCTACCTAAAAAATTTAGACCACTTAAACCATGGATTACACATGGTATTATTATTTCCATACGTAAAAGAAATAAGATGCACCTAAAGCTAAATTACATTCTGATAGTGAAGAACTTCTCGCTAACTATATAAAATACCGTAATATGTGTAATAAGTTAATAAAATTTACTAAGAGGCAGTATTACAAAGAAAAACTACATTTGAATGCTAAAAATAATAAAGAAACATGGAAAATAATAAAGGGCGTGTGTAACATACATAAGAAAAAGGAATCTCCGCAGGAATTACTTGATGTTGATATTTCTCCCACTAAATCTCTTGACAAAGTTAATAGTTATTTTGCATCAGTGGGGCATAACTTGGCTAACATTACACTTCAAAAACTAAACACCAGTGAAAATGAATTGGCAAAAAAGGCTAGAATCCCGAATACACCTCTTATTTCTATGTCCCTCGAACCCACAGATATCGAAGAAATAAAACGGATTATACTAAGTTTAAAAACAAATAGTGCCCCTGGATATGATTCTGTTAGTTCATATTTCCTAAAGAAGTATATTAATGTGCTCTCTGAGCCAATATCGTATGTTTGTAACTTAAGTTTAGAGCAAGGTGTTTTTCCTGCCATTTTCAAGGAAGCTACGGTTTGTCCTATATACAAATCTGGTAATAGGCAGCTCCCTTCAAATTATAGGCCAATTTCACTTCTTAGTACTCTGTCAAAGATATTGGAAAAGGTCGTGAATAAACGATTAATACGGTACCTTGAAAGAAATAATTTGATTGATAATAATCAATTTGGCTTTCGTTCGGGCAGGTCAACAGAAGATTCCGTATTAAGATTAACATCTCTGGTATCAAAATATCTTAACTGTGGTAAAAAATGTGTAGGTGTTTTCTTGGACCTACAAAAAGCTTTTGATAGAGTGTCGAGATAAGAGGTGTAGTCTACAACTGGTTTAGGGACTATCTATCTGATAGGCGACAACGAGTCAGGATTGACAAGTATGCAAGCAACACCTCCAATTGCTCTTACGGTGTACCACAGGGGAGTACCTTAGGACCTTCGCTCTTTATTATTTATGTAAATGAATTGTGTAAAATCAATATCAAAAATGCCAATTTAACTATGTTTGCTGACGATACTGCATTGATTTTTCATGGTGACACTTGGGACAAAGTTGCAAAATGCACAGAAAATGGTCTGAGGTTAGTGACTAGTTGGCTTGAAGACAATTTACTATCACTTAATGTTTCTAAGACCAAATACCTATGTTTCGTTAAGACCAATGCTACTCTTCCAACTAACAACTTTAAAATTACTCTACATACGTATCCGTGCAATCGTACTGTAAACTCTACACCATGTCAATGTAGTAATTTAACCAAAACTGATTCTATGAGATATCTAGGAGTGATAATTGATAATAAATTAACTTGGGATGCCCATACTGATGAAGTAGCTAATAAGCTAAGAAAACTCATTTATATATTTAAAAATTTACGATAAGTAACCGATAGCAAATTACTTATCAAAACATACAAAGCATTGGGAGAGTGTCTCTGTACCTACTGCATTTGTGCCTGGGGTGGTGCCGCTAAAAGCTATTTAATAAAGGTTGAACGCGCACAAAGAGCTATTTTAAAAGTCATTTTTCGTTTACCATTTCGCCAATCAACAGTGTCTTTGTATGACAAAGCGAAAGTGTTATCCGTCCGCAAAACTTTTATTTATCAGTGTTTAAGGAGGTATCATCGCGTCACTGTCCCTAAACTAATACGAAGCAATAAGAGAAAAGAACGATGTCCTGTTAAAAACCCAAAAGTGCTGTGTTTAGAAGACATTTTGACTTTTTAGCCCCTAGGCTATATAATAAACTTAACAGATGTCATAACATAAGATCAATAAACAACTTTGAAGTGAAAAGCAAAATTACAGATTGGCTGAAAATTTTTGATTATGAAGGTACGGAGAGCCTTCTTTCTTTGGACATGTGAACAACATACGCTAATACACACACACACACACACACACACACACACACACACATACGCGCACGCACGCACGCACGCACGCACGCACGCACGCACGCACGCACACACGCACGCACGCACGCACGAACGCACGCACGCACGTGCCAACATAATTTTATTTATTTTTTTTATCCCCCTTTTTACTGTCATAAATTTTACATTTTAAATAATACTTGTTAATATTATATAATAAATAAACATTACAAATATAATACATAGATAAACAAATTATAGAAATAGAACTAAGAATAGGGAAGGAAACTAGCCCCTGAAATACAGGTATTATATCCTAGTTTAGGAGCTAATAACCACTGTAAATTTGGTGCATGTAATATTTTTATCAATAAAGATTATTATTATTACTTACGACTAGTTTTTACCATCAATTTTGTCCGCGTATAACTTAAAGATTGTATATATATACCAAGCATAACTTGAAACCTCTAATTCTAGAAAGGCATTATAGTTACGAATATTACCCATACAATGGTCAAGACCGGGGTGTCGGTCTAGATCATTAATCAAACTAAAGAGTAGTTCAGGCAGTTGTTTCAACCGATCAAGTTGCACTTTTCCAGCGCTGCAACACATACCAGATGTCTCATACTTCCATTTCAGCGCGTTGCACCACTGACGCTTGTATGTCATAGAATAGAACCCAAGGCTACACTGCTGTCAGTTCTATAAGCAGTATCACATGGCTTTGGGCAAAAAGTTCAATTATAAAAAAGTACTTTAAATTGAGTTCACCCATATATCTCGAGATCTATGTGCGATATGGGAAAATGTTTAAGATAAAAATTGAAGATCTATTTATTTTACATGATAAACGGTTTATCATCTTATAATTAAACACACATAGTTATTTAAGTAACAAAAACCAGCCAAGTGTGAGCCCTTTTAAATATAATTTTAGTTTATTATAATTTGTAGCCAATATAGCAATACAAGCTCAGTGAGAATTTCAAGCGTCTACTTGTCATTTAGATCGAACAAAAAAAACAAATTTCTAGTAGGGAATCCTTTAATTTTTAATTTATTTTTGTTATAGCGACAACAGAAATACAAATTCTGTAAAAATTTAAACTGTCTACCTATTACGGATCATGAGATACAGCCCGCTGACAGACAGACGAATTTACAAACGGACGGACAGCGGAGCCCGCTATTAGTACTAGGGTCCCGTTGGTTACCGTTCCGGTGCGGATCCTTAAAAATGGTAGAAATCGATTTAAGCATCAAAACTTCGAAGGTAAAGTGTACTTTGAAGCTTTTTTTATATGTTTATATGTATAAAATAAAACGTTTTATGATACCATTTATGTTGTAATTTCGGTAACATAAATATTCTCCAGATTACTTCTGACATTGCTTTCTATTTGTTCATGAAGTTTCAGCACAGAAACTTTTTTATTCAATGTAGATTATAAACAATACTTATTGAAAGTCACTTTTTTATTTACCCCTGGTTCGCAAAAACACCTCTGTCCTGGGAAGAACCAGCAAGAAACCCAGCGGGACTATTTTTTCTTAAATAATAGCTTACACACACTTAACACAGCAAGTTTAGCCCTTTCGATGATTAGCCCGGATAGACACACAGACACAAAAAATTTTGAAAATGGTTATTAAGCTCCTGAGTATAAAGACAATAATAGTAAATTAACGGTTATATTAAAGACAAAAAGGTCAAGAATTTGTTTCTTCATACATTTCCTATATTCAGCTCAATTAATTTATAAGTTAAAAGATATTACAACTTGAATACATTTGTTGTTTCGAATATTTTATACCGTAATATAAATATAAATACAAGCACGTTAAAGTCTTTGCGTTCTTGGATTTGTACTGTGACCACAACATTCTTCCGGAATAAGTATAACTAATTTGATAAATAATCAGTGCATAAAATTGTTTAACTAAAAATTCAATGTACCTATGTATTATGATTATAACATAATATACTAATTGGGGTGTCTGAGGGTGTGCGTTAATTATGTTACATAATATATATATATATATATATATATATATATATATATATATATATATATATATATATATATATATATATATATATATATATATATATATATATATATATAAAACATTAATAGAATATGAATTTTCTTACCATTATCAATTTTTCTCTGTACTAAATATCTATGCGACCCTCTTATAAGTGACTAAGTTTGACCTTTACTTTTGTAGAAGTGAACGTTTGTTAGTTACGTATCTGAGTACTAAACTTTAGCTTATGGTGCTTGTGGTGACGAGTTAAGAGACCTTTATCATATATATCAGTCATCTTTCGTAGGTGTCTTAAGGAACGATAAGAAAAACCATTCCGTGCGATTGTATGGCTTCTATTTCAAATTAAAAATATTTTTGCTAGTATTCGTGTCAAATAGACTTATTTTAGACTAATTGTAATTTTGTAAACTTTAAAAATAAACAAAATTCTTACACTTATCTTTAACTATAAGAATTTTGTTTTTATTAATTAATTGAGACTGTCTATGGGCGGTGTAAGAATATGCACTACTCCATACCGTCCTATGGGCGTCGTAAGAGGCGAATTGAGGGAAATTGAAACAGCATCTTCGTAATACCAGTTTAAAATGATAAAAAGCTGCGGTTGCCCTCCCGCCCGTCAAAGAGTACTATGGCAAATATACACACCCCCTCCGAAGCAAATTTATGGAGGAGCCCATTTTGAGCGGTGGACATTAGTTATTAGGAAATGAAAAATAATTAATATAGATTGTCTGTCGAGCGCTCAGAAAAAAAACGATTCTTTAAAATAGGCCAGACCTTTGTTTGATTAATAGCTGCCCTAGATAGTATTTACAGCTGGCATCTCTCCCGGTTCAGTGACTGCCTCTCTGATTTCAATGACTGGTGTTCCTGACATCAATTGTGGTAAACGTTATAAATGAATAAAGAAATTTCTCATTGTGACAATTTAAACGACATTCGAATAACAAAATTTCCATACTTTCTTGAAGTAAATACCTATTTAGTCCGCACAAAATAAAACGAATACAGTCTTCGTACGAGCTTGGCAAAATAATCATTTTCGGTTGAGAAATAAAAATTATACAAAATATAAAGTAGTCATATTCAAATGTATTTAAAGGACTACCTTTAATTGGTTTATTACCGTGAGTTTGCACTGACGCGATTTTCACAAAAAACATGTTTTAAACACTGTTTTCTGTCAATATATCCAAAGCGTTTGCATAGAACATGTTGTAGTGAAATATGTTTGACAGTATATTGTACATTACATATTTTAACTATATTGTATCTTTATAACTACAGAAACAAAATGTTTGAAAACAAATTTGTAGAAATATTGTCATGTTGAAAGATAACTTTTTGTGAGTGCAAACGCCACCATCAACAAGACATGTTGTGTGATTTATTTTATGCGATTTGTTTCAAAATATTAAGTGCTGGATGTTTATCGACTTTAATTGTGAACTAATTTTGATAATTATTTATCTAATAAATAGGTTATACTTAATGATTTATTATGTTTAGGCGAACACTATACATTTAATGAAACTAATTTTACAGATTTTATCGCGTTTATTAACTTGTGTTAAATTCTCTAAGTTTCGAGTACTTTACAGCTCCGTGTTCACTTACCCTATATTATGTACTAGCTGTGCCCGCGACTTCGTTCGCGTTGAATCAGTACTTTTGCTATTCTAAGCGATGATGGTTTGGTACTAATATGTGTATCAATCACGCCGACAAAGTGGTAAAATAAAATAAAAAATGTTTTATTAGGGTAGCCCCCCTATATGTAAAGTGGGAAGTGATTTTTTTTTAATTTCAATCCTAACGTGTGATATATTGTTGAAAAGGTATTTAAAAATGAATAGGGGTTTACTAAAATCATTTTTTGATAATGTCAATAATTTCGGAAATAATCGCTCCAAAAGTAAAAAACAATGTGTCCCCCCCCCCCTCTAACTTTTGAACCATAGGTTTAGAAAATATGAAAAAAATCTGAAAAGTAGAACTTTATAAGGACTTTCTAGGAAAATTATTTTGAACTTGGATGGAAACACCCACCCACTACCGGGAGCAGTTGCAGGAGCGCGGAGCGCTGCTGGAGCGCGAACATAATGGATACCCACCTTTAAACTCATAAGTGGGAACACTTATTGTGACGGACGGAAAACTACGGAACCCTATACTGAGCGTGGCCCCACACGCTCTTGGCCGGTTTTTTAAATAATTAACGGTTTGATACATCTTGTAATCGGTGATATTAGGTGGTGTGAAATTATTATTAGTCCAACATTCGGTTAAAACTAAGACGTCTACCTGAATACCAAGACTTGCAACAAACGTTAGAAGTAAATCAAAATTTCGATTTATACTACGAATGTTGACGGACAGTACCACCAATAATGCATCTATACCAACAAAAAATTCTGAACACTTTGATGGATCATTTATGAATGTTCAATTAATATTGTGATACTCATCTATATCCGATGCTATAATATTGTTAATATTATCTATATTAAGATCGATATGTGTAAAACCAGTGCATTTTTATAACTCAGTATATTAAGTTTGATTATATTTTTGATAGTAGTAAGTTTTATAAACCACGTATTAATGTATGTATTAAGATTATGATAATATTTAGAATTGTAAATTGTGTGAAAGTGATATAACATGTTGTTTATGTTTTTAAGACGTGCGTTTTTTGAACGCGTATGTGATTTCATTTGTATAAAGTGTATGCAAGAATATAACAAAAATATGTGTTTTGTGTATTGTAGTGTGTATTCGTGTTTATAACTAAGTGCGCAACATTTAAATGGGAATACAATAAGAAAAAACTTAATGACTACATTAAAACTAAAGAGATAAGAAAAATGAATATCATTTACAAACATAAAATAAAAAAATTTCGTGATACAATATGATGAATGAAATACTTGTCACTTTTCTCTAATTTTTTCCAAATCAGCTTCACTTTCGATGCGAACCAAGGGTGTTCCTTCTTTTTTTCGGAGGTAGACTTTACCATGTGCAGTCCAACAAAAAACATAATTGTTTGCTTTTGCAAATTTTCTTGAAATTAAAAATAAATTTCTCGTTTTGCTTGTAAGAGACTCTGATATATAAATAAGCTGGGATGGACCGTCAATTTGTATATTTTTAGTGTTAAATTTATCGTTTTTGTGTCCGTTGTTATATTTCTTAAAAGCATCAATAAAGCAATCTCGTATTAATACACTGATGAAATCTACTATTATCGGTTTATTCGTTGATTTTGTGTTAATGCGATACACATCTTTAATATCAGATCGGTTAATGTCTAGTTTAAGGTGTTGTCCTGAGCTAATAACTATATCAGAGAGGGTTTTCTTTGTCTCAGACGATTTTTTGGGAATATTTCTTATTTCTAAACTCGTAGAACAGTGGTTTCGCTCAAGTTTTTCGACTTTTTTTTCTAGTAATTGAATATAATGCATGTTAGTTTTTTCTCCGCCTCCAATATATCAAGTTTTTTAATCAAATCATCGTATTTTTCTGATAAAAGCTCTATTGACTTTTGCACTGCAGTATTTTGTTCCTTTATGATATTTAAAAATGTCGTCTCTTGATCTCTTTGGAAACTCGTAAACATATCCTTTCTTTTTTTAATAAGTTTAATTCGTCTGAGAACTCATTATTACATCGCTTTCTTTTACTACGCACCGATACAGTTGATGAAGAGTCGGAGTCTTGCGTAATAGAAAAATATGGTTCAGAATCATTATAGTCACTTTTACGAGCTGCGGAAAGTCGCGGTGGCGGTGAACGTTGCGTGTTTGCGATTTATAAAATTCTATTGTTTAGATACCAAGTTAACATAAATGTTAAAACTATTGCAAGCCCGACGCACGAGTAATTATTACGGAGGTCTATTAATTTGGACGCCGATCGGTGTCTGAGAACTGTGACGCTTTCCGTCCAGTATAACCAGACTCTCGATGCAAGCAAGGGTCACGTATGTTGGACGCAATGGTCGTTATGCGTAAATAACATTAACTGTTCACTGTATGTAGATCTCTCAGTAGATAAATTTAAGCGACTCCCAAGTAATAAAGCAAGGTGCACAACGCCCACTGCTGCAAGCTAGTTATGAGGCATTGTTTTGTGTATTTAAATATTTAAATACCTTAGAAACCAATAAGCTTTTGTTTAAAATGTGATTTCTCTATTAATAATAATAGGTCAACATAAGATAATTTAGTTAAACTAAAAATATATTATATATACTAAATATATTTGTATGAAATGCCTTACAGCCTTTTATTGTACTAGACTTATCATATCTCATAGTCACAATCACTCTGCTTGTATTAAAAAATAGGTCCTTGGAAATTTAAAGTTATAACACAATTACGTCCCAAAGCCAAAGCTGGGCAAAGGCCTCCAGCATTCCTGAGAGGGTGATTGAGCGGTCAATCCACCGCACTGCTCTAATGCGAATTTCTTTTGTCCTCGACATTTAGAAATAAAATAGTACCTACGTCAAAATTTCCTTTAGCAAAATTAGTGAGTTAACAATTAGATTTACTAGGATGATATTTTAGTAAACATAACTCTCTTCATCAATTTTCATTAGTTAAATTACGTTTAAAACGGACAGTTACAAAGTTATCTCAGAATGATAAAGTTTTGGAATAATTATTCGCCCAAGTTTGCATGAATCCGGATGTCATTCATGATGTTTGTTTGCTGCTAAATAGCAGTGCGTGCAATGCCGTGTTCCTGACTGAAGGAACACGACATTACACGCACTGCTATATAGCACTGATATTTAGTGAGCCAATATAATTTTTTTTTATATAGAAGAGGGGGCAAACGAACATGCGGCTCACCTGATGTTAAGTGACTACCGCCGCCCATGATCAACCGCAACACCAGGGGAATTGCAGGTGCGCTGCCGGCCCTTTAGAAAAGAGTAAGCTCTTTTCTTGAAGGTCCCCAGGTTATATCGGTCCGGAAAAACCGCCGGCGGTAAACTATTCCACAGAGAGGTCGTACGCATAAGAAAACTCCTTGTGAAATGTACAGTGGTGGACCGCAAGGCATCCAGATGGTGTGGATATCGTTGGTCGCGTAGTGCGTTCACGAAATTTGGCGGCTGCGATTAATCCAAGCATTCCCCATGGTATATGTGAAAGAAAATGCAAAGAGATGCAACATCTCTTCGCAGCGCCAGTGAATCGAGCTAATCGGAAAGCACTCGGTCGTTGACGATTCGAGTCAAGTGGAAGGAGCTGGTACTGAGGAGCAACAGTATTCCATGTGCGGCCGATCCTGTGCCTTGTAAAGTTGCAGGCGGTGTGCCGTTATGAAATACTGTCCCACTCTGCTAAGCACGTCAAGCTTTTTAGAGGCCAATTTGGCCTTCTCTTCCAAGTGACCACGAAACTGCACGTCACTCGATGTGTCGATGCCGAGGATTCCGATACTGGCTGAGGCAACAAGGGGAGTGCCTTGAAACTGAGGGGATACGACAAAGGGGTTCTTTTCAGTGGTTAACGCGCAAACTTGTGTCTTCTGAGTGTTAAACTGGACTAGATTTAGTCGCCCTCAACCCGAGACTCTGTTCAGCAAAGACTCGACTTCAGACACAAGTTTGTCCCGGTACTCGGAGACGTTTTCCCGAGAAATATTGGCACGGCCGGTGTACAGAGCATCGCCAGTGATGTCATCTGCATAGCAATGAATGTTACGGGTTTGCAACATATCATTGATATGCAAAAGAAACAGCGTTGGCGATAGCACGCAGCCTTGTGGAACACCAGCATTAATAGGCTTGTAATCGGAGCTTGCACTGTCTACAACGACCTTGATGCTCCGATCTGCAAGAAAGCTGGTGATCCAATTGCACAATTTCTCGGGAAATCCATAGGAAGGGAGCTTCGAAAGATGCGCTTTGTGCCAAACCCGATCTAAGGCTATCGCAATGTCCAAACTAAGCCAATGCCTCCCCCTTGGACTGTACTGGCTCCGCCCATCTACAGATTAGGTGGACAAGAAGATCACCAGCTGATCGAGCACGACAAAAACCGTATTGGCGATCACTAATCAGCTGGTGATCCCGAAGATACCTCATGAGCTGGCAGTTTATAATGGACTCCATTGTTTTGAAGCAGAAGGAGGTGATGGCGATAGGCCTGTTGTTGAACGAGTCTGAGCGGTCGCCTTTTTTAGAGATCGGTTGGACGAAGGCCGTCTTCCATGATTTTGGGACCGTGGAGTAGGAGTACCGGAAAAGACGCGTCAGAACCGGTGCCAACTCTGGAGCACATGTCCTCAGCACAATTGGGGGGATTCCGTCAGGCCCACTCGACTTGTGAATGTCAAGGGAGAGGGTGCTTTGCGAACCGAGCGCTGTGTGAACTGCACTTCCGGCATGGAGCACTCACACCTCGGGATGGTCGGCGGCGTACTCCCCCCCGTCATCGAGAGTCGAGTTGGACGTAAAGAAAGAGCCTAGCAGATCGTCTTTCTCCTTCGCGGTATGGGCCAGTGAGTCGTCCTCTCTGTGCAGAGATGGAAAAGATGGCTGACAGAAATTCCCCTGGACAGCCTTGGCTAGAGACCAGAATGCACGGGTTCCAGAAGAAAGGCGAACTAGTTTCTCGCCAATTCTGCCTATGTGCTCTGACTTTGCCTTGGCAATGACATTCCTTCAAGGACCTGGAGGCGGAATTATACTTCTTTTTTAGAGCGCTGATGTTTATATCCCGGGACGTCCGTTGATGCGTCAGCCCAGGCTTGGTAGCGCTCCTGCTTATAGCATGATGCTATTTTACAAAATTTAGTTTAAAATTATTTTGATGTGATGTGATATGATAATTAATGTACTTTGACGTATGAGTGTGTTTATATATATTTACAGTAATATAACCTATTTTTAAAAAGCTGATTTACTTAAACAAACCCATATATTAATTTATTTTACAAAAAGAAAAAATTTTACAAAAAAAGACTGCTAGCAAAATTTTATTAAAAGCCAACAAAGGTGATTGCGTAGCGCGTCGGTGACCGTCCTCCGTCTCCGACTTAACAAGTGTCGTTGTGTGCGTCCTGAGGCTCGTGCGTACGAGTCACAGATTACCCCCGGTAATCTGTGGTACGAACGAGTATATTAGCGGCGTTTGGTACATTTCTTACGGCGGTTCTACACGTTGGCTAACACAGTGGCGATTGTAGTGGCGAATAGCATTGTGTAGAGCGGGTGTTTGGGCTTCATTGATATGTATTGGAATGATGGCCCACAAGTTGGCACGAGATCCATATGGTATTGGCTTTTTACAAAAGATCAAAGGATTGTTGGCCGAGTTTGGCCGCCGCGTCCACACGTTGGGCGCGCGTTTATTTTGCTACAAGCTACCAGAGTGTGTATTTACTATGGCGCTGTCGAATCGAAATTTCGAATCACGGATTTAGAAAAGAATGTCCGTGGTTTATATCTAGCCCAGAATAAGTATTTGTGTTACCTACAAGTCCATTTTAAATGTGAAAATACATTCCAGGTCTGGATGTTGCAATTTATGTAAACGATACAGGGGAAAATCGTAATGTTGGGTAACGTTTGTTTTTAATACTAAATAATTTCTATTGTGTATTGTATTTCTTTCTTATTATAACGTGTTAATTGAGCTACATATTTCTATGAACTGAGTTAAGGAACTGACACCCAAAACACTATTATATACTCTCTATCGAAATGATTGATACATTTCTTCATTTAACTTTAATTAATTTTTTTTGTGATTGCTCTGAGCTTAAAATAAATAATTCTCACACACACTCAAATGCGTACACTCGTTATGTGTGTGTGTATAAATATATATTGTCCCCAGACATTTTAATCATTTACTTATGACTTTGCATAATATTTCAACGTCTAAAAGTCAAAAGTCTAGATAAAATATTTTGATTAATGACCAGGCCTTGTATAAGCATCACATGGTTATAGAAATTTTGTTACATAAAATTTAGATTTATGTTGCAATGAATATTACAGATTTTTTTTTCAACATTATAACGTGATCTCGCTCCTTCTTCCGCCTGCATGTAAACAAGAAAGTATCTACCACACTTAGGGTTCCCAACCCTCCCGGATTGACCGGGAGACTCCGGTAATAGTGGTTAACCTCCCGACCTCCCAGAGTGCAATAATTTCTCCAATTTTTCTAAAAATTATATGCATCCGTCGCTTAAATATTAGATGTTGCTCGAAAGCATAGTAAATATAAATTTAAAAATTAATAAATGATTGAGATTTCCTTTTATTAACCCCCACCCCCTCTCTAACTCGATTACATGAAATTCTCCCAGGTTGGTCCTTTCGAGGGTTCATGATCATCATCATTACAGCCCTTCACAAGTCCACTGCTGAACATAGGTCTCCCCCAAGTAATGCCACAAAGCACGGTCCTGAGCCACCTGCATCCATCGACTTCCTGCATGTCTTACCAGGTCGTCACTCCATCTAGTTGGGGGTCGCCCTAAACAACGCCTACCGGTACGAGGCTGCCACTCGAGAAGCTTTCTTCCCGATCGGTTATTGGTTCTTCGAGCTATATGGCCGGCCCATTGCCACTTCAGCTTACTAATCCGTTGGGCTATGTCGGTCACTCTGGTTTTACTGCGGATATCCTCATTTCTGAGTCTATCACGCAGAGAATTTCCTAGCATAGCCCTCTCCATAGCACGCTGAGCGACCTTGAGCGTCCTCATACGGCCAGCAGTGAAGGACCACGTCTCTGATCCGTAAGTCATCACTGGCAACACGCACTGGTTGTACACTTTAGTTTTCAGAGATTGAGGTATACCTGACGAGAAGATGTGTCGTAATTTCCCGAACGCTGCCCAGCCGAGTTGAATCCGTCGATTGACCTCTCGGTCGAAGTTGGACTTACCTAGCCGGACTATTTGTCCCAGGTAAACGTACTCGTCAACAACTTCGAGCTCAGTGCTCCCAAAAACTACCGGCATAAGTGTGACATGGACATTAAGCATGATCTTTGTTTTGTCCATGTTCATCTTAAGACCTATCCGTTGGGAGGCACTATTGAGGTCATTGAGCATAGTGCTTAAGTCCTCCAGCGATTCTGACATAAGGACTATATCGTCGGCAAATCGAAGGTGAGTGATGTACTCGCCATTGATGTTAATACCGTATCGTTTCCAGTCCAGTAGCTTGAAAACGTCTTCCTATGCAGCGGTGAAGAGTTTCGGGGATATAACGTCACCCTGTCTTACACCTCTCTGCAGTTGGATAGGTTTCGAACTCTGGTTCTGTACTTGGATAGCCATCGTAGACCTACTGTACAAACACTTCAGCACCTCGATATACCGACAGTCAACTTGGCACCGCTGAAGGGACTGTAGCACCGCCCAAATTTCGACGAAATCAAAGGCTTTCTCATAGTCCACATACGCCAGGCAAAGTGGCAGATTGTACTCTTCGGTCTTCTGTACAATCTGCCGCAGGGTATGTGGTGGTCGGCGGTAGGTGGTACTGGTACTATGGTACTGAAGCCTTTTCGGAAACCGGCTTGTTCGGGAGGCTGGAAGTTGTCGAGTCTGCGTGCGAGACGATTCGTAATGACTCTCGAAAACAGCACGTAGACGCGGCTCAGAAGGGAAATTGGTCTGTAGTTCTTCAAGAGAGCGTTGTCGCCTTTCTTGAAGAACAAGACCACCGCACTTCTGCTCTACGCCTCCGGAGTTGTGCCACCATGGAGGACGGAATTGAAGAGCTTCTGAAGGACTTCAAGTACCGGTGTTCCACCTGCTTTCAGAAGCTCCGCTGTAATTGCATCCTCGCCTGGGGCCCTGCCGTTTTTAAGGTGTTGGAGAGCCATTCTACTCTCGCTCAGACTGACGTCCGGGATATTATCGGAATAGTGTCGTGTAATACTTGCTCTTGGATCGTTACTCACACTTGCGTGTAGCTCCAACGATGATGTGTACACCTGCCCATAAAACCTCTCAATCTCACTCATAATCTCTGGTGTCCCGGAAACGATGCTGCCACACTCAGTCTTCAGCTTTGACAGTTGGCTCTTTCTGGCAGTTAGATCTCTGGCAAAGACTTTGGAGCCCTGGTTCCGCTCGATCGCTTCTTTAATACAAGCAGTATTAAAAATGCGTAAGTCTCGCCGCATGCATTTTTTTTTTTTTATAGGATAGGGTGACAAACGAGCACACAGTTCACCTGATGGTAAGTGGTTGCTGTGACCCATAGACATCTACATCTATCCTCGATTACGAATCAAAATGCAGATGGGTTGTCACCCGTGAGGACTAAGATGGAATGCCTCGTTTCCAGTAAAAAGGGTCTCCGGTTCTCTACACTCACCATACGAAATACAGCAGCATTAAGCTACTATTTCACGCTGGTATTCTGTGAGAGCGTGGTCCTTCCCCGGTCGAGCCGACCCATTCGTGCTACAACTATACTACTAATATAACTGTAGCATGGCTCTACCACGTATAAAATGCATTTGGAGATCTGTCTGTTCAGTTGCCTGTATGCTGTCAAATCTGTTGACGATTGCAGCCTCATCTCCAGTCTAACAGCCATGAGATTAAGAGTGTGATCGGAGAGTTTTTGTGTTCTTCTGCGGCGGGTCCTGCAGAACTTAGCTCCGACCACATGGACAGTTTCCACGAGCTTGTCATTCATATCGTCCACTGCATTGCAATCTTAAAGGCACTGAAAGCGGTTACGTAACTCGAGCTGAAAAGTTTCGGGATTTTGGATTAGAGCACGAGGGGGACGGAGCGTTGACTTCATTAGTCGAGACCTCTCCAACTTAACGTTTAGGTTCAGTGTGCCTCTAACCATTCGATGATCGCTGCCGGTTTTCACCCTTGCGATCACTGAGACATCACTGAACAGTTGGCGTCTGGTCGTCATAATGAAGTCAATCTCATTTTTTGTTGAACCGTCGGGGCTCGACCAGGTCCACTTCCTGTGGGGCCGCTTCTGGAAGAAAGAGTTCATCATAAAGAGTCCCTCTTTCTCCATAAAGTCAGCCAGCTGCTGGCCCCTACGGTTCCGTTGCCCTACTCCAGGTTTCCAGTAAATTTCCCTAACTTCAGCTCACCGCCTTTTCTTGTGCCTAGTTTTGCATTGAAGTCTCCCATCAACACCGTGTAGTGGGTTTTGGAGGAATGCATGGCTCTAGAAATATTCTCATACATTTCCTCCACCTCCTCATCGGGATGTGCCGAGGTTGATGCGTAGACCTGTATGACCTTCAGCGAATACCGTTTGGTGATTCTGAGTATCAGGTACGTGACCCTCGTCGACACACTCCCAATCTTTACTACGTTGTTGATGAGAGACTTGTGGACAATAAATCCGACACCTCCTTGGGACAGATGGTCGCCCTCCCGGTGATAGAACAAGTTGCCGGACTTGGGGATTACCGTGTCCTCCCCCTCTCTTCGGACCTCAGATAATCCAATAATATGCCAGGGCAACTCGTCTACCTATTCTTCCAGCTCCAGTATCCTCTCGTCAGTCCTCAGGGTGCGTGCGTTGTACGTTGCCAGGTCGAGTCGTCGTAGGTGGCAACCGAACCTCCACCGGAGATTCTTGGCACCCCCTGCCCCGCCGTTACCATGATCGCCACCGAAGCCAGGAATAGCGGGCCCGCCGGGGACTGGGGGCCGTTTATTAGCGTCGTTGCTCATGGGGGGATATTTGCCATAGTTGCCACGCTTGGCGAGCGGGTTGGCAACCGCAGTTTTTTATTATGTTATTGTTATTATTAGGAAGATTCTACTGCCCATCTCCTTTCTGTGTCCCTCTGTCACCTCTTACGACACCCACGGGAAGATATGGGGTAGTGGATATTCTCAACCGCCACTACACGGATGTCGAGGGTTACCACATTTTAACTATTTGTGCTGCTAAGCAAAAGTCCACCACTTTTGTGTTTCTTTTTTGATGTTCCAATTAGAAGGTAATGGAGAAAAATTATCAAAAAAAGAGTATGGTGCGAGGCGACAAAATATGAAGACTTCTTTTGGCCTTTCTAATTCAAACTAACATAACCAAATTAAGTTTATTGTCGGAAATAGCAAAGTTCAGGAAATTATTTATTTATTTTGTTGTTAACCGATATTATCAGGATTAAAATATCTACTAATATGATCAATTACCTACAAATAATCTTTCAGATGGCACAGACGGGACACGTTATTACGAAAGTATAGCTTGATTAATAAATGAAATAGAAGTATTGACAAGATGAAATATTAACTAGTCTTTTACTACACTACTGCAGCAAATAGACGAAAGTAGGTACTGTTAAGTTGTACATTACAAAATAAACCAAGTTTAAAGAAACGTCGTAATGCTAAGTAAAATTTCACATTGTGATGGTGCGACCGCTGATCATGAGGTCCTAAGTTCAAATCCCAGGTCGAGCCAAAAAATCGGTTATTGAATTTTTCCATCAAGAAATTCTCAGTAGCTGCCCAGAGTCAGGAAGTTGCCGGTGTCTCACCCCCGTGCCTCGGAAATTACGTAAAACAGTTGGTCCTGCGCCTGATCTCTCTCCGGTCATGTCGGTTTACCGTCCCATCGGATTAAGAGAGTGAGGGAAGAGAGAGTGCACCTGTGCTTGCGCATACACTAGGGCACTATAAATTATAGTAGCCAGTACAGTAGCCATCGGCACAGGATAGAATTATAGTCTTCAATCCTGTTCTTTGCCGATGGTTACCGTTGAGGCAGATCTTGTTCCATCTGTAGCCTTCTCCTTCTTTATTTGAGGTTGGTTGCATTGCAGGTCTCCATGGGCTGCAGTGGCAACTTAATCAGGTGTATTGTATACGTATGTATGTGTGTACTACTACTAATACTACAACAATTCACAAGTCCACTGCTTAACATATGCCTCCCCCATAAGCTGACACAGCCTGCGTGTTTTATCAAGTCGTCACTCCATCCAGTCGGCGGTCGCTTGCGATAACTGCGCTTGCCAGTACGCGGCTGCCACTTCAATACAATATTTCTTCCCCATCAGTCTGAGCGTTCGATGGAAGGGATTGCTCAGAATTTCTCTGCGGAATAAATATTATAAGTAAATTCGCAGATGAACAAGACTGAGTTATCCCAGAGGATCAATAAGCTGAAGTGGCAATGAGCGAACCAGTTTAATCTTATAAAAAATAAAAGATCGTAAAGCGAGAATTAAATTTTTGATACTCAACATATATAGCCACGCTGTACAGATAGGTTCGATGATTTGGTTATGGTGGAATCGGTTTGATCGGGAAGGACCATGTTCACTCAAAATATGAGTGTGAAATTGTATATATATATTGCATAATACTTATGAGATTTGTGCTGATTTTTCACTACTACTGAAAAAATATCTAAATGTTTGTATTGTTAAGCAAATATTAATAACTAAAATATTATTTTTCAGTGTATCAAAACAAAAGTGGAAATAGGTAAGTTTAGGCGTCAGTATTTATTTGTAGTGACGAACAAGCTGCATAAAATGCTTTTGCGTGAATTGTGTCACTAATAGTACTTAATGCACGGCACACAAAAAGCTTAATAGAGTTTAGTATTTAATTGACTTTAATTTAGGAATTATTTTAAAAGATATAGGTACCTTAATGATGACGGCTCCGAGGCGCAGTGTCTTAGCGATGAGTTGCAGTGCTGGGGGCCGCGGGTTCGAATCCCGCACGGAATAAGTATTTGTATGGCCTATTAATAATTTATCCGGGTCTGGATGTTAGTTCTTGTACAACTTATGTTTATAACCTACCTCCACAATACAGGAGAATATCCTAGTGTAGGGGGTAACGTTTTTTTTTTCAAAACAAAGAAAGAAAAAGAAATGAAGTGGACAGCATAATAATAAAATACACGTAAGTAAAAAGACAAGCAAAAATAACTTCCTTTATTGTATCTTTGTGAAAACTATAGTTCTGAAAAAAATAACATCACAAATAATCTATTCATTTCAATAATTTTAACTACAAAATTAGAACAAAACATGCCCGGGGAATATGATGTATTGATCAGACATTGCCTCAAATCTTCAAGATTTTTATTGTGAAAGGTATAGCTTTACACGCAAGTAGATAAAGTGGCCATCGGCTTGCTTATATCTCCTGTCGGCGATTTTTGGAGTACTTAGAGGGTACAAAACCCCTTCTTACTTTGCCTGTCCAAAATCCAAAATTCTGCAAACAATATGTAGACTATACTTGCACAGTTTTACTATTAGATAAGGTAACTGCATATTCGCACCACTTTAACTGTATAAAATTTAATTCACAATAGAGTTAGAGAAAAATAGTTCTTTAATTTGCCTAGATGTTTTAGTTATTAAATAGAAAAACGACCTACAATATTAACCGATATAGCAACGGCGAATCTCACTTCCATCCATCACAATTAGCAGTCAGTAGTCACAGGAAAATCTTTATTTTTACAAGTGCAAGAGATCAGTAACAGTAAACACCTGCCCGACGAACCCTAGTACGTCAACCAAGTATTGCACGACGGCAGCAAGCTTCGGGTCCCGCGTCTCCGTAACAGTCATCGAGTGACACCGGCTACTACCGTATGTCAGAGGTGTCACAGACGAGATTGGCTACGTTTTGAAATAAGTTTCCATAAGAACATAGATACCACTGATTGCCGAAAATATTTAGTCAATTTTTATGTTAATTTTTTTACGTGGTAGAGCCACCCTGCAACCATATTATAGTTGTAGCACGTATGGGTCGGTTCGACCAGGGTAGGACCACGCTCTCACAGAATACCAACGTAAAATAGCAGCTTCGTGCTGCTGTGCTTCGTATGGTGAGTGCAGAGAACCGGAGACCCTATTAACTGGAAACGGGGCATTTCATCTTAGTCCTCAAGGGTGACAACGCATTTGCATTTTGATTCTTAATCGAGGATAAATGTATATGTCTATGGGCCACAGAATCCACTTACCTGGATTGGACTCCTGGACTGTATGCTCGTTTGTCACCTTATTCTATATAAAAAAACTTACAATCCGTCTATTCTAACGTTTATACTAAATCTAAGATCCATCTACAAGATACAGGAGTGTACAAGTTTGATTATGAATCTGGAATCTCTTACAAATTACAAACTAAAAGATCATTAAAACCCATAAATTTCCGAGTAAGTCTTCAAGACGTACTATTGTAGAAAGACGTACCATCAGGATATCAAACACCGGAATCCCCCCCCCCCCCAATTACCATGCCTACTGCAAAGCACTCAAGCCGTCTAGAATTTCAAATAAGCATTAATTATTACATGCGATAAAATCATACATGTATTCAATTATAACGACTGTAAGATTTGCTATCGATAGTTTGCCTAGGACTTATTGAAGATAGGGAAATAGGTTACGCGGGGAACATCTTTTTTACAGGATAGGGTGACAAACGAGCACACAGTCCACCTGATGGTAAGTGGTTGCTGTGGCCCATAGACATCTACATCTATCCTCGATTACGAATCAAAATGCAGATGCGTTGTCAACCGTGAGGACTAAGATGGAATGCCTCGTTTCCAGTGAAAAGGGACTCCGGTTCTCTACACTCACCATACGAAACACAGCAGCATTAAGCTACTGTTACACGCTGGTATTCTGTGAGAGTGTGGTCCTTCCCCGGTCGAGCCGACCCATTCGTGCTACAACTATACTTCTAATATAACTGCAACATGGATCTACCACGTATATGAACATAAAATAATGCGAGAATATGACTACTCAAGTCTTTAGTTAGTCTATATATGCCGCAACGCCCCATTCTTGGGCCAGGGCTCCTCCAAATTCTGAAGGGATTTAGGGGTAGGGTAGTGTACACTGCACTTGTCTCAATGCGTATTTGCAGACTTCAAGTCTTCGAAATATTTTTTTTAATTACTCAGACATGCAAGTTTTCTCACGAAGTTTTGTTCGACGTCCTTTACCGTCGATCACGATGTAAATAATAATATATATTCATTTTAAGCTAGCCGTGGTTAACTACGACATTAGGTGCTGTAAAGTGCTCAAAAGGTCGGAAATCAAAAATAAGTTAATATACGCGATGAAGTCCGTAAAAACCTGTTTTATTTAATTATTATAGGTAGCTTAGCTATACAGGGCAGTGCACTAGTTGGGTGCGGGACGTGTTCGCTGTTCCAGACCAGTGATTCTTCATCAGTCGCTACGACAGCGGTTGCCGCACTATTACGAGACCGCCGCGCCGGCTGAAAGCGGGCATATTTCATGCCGATTTCACGATATTTTTGCAGAAAAATATATTTTGTTATTGCGTGCAGCGCGTAATAAATTTTAAAACTTTTAAATTAGCTATCTGTCAAATTTGAACAATAATTAATTTATGAAATTAAACCGTTATTAATTATTTAGTGTTGCAGTGTGATTTCAGTGTTGACTCGTATGTGTATGTGAAATTCTCAGATTTTTGTAATTTATTTAATATTTATAACAATTTTAAATTAAATAATATATCAGTTGAATGATAACAGCATAAATTATTGTCTTGATAATTTTATTTAAAAATCACAATGTAATATTAAAGAATTTAAAACTATAAATATGAGTTATATCTAAATTAAAGGAATAATGCGTTCATAAATATTTCAATAACTATTTCACAATACAGAATACATTACAGAAGTATTGTGACGCAGATTCTGTTTTTATTATGTTTTGATTTATTCATTATGTAAATCCTATTATACTTTTTTTTTAAATATAAACTCCTCTAAAGTTAATTGATTAAACTTTTAAGTCGTTAGTTTTTAAAATAAATAAAGAAAAGGAAAGATTTTAAAGCATATTTATTTAATAATATTACAAAACCATTCTAACAGGTATTAGTTTTTCTGCTGGCAAAAGCTTCACAATGCAATCTGTGCAATAATCGGTACCAGCATTATCCGTCCACCTTGCACCCAAAAATCCTGTTTTTTGACATCCAACACACATAGTATTAGTCTGATATACGGGTGAAGTTTCGTCTAGTACCCGCTGCTCCTTGGCAGATTTTAATAACTCTAACATATACTTGGTACCACTTTTTGTATCCACTGTAGAAGCCCCATCATACACCTCAGTACTATCCATTGGGTCTTCCATTTTCACAGGCACATGAAGCTGAGGGAAAAATGTTGACTTTTTATAGAAAATGGACTGATTTTTATCCTTCATTATCTTTTTTGGCGCTCTACCAGGTATGGGTAAGCCAGCTTTAGCTAATTTTGCAAAGTACTTCTGTATTCTACTCATAACCTGTAAAGGTGTTCTAGTTCCTAAAGCTTGTGCTATTTTCTTATATCTCCTTGCCTCAATCGGCTCCTCTGGATATATTTCTAGTAACTCTTCGAGTCGTTTTTGCTCCTCACATGACCAAAGTTGGTTAAATGTCTCAGGTTTATTATCAGTGAACTTTCTACCTCTTACTTTTGTGGTGGCATCATTTTCTTCTTTAACAAGAGTTGAATCCTCACAATCCAATGATATATCTATACCGTATTTATTCCAGTCAATTTTGGGTAAGTCAGGAACTTTATGTCTTGGGGGAAATTTAACTTTATCATCTTTTAAGTCTTGCACAAATTGCAATGGGTCTTCCATCGCTTTCCTTTGTGCTTCAGATAAATTCTCAATATCTTTTAAAGCCATCATTTTAATTGCCTCTAACCTAACAATATACTTCAATAGTTTGCAATAATCTTCATTTCCTCTTAGTGCCAAGTGGTCAGTCTCAAAGGCGAATTCACTATCAGTTTCAGAAACTTGGAAGTCAGTTACTTCCATTGTGCACCTAAAAAATATAATTTTTTTATGTTTTATGTTTAAGATTCTACAATTTAAAGCACTGACCTAACCATTATAATAACGTAATGTCAAACATTAAAGTATCAAACAGTCCAAAGAAATTGGGTATTAAAATAAAAAGTAAAATAAATAATGTCCATAACAAAATGTGCAAATCCGAATATAGAAGCAGCTCTCTTGAAGGATGGTCAAATCGGTAAGTAATTTGTATATTTTGAAAGAAAACTTATTAATCTCCAGTAATAAAATAATTTAAAATAATGGTATAGGTGTATAGGCATATTTATTGATGTAACACAACACACAGAGAAAATTCAGATAAATTTTATAATCAATCACATATAATATAATACCATCATAAAATAGAAGTTTGATGCTGCTGTGTTTCGTATGGTGACTCTTACAGAACTGGAGAACCTTTTTACAGGAAACTAAGCATTCTATCTTAGTCCTCAGTTCTACGCATCTACAATTTAATCCTCGATTGAGGATAAATGTAGATCTTCAAGGCCAGAACATCCACTTACCATCAGGTGGTTGATTACTCAAATCATCTCCAATGCTGCTTAACGTCTTTAATCCTCCTCATCCTAGGTGCCCTGACTTTCCTCGGATTCAATCATTACATGAGCGTGACTGTAAAATGAGCTGGTAGGAATTGTGGGAGATACTCTCAAGTTGATCGCCGATACTAGTGTGAGTATAGCCTGTATCAGAATGCATATAGCACATATTGTTTGATCGTTGAGCCTGGTCCACATAAATATGCAGGTGAAGAAGAATTCTGCTCGGGTTCATTGTTGCTGATAGCTCTGAGGTAGATAGATATACTTTCATGTTTATAACATTTATATACTATAAACAGTTAAAATACTAATATCAAGAAATATTCTACAACAACAAACCTTAGTTTCTTGCATTTTATTCAGCTGTCAAAATATAGGTAACGTTCCTAAACTGATTTGAAGTACCTAGGTATCTTGTAATTTGAAATACTTGTTTTTAAATGAAAAATTTTCTAAATTTTACAATAAACTTCTTTATTTATTACTTGTTAAGATGAAATTTAAATTAATGTATTTATTTTTATAAATTATTTATAATTGTCTAAATGTATTTCTGGACATAATATCTTCAAATTAAACGTATTTGTGCCATCTGTCGACACTAACCAAAATTAAGTAGGATTTTATATTTATGTTGCTTGTATTTTCCGTAGTTTGATAAATGGTTCACAGAGGGCGCTTAGCCCTTTACTACGTAATAGTTGTATTACCAAATGATATTAAAAATAATTATAATAATATAAATATATATAGCACAGCTAGCTTAGCTTAGTATGTATAGCAAGAACGTAGGAGAAAGATACAATATACCAATATCACTTGGCTTCTTAATTTATTACTATTATCAAAATGTTATTGTCTTTTAATTAATTTTATACAATGGGGGCTCATACCTTACTGCTTACTAGATGTCGCTACTTGCGAGTAAAGTAAAATTATTTGTAAGAGAGAGACCCTAAGCGAAAATTTTTGTTTCAAAGATTAATAAGTATACAAAAACGAATTTTTCTTAAAAACTTTTTAAGGAACACTTCCCCAATTTTATCGTGCGTCCAGTGATATGAGCGACGCAACGTTATGCTATTTGAAATGAACGCACAATTTGAAATTATGCGCTCATTTTATGATGTTTTTGACTTGACGTGCTGAGTGTGTACCTACCTATCTTGAGTTTTCAGTAGGTATAACAATGGTTTCAAATAAAAGGTTTACGGTTTCTAGTGCATACATACAAAACAATGCCCCAGTCATTATACTCTTTAATATTTTTGCATATTTTTACTTTCATTTAGTAATTATCCGTGGTGTGGTTTATCCATTATAATCTAAAAATATAAAAACACTAATATTTCAAAATTTAACATTATACTTTATAGCTTCCTAATAATTTTACTTACCTACCTCATTCCAAAGTGACGTTGCCCTGGTGCCAGAAAAAATTGTATCTCACTGAGAGATTCGTCTTTTTGCACGAAGATGTCACCGATCTCGATTTCAAATTTTGGGAGGATAACAGAATTTATACGTATTTTCAGAGCTGTTATAACTGCATTGACTACCCACCCTATTTTCTAACATGGTTTCTTCCAGTCCTCCTTCCTACATAATATTTCAGTACAAAGTCAAAATCTCGCTTCTAGCTTAGTGGTCAAAATACAACTGTAATTTTTAAATTGTTAAATTTACACTTTCATTTGCACTATATAAAACATAGATATCTAATATAACATATTATGCTCGTTTGGCAGTATGGATCAAAGATATGGACATAATTTATTCAAGTAACAAATAATTTATTGAAGTGACAATTATGTGTGGGTATAATTATGTCACCATATAATAATTACAAAGTTTTCGTTTACTTTGGTTCTACTGTAGATATCCACATTAATAAGTATATCACGCCGAGAAACTCTGAACCCTCTTCATAACAGCTTAGCCCGTTACGCGACTTCGAACTTCCCCAAACGACCAGCAGTATAAGATCATGTCCCAGATTTAAATATTATTCATATGAAACCACACTACACTTTGTACATTTTAGAGCCAAGCTACAGTTGTATTATGGTTGCAGTACGAATGGATCGGCTCGACTGGGGTAGGAACCTGTACTCACAGAATACCAGCGTAAAATAGCACCTTAATGCCGCTGTTTTCCGTTTGGTGATAGTAGAGAACCGAAGACCCTTTTTACTGAAAACGAGGCATTTCACCTTAGTCCTCAGGGGTGACAACGCATCATTTTGTAGATATCTATGAGCCACAGCATCCACTTACCATCATGTAGACTGTATGCTTGTTTCCAACCCTTATTCTATAAACAAAATGTCAAAAGACTATCAAAAGTTCACTGCTGAACGTTGGCCTTCTGCATAGATTGCCACATAGGACGAATTTGTCATAGTTGCCACCACAGAAATAGTAATAATTTGTATATGGTATGTATGTAAATACCCGTGGGATAATATGAGTTACTTTAATAATAGTTTTTAGTAGAAAACACAATTTATAGACCTTCATGAGGAATAAACGAACAAGTAATAAGTGTTGATTCATATAGTACCGATGCAGAATGCAACTTTGTATAACATATGAATAATGTATTTTTATACTCGATCTTCGTATCTCGGATAATACTTTTCATCGCATATGCTACAAAATAAGCATATACAAATTGGCAACCCTGAAACTTCACTATAATAATAAGGTCGAATGAACATCAAAGTTGTTTATCACATCGAGAGAGGATATAATGAATTCTGGGTACTCTCTCATCAGAACACATAGACACAGTAATTACTTATTCATTTATTTTTCTTCAACCGGCCGTGCCTATTTGTCCGGTTGTTCAAGATAAAAAGAAAACGGGATATCTATCTCTCTTATTGAAAATAAACCTTAATACGATTTACGCAGTTATATCTACAGAAGGGAAATGTTTTCTTCCTATAATCCTAATTAAATATATTATAAAAATCAATTGCCGTGAGTTAGTCTTGAAAAAACTTGAAACTGGGTCGACAGATTTTGATGAAATGTTTGTGTGTTTCTTTGAGTGGATCCCTGAATGGTTTAATTCGCGATTGATTTGTCGATATACTGAAAACATCCGTGCGAACCCGGAACGGATCGCTTGTTATAAAGATCGATGCTTAAGTGCGAAGTCTCGCAATCATACTCTAAGTTTAGCCATATGAGTGCCAGTAATACAATTGGAATTTAAGCAGGCCCATTGTGGCTATTGCGTACTCTGTGGTATTTTCAAAAAGTTGTTTAAGAGGTACGCGGTGTGAGTAGAGAGTTGCAAGTCTTGGAGGCAATTGCCTATATCTCCTCTTGGAAATATTGTTTCGGGCGATAACGTTTTCACCCCCTAAACCTTTACGAAATGAGGCAATCTTGTTCTCATTAGATTCATTACAGCCTATGCTAGATCTGTGCGTTTTTATTTTGTAATAATTCAGTTTAGTTTAATTTAAAAAATTATTAAAACGCTCGAGGAAGTTTTTAAGGTTAATAAACACACACACACACACACACACACACACACACACACACACACACACATATATATATATATATATATATATATATATATATATATATATATATATATATATATATATATATATAGTAAGATGCTTGTAACTTATATCGTACACAATATTATTTCTTGGCGAGTATTGTTACGGGGGAGGGGGGAAGGGGGTGGAACGATGTCGCTTTTTGTTTGGAAATTTACAGCTAGTGTTTTTGTACAAGGGGGTTATTATATATATGTACGTTTTAAAAAGTAAGAAGGTTTTTATGAGTGAGCTAGTGACTTAGGTGTTTTGCAATATTAATATACCACTATCTCAATATCAAATTATTATATCAACTTCATGCTTAGAATCCTTGCAAAAAGTTAAAAAGTATAAAATAATTTAACATTCTGATATCGGCGCTAATAAAAAAAGTCGGGGCTTTGACCGTAGAATATAAAATTATTTTGTTCCTTTTAGGTCTTTGAAGTGAGCTTTTACTTTTCATTAAAAGTTTATTTATCCACTCTCTTGTGAGTTAACTAAGGAAAATCACAAAACCAATATTGTCTAAAAAGTTTTATTACATTTACATTTACGTTATCTCCTAATTTGAAAATTTTAATGGGATAGAATTTTAAATTCGTAGGACCACGCCTGAAGCATTATTTATTAAAATATAGATTATAACCCATTTATTAAAAATTTGTTATACTTTATTAAAATCGGTTCACAATCGAAGAAGATATCGCGTAATACTCATACAAAAATAAAAATTCAGTCGAATTGTAAACTTACTTTTTTTTTTTAAATCTGCTTATATGACTTTTGATCGACGGTCGATGAGGCAGCTTTAAATCAATACGGAATTAATTATCTAAGGTCTAACTTCAAAAATAATATTAAATTCTGTTACTTACATTTGTGAGGCTTATAGTTTTAATGTTACGAAAAATTGTACCTGTTTTTTTCAAATCGAATTATGAGTTCACCGGCGACGATTAACCCGCGCGCCGCCGGGAAGTTGGGAAAGTGGTTGCTGCAGCCAATTTACTTCAACTTGAAACGCAAAATGCCGCGTGCTTCGATCAACAATACCAACTAAATGTCGGGTCGGCGCAAGAAATCCATCTACGTAAATAAGAGCGCACATGAGACGTGAGCTCTTGCACGTGAGAGTGTACTCGCAAGGCAATAACAGGAAAAAGAACTTTATTTGTTATAAACTAAGGTTGATTTCACACTAAATGTTATTTAATTTATGTCTTTTCATAGTTTATATTCATGTGGACAGTATTTAGCTATGATTTTGTACGTGACCCGTTAGGTATCTAGTTGGTATTGTTGATCGAAGGCCGCGTGCCTAAATATTTTAAGCGATAGGGTAACCGCCATTGACTTACCCAACATAAAAAAGCGGGTCACATAATGCTATTGTGTTTGGTATGCTTTATTATATAGAATAAGGGTGACAAACAAGCACCAGTCCACTTGATGGTAAGTGGATGCTGAGGCCCGTAGACATCTACATTTATCCTCGATTAAGAATCAAAATGCGTTAACACCCCTGAGGACTAAGATGAAATGCCGCGTCACAATAAAAATGGTCTCCGGTTCTCACACCATTTTACGCTGCTCTTCACTGGCATTTAGGTGCCTTTTTACTAATAATGAAGCATTTCATCTTAATCTGAATGCCATGTTTACATTTGACTTATAGCAAAATAGTACGTTGCCAACTGAGTTATTAGCCTAGCATGTTCAAAAGGCAACTAACTGGATTAACCACCAATTACTTCATTCACAATTTTTCACCTAAACCCATACTTTGTATAAATACTCACCTATCAACGCACAGCGCAAACCGCTAGAAGAAAAAAGTTTAGTAAATGAAAAACTAGGGGGTAAAATATACAATTTTACCCCTAAGGGGTTTTTAAGTTACAGTGTGTATGTAAATTAATAAAGGTACTCTGTAAATAAAATAAAATAATTTCTGATTCAACGATTTTTCAAAACAACTTTACGGAGGGCAAGAGGATGTGCAAATTTGTGTGGAGAAAAATTATTTAATGTTGTTTTTTTAGTTTGAATATTTGTGCATATACTCTGGAATATAAATTAATAAAATTCGAATTTACTATCAACCCGTAAGTTCTTAACGAGGGTGCAAAGTTTGTTTGAAAAATATAGTATTAAGACGCACAACCCAAATAGCTGGACGTAGAAAACTGAAATTTGAAAAGTTGTCTATTATGACGTAGACATCTACTAAGAAATAATTTTGACAGTTCTATCCTTAAGGGCTTAAAATTAAAGACGAAATATGGTTTAAAATTCTGCCATGTTTTAATTATATCTTTGAAAACACTATTTATAAGCTTTCGATTTCGATTAGAAACTTCCATTCATTAATTGCAGATTATAAAAGTGCACTGAACATAGGCCTCCCCTTTCTTATTTTAAGCTGTTATCAGGAAGATGCTGCTGCATGTCACCTGATTAGAAAGTCTTTTATTTTGATTTTTGCTTTTAGATTATTTTGAGTTGTAATTAGTAAAACGTATTTTAAGATTTTTGGATACTTCACCCGTAAAGTCAAACTTAAAATGTGCGATCATTATCATTCTAAGATATGAGAAAGTTTCCATGCGATATGTTATGTCCAACCCTAGTTAGTTAAAAGCGCTGACTCTATTATTATATTTAGTATAAAAGCTTAGAGTTTGAGGTAATCGAGGCAGTGCAGCTCCAACCCATATAAAGTGCATATCACAGACGCCGTTCGCGGCTTTTGGACATTTTTTGTATTATTTTAATATTGGGGAAATAAAGCAAAAGAACTTCCGGGATTGGGTGTAAAAGTTTTTTTTTAAAACACCTTCAGAGCGTTTCAGAGCCCTCCTAACAGATAGTTTGAACACTTCGTATAATTCGTATTAAGTGGGATCATGACTGTTTGGACGCTTAACATGGACGCAGGTAACGCGTTAGAAAATCTAGTTATTTCTATGAATGACATATTGTTACTAATTTTTTATAATAGGGTTGGAAAATCGAAAAACCGATTTCAGTTATTGCCTGCAGTAGTTTAATGTTGAATATTTGCATCCCGTCGTAAGTAGGATTTGCCACCATCGTCGTTTAGCGGACTGATTAATGATTGCAGAACCAGATGTTAAGTACCTTTGACACTGTTGACACCTTTCACACTATTGAAAAAAGGGGAAAATCATCTAATAATATTTTAATAGAATCAGACGTTACTTGGCGAAAATCCATTATATTAAAGTTGGTGAGAATAACTTTGCCTATATCTGCTTAATTAAATAAAATGATATGTCTTACCTCCCGCCCTTTGTCCCTCAATTGCATGCAAGATACCTACCAATACACTAAAAATAAAAAATAAAAAATGAAAGGTGGTTACAAGAAACGTGTTTTTGGCTCATTTTGCTCGATCTTAATAATGGCAACAAGTAGACGCTTGAAATCGTAGACAGAGAAACCTATAGACAAATTGACGCCTTCTTTCGCATTCGCACACGAAAAAGATAGATTTATGCATACTTCTTGCACAGAAATGAGTCAGAGCAGTGTGATTGTTTGTCCCTTTCTCCGTGCCGGTTTTTTTATTCAGCAAACTACACTTTGCTAAACAACTTTGACAGTTCGTAGCGATCTAAGGAGTTTACAAGTGAGAAAAAAGTATTCTGTGAGCTTAAGATTGGTGAAATTTGTTCAGTTCAGTTCTAAGAACAATTAAAAATTTTATGTAAACATGTTTAAAAGTCGTAAAGATTATTGTATAACCTAAAACTACGTTATCGTCCTTTCTCACTCGAGGCCACGCTAATTATTAGTCTATACTATAGGTTTCTGTGTCTACGCTTGAATTGCTCACAAAGTTTGTGTTGCTATATTCTACCTACATAGTATTAAATCCTGTACGATGGTACGGAACCCTTCATGCGCGAGTCCGACTCTCGTTTGGCCGATTTGTCAATAATCTAAATATAAAAAAATAAGATATAAGGTGTGCCGTGCCATATTTATTTAACACGAACTTTCAGAATTATTTCAAAACGAATAATATATTTTTCATCGAACGACTGGTTTAATAGGTATATGAAAACGGACATAATACATAAGCATACTATTAGGTACTATATCGCGGTCGGCTAAACATTTCCATACCAGAATTAAAATAGTATTGTCAATATATAAAGTGTTTTTTAAGGTACATAAAATCTAAAACAAAACATCTGGAGTTTATATCTAAATGTTAATGGTATCCCGTGAATGAAAACATTTTGGCAAGTTTCGTCTATAAAGCGTGCGTTGACTTGGCCTGCATTTTTATCGACCGAATTTGTCCGAACAGATGACACTACGTTGTTCCCGTTGCTTGGTGTTGTTGTTTATTAAATTATATTTGGTATCCTGTGGCTTTGATGATTCTTTTTATATTTGTTTTTTTGTAATTTAATTCGGATAAAACAAATTTTATGATTTCATATCTTTAATTGTAGCTCGTAAAGAAGTTTCTTAAAGCAATGATTAGTTCTTTTCTGAAATATGTTATCAAGTATTACATTACTACTTATCAAATTAAAACCTAAACAATCAAAAATAAGTTGCCTCATTTGGAATTTACGAAATAGCCAGACCCGCAAAATTTAACTTTTATGTAATTTTATGTTATATATGGAATGTGTGTGTGTGTGTGTGTGTGTGTGTGTGTGTGTGTGTGTGTGTGTGTGTGTGTGTGAGAGAGAGAGAGAGCTTAATTCTGCTAGACCCACCGCAGCAGACCACAAAAACTCTCCGATCAAACTCTTCCTCTCATGGTTGAAGTTGCATCTTCAGCAGATTTAACAGCATAAGGCAACTGGACAGACAGATCTACGAATATATGCGGCGGGACTTACGCATATTTAATACTGCTCGTATTGCAGAAGCCATCGTGCTGAACCTAGGTTCCAAAGTATTTGCCAGAGATCTGTCTGCCAGAAAGAGCCAACTGTCAAAGCTGAAGACCGAGTGTGGCAGCATCGTTTCCGGGACACCTGAGATTTTGAGTGAGATTGAGAGGTTTTATGGGCAGCTGTCTACATCATCGTTGGATGTACACCAAATTTGAATAACGATTAAAGTGCAAGTCTTATTCTACACTATTCCGATGATATGTTGGATGTGAGTTGAAAGAAGGGCTCTCCACCAAGGCCCCAAGCTGGGATGGAATCACAGCGGAGCTTCTGAAAGCGGCTGGAAAACCGTACTTAAAGTCCTTCAGAAGCTCTTTATTTCCATCCTCCATGGTGGAACTACTCCGAAGACATGGAGCAGAAGTGCGGTAGTCTTGTTCTTCAGGAAATGCGATAACGCTCTCTTTCAACTACAGACCGATTTCCCTACTGAGCCGCGTCTTCGTGCTGTTTTCGAGAATCACTACGAATCATCTCGCACGCGACTCGACGACTTCCATCCTTCTGAATAAGCCGGTTTCCGAAAAGGCTTTAGTACCATAGACCACATACATAAATAAATAAATAAAGAAAGAAATAAATAAATAATTGATAAAATATACGCGATAAATTCCGTAAAAACTAGTATTATTTCAATGTGTAGTGTTCGCGTAAATATAAGAAATCATTATAAATAAATAAATAAAATAGCCTTTTATTTATAAAATCAAAAATGACAACTAAATTTCTTTTTTTATAAATTAGCCTTACTCAATTAGTGATATCATTAATAACATTATCAATTAGAAATAAAAGAAATATTATTAAAATATTATACTACAACACATTATGACATATAAAAAAATTACTTATCAATGAATAAATCTTTGATTTATTCATAAATAAGTAAAGTTAAAAAAGAATATAATAATAATAATAATATTCCACAACTATCACACAACGCCATCTAGTCCCAAGCTAAGCAGAGCTTGTGTTATGGGTACTAGAACACTGATAAACATACTTATATATTTCTAAATACATAAATATTATAGATAAAATTACACCCAGACACAGAACAAATGATCGTGCTCATCACACAAACATTTGTCCTGGGTGGGAATCGAACCCACGACCTCCGGCATAGCAGTCAGGGTCACTAACCACTAGACCAACAGGTCTGTCAAATTTAATTTTTTTATAAATGTCTTTGAACAAGGACATTTATTTAATTTATTATTATTAAATATTTCAATTAATTAAAACAAGACTTACCATAAGGAAACCATTAGCATAACTATATTAAATATTTACATATATTAAATATTTATTTTATTATTATTTACTATATAAAGTCACTGATTTCGGAATGTCTATTGATAAAGGCCTCCTCCAGACTTTTCTATTGTTTCCGGTCGAGTGTTAATCGTCTCCAGTAAGGTCCAGCCGTGTATTTTAAATCATCTTCCCACCTTCTACGCTGCCCACCTCTGCTTCTTTTGCCATCTCTTGGATACCAATTTGTGACGATTTGGCTCCATTTTTCTTGACGGTTCCTGAGCATTTGTCCAGCCCATCTCCACTTTTGTAAGTCTATTCTTTGTAATATATCAGTTACCTGGGTTTTGTTCCGAGTACCTTCGTTCCTAACCCGGTCGGTTTTCTTTATACCAATCATGCACCTCTCCATTGCTCGTTGGCATGTTAACAATTTATTTCTTTGTGAAGCTGTGAGCGCCCAAGATTCGAAATGTGTATTCTTCCCTGCTTAACATATGGATGCGAATCTTGGGCCCTCACAGCTTCACAGACCACATAAATACCCTTCGGCAAATTATACAGAAGACCGAAGAGTACATCTCTAATTTCTATGCGACTCTTACAGCTTCATCTGACTCAGCTAATCCGAAGAGTACAATCTGCCACTTTGCCTTGCCTATGTGAACTATGAGAAAGCCTTTAATTCCGTCGAAATTTGGACAGTGCTACAGTCCCTTCAGCGGCGCCAAGTTGAGTGATGGTATATCGAAGTGCTGAAGTGTTTGTACAGCAGGGCTGCAATGGCTGTCCCGAGTTTGTCAATATACCTCACAACTTAACAACCAGATTTACAATCAGTGCGTGTTGCCAGTGATGATACATGAATATGAGACGTGGCTATGATAGCTATCCGAGTACGGAATCAGAGTACGACACCTATCCAACTGCAGAGAGGTGTAAAACAGGGCGACGTTATATCTCCAAAACTCTTCACCTCTTCTTTGGAAGATGTTTACAACTGACTGAACTGGAAAGGGTACGGTATTAATATCAATGGCAAGTACCTTATACCTTTGATTTGTCGATGATATATTATATGGCAGAATCGCTGAAGGACCTAAGCACTATGTTTAACGATCTCAATAGTGTCTCGCATGACTAGATAAGTCCAACTTCGACCGATAGGGTTTTTGACGGATTCAAAACGGCTGGACATCGTTCGGGAAATTACACGCATTTACTCGTCAGGTACAGGTCAGATACAACCAGCGCGTGTTGCCAGTCATGCCTCATGAATCTTTTTTTATAGGATAGGGTGACAAACTAGCACACAGTCCACCTGATGGTAGGTGGTTGCTGCGGCCCATGGACATCTACATCTATCCTCGATTACAAATTAAAATGCAGATGCGTTGTCTCCCGTGAGGACTAAGACGGAATGCCTCGTTTCCAGTAAAAAGGGTCTTCGGTTCTCTTCACTCACCATACGAAACACAGCAGCATTAAGCTACTATTTTACACTGGTATTCTGTGAGAGCGTAGTCCTTCCCCCGTCAAGCCGACCCATTCGTGCTACAACTATACTACTAATATAACTGCACCACGTATGAAATCTGAGACGTGGTTTTTAACTGCTGGCTATGCTCAGGGTGTCTCTGCGTGATCTACAGTAGAACTGGAGTGACCGACATATCCCAACGGATTAGTAAGCTGAAGTGGCAATGGGCCGGCCATATAGCTCGAAGAACCGACCGATGGGGATAAAATTCGCACCAGTAGGTGAAGTGTAGGGCGACCTCTCACTAGATGGAGTGACGACCTAGTAAGACATGCAGGAAGTCGATGGATGCAGGTGGCTCAGGACCGTTGTTGGTGGCATTCCTTGGGCGAGGCCTATGTTCAGCAGTGGACTTGTGAAGGACTGTAGTTATGATGGTGATCATATATATAAATAAATATATTGAGTGTGGTTGCGGACTTAGAGGCTCCATCACCTTATTTCAACCCTCCTAGATGGTGGTAAAAGGCGACTATGAGAAACTTCGGTATATTGTCGGAAATACTTACCATAATTTGTATATATATATATCGATATATCCTCGTAAAATACCCATCAACGAGGAGCAAGTTAAAGTAAGTCAATCCGTCTAGCATAGCGATTAAAAGAATACAATAAAATGGGAGAGGTTGAGGTCCGGTTTGGACTATTATGGACTGAGAAAGAAGAATGAAAAAAATGGTTTTGACGTCATTTTGAATCCGACCACGCAGTAAGTCGTATAGAAAAAATTCGTATAGAAAAGGTAAGTACACAATTTAAACAAAATACACAATTACAATTTGTATCTATAGATGTGATATTTTATCTGTAAATTATTAGAACTGTTTTTTAGTAAATCCCATATCGTATCTATTTGGATTTATTTGAATTGATGTGATGCGGACAAAAAACTAGAGCTAAAATTTTATCGATGGAGAGTCACGTATTTCATTTGCGACTGTTCAAAGCAATTTTATTGTTACAAGTCCGTCTGAGTAAACATTATGCCTAATCCAATTGAAGTTAGATCAAATCAGTCTAAGCTTAACACTACAATTTATTTCCAGACTTATATTTTAATATTTTTACCTAGAAGTCTTTTAAAAAGCTTGGTATTCCTGTGCTTTCCGGTTTTAACCCTGCATGAACAACTATTGGTATTAGTATGGCCAATAAATCTATATGATCTGAAGTCTGGATATTTGCTTATTATTTTTATTTTTTTAAGCGTAACCTCCACACTAGGATTTTCTCATGTATCGTGAAGACAGTTTACATACATAAATTTCTCAAGGAAAAACACCCGGACATGGAAAAAAAATCGTGTGGAATTCGAACCCACGGTCCTTATTATGCATTAGCGCGCATCTCAAAGGTAAACCACTGGGTCCCGTACCCGTAAATTATTACTATAGTATTTTATATTTTATAGAATAAGGGTGGCAAATAAGCACACAGTGCACCTGATCGTAAGAGGATATTGTGACCCATATATATATATATATATATATATATATATATATATATATCACCTCACCTCATTTTTAAAAAAAAAACGTCTCCGGTTTTCTAAACTCACAATACGAAACACAGCAGTATTACCTCGGTCGAGCCAACCTATTGTTGCTGTAGCACATGATATAGCTGCAGCAAGGCTCTACCGCGTACTGCGACTCGCCTCTCGTAACACCCACGGGTCGAAATATGTAGTGTGAGCGATTAATTAGCGCCACCTATGTATGTGGTTAAATATTATATTATACCACCACCTATGGCTCCGCATGTGAAATATTATAATTTATCTACAAAAGTTTAGATAACACAAGGTTCCAACACAATCTTCAAAGTTCACTGCTGGAAATGGGCGTCTCAAGTGAACGGAATATTAGCGTCACGCTTGACTTGCCTGTCAAGCAAGGCGCGAAGTGTTGAAGCCTTGAACTCATATATTGAAAACCGTACTAGGCATCTTTAAGTGATATTATATATATATATATATATATATATATATATATATATATATATATATATATATATATATATATATATATATATATATATATATATAACTTGGGGTCGGGAAGGCTAATGCTTCAAAGCGCTCGTTTTTCCTGGCTCCATGACCTCCGCTTATCGGACTCGGGGGTCTGTTACGCAGTGGACTTGGGGGCCGTGGAGGGAGGCACGCCTTGTATTCCTGGTGTGCCTTACCTGAAATGGAAAATGAGGAGGAGAAGTCCTACCTGAAGAGGGATGGCCATGGGGCGGCCGGCGCTAATGAGGCCGCGGATTTGTGCGAAAGCGTTCCCGTGACCCTGCCAATATGCGGCGAAGGTGAAACAACATGGGGTTTTAGTCTTTTTATATATATATATATATATATATATATATATATATATATATATATATATATATATATATATATATATATATATATATAACTTTAGTAGGCATATATAAGCAGCGTTTAGCCTAGCAAAATTCAATAGTTGGTATTGCCGTACGTTTTATGTGACGCAGCTGTCTGAATACTGCGTGAATATATATTGTAGACAACGCCGCTTTTATGTGACGTTGAAGAAATATATTACTTTTGAAAAGTTTGATAGTTTTTTTCTACCCAAGAATCTAACGTAAAATACTATAGGATAAAAATTACCTGCTTGGCATTGACCCTGCATTCACTGCGCTTTTACTTCTGTCTTAATCCGCATTCATTTCCTAAAGACCTTACTTTCTAAAAATAAAAAATTTTTTAGTACCTCGACCACAGCATCTTGTGATTTCCATTTTTTGGGCACTAAACCATCATAATATTATATCGCGAATATAAGTCTTTCTGGGCCATAAATAAAAAAAAATTATAACTTAAGCGCTCCACCTATCTGCTCCTTGCATAGCGCAGATATAAACCATCTAAGAGAACACAAACATATTGTGCGAATATGATCTCAATCGGTCAAATCGTTTTGAAAATGTTAGTAATCAGAACACAGGTACACACTACTTATAACACCCCTCCGTTTTCGTCGGGGGTTAAAATACACGATTACTAACAGACGAAACATCGCTTTGATAAAGATGTAGGGTATGTTAATGCAAAAGTCTAATATATTTAAAATAAACCCAACTTGGTTTAATTTATAAAGAAGTCTCTGTATGTGTCCAGAAGATTTTAAAAATCAATTGCAATATCACTTTCAGTTGCAATGCGACGATGCAGGTCTTACATATTCGCTGCAACTGCACAAGAATTCACCGCACATTCCAACTCTTCCTTGCGCAGAAAGTCTGTCAGCATATTTGACAATGACATATTTCGTAACAAAACCTGCGCAAATATTCACCAGTAAGGGTGGTATTAAGGGTGGTAAAACGCTGAGCTTGAGCGTCTAACGATATACCGGGTACACAGCGCCCTTTAGTCGGGACGTAGCGCTTGTGAACGGCGCGTCTCTCCGTCGCACAGTAACGTTTTGAGCGGGAAAAATTAAGTAAAACTTGACAGTATCGGGATACGTTTATAACAGTAAACGATTTTCGAGCAAACTGTAACGCCTTTCAATATTTTAATTTTTATGCGTTTTGAGTTTTGCAACGGTATGACGTAACTGATGTTTTTGTCAGTCGATAAGTTAGGTTTTAGCATGACATATCTACAGCCTTAGCTTTGTGTTAGTTGTAAAACTTCTGAAGTTCAAGACCTGAGTAACAAAGATACGTTGAAAAGTATAAATTGGAAGAAGTGTAAATAAAAAATACCGTCCTTAGTATAAAGTGTATTACGAAACTTTTCGTCCATGAGGCAATTTTAAATCATAGGTTTTAAAAAAGTATTTTATAAAAATATAAAACGCGTAATTGACACAGGCAGCATACAAAACGAGGTCAAGTAATTAAAAATAATATTAAAGGCGTGCAAATTATTGCCTAATCAACGCTGGCAGTACGTAAAACGGATGGTTTGCGATGGTCAAGCGATGCTGTGCCTGGAGTCGCTGGTGACGAGGTGGCGCGAGCGGGGAGAACGTGGAGAGCGACGTACCCGCTCTCGAAGTCTATGCTCGAGTGTTGGTGATGGTAGTTTACTGCAGCTGCTTCACAGAAGAGCCAGCAGCGCCTTGTAAGTGTAAATCTTCAAATCGTTTTAGTTAATTATGTATATCAAGACTCTTATTGTAAGTTATGTAGTCTTGTGTATCGTTTATTCATTCATTATAGTCTATTGAAGGTCCCTTAGATTGGCCCATATGCATTGCCATAGTTGCCACCACATGTTTTTAATATTTTTAAGTAGTTATCAGGAAGATGCTGCATGTATATATATATATATATATATATATATATATATATATATATATATATATATATATATATATATATATATATATATTATATGTTTATATGTATTAGTTTTTAGTTAACTTTAACGATCTTGACGATATTTTGTATTTAGTTAATTATTGTATTTTCCAAGTTTTTCCAGATATACTTAAAGCAAAACCTGGCGCTCAGGCTATTTTAATGTACATGTATACATTAAGATACCGTGCGTTCACTTCGATTCAAAGGGTTCATTGAGCTGCTTATTAGGTTGTCGAATTAATTATAGGTAAAACTTTACCGCCGAACTGTCTATTTTATCACACGAGTCATGAATGAATAAAAATTTTTTTAATGTGCAAATATGGATAATACAAAATCTGGAGACAAATATACAGTGCAGATTCCATCATATTTTACCAGAAGGCATGCAAAATATGATAATTTTTTTGTCAAATTACGTAAATATGTCATTCACAAACACGTTATAGTAGATTAAAATTTATGACTATTCAAATAACATGATAGTCTACAATAACGTAATAGCTTTTTTATAGAATAAGGGTGCCAAACGAGCGTACAGATGATGTTGACCTGATCGTAACAAAATGTTGTGGCCCATAGACACCTACACAACACTGTCTCAAATTGGCTTCGAAACGGTTGCGTAAATTAATATATGTATTTAAAACTCTGAGAGACGCGGCGGATGTTCATTTTTTTTTTATAGGATAGGGTGACAAACGAGCACACAGTCCACCTGATTGTAAGTGGTTACTGTGGCCCATAGACATCTACATCTATCCTCGATTACGAATCAAAATGCAGATACGTTGTCACCCGTGAGGACTAAGATGGAATGTCTCGTTTCCAGTAAAAAGGGTCTCCGGTTCTCTACACTCACCATACGAAATACAGAAGCATTAAGCTACTATTTCACGCTGGTATTCTGTGAGAGCGTGGTCCTTCCCCGGTCGAGCCGACCCATTCGTGCTACAACTATACTACTAATATAACTGTAGTATGGCTCTACCACGTATAAAACTAAAGAAATCCGTATATTTTGCCTTGGCCCAATCTCTATTAACATATGGTATTACCTCCTCGGGCGGTGCTCCAATATCAAAAATGCTCCAATAGGAGAGAACGCAGAGAGCCATCTTACAGGTCTCTTTTTCGCTGCCGTATCACTATTAACATATGGTATTACCTCCTGGGGCGATGCTCCAAAATCAAAAATGCTCCAATTGGAGAGAACGCAGAGAGCCATCTTAAAGGTCTCTTTTTCGCTGCCGTATCACTATCCTACGGAGCTCCTATATAAAGAGTTGAAAATATTAACTGTGCGGCAACTGTTTATACAAAGAACCTTACTGATACAACATGCTCTATTAAAATACAATCCCTCACTCTCCCGAGGGAAAAGGCGTTTTAACCCCATGGACCGCACTCGTATAACTCTATCCACCAAACTATCTAAACGTTTCTTTTGTCACCTCGGAGGTTTTCTATACAATAAAATCAATAAAATTATCCCTATATTTAACGTCAATAAGACTACATGCAAAAATAAAATAACTATCTGGCTACAAGAATTAAATTATGATAACACTGAAAAGCTACTCACTAATCCTAACTAATTACTATCCGTATTAAAGTTAAAAACTAACCAAATCCTAAATTTAATTTCTATCCCAGTTACTAACTAACAAACAAAAGCACGCACACACACGCACACGCGCACGCACTCACACACACATACACACACACAGACTAATACTATCACCAGATTTCAATATATATTAAATACTAGTTAAGTAAAAGAAGGTACATTATGTAAATTACAAATATGGTACATGTTCATGGTAAAAAGATAGTAATTACAACCATAGGGCGGAGACCTGGTGGCCCGAAATACAGGCGTAAAGCCTAGCTTAGGCACCAGTCTCCCACAGTATAACATTAAGGTGTAATATTCTAATATTATGTACAATAATTATGTAATATTGTGGTGAGAAAATAAATCTCATTTATTATTTATTTATTATTTATTAATTGCACGGGCGTTTCAAGCTCGAGAAAAGCAGGAAGTTCCAGGGTTGGTCTACCGGTTAACCGCTTTTCAATTTTTTTATTGTTACTATTAGGAAGAAGCCGCCGTCCATCTTCCGTTTTGTTCGCCTCTGTTGCCCCTTACGAAACTCACGGGACGATATTGGGTAATGGGTATTTTAACATCGCCACTACTTACGACGTAGGTAATATGTGCTACGCCGTTATCTTGTTTAATGTTAATCTAATTTTATAACGTTTTAAATATCACACGTGTTATAATTTTGTAAAGGAAGTTAGGAAGTTATAAATACGTACATTTTTCTTACAAAAAAGTACGTATTTATTTTGTTTGTCCACTCGTTTTAAGTTTGCTTCTGTTGGCTTTCTAAACAAGAAAAATGAACTATGTTCAACATTGATTTATCTATTTAAATAAACTTTATTTTATTAGGATTAAGGGTGACAAACGAACAAACACTCACGTGATAGTTACTTTAAGCTGTATCTTATAGAAACCCACATCTATACTCGATTAAGAATCAAAATTAAGATACATTGTCACCTTTGAAGATTGAGATGGAATGCCGTATTACTTGTAAAAAACGTCTCCGGTTCCCATCACTCATGATCATAAGCTACAGTGTGAGTCCACTATTTATGGCGTTACGTCTTATTATATAATAAAACTAGGTAGGACTTAATAAAAACATCTAAAATAAAATTGCAAATAGTGTAATATCAGTTCATCAACGTTCCGGGAAGTCTGCAGTTTGCGATCATATTCTAGATGGCCCCAACCATTATATCAGATTTGATAGACCACAAATCCTCGCGACAGAACATCGATTCCTACCAAGGATGACACGTGAGGCTATTGAAATTAAAAACCATCCTAATTTCAATAGAGAAGGAGGCTGGGTACTACCACCTGCTTGGGATCCAATAATTAATAAAATTAAAACTAAACCCAAGCATACCACTGCAAGACTTCAAAATACAGTTAATTCATTCTGCGTAGATCGGACCAAAGACACTGATTAAAAAGCTGAAGGTACTCCGGGTTAACTTTGACATCGGGACGTCAGTCACCTCAGTCCCCCGTGACCATGGATGCTGGAAAGCACCCGAAACGTCGGGTGTTAAAATTAATATAAATAAAACGCGATAAAATCCGTAAAAGTAGTTTTAGTCAATCTAAAAAAGTAGTCATATACTCTTATATAATATCTTAAAATATCGCTACACCTTGACGCTCTCCTTACGTCTTCAGGTAAGAAATCCTAATAAACTGCGACCTGAATAGAAAGAGTATTTACTGATGAACCCACAGAAATGAGAATGCTTATTTTAGGAATATAAGCTAAATATATCTTATTAAACTTAAAAAAAATTAAATTACAGCCTATAAAGTTCACCGCCAAACGTAGGCCTCTTCAATATATTGCCTCAAAAGGGAGGATTAGCAACCACAGTCTTTATCATTTAGCTTTTTTTAAAGGATGTTAACAATCCTATAAACATTACTAATATTCCCCTTAACCACTCGTGGTAAGCTTAAATTGCTTGTGTTACGAGTGATTCACGCCAATAGTCGAATGGCGGATTCGAACCCACGACCTTTTTGAGTTCGCGGTCCGCGCCCTGCCATTAGGCTACTGTCGCTTATAAGCTTATAAGCCTTGTTATCAAGAAGAAGCGGCTGCCCACCATATTTCATATTTATTTATTGCATTCATGGGTGTCAGAATAGGTGACAAATACAGTTTAGGTACATCATGAAGCCCGTTTGAGCATGGCAAATTAAATAATAATAATAATAATGTCCTCCAGACCGAATCTCGGTCACGGCGGCAGGACAGGATTATAGTGCCCAAGTGTATGCGCAAGCACAGGTGCACTCTCTATTCCATCACTCTCATATTCCGATGGGACGGTAAACCGAGTCGACCGGAGATAGATCAGGCGCAGGACCAACGGCTTTACGTGCCTTCGGAAGCACGGGGTTGATATACCGCCAACTTCCTGACTTCGGGCAGCTATTGAAAATTTCTTGACGGAAAAACTCAATAATTAATTTTTTCGCCCGACCCGTGATTCGAACCCAGGTCCTCATGATCAATAGTCGCGCCACTACAACCACTAGACCAACGAGGCAGTCAACCAAATTCAAGACAAGCAAATTAAATAGACAATAATCAAAATAAGTCGAAATAGATCTCTCCAGTTTCAGTTTCCCTCTTTTGCCTCTTACGACACCCACGGGATGATACAGGATACTAGATGTTTTTATACAACCTTCGTACGGCTAAATTTGAAAAAAAAAAAATATTTTTAAAACTCCTAGGTCACGTTATACGATATTTTATTTTTGGTTTGAGTATACGCATTCTTAATAATAGAAGTTAAAGGTCACTTATGTGTCTTCGTAACGATACATGTTTATTATAATCTATTAAGGTATTTAATAAAGGTCGTGAGGCTTATAGCGGCCAAGTATTCACGTCGTATAACGTTTCAATAACCCTGATATCGCGGCGGACCTTAGTGGATTTATGTAAGTTGTAAATTCACGGATGCCAAGCGAGAAATTGTGTTTTTATTAAAATATTAACGAAACGCGGCAATAAAGACAAGCAAGGAAATGATTTAGGGCTACGTAAAGTATAATGAAGATTATATTATCACGCAACTTTGATTGTACTCTTGTGACAGTTCTGAAATTAAATAAAAAAAAACTAATCGACATAAGGAAAATAGTCCACATCGATCTTGATAAGAAATGGTGTATAACTCAATAAACTTCACAGTAGGTTCGTGACGTAACCATAAAAAAATCTTTTCGGTTAAATAGTGCTAGATTTCTTTTGACTTGCTTTCACTTTACTTTTCTACTATTAGATCATTCAAGTAATAAAAATAACTACGTAACGAGAAACCATTTTGCGTGAAGGTTTTAGAGCAAGTGTGGGTCCACCGTGCTGTTGTAATGAGTGTTCAAAGGCCTTACTTGTAAAATAAATACTCTACTAAATACTAATGTAGACGAAATATTTTTTTTAGTTTCTCAGACGTATAGGTTTGCTTACGATTTCGATTTTTTATCGCCAAGCACGTGGTAAATTGGAACTTAAAAGTGCAAAAACTAATTACATCAGTACAGACGGGGATCGAACTCCATTTGCTCGTGTGTCCCACTATCTACTGTAAATCTAGGGCAAGCTTATATCCCTTTATCTGCCACGCCTGAATACGGGATTATCTATTCATATAAATAAAATTTAAGCTGTCTTTAATATTGAAATAACTACCTTATCTCAAGCTCACGGCATGCATTTTCAACACTGCATGCATCAAACACTTGCATGTTATTGAGACATGAATAAACATGAATAAAAATTTTGTCTGACTTGCTGACTGTCTAATACGGGCTAAGCTTCGGCATGGCAGAAGCAATTTTGATGAATATTTACACGAACAAAGAGAACAATGGCAGGAGCAATCTAGACTATATGTTATAGGAAAAGCTTCGAGTTATTTTTTGTAAAATCGAATAATTGGAAAAACATGTTAATTGTTGATTAAAAAGGTTCCTAGACGAAACTGGTACGGGTCGCTAGCTATCTACACAAATTCTACCAACAAACACCAGTTCGCTCTCTGCTGGGTGACATCGTGTTTGTGCGTAGACAGAGATTGTCTGTCTACGTGTTTGTGACTGTCTTTTGTTTGGAGTTTATTGCGGGTGTCATTTGTCATTTAAATTTTATAAAAATCAATGGCCTTGAGACGGACTGAAACTATAACAGTAATGATGGGATGAATACAATGCTTACATTAATGATAACGCTATTATAATGAATTATAACGACAACAAAATTTTGCCATTTCACCGTGCAAACCCTTAACTTTTTCATTTAAAACATTTTAAAATTTTAAATATTTTATTTTCTTTTAAAAATAATAACACACTATTGTTCTAGTTTACATCACTACATAAGTCGTTTTATTAATATGTTATTAACTTTTTACTACGTGCTAGAACAACGCTGTTGCTATTTTATGATTGCAGCACGAGTGGATCGGATCGTCCGAACCACGCTCTAAGAGAATATTAGCGTTAAACAGTAGGCTAATGCGGCTGTGTTTTGTCTGGTGAGTATAGAGAACTAAGTAGCCTTTTTAGTGGTAACGAGGCATTCTATCTTAGTTTTTATTGATCGACAGATGTCAATGGGCTACACCATTCATTTACCATCAGGTGAACTGTGTACTCTTCATCTTTTTTTAAAAGAACTGAGTAGTAACATATTTTAAACATCTTCATATTTTTTTTATTAGTTTTTATCTTAATCTCATCCATTAAAGATAGAAATTTCCAAAATCGCTTGGCAGATAGATTGACGATTTCAGTAACAGTTGTCCCGTGCATTTAACATTGCTTCCAGTCGGCGGTCTTGTTAATTTACATCTGTTATACGAAATAGTTGGTATACGTCCGTCTATCGAAGACCACGATGTATTTTATTTTTTGGTAACAGGATAAAATAGGGCGATGAGTTCTCTTACACTGCAGTGCAACTCTTAGGTTAAAAAATATCATCTTTAAAACAACAATAATAAAAAATATTTAGAAAATCCAAAAGTGCACAGCTCTTACGCTTATTGAATGTTTTGAATAATCAATTTACTTTTATTAATTACCGAAACACGTATTTTTTTTACCTAAAAATACAAAAAAAAATTTCCGATTAAGTAACAAGATTTTTTTTTGACTGCTTGATACCGGTGATTCGTAATTTGTTACCGAAAAAATTGTCAAATAATAAAACTAACAATAATAACGTATCCCAAAGGCAAGGGCCCTCATCGGCAGACTAATAATCTTCAGGTCGGGCAATAACAGGCTAAGAATTATGAGCACCGTCAGGAATCCGTTCGCCGGGACAAATGTCAAAATGAATATCGGAGCGGTGGTCGTGAACCAAGGTCGTGAACTCCTCATTAACACGATCATTGACAGTGTGGTTAAGCGCAACCATCGAAACTTCTCCGCCGCCTGGACAGACTGCAGGAAGACTATAGAACATAAACATAATAGAATATAAACAGTGAACCCTGTACAGCTCGATGACCCTCTTTAGCTATGTCTATACATAGCTGAAGAGGGTCATCGAGCTGTACAGGGTTCACTGTTTTTTTATAGCGTTGGGTGACAAACGAGTTCACAGTCTACGTGATGGTAAGTGGATGCTGTAACCCATAGACATTAGACATCCACGTTTATTCTCAAATAGGGATCAAAATGCAAATGCGTTTTCACCCCTGAGGACTAAGATGGAAAGCCTCGATTCCGGGATAGAGAAGCCAAAACATATAACCAAACAAAATATCTTGACCTGGGTCACGAGATGACCGACATGTGGGGGAGGGTGTTCTGCCGACCGAAATTATTGCTGTAGTCGTCTTTATGAACGGACTATATTTGGTACGGGTTTGGGTCATCTAAGGACAAGGTGTGACTGCGAACGGGCAGCCTCATCATCGCATGAGGTATGCTTTACTACTGCCTAAAATTACAATATTAATGAACGAGACGGTTTACAATAGTAAAATTCCAAAGGCTTTCTAAGGATTCAAATCTAAAGCACAGAATAAATAATAGTACCTAAAGCTAAAAAAAAGTGATACGTTCAGTTATTCGAAAATCTCTCTTCTCTAGTGCACATCTTTCTTTTGAAATTACTTTCGATTAACTTTCTTTTAATAATAATCTAAATTAATCATCTTATAACTACGACAGAAGTATTATTAAAGAAGTAGTATTATTAGTAGTATTAATTAAAGTATCCTCTTGCTATTTGTGTACTTTTTTATAATATAATTGCAACATAAAGCCGGTGGAAGTGATTTAAGTTGAGTGGATCGTGATTTTTCGAGATTTGGTGATAAGAGAGCATTATATCGCCGCTTCGCATTCGATGTATGCAATATACGTAGGCGGTCCCATAATGAATTGGCCTAACTACGAACCAATGAAGGAAATGAAACGAAACCAATTTTATTTTTCAATATAATCACCATGAATACTAACACACTTCTGACATCTGTGAATCAACATCTCTAAACCTTTATAAAAATAATCACATTTTTTATCCTCAATATGACTGAAGACGGCCGCCTGCAACTCTTCATCGCTTGAAAATTTTCTTCCTCCTAAGTCCCGCTTTAAATTTGGAAATAAATAATAGTCGGACGGGGCCATGTCTGGACTGTAAGGTAGATATTGAACTTCTGTGAACCCGCATTGACGAACTGCATCCTTCGAAACACCAGGGGTATGAACAGGGGCGTTGTCATGGAGCAACAGGACACCTTTAGACAGCTTGCCTCTTCGTTTTTCCTTTATCTTGACTCGTAATTTATATATTAAAGAAACATAATATTCGCCGTTCACGACTGTATTACGTTCTTTAAAATCCACCATCAAAATGCCTTGAAAATCCCAAAATATTGTGCACATCAGTTTTTTAGTCGATTGTTGCACCTTTGCCTTTCTAGGGGGCTTTTCACCCTTATAACGCCATTCCATTGACTTGCGCTTGCTTTGTGGATCATAATTCAAGATCATAGTTTCATCATCAGTCACTAGCCGCTCGATCACAGTCTTTGGATTTTCGCCACAAAGATCTAAAAACTCCGAAACGCAGCGCACTCTTTCCTGTCTCTGTACCGCTGAAAGAAGTTTCGGTACCCACCTTGCACTCACTTTTTTCATGTGAAGATGTTCATGGATCGCGCGATGAACGGTACTCGTAGAGAGCCCAAGCCTTGCTGCAATTTTTCTAATCTTCAAACGGCGGTCACTCAGAACCTCCTCTTCGATAAGAGCAATCGTTTCGGGAGTGAGCACTTCCACAGGTCGACCGTCGTGGCCAAAGTCTTCGACGGTTTCTCGCCCGAGGCGAAACTCTTTCACCCAATTTTTCACTGTGCTATAGGAGGGGGCAGACTCCTTATACACGCCATCCAATCGTTCTTTTATTTGGGCAGGGGATAAACCTTCTTTAAACAGAAACTTTATGACACTTCGATACTCAGTTTTCGACATTTTGAAAAAATACGCGACTCTCGTTATTCAAATGCCTGTTAAACTAAGACTAAGCATTTCATGTCGATGCATGTTTCATAAATTAAGTGCACGATAAACGTACTATTTAATGCAACACAACATGTAGCGACATGTCGCGTTGAACTATATCAGGCCAGTTCATTATGATACCACCTGGTATCTCCGTTTCGCGTTCAGTGTCTGCAATAACACTATCAGTCGCAAGACGTACGCCGGAAGTGAAATCTTCTTAGCTTCACAAACTTGTAAATGTAATTTTTAGGTTATTAAAGAAATATTATTTAGGAAGTATTTTTTATTAGAAATTATATTTGTCAACCTATTAAAATAATAATAAAATTGTTATCATTTATTGCGCTGTTTTACTTAAAAAATAATGATTATTATCTAAATAGTACAAACTAAATTGTATATATATATATATATATATATATATATATATATATATATATATATATATATATATATATATATATATATATATATATATGTACATATGTATGTATATATATATATATATATATATATATATATATATATATATATATATATATATGTATGTACATATGTATGTACCTAAGCGTGACCGTCACTCGAGTTCAGTGCTTTTTCCCAACCCCAAAAAAAGCGCAACATGCCTAAAGAAGTTTACTCTTCAAAAATATCTTCCTTTGATTAAAACAATCAAATATCGCTTTATAACAAGTGATAAAATTAAAAATTTTGTACAACCGTCTTCAATATAAATAAAATGAGAACATCTAAACGAATCTTTAGGTTTTAAATCAAAGATTGCTCTTATGGCCCTCTTCTGTAAAACAAATATAATTTCAGTGTCAGTCGTGTGTCCCCATACCAAAATATCATACAACGTTATGCTATTTAAATATCTAAAGTAAACTAGTCTGACTGTTTCAACACTGGTAATTCGTTTAACTAAGTCCAGAACTCATTTTGATTCTTAATCGATGAAAGATGTAGGTGTTCATGCATCACAATATTTACTTTACATCTATGAAAACGTTGGTTAGACTAACACGTGAGACATACCTATTAGAAGTGGACTCTTTGTGAATCGTTGATTTAAGGGTGTTGTATCTTAAGCTACGAATTTTCATTAAATCAATAATAGAAATGAGCATTTTTTGCTAATATTTGCATGCAAAGATGCTATTTTTATGTATCACTTATTTTTCTTTCTAACCACTTATATCAATCGCTGAAATCATACATATGGCTAAGTACATTTTTAAAATAAAAAGTATTGCAAGTGAAATTCGCCGCTTTGAAATTGCCGCGAATCACAAAACATAAATAATAAATGAAAAGAAATTTTCGCTAACAAAGAAATTTTCTAGAAAGTTCCGCTGTAGAATTTCGACGATCTCATAACGCCATATAACGTTAATGTATATTTAAATATGCAAATCTAATTACCGTGGTAGGCAACACATGGAAAGTCTTTACGGTAAAATCCATTTAGGAAACCAGTATACTTACGTTAGTTGAGAAATGGAAAATATATTTTAGAAGAAAAAATTGATGAGGCATAAAAGAAAATATATTTACTTAAAAAGTATGTTATAGCTTTTCTCCTTGACTTCGATCAATTCCTCACGTGGAGTTCGCTCATGTAGGGAAGGTGTGGAAGTAGCTCTTTCTCATTATCGTCCTCTCTCCCAAATTTCCATTAACTCCGTTGAGTAGGTGGCACTATAAGGTGGTACTATAAGGAGGCAGAAATATACAAATATTTAATATTGTTCAGCCAGATACATACAAAAATTATATTATACCCACCTTAATTAAAAAGCAGATGTAAGTGTCATGTGTAGGGTGATGTTAATTTTTACCCAAAATGCCAACCACACTTGCACTTGCTGACTAATAGATGAAGAACTGAACCCCGAAGAGTGGTGAAAAAACCTTTAAAAAACGAAGTACTTTTTTGTATTAGAAGTCTTTTTATATAATGGACTTGAGTCGGTTGGTGATAATGTAAACCAAAACCATATTTTGATATATAGTGTCCCATTATTATCACCATCACCATAAGGGGTTAATAGATTTTTACCTATAAAATTGCCGTTCTGAAGTACTGGCCATTTCAAATCAAAATAATTTCCGTTAGGCTAAGAATTCTAACTTCAAATTAATTTTATTTTAAAAAAATAGTCCCAATTTTTGTAAAAGCATATTTTTGTTAGCGTTACGTTTTCATCGCATTTAAATCTTATTCATCATGGATCCGTTGAAAATACGAGTAATTATGAATTATATACCTTCGTGGTAGCAACGCGGTGGCCAATACTTTAAACGAACGCACCACCTCATGTGGTTACCGTGGTGTCATTGATTTACCCGCTTCCGTTCTGGAAATTTCGAAAGTTTCAAAACCCCGTGGTCGTCCGAAAACTTTGGTCGACAATGATGATTTAAAGGCAATTGTGGAAGCTGATGATACTCAATCTACGGCTGAATTAACAGAAGCTTTCGACGTTAGCATCAAAACAATATTGGTCTATTTGCGTCAAATTGGCGAGGTATAAAAGCATGACAAATTGGTGCCACACGAACTCAATGTTCGCCAGCGCGAATTACGCGCCGAGACGTGCCTTGCTGCTCAACAAGGACACCAACGAAGGAATTTTGAACCGCATTGTTCCTTGCGACGAAACAATGGATTCTGTTTGACAATCGCTAGTGCTCAGCAACTTGGTTGGATTCTGGTTCAGCACCTAAACAATGCCCTAAACGAAAACCTCACCCGTAAAAAGTGATGATCACCATTTGGTTGTCTAGCGCCGGTGAGATTCATCACAGCTTCTTTCCAAAAGGGATAAGCTTTTCCGCAGATGTGTATTGTGAAGTACTGAACGCAATGATTTAGAAGCTCGCACATCTCCATCCAGCTTTGGTCAATCGCTCATCCCTGCTGCTCCTGCACCCGAGTTACAAGAGCTGGGGTTCGAAGCTCTCCGTCATCCACCGTACTTACAAGACCTTGCGTCTACAGACTTCCACTTTTCCGGAATTTAGATAACTTTTTGGCGGGAAAAAACTAAATACCCGAGAGGCAGTACAAAATGCTTTTGAAAAATTTTGCAACCCGTCCAGCTGATATCTTCAAGAGGGGCACCAATAAACTACTACTGCGTTGGCAAACATGCATCGATTGCATGGGTTACTTTGATTAATAAAAATAAAAAATATGGAAAAATATTTTAACTTATTTCATAAAAAGCGGTAATTTGATGGGTAAAGACCTAATATTTGGCGTAGTATCCACGCTTAACGGGCGAGTTGGCAACTACTTTATCAGCAAGGGAATCAACTGAGGGAATCTGAAGCAGGAGACGGGCAGCATCATCTACCGGAAATCTACTCAAAAAGTTATAAAAATTGCAGTTACTAGCCCGCCTTTCAAACGTTGCAATTTTGACAAAATTGATTTATTAATTTTAAAATGGTTTATAGATTTAGAACGCTAGTAACCCGGATTCGATCCCCGCCAGCACCAATGAAATTGTTAATTGCAATTTTAAGTGCTGATTTACCACGTGCTCGGCGGTGAAGGAAAACCTGCATGTCTGAAGAATAAGAAAAAAATTCGAAAACATGTGAAGTTCGCCAACACGCATTGGGGCAGCGCGGCGGACACTTCCTTGCCATAAAACCCTCTCATAAATGCATTGGGACGTATATCTCGTAGGCTGTAACTTTACTTTCACTTTTTTATAGATTTATAAATTATTAATTTTACGAGATTTTTCACACTAAATAAAAAAAAAAACAAAAATTACGAATATAAGAAAGTGTGTCACGCTAGTGGAAATTTGAAATACCGTACTAGGTTTAAAACTATCGTGCTATTATACTAAGGTTTTTAACACGATATATATTTTTGTTAACATAAATTTGACGCTAATGTAAATCCTTTGTATTGTACTGCGGTTTTCTTGTTTTTACAAATTTTACTTTGTAATTTAAAATTTTCAGACCACGTAAGATTATGAATTTGAAATAGCGTTCATGTACGTCTGTATTTTATTTTTAAGTTAAACTAAAAAGTCGTGGGTTGTAATCCGCCATTCGACTAATATAATGAATCACACCGTGTACAAGCATTTTAAGCTTAGATGGAGTGTTTAATGGGAGTACCTATTTAATTGGTAATCCAATACCTGATTATAAGTAGTTATGTAACCGAAAATGGGCACACTGCTTAATAAAACCTATTCATATTGATTTTTTTATTTTATAAAATTAGGGTGACAAGCGAGCACACAGACCACCTGATGGTATATAGATGCTATGGCTCATACACATCTACATCTATTCTCGATTAAGGATACAAATGCAGATTCGTTGTTACCCTTAGGGCTAAGATGGAATGCCTCGTATCCAGTAAGAAGGGTATCCAGTAGTGTACACTCACCATTCAGTACACAGTAGTTTTGACAGGCCTGTTGGTCTAGTGGTTAGTGACCCTGACTGCTATGCCGGAGGTCGTGGGTTCGATTCCCACCCAGGACAAATGTTTGTGTGATGAGCACATTCATTTGTTCTGTATCTGGGTGTAATTTATCTATAATATTTATGTATTTAGAAATATATAAGTATGTTTATCAGTTGTCTAGTACTCATAACACAAGCTCTGCTTAGCTTGGGACTAGATGGCGTTGTGTGATAGTTGTGGAATATTATATTATAGTATTGAGCTGCTATTTTACGCTGGTATTCTGTCACTTAGAGTATTTATAAGCTATCTTGCTTAAAAATACTTTAAAGGTCGTGGTCCTTGCCCCGGTCAAGCCGACCCATTCATGTTACAACCATAAGATAGATGCAGCAGGGCCACATAAATTATAATTTATTTATTATATTAAACTAGCTTGCCAGGCAGATGTTGTTCTGCCATTTTCGACGACTCTTTGTCATGACCTATTAAAAATGGGCAAAAAAATATCTCTGAAGTTGGACTAAACTGCACACGATGTGCAAATTTGATTGAAATCGGTTAAGTAGTTTAGGAGTCCATCGCGGACAAACAACGTGACACGTAATTTATATATATTAAGATTATATATTATAAACCACTATAAGTTGTGTTATAAATATTTTAGTACTCCTTTTATTTTATTATTTTTATAGAAAAGGGGGCAAATATTAATTCCTATGGGTTTCCCGAGAAATTGTGCAATTGGATCACCAACTTTCTTGCGGATCGGAGCATCAAGGTCGTTGTAGACGGTCGGAATATTTAACAGGTAAATTTTTAACAATGCTTACAAAAGCGACAGTAGCCTAATGGCAGGGCGCCGACCGCGAACTCAAAAAGGTCGTGGGTTCGAATCCGCCATTCGACTACTGGCGTGAACCACTCGTAACACAAGCAATTTAAGCTTACCACGAGTGGTTAAGGGGAATATTAGTAATGTTTATAGCATTGCTAATATTCTTTTTTTTTAAAAATTAGCTAGTCATTATAATAGTTATTCTTACCATTTTAGCCTATCAGTAGTCCATTACTAAGCACGAGCCATCTGCATTAATATAACTCAAGAAACTCATCATAAAATACGTTCTAATATAATTTAAATAATCGATAGATCGCTTTGCAGCTACCCTTATTATTATTTCGTATGGTCATCAGCATTCACAATGTAATAAGTGTTGTCAGCAAATTAATGACTTCGTCATGTGTGGAATACACTCTTTGTAGTCCTACTGAAATTTTAAGTTTTTCCGATTGATCGTCGTCCGTCATTTTGGTCCTCAGAAGGACCATTTTTTAACTTATTTGAGTTGTGCATTGTAAGCATTTGATGCTGAGTGGCCGGGAGGCACCAGTAATTTTCGTGGATTTTCGGCGACCATGGTTGTTGTTCATTTAGCACCGCCCAGGCTGCGCGTGTAGATTAAAGTCTTCCACTGACGCGAACAACGTTGCTCCCCGTTTTATAACGTGGGGAAATCTCTATAGATATAACATGTCTTAGGGAAGAAAGCACAGGTCATATTTGATTCCTCCCGACTGAAACCCTATGGTGGAAGTTTTTGATGTCGCCGAAGAGCCACGGTATCTCCTAACGCAACACGATCGTAAATAGGAGGTTACGTTAGCAAAGCTATTACGATTGCTCAAGATTACATCGAAGTTACACTTTTTTTATAGGATAGGGTGACAAACAAGCACACAGTCCACCTGATGGTAAGTGGTTACTGTGGCCCATAGACATCTACATCTATCCTCGATTACGAATAAAAATACAGATGCGTTGTCACCCGTGAGGACTAAGATGGAATGCCTCGTTTCCAGTAAAAAGGGTCTCCGGTTCTCTACACTCACCATACGAAACACAGTAGCATTGAGCTTCTATTTTACGCTGGTATTCTGTGAGAGCGTGGTCCTACCCCGGTCAAGCCGACCCATTCGTGCTCCAACTATACTACTAATATAACTGCAGCATGACTCCACCACGTAAAAAACATGTAATATTCGCGAGTATGGCCCATTGGCCATACTCGCGAATATTACATGTTTTTTGCATTTGCATTCCTGGCTCTCCTTAGACCATTGTCTAAGGAGAGTCAGGAATGTAGCCGCTTGGAAATATGTCGTACGACTGTTATTCTCCGTTGAGCGTGGTAGATTTTAGTACTACAACGTCTAATGATAAACGTTTTCACCCAAACGGATATAACATATAGAGCTACAGATAGTATCTATCTTCCTAAATTGGGCAGCAATCTGTGAAGCTGACCTACATTTAGTTTGTAATGTTATAAATTATTTTGATACGATCTATGTAGAATGATTACAGTATCATGAAATCCTGTAAATGATATGCTTGAGTTTGGATTTTATTTCATTAAATAAAGGTTCCCAAAAAGCATTATAAATCAAAATAAGGATTTTTTTAATTTTGTTTTTTTTTTCGATCAATATGAAGTATTCGCTTGACTACAATCCTACCGGGTGGTAAGTGATCAAAGCTAAAAATGGTATATCACTCTCCCTCAGCGTTACGAAAGCCTATTTACTTTTGCCTTGAGTTTGTAATCGCACGGGAAGACGTACGTTAACAAAATAATCTAATCCTTTGTTTTACACATTACGAAACACGAAGAAAATTGTTTGCTTCGAAAGCGTAGTTGACAACAAAAGGGGGAAGACCGCCCACCGACTTGTTGTCCGATGAAAGAGAAGGGAAGAAATTTTCGGTTGTCTAGTTAAAAAAAAAACAAATAAAAGTACACATTCATCAATTAAACTAGGTAAAACTCTTTTCTAAGTACCAATATCATTTGTCGCGGTGCACTAACACATGAAGCCTAGGATATCGAGAAATAGCGGGAAATCTATCCAAATAAATCAAAACTCAAACCCACACTTGACGACATACGGACGAGGTTGTGATTATCAGCTGGAGATAGAAAATCTATATTAAATCCAAAAGTTAAAAAGCTTAAGTTACTGCCGATCCATTCCTGGGCATAGTCATTGTCCTTTGGACCTTTTCGCGTTTCTGAGAGAATTATGGAGTAATTATTCCGCCTAGTGTGTGTATTGGCAAACTTCACATGTCCACAAAATATTTTATACCGCAGATATGCAGATTTCTTCACGATGTTATTCCTTTACCATTGAAGTAGCGGTAAATCAGAACATAAAATTGCAATTAGCAATTTTATTGGTGCCGACAGGGATCAAATTTGGATTTCTCGTGCACCGAAATTTATGGCGAGTGCTTAGGCCACTACGGCTCCAGCCGGTAGTCTTAAGCTTACAAAAATGTTCATCAATGCGTCTAGCCTGTACTACGTAGATATGTCCTAGTCCTTCGGGTGTTCTTGTGTTTGAAAAATAACGATGAAAATGGTGGTGATCAATTTGTATTTATTATTTCATTTTAATTTTTTGGATTGTTGTCCAGAAAACATGTTACATTTGTATATTAAGGCATTAACACATGTGTCCAAAAATACGTTGTCATAAATATGAAAGGAACATTTTTTTCAAGGTATAAGTACTACATTACTGGTATTATATATTAAAGTTTACGAGGAAATAAGAAGAGATGCGTAACGGCTTAATGTAACTGGCCTATTTTCAACAACAGCACAAAGTGGGTCACTTCACCAAATAAATCAGCAATGAGATGCAACAAACCGCAAATAAATTTGATTGATGAAACGACACGGTTACCGTCCCAGGCAAAATATATACGTTGTTAATGAATACACCTACCTCCCGTAGTTTAAACCTTTAACAAATAACCTCATACATATTTATTTTTCAAAGAGTAACCAAATTTTAAACTTTAGTTCAAATATACAAATAATAATATACCGTTATTGCAGTTTTTGAAAATGCGAGTAAATAAGACTTCTACTGTTATTAGAAATTATCCCAAATTGAATGTGATTTACGGGCAACTATGTTTCTGACTACCGATCGACCCTTACGAATATGTGCGTGCGCAGTAAAATCGGTTACAATAATGCATTACCACCCATTTTAAATTTAAAATATAAAAAGGGCAGAAAGTTTGAGATTTTTTAATTAAGTTTTCTTTACCATTTTCCTATGTTATTTATTTCAACCTTCTCTGCTATTTTTTTTATAGGATAGGGTGACAAACGAGTACACAGTCCACCTGACGGTAAGTGGTTGCTGTCACCCATAGACATCTATATCTATGCTCGATTACAAATCAAAACACAGATGCGTTGTACCACGTATAGATTTTTTTGACGTGACAACGTCTTATAAATTGGTTTGCCGGGTGACACTTCAAGAAACTGCGTTACGCTCCGCTCACGTTATGCGCTCACAATGAGAGCGAGTGAGAGGCACGCGTCCCTTCCACTCGGGCATGGTTAGCCCGCCTAAGAGCGAGAGAGACAGACATAAAAAGTGTTATTTCATCCTTCTTCCTACTATACGAATGAATATTCACATTAAAATTAGTACCCGGTTGACCGAGCTTTGCTCGGTATTTTTCGCTCGATTTTTTTTTAATTCGTGTGTTTTGGAAATTATATTTAGATACAAATTACATACTGATGAATTATAAATAATATTTTTTGATCTTAGCGACATAACAGAAAAAACTGAACTGGTTATTTGAATAAAAAATCATGAGTGCAATTATTTTTATTTAAATTTTCGTGTTTTTAAAAAATACTAAAAAAAGGGCTCGAAAAAAATATATTTTCTCAAAAAAGAAAGAAACTTGAAAAAAAAAATAAAAAAGTCGGTCGGTCGGTCTGGGCTCGAACCGGGGTTTTACGATTTTGTGACCGCCCATTATACCAATAAGCTATTTATAATCATTACCAAACTGTCAAAATTTACCTTCTTATTCTAACTATATTGTAGCAGTTTTTAATTGCCTAAAAACACGGACAAAAAGACATTTTCTAAAAATAAATCTTAGCTAGATCGATTTATTATCCCCGAAACTCCCTGGACACTAAATTTTATGAAAATCGTTGGAGCCGTTTCCGAGATCCCGATTATATATATATATATATATATATATATATATATATATATATATATATATATATATATATATACATATATACAAGAATTGCTCGTTTAATAGTATAGGATTTTACCACTCAAAGTCGTTGTCACGTAAAACTTTCGCCCGTATACCGACTTTACAGGCAACCAATTTTTTTTTGTTTTCATTAATTTGACCGAGCATTGCAAAATAGCCCTGTAAAAACTCGTATTGTAAAATTTCATGAAATAGATCACAAATTATCAGACTGCAATAAGTGGAAGTTGTGTTTTGATCGCCAATAGACGATTACAATGATTCCCCTCAACTTGAGCGATGTCTATTTGAATGAACTCCTTACAGCCTAGTCAAAATACTTCTTGGCCTTTTGAAACTATTAAAGAGTCGACATCTAATGTATTTCACACATCAAAATTTTTAATTAAACCCGTATACTATACCGTGTGTAATATATTTGGTAGCCTTATGAATTAACAGTCTTACCAACAATACGCATTAATAACTTTGGAGAAATACTTACTTATTCTCCTTAAGGTTTATTCTATTATAATCTATTTAATTCTATTATAATTGAAGTCGATCAAGTAAAGCCATGATTGGCGAAGTAAGTAGCAGAAATGTAGTTAAATTAATCGTTTTAATAAATTAATCGTTTGCAAATATTGATGGAATAAAATCCTCCGTATTCAATTATTTGACTTTGTATCTGAATTAATTTCCAACTTTTGATTAAAACGTTGTTACTATTCCATCCGGCTTTGTTGTAAGACAACATTATTCGAAATAATTTTAAAACCAATTAATGTCAGCGACATTTAATGTAACGATTAGGATTCTGATTAAACTGGTATATTATTAGCGTAAACTCAAGTTAATTAAAAATAAAGTAGTAATAACAATTAACATACGATGACTACTTTTCCGAAGAGGGTTAGCTTTAATTGTTACGTTTGTCGCTGCTGGTTGTTACCGGTCTGAGTTATCTTATGTCAGACGAAAATGTCATCTATAGTAAGGCATAAGATCTTTCAGGCATTTCCATCGTCGCCTCATATGATAAACACCGCACGAAATGGAATGATGGCTTTTCTTACACCCCCACCATACTACATCATACGCAATACGAAATTTAGTCAACTTGAATTCGAAAATCATATTTTTTTAAACTGATGTACATACTTACAGTCCACTTGATGGTAAGTGGCTATTGCAGTCCATGAACACCTATTTATTTATTTTTTATAAGATATGGTGACATACAAGCACACAGTCCACCTGATGTTAAGTGCTTGCTGTGGCCCCTAGATATCTACATATGTCCTAGATTACGAATCAAAATGCAGATGCGTTGTCACTCCTAAGGACTAAAATAGAACTGTAAAAATGGCCACCGGTTTAACTACACTCTCCATACGAAAAGCAGCAGTGTTAAGAGGAAATACTAAAAATACTACCTCAAATGGCTTAGCAGTAATTTTTTTTGCAGCATTATTTTTGAAATAAATATATGGTAAAATTGAGGATTAATGTTAAACTATGTTAGACGAAAACACGATTCCGTAAACTTTTCGCAATAGAAAAAAATTACAAAGTTACTTTCAAACTGAACAATAAACCGCTGGTATTCATAAAATACTTTAAATTAGATCATGAAACTTTGCATACCAACTGAACTAACTATAAAGTAGGGCTTATGTTTTTTTTTTAATTACCATTATTTTCACTGTAAAAACAAATTAACCAAACTATCGGCGTCTTGAAGCTTGTTTCCTGCCCCCCGATCGGTCTTGCTTCGGCATTCGAACGGAAAAGCTGGGTCGCTTACGATAAGAGTACACATTACGCAATAAGATGACGTAAAATTAAAATGGGAAATAACCGTAATAAAAATAAGAAGTGACTGGGTTGGCGTAAAGAAACAGGCATAAATAGGGTGGGTTTACGGTCAGTTCAAATAACAAATGAGCAGTAGTATTATTTTCCCGCGTACACATTTACCTCATTTTAGATAGTCCCGATTAATTATATATATATTATATATAATTAATCGGGACTATCTAAAATGAGATTTCATATCGAAATAATTTCGATATGACAGTTCCCAAGATGTGACTTCAATCAATTTTGCTCGATATCATTTATTTAGTACCCGGTTGACCGAGCTTTGCTCGGTATTTTTCGCTCGATTTTTTTTAATTCGTGTGTTTTGGAAATTATATTTAGATACAAATTACATACTGATGAAACATAAATAATATTTTTCGATCTTAGAGCGACATAACAGAAAAAACGGAACTGGTTATTTGAATAAAAAAGCATGAGTGCAATTATTTTAATTTAAATTTTCGTGTTTTTAAAAAATACTAAAAAAAGGGCTCGAAAAATAGATTTTCTCAAAAAGAAAGGAACTTGAAAAAAAAAATTTAAAAAGTCGGTCGGTCGTTCTGGGCTCGAACGGGGGTTTTACGATTCTGTGACCGCCCATTATACCAATTAAGCTATTTATAATCATTAACAATTTGTCAAAATTTACCTTCTTATTCTAACGATATTGTAGCAGTTTTTCATTGCCTAAAAACACGGACAAAAAGACATTTTCTAAAAATAAATCCTAGCTAGATCGATTTATTATCCCCGAAACTCCCTGGACACTAAATTTTATGAAAATCGTTGGAGCCGTTTCCGAGATCCCGATTATATATATATATATATATATATATATATATATATATATATATATATATATATATATATATATATATATATATATATATATATATACACACACACAAGAATTGCTCGTTTAATAGTATAGGATTTTATAACTCGTTTGAATATTGGTTACTCCTCGTTATATTTTTTCTGCTCAATAAAAATGCGTCATGTCGAATATTATGGAAGCCATAATATCCACGTATTTCGCTATCTAATTTTTCTATGTTTGCTACAATGCTTTATGAGTGTTTTTATAAGTGTCATAACAAAACAGGACCGCTTTTACAAATTAACATTTTCACACTTTGAATCTAGAATATTATATTATACCTACATTTGATAACATATAAACGTGGTTTCTAGGAATTCTTACTTAGCAATATCAAGTATGATCTGCGCTGTCGATGTTGAAAATGTTATCTTCTAGGTCTTTTAAAGCACACAATTTTTTTTCTCTACTTCCTAAGATAAGGATAAACGGCGAACCATAAATATATCATTTTAAGTCAGCCAGTTGGAATTTTATAACCAGTAATTTTCTAAAATCTAGTAAATAATCTCAATATATCATTTTTCCGTTAAAAACCGATTGATTATATATACCGTTTACTTTTTGATGTTATAAATAATTTAAAAGTGGAATACTTTGTGTTCTTATTGTCTACAAAAGTAATTGTTTTAGGTTCTTAAGTCTATGTTTAATTTGAGTGCGTAAACGCCTACACGATGTTAAAAACCTGATGTAGGCTTTAAGAATTTTGAATGTGGATTTATTCACTCCCAAAATGAAAATGTGTTTTTGCTCCCAGAAATTAACCTTATGCGAACCCTTCTTTCTACCGTGAAATTACAAAAACTCAATAACAGGGTATGTGGCAATATATTGATGGTATTTTTACGCTTGGTGTTTTGTAAAACGAATTTCTTATTACATTTACTTTTTACCCCAATATTTCCAGCATCGCCTCAAAAAAAGCTACCTAATTTAAGATGAAAAAAAATTATTTCTGTCGTCTTAAGCGTCACAAATGCATGGCATATACACAGTACTTCATTTCACCTCGTGGGAGTAGTAAAAAGCATCTTTTCCTATTCCAGACCAAATTTCAGTTATGGCGGTCAGTCTTAACTTAAAAAAAAATTAAAAAAAATTAAAAAGTTATACTGCACTAGTGTGCATTGACGAAGGGGCAATCTCTATTCTCTCACTCTCATAGTTCAATGGGACGGAAACTCTACACGACCGGAGAGAAATCATCCGCCGTACTAACAGCTTTGCTTGTGTCCGGGTTCGAATCCCAGGTCGGGCCAAAGTTACTTACTTTGGCCCGACCTGGATTTGAACCCAAAGCTACATGACCAGCAGTCTCACTTACGTCTATTAGACCGACAAGGTTATCAAAAAGCAACTATAAGATATAGATCAAAAATACCACATATCTTCTGGCAGACGGGATAGACAATCTCGTATATGCGATATGTTAATCCGGAGTACAAACTTAAATAGCACGTTACCAAAAGCAGAGTCAAAGGTGCGAAACATGTCGGCTACCATCGTTAATCTACCTGCCAAGCCTACCTGCCTTCTTACAATGACAGAGTTACAAGTCCAATAGTGAAAAAGACGAAAAAAATGAAGGAAAGTACTGTTCAGCCAAGCAACTTAGAATGCTCGAATCAAAATTGGCAAAGTGATGTTTCGTAATAATTTTTTGTACACTGTTATGAATAAACGCTTCAACGTGGCTTGTTAAGTGCTGTTATGATGATGTTCATAACGATGATGATGAATCAACGAAGCTTCATGAACAAGGTTCCACGTTTCGTTTTGCCATTTCTCGTACAAGTACATCCAAAGCTATAGACCAATTATTTAGATGTTTTAATATTAATTGAGCTTTGGATTCAAGTCCACTCATTTTATAAATATTTCATTGCTCAAATTAAACTTCTCAGCTGAATCTCAAGTTCTTCAATGCATTTACAAATACATTTTTATCATAATGCTTTGTTAACCCCTACTTTAATGTGAAAGTTGAGTATGGTAGAAGAAGCACGAAAGTAGAATAAATGCTGTAGAAATGCGGTCTTTAAGAAGTATGCTAGGGCTGTATCTGAATGACAGGGTGAGAAATTGTGTGATAGGAGAAAAATGTGGTGCACAAGATGATGTTGTGACCAGGATTAAGAAAGGAATGCTTCGGTGGTTTGGTCACATAGAAAGAATAAATGTGGGTAAATGATTTTAGATACATATTATATAGGCGTGAGTGCGTGCTGTTACGCTAAAGTTTCGACGTCGCTTAAAATGCGCGCCCCGTCTATCTTTTTTTATTGGTCTGAGTTTCCAATCAATATATAATTTGACGCTATTTAGAGTTTTTGTCTACAACACAAATGGATCGACCGAAGAAAACGACGCTATAACGGAACACCAGCCTAAAATAGCAATATAATACGCTGTTGTGTTTTTATGGTAAGTTTTATACGTGGCAGAGCCATGCTGCAGCTTTTTGAGTAGTATAGCTGTAACACGATTGGGTCGGCTCGACCGGGCCACGCTCTTACATAATACCAACGTAAAATAGCAGCTTGATGTTGCTGTGTTTCGTATGGTGAGTGTAGAGAATCGGAGACCCTTTTTAGTGCTAACGAGACATTCCATCTCAGTCCTTACGGGTGACAACGCATCTGCATTTTGATTCGTGACCGAGGAAAGATGTATATATCTGAGCCACAGCAACTACTTACTATCAGGAGAACTGTGTGCTCGTTTGTCACCCATGTCCTATAAAAAAATCACTTACCTACCACCAGCTAGTCTGTAATAGTTTGTGGTATATATATTTTAGTTTTTTTTATAAGTAAACTGGAGTTTAACTACATCGTACTAGCCGATACTGAATGACAAAATAAACTTTAATACATAAAACAGTTAGAGCCCAACTCATCTCTTACCTATTTAAAAAACATTTTATTACTTATGCATATTTACTCAATGTGATTGTCTGCTTTTTTATTATCACCAACATAAAAAGTGCTGGTGATGTGATGATAATAATGATGCAGCCGCAAGTAAGCTAGGTGTCCTTGGAGAGTTGGTAATTCACGCGGGGGCAGTCGTGCGTTGAGTAGTGGTGTCACATGTGAGCTGGTACTGCAAAATGCCAACCAGCTGTGCCTGCTTATAGGTTTATTGGTGCCCCCAATTTCAAGCCTCGACCTCAAGCGTGAAATCGATAGCATACATTTGGAAGAGAGTTTGCAGGAATTATATGATTTAATACCTTCTTCCCTTCCCACTACCAAGAACATGATGTCCGAAATGCGTTCAAACACATGCGTACAACACAGTGAAATAGTAAAATAGTTTGCCAGCATTCAGCTTTTTCTCCAATTACAACGTGTTTTTCATAAAAGCATAAGTGAATAGTCTTTTTTTATGCTAAGACATTGCAATTTACCATCAAGAGTCACATCATCACCTACCAACCTGAAACTTTAGTCGGGCATTGGCATATTAAGAGTTAACAAATTTCTTTATCTATTTGGTTTGCCCAGTAATCGCCACGTATGACAGACGCTATAAAGCAATAAATAGAATTTATAAAACTTAATTTTCATCCACACATAAGGGTAAAAAATAGGGGATGAAATTTTTTTAATGTAACTATTTAGTAAAATAGTAGCTTAATGTTGCTGTGTTTCGTATGGTGAGTAGAGAGAATCGGCGACCCTTTTTACCGGAAACGAGGCATTCCATCTTGGTCCTCATGGATGACAACATGGGTGGTGTAATCGAGGATAGATGTAGATGTCTATGGGCCACATCAACCACTTACCATCAGGTGGACTGTGTGCTCGTTTGTCACCGTATCCTATAAAAAAAATAGTATGTAAAGATTGATGATCTAATTTAAATTATTTTATGAATATCAGCGGTTTATTGTTCAGTTTGGTGGTAACTTTGGATTTTTTTCTATCGAGAAATTTTAAATTTTTATATGATAAGGACATTGAACGACGAGTGAATGCAGGAAATAAAGTAAATGGGGCTCTACACTCTATTGTGAAAAGTCAGAATGTGTCAAAAAAGGCACGTATGGCAATTCACAGTGCTGTATTAGTCCCTACTTTAACGTATGGTAGTGAAAGTTGGGTGTGGCAGAAGAAGCACGAGAGTAGAATAAATGCGGTAGAAATGCGGTCGCTAAGGAGTATGTTAGGGCTGAATCTGAGTGACAGGGTGAGAAACTGTGTGATAAAAGAAGAGTGTGGTTTGCAAGATGATGCGGTGACCAGGATTAAGAAAGGAATGCTTCGGTGGTTTGGTCATGTAGAAAGAATGAATGCGGAAAGACTGACAAAGCAAATATATGTTGCAGAAGTGAATGGAAGAGTCGGAAAGGGACGTCCTAGGCGGAAGTTTGTCGACCAAATTGGCGATATACTAAAAATGGGCCAAATTAAGAGTACCCTTAACCGACGAGCATGTATGCATAGGTATATGAATGTGGAAGAGGCGAGAAAGGTATGTCAGGATCGTGCTAAATGGAAGTCTGTAGTCTCTGCCTACCCCTCTGGGTGACAGGCGTGAGTGTTTATGTATGTAAATTTTAACGGTATCGTGTTTTCGTCTAACATAGTACTTAACATTAATCCTCAATTTTACCATATATTTATTTCAAAATTAATGCTGCAATATTTTATAACAGAGGATCTTACTAAGCCATTTAAGGTAGTATAGGCCCTTAAGGAACAAATAATCATCAGGGGCCGTCCTCTAATCATGTGAGGCTCGATAGAAGGGGGAGGGGGTTTCATCATGAAAAATCACAATGGGGGAGGAGGTGTAGTAAAACTGTCACATGTATTATTTTACTACACCCCCTCCTCTTGTGATATTTCATTATTTTGTCAAACCCCCTCCCCCCTTTCGAGCCTCACGTGATTAATGGACGGCCCCTGACCTAAAACATTTCAAAATCATAGGAATCCTATCAATTATATCTGATTGTGTTAAGCTACAAGATGATATTGATTCAATATCTGAATGGTGCCGGCTTAACGATATGCATCTCAATGTTAAAAAGTGTTTTATTATAACGTTCACAAATAAGAGATATAAACAGACATATGAGTATAAAATTAATGAAGATTCATTAGACAGAAAAACGGTAGCAAAAGATCTGGGTGTGCTGTTTGACTCTAAATTAACATTTCGTGAGCACTATGCCCACATCAAAAACAAAGCATTCCAGTTGTTAGGTTTCATAACGAGATGCACTAAGGACTTCAAACAGCCTCAAAGCTTCCTGACCGTTTATAATAGCCTTGTTCGTAATATTCTTGAATATGCTTGTGTCATTTGGTCTCCCTCTTACACAGTGCATTCGGATAGTATAAAAAGCGTCCAAAAAAGAACCCTTAGAATACTTAGCTACAAACGTGGTCTTGGTCGCAGTCTTGTTGGTTATAGTGAGAGACTCGACAAATTTAAAATGACCTCTTTACTTATTCGCCGTAAGGAATACGACCTTATATATTTACATAAAATTCTCCATAATGAGATTGATTACGGTTACCTCTTAAGTAAATTATACTTAATTACAAAGCGCAATCCCCGAATTCCTAGCAAGACTTTGTATCTGCAGACTTACAAGAATAATACTTCTTTTTACAACCCGATAATAAGAATGTGTCGACTTTACAACGATATATCCATGAAAGACTCCGGCTTGGATATTTTTGACACAAGATCAAGGATATTCAAAAGAGCAGTAAAAGAGCTTACAGTCATACACACTCATTCCCATATCACATAGATTTTAAATTTGTTGTTTGTAAAATTTGTTTGTTTGTATTATGTAGTAATGTACGGCAATAATATTGTTAATATTGTTAAGCGTAGATTTGATCTCCCATATAGTAAAATATGAAAATGTTGTGTCAACATACTTAGGAAAACAATCTGGCACAAAACTGTTACATATATATATATATATATATATATATATATATATATATATATATATATATATATATATATGTATATATATTTTTTTAATGTACTTTGATTGTTACCTGTTTTGTTGTCCATATAATAAATAAATAAATTAGAAACGGAGCATCGTAATGGACTAACCAGTCCATCACGATGCTCCGTTGTTATCAACCGGACACTAATACTTTCTTTTGAAGAAATTATAGATAGGCTGATAACTGCACACATCATTTTGAACGTGGAAGAGCCATGCTTCAACTATATTAATAGTATTAGTACGAATGGGTCGGCTCGACCGGGGAAGGACCACGCTCTCACAGAATACTAGCGTGAAATAGTAGCTTAGCAATGCTGTGTTTCGTATGGTGAGTGTAGAGAACCGGAGACCAATTTTACTGCAAATGAGTCATTCTATATTAGTCCTCAGGAGTGACAACGCATCTGCATTTTGATTTGTGATCGAGGATAGATGTAGGTGTCTACGGGCCACAACAATCACTTACCATCAGGTGGACTATGTGCTTGTTTGTCGCACTATTTTATTAAAAAAAAGGCCGGCGTTGGTATGTGTATTACTTTACTTATACGCATAGAATGAAGGTGAACCGATAAAAAGTAAATGTATGTTTGCAAAGCACGTCGCGTAATATAGGGGCGAGTGGGTAATAGGTTTATTGATTAAATCTGCTACAGTTCACGTAATATTCCACTGTCATACTGTTTGAATAATCACAATGTATCTAGCGCAGGAACAGTTAACAAGATAAGGGTTTTGAAGTGATATATAATATAGACATTCGTACATATAACCTAGACCAAAGAATATATACACTACGCGAAACAAGTGTTAAAACATAAATATGCCATGTTCCAATAAGATATGCCAGATTCAAATAAGTCATTCTATATTTATTATAGCAAAAATCCACCGGTGATTTTTTTTTATTAACTGGCTTTACGGCTCTGGGATCTAGCCCTTCTGAGCCTTCCACTGGTAAACGTAGGCCTCCTCTTAGATTATCTTGTAACGAGAATGTTTGAAATTGTTGCCACGCTTGGCAGGCAGGTCGGCAAGCACAGTTTTTTATTTTTTATTTGTCATCAGGAAGAGAATGCTACCCATCTTCTGTCCTGTTTTAGTATCCCTCTAACCCTCTATCACCTTTCACGATACCAACGGGATGATACTAGTAATAAAGATTTGGATCACTAAAAAAGGATATAAATAAAAAGAAGAGTTCATCGGCGAAATCGCAAAAAAGGCAAAACATTTTATTTAATTTTTTATTGTTTTAAAATTGATAATGATTCCGATAATAGTGGTTTGTCGCTTTTTGTCACGGTGATATTTTTCATTAAATAAAACTGATGAAAATTTTCAGTTATAATCCAGTTTTTTTTTTAAATTGTCCATTCACATGTGCGAATCAACTTTGTGCTAGGAACTGGAAAACTTTTACGGCTTCTTATGACACATCGAGGTATTTTGAATATCGACGCATTAAGCATAGAATATAGTAAAAAAAAAAACAGAGTACAATAACGAACTATGTCAAGCAATGCAATATATGTAGACTGCAACTTTATTTTATTATGCAGACTAATCTCTGCAGCACATACTTTGAAAAAATTAGATACAACAGCTAAATATATATATTTTTCTATGTATATAAATGAACTTGTTTAGAAATCCTATCACACCACAATATTGAACTCAATCAGCTTATGATTGCCAAGCAAAAATATACTTTGAATTTCCTCTCTTATATTCCCCCTCCGGACTCTTCTTTTTTCATTTTAGTCAATTTGACAGTTTTGATGTGGAGAGAACTATTCATCCATTCGCATTCAGTAGGTGGTGCCTGGATCAGTCGTAAAATGATCACTCCTCTCTTGGATCTTCCTACCTCTGTAATTACTTTCATCTTAAAACTTAAAACTGCATGTTTTCCCTTTGCTTGGAAATATGCCAATGTGATTTCTCTTCCTCAAAAGACCAATCCTAAATGTTATTCTGATTACGAACCAATTTTTTTTACTTCGTTTACTATCTAAAGCGTTGGAACGTCTAGTGTCTAAGTAACTAAGCTCTAGTCTACGAGAACATAACGTCCTTAATTCCTTACAATCCGGTTTCAACCCTGCTCATAGTAGGACTTTTACACTAGCACTAGCACTTTTACAAATTACTGATGACTTAACGGCGTGGGGTAGGTTGAAAATAATGTATATGAATTATCTTTGTAGGCAAAACCATAAAATTTGACATTAAGCTTTGATTAAAACTACTTTTACGGATTTCATCGCGTTTAATTTAAACGATTTTTAATTCCCTACGTTTCGGGCGCTCTCCAGCACCCATGGTCACGGGGAACTGAGGTAAGTGACGTCTCGATGTCATTGTTAACCAGGAGTAGTCAGCTTTTTAATTATTATATATACTTATTTAGTAAGTTCATTCTGCGTAGATCGAACCATAAATAATAACTAATAAATAATCCGAAACCATTTAATATTGTTTAATATCATAGTTGATAACCACATACCGAGAAAAAAATAGAGTTCCCTTTTATAGTATAAGGGTGATAAACGAGCACAAAGACCAAGGAGTTGCTGTGGCCCATAGACATCTACATCCTCGACAATGATTCAAATTGCAGATGCACTGTCACCCGTGAGAACTAAAATGGAATGCCTCGTTTCCGACGGTCTCCGATTCTTTACACTCACCATACGGCACACAGCAGTGTTAAGGTGAATCCCTGACCAAAATGTTGCGAAAGTGCGTTTTTCAGACTCTATTATCTCATTAGTTATGAAAAATAAACAACATCTAAAAGTACATTATTAATGTTCGATATCTTATCATCACATTCTACGTTCTAATTTATTTTTATGTGCTATAAATACATTTAAAATCAACTTTTAAAAAATGACTAAAATTCTTGATTACATGCATTTGTTACATGTTGATAGATAATTAAAAAATCTATATTCTCCACGTTTTATTTAAATTTTTAAGTTCGTTTTTTCTCTTTTAATTGAAATCATTCCGAAAATTGTGTGACTTCTATGATAAAGGGGGGTGCGCAGAGTGCGGGCGGCATTACGCTGTATGCGTTCGTAGGAGGTGGCCGCGTCGCTGGTCGCCGCGTTCAGTATTTCGCCGCAAACATAATATTATTTGAGTACCTACCAACCGATGCGCTTACGTCACGGTATATTGTAACTCGGACGTATCTTTGGAATAAATCTTACAGCCGTGCGGTACGTAAACATGCGATAGGGCTGCCTGACTCCAGCATTTTTACATTTGCCCATTGATTTATGTGTTTTATAACTCAATGCATTTTCCTACTTTGTGTTTCCATTTAGTTTTATGATTGTACTTAAATATACTTTTTTATATAAACAAATATATAATAGGTACTTTGTGAATTGAATAGGAAGTGTTCAATAAAAATGCGTGTCGTTTTATGATTGGTAGATTTAATTAAAAAACCATGTTTATGTTTGAATAACAAATCGGTCTTATAAATTTGCGGCCGAAAAATATATGCGCCTCGGCTGAGACGTACGAAATGCTTTATTATTAAAATTTTAAATATAAAAAATCCGCATTATAATATAAAGCTTAATTAAAAATTGTTTTGGGAAACATGGACAAGTTGGAGTAAAGGAATATCTTTTACTTGGTTATAGATACATGCAGCTACTTTACAATTTATATGTTTGGTTTTAAATGAAGTTTGGATTTATTATTTTTTTATTTCTATTTTATTTTCTGAAAGGGTCATAGGAAAGGAATTATCCACCCCGCTGCCCCACTGCGTGTTGGCGAACTTTGCATGTCTTCGAAATATTTTTTTCTTATTATAAAAAATTATAAAAAAAATCTATTTGGTTACTAATGCTATATTTATTATTTTAATAATTACCTACTCAGTAGGTAAATATTAAAATAATAAATGTTGCATTATAAACAGTAAATCTCCATCAAACTCAATTTACTAATATTGTTCCTAAATAAGGAATAGCAGATAAAAGATTGGTAGGTAATAACTATTGCTCCTCAAAATTATATTTGACCTCAAGGTAAAACATATCCTAAAATTCAGTAGCTAAATAAAATAATAATACCTACTATTCAAGTATATTTTCAATATGTAAGTAAATGAAAATAACAAAAATGAAGCACCATTAGCATGTAAAGTTCGAATCCATAATTAATATTTCGACAAATATTATAATTTACACTAAGTATAAAAAGCTAATTCAATATTAGCAGTATAGTATATAGTTAAAAATAATCAAAATAGTCATTTTTATTAATTAGATAATATATTAGAATAAATAATTCCAATATAATGCAATATAATATAAAGTAATTTTTTTTTGTAAAATATATTTAATCAATAAAAGTATGCACCGTTGGTATCTATGCACTTTTGCCACCTCATAAGTGGTTCATTGATCCCTTTAATAAAAAAAACCATGGGGGCGAGAATCAACAAACACTTTGAAGGCGGTTTGGACTGCCGCATCGTAGTTGAATTTTTTCCTTGTAAGTTGTCCAAATTCCGAAAAAAATGGTGTCTGGTGTACGGTGGATGTCGCAGACATTCCAATTGTAGCTCATCTAACTTAATGGTTGTTCGTTGTGCAGTGTGTGGTCATACGTTGTCGTGAAGCAGCAGTGGCCTAGAGCGATTGACCAATCTCGGTTGTTTATCAGCTAGTTCTTCCTTCATGGTTTGTTCAGTTGCTGACAATAGATATGTGCCGTAATCGTTTGGCCAGATTTTAGAAAGCTGTAGTGAACGACACCGGCGCTAGTCCACCAAACACTAACAAGTAACTTTTTCTGAGTAAATTTTCGTTCAGGGCAGGATTTGGCTGGGTCTCCAGGGTTCAGCCAATGCGACGAGTACTTCCGATTATCGTGTAGTATCCACTTCTCATCACAAGTAATGATTCGATTTCAAATATCTTCATTTTAGTGTCGGTTGAGCAAAATAACATAGCAGTCGACGCGTGTTTGCAAGTTCGATTAACTCAATTCATGAGGTACCCATTGTTTAAGTTTTTTTTTACTTTCCCGATTTGCTTCAAGAGAATTAATACAGTTTTATCACTTACCCCGAAGCCTGCAGCTATCTCTGAAGTGTTTTGTGAGGGATCCGCTTCCACAATAGCCTTTAATTCTTCATTTTCCACTTTGGTCTCCGACCGTCCACTGGGTTGGTTCCGAAGGTCGAAATTTTCAGAACAAAAAGGTTGAAACAAAAAACGTACCGTGCTTTCTTTAGCGACACCAGCGCCGTACACATAATTAATTCTTCGAGCTGTTTCTGCAGCACTGGTGCCACGATAGAACACGTACTCGCAAATATACCGATATTTCATGTTTTCCATTGTGCGGTAATAAGTGACGCCAAAGAAAATAATAATGAGGAAAAAACAAATGAATGACTGTTTTCAAAACTCAGCTAAATTAATTTATAAATTTGAATTGGGAATTCTTAAATAAAGAGGAGATATTTCAGATCAAAGTGGTCAGTACCACAAAACGCTAATTTCATATGTAAGGATCCAATATATGTCTGTTTTAAAATCCAACTAACGAAAATTTTGTAATATTATATCTCGCAAAAACTTATTAGATGTGTACATATGTAGTGCGTAAATAACATTTTCTGTATTACACTGATCATATTATTAGTATGATTCTTAATATATTGTACATATTTTCAATACCTCAATAATAGTGACAAAATAAGATTCATTATTGAAGTACGACTTAGTGTTGGTTATTAAAGTTTTGTCGTTAATGGTAACCATGGGTTTTAAGTTCTAGTTGGAATATGTCAGGCACCCTTCGCACCCCACGCCTGCTCGCGACAACGTTTAAAACTACGCGAGTGATCGAGAGTTAATGACCTCTAACGAACAAGTTTTTTTTTTTATTTTTTTATTTTATTTATTTGGATTGCCAACATAAAAAACAACAATTAATGTTTGGTTACATTACGGCGTTTTAATTTTAATATGATTAACTGCTCTTATAATTATAGAAAATCACAGCATGCGTTGTGTTACAATGTTAAACAAATTTGAGAAAAATATGTTCTTAAATGAAGTTTAACGTACGCCAACATGCTTTAGTTTGGCAATAAATGGAGTGAGGGTATCATGGTGAACGTCAGGGTTGAGTATATTTTTGGTGAGCTTGTTGTACAGGCGAGCTAGTTGTAAACAAGATGATAGAGATGGGTGATATGGAAGGAATGAGTGTGAATGAGTGCTGGAAGGAAATGGCTGATTGTATCCGAAGTGTGGCAAGGAAGGTGTTAGGAGAAACAAAAGGGAAGCGTATTATAGATAAGGATGGGTGGTGGTGGAGTGAAAGTATTAGAGAAGTTTTGAGAGAAAAGAAAAATGCCTTTAAAGAATGGCAGAGCGTAGAAGACCAGAATGAATCTATAAAAGAAAGTAAGAGAGGGGCGTATAAAGAATGTAAGAAGAGAGCGAAGAAGGAAGTTGCTATTTGTAGGGCAGAGGCGCAAGATAAATTATATCGGTCCCTTGAAAGCCCCGAAGGTCAAAAACGACTTTTTCAAATTGCAAGAGCGAGAGAAAGGAATGGAAGAGAAGTTTCACATGTAAAATGTATAAAAGATGATTCTGGAAGGATTTTAACTGACGATGAAAGTATAAAGAAGCGATGGAAGGAGTATTTTGAGAAATTGATGAATGAGGAGAATGAATGGAATGGTATGCTTGAAAACCCACCAGTGAATATGGGCTTAGTGAGAGAAATTAGTGTGGAAGAAGTAAAAATGGCTGTTAGGAATATGAAGAATGGGAAGGCAGTCGGTCCAGATGGAATACCAGTAGAAGTGTGGAAGTTGCTGAGTGCGGATGGATGGAAGTGGTTGAGTTTATTTTTCGGTAAATTGTTGCAGGAAGAACAAATACCTGAGGAATGGTGCAGTAGTATACTGGTCCCCATTTTTAAAAACAAAGGAGACGTTCAAAACTGCAGCAGTTACCGGGGAATAAAACTCATGTCACATACGATGAATATCTGGGAAAGAATAATAGAGAGAAGAATGAGAGAAGAGTGTGAGATAACACAAAACCAGTTCGGATTCATGCCCGGTCGAGGTACGACAGATGCCATTTTCGCATTGCGCCAATTGTGCGAAAAGTACGAGCGCGTGCATAAAAATCTGCACATGGTTTTTGTCGACCTTGAAAAGGCGTACGATCGGGTTCCCCGTGAGGTTTTGTGGTGGGCGTTAAAGATGAAAGGTATGCCTGGGAAGTATGTGAGGTTAGTCCGTGCTATGTACAGAGCATCCCGTACATGTGTACGATCTGCCGCGGGAACTACGGGCAGTATCGATGTGGCGGTAGGGCTGCACCAAGGGTCGACATTGAGCCCTTACCTCTTCCTACTGATTATGGACGCTTTGACGTCAGACCTGTAGGATGAGGCACCCTGGTGCATGCTCTTTGCCGATGACATCGTGCTTGTCGGGGAAGAAGGCATCGAGGTACAGAGCAGACTGACGGGGTGGCAACAGAGGCTGGAAAGTGTTGGCTTGAAGATCAGCAGATCCAAAACCGAATATCTGTGCTGTGATTTCGGCGGTCTTTCCAGTCCCGTACACATGTCGTTGGATGGCGCTATACTGCCTACCTGCTCAGATTTCAAGTACCTCGGTTCCCTCATTCAAGGCGACGGCGGAATAGATAGAGCTGTGCAGCATAGGATTAACGCAGGGTGGATGAAATGGCGACAGGTCACAGCCACAACGTGCGATCCCCGAATGCCAATAAGGCTGAAGGGGAAAATTTACAAATCGATCATCCGACCTGTCGTCATGTATGGAAGTGAATGCTGGGCCGTCAAGAAGAAGGATGAAAATAGACTGCATGCGAATGAAATGAGAATGTTACGATGGATGTGTGGTGTGACAAGGATGGATAAGATAAGGAATGAGTATATAAGAGGAAGCCTGAAAGTAGCGCCAGTGGTAGAAAAGGTGAGAGGTAGCAGATTGGCATGGTTTGGGCATGTGATGCGGAGGAATGAAAGTCATGTCACAAAACGAGTGTTGAATATGAATGTGGAGGGACACACGGGCAGAGGAAGGCCGAATAAAAGATGGATCGATTGTGTGAAGAGTGATATGAGAATGAAAGGAGTAAGTATGGAAATGACGGCTGATAGAGAGGAATGGAACAAGAAGGTTTACTGCGCCGACCCCAGATAATGGGAAATGGTTTAGTGAATGATGATGTTGTACAGACGAGATATACGGATCACTAGAGAGTCGCGACCTAAGTTGGTTCTACAAACTACACGGATATTGGTATTCTGCATGGTACGTTAAATTGGAATTTGGACAATAAAGGGACAGAGAAAATGCTTATTTGTTCATCATAGATTTTGATATTTCTTGAAGTACCAAAACGGTAGGTTAAACTACGAATTACTTTCTTCTAAACTTTTTCGATCCTGTCTATGTGAATTTATAAGTGGGGCACCATACTGTGCTGCTATACTCAAGCTTGCTCCTTACAATACTGTTGTATAGCTTAATGACAGTTGCAGGTTTTTTAAAATCCTTTGTGTTCTCAATATGAAGCCAATCGACCTATTTGCTTCCCCCACTATCTTATCAATATCACCCGAAAACTTCAGACGACCATCCATTACGACACCAAGATCTCGAATAGTAGTCACTTCTTCCAACGTTGTGCCTGCTATTGTGAATATCGATTGAAATTTATTACGTTTTCTGATGTACTTAATGTGATAGCATTTCGTAGCATTTAGGAACATTTTATTGTTGTTACACCATTCGTGAAGATTATTAATGTCTTCCTGGAGATGTTGCGCATCTGAAGCCGTTGATACCGTTTTCGTAATTTTAAGTTTAAAGATTTACATACAATTACACTTTACACTTACAATTACATTACAATTACAATTTAAGATTGACATCATTCCAGTAGGTTAGCTATAGATAGAGTCAACTTGTAAGCTTTGATCTACTTTTTCTTTCAATTCTGGAGTGAAAAAAATAAGATTAGTGTTGCTCGACCTCCTTGACATAAAACCATGCTGATTTTCTGTATGAATTTTTGAGTATGCCGATAATTAGAGAGTGAACTAATGATTCAAATACTTTTGTTATTGCTGGTAAGATATTGGACGGTTTAATTGCCGTCTACTAAATCTTTTGCTCCATTCTTAAATATGGAGACTACTCTTGCTAGTTTCTATTAATTAGGTAATATGCCCGTTTTGAGAGATCGACTGTATAGAAAAGTTAGTGGAAAAGTCAACGTATCTGCACAGTTTATTAAAAGTAGCGAGTGTACATTACCTGCGCCGACTCCCTTTGTGACATCCAGCTTTTTCAGTTAATTTTTTAAAATCATCTGGTCTAAATTGTATGTCCCTTTTTTAAATTGAATTGAACATCAAAGGAATTAGCTATTATTCCTGTGTAAATATTATTTCAATTGTTGTCATTAAGATCTCTTTCATATATTGAAGAAAAATGAGATACAAACATTTCCGCTATTAGTTTTGTGTCTGATGATTTATCGTCTTTAAATGTCATGGTATTAGGATATAATGAGCAGGTCTTATGTAGATTTTAGATGTGTGTCCAAAATAGTTTTGGGTTGGTTTTAATACCTGTCTCTATCGCAATCATGTATTTGTTATAGCACTCCTTTATTGGCTTTATACAATTTTTTCTTAAACATTAAAATTCTGGATCTGATCTAATGGATTTAATACTTTTTTATTTTTTATGGTATCTAGTATATTTTTGTCTCAAAATATTGATTAAATGAGATGAGTACCACACCGGATAAGGATCATGGACAGCTTTAGTCATAGGAATTTGCTTTTCAATAGCATAGTTTAGCAATTCATAAAATCTTTTTACCATTTCATTAAGATTATTACAGGAGCTAAATTCATTCTCCCATGACACCTTTATTAAAATTACATTTGGTAGGCCGTACCTTTCTATTTCTTTTTAATAATATTTTCATTTTAATTACAAGAGGAGGGTGAAACTTGTCAACATTTCTTACTTGATCTTATGTTTCGACACTATTCAAGACTTCTTTATTGCAAAGTATCAAATCGAATATTATGTTAGTTACATAGTTAAATTGATTTAAGTTGCCGAATACTAACCTTTTGATTCCGTTATTTAAACCGATGAACCGTTGTCCACAACCCCATACAATTTTTTGATATTTTAAGCGTTTATCTCCTACTGTAATAATTTATTCGTACAGTAGGAGCACTTGTAATTTTGTACAGAAATCTAAATCCATTAAAATTGTGCAACGAAACTAGACTACAAGAATTTCGTGCTATAGTAATTACTGGTTCTGATCGTGGAGAAACTGCTTTTATTCTAAGAATTCTCTGAATCCTTTCAAACTTTCTAGTGGTGTTTAAAAATAGAAAGTTCCTTCCCTTTCTGTTCCCCTCTCTACTTGTGCTCTCCCATGACCATTAATAAATCTCAAGAACAGACAATAAAATGGTAAATTTGACTCGAATAAATTTGCTTCTCTCGCGGTGGTTATGTGGTATGCTTTTGGTTGAGCTTAGCCGAAATTCAGATCATCTTTGCCACAAAAATAAGGTCTATGATTATACAAATTATGTTATGAAGAGTTACTAGGCTCGTATGAATAATTATGTGGCGACGATGTCATCGCATCACAAAATCGGAAATCATGAAAATCATACTATTCATGTTTTCAAACGACCGTTTAAATAGAACTTGTTCCATATTACTCCACACAAAGAAAATTAATATTATGTGCTACCAATTGCTCGGGATCCTATAATTAATAAAATTAAATCTAAAACCAAACATTTCACTATAAGACTTCAATATACTATAAGCTCGTTCTGCATAGATCGAATCAAAAATTAATATAACTTCTGGCTATAGCTATGTATATATATGGATGGCTAACTATAAACTCGGGACGACAAACATCGCAGCCTCCCGTGCCTGTGGGTGCTGTAAAGCATCCGGAACGTCGGGAATTAAAATAGTTAAAATGTTAAAATTAGACTCGATAAAATCCGTAAAATAAGTTTCATTTAAATATATTACTTTAAAAGAGCGGTGGCTGTTCAGGGCAGTAAGCACTTGCTATAATCACATATTAACTTCACAGTACGCGAGCAAACGGAGTCGGTCTCCTGTAGTATAAATTAAATTATCAATTTTATTTTTATTGCAATTGCAATTTTAAGTACTGTTACCAAGCGCTCGGCGGTAAAACATCAAGAGGAAAGCTGCATGACTAAGATATAAAAAATATATTATGACGTCTGCCTGTACCTGTACTGCGGAGGATTTCTTCTTACCCTGAAACTCTCTGTGCAAGGAATAGGCTGGTGCTTTACTTATTTTATACATTATACCTTTAAAATTATTACGCTTGGCTTGTTACTAATACAGAAGTATGTTTTTCAACACAAAAAACCCAATATCATGAGTAAACCAAAAGATGGCGTTCAATATAGGTTGGTACCACAGAAAACCTAATTGGATATTCTGTGGTTGGTACCTATATTACTGTTATATATGTATTCTCAATTAGCAATATTAAATATATATATATATATATATATATATATATATATATATATATATATATATATATATATATATATATATATATAAATTAGGTAACTAATAAACATATAAATAACATTAGCTGTGCCCGGCATGCTTTGTTATATGCATGTAACCTGCTGAATGATATACATAAATAGATTACATTGCAGTGTATATCTATATTTCATTGATATTCTAAACAGGTTTAGCGAGCTTTAACTAGAGCAACTAATTAACAGGAGCCGGACATGAATGGTATTAAAGCTAGGCCTGGCATCGCAAATGAATGTATGTAGTAAGTTAAATTAACTTCATTCAAGTCCATAACTTTCGAGCTTTCGACTAATAATACTCAAGGATGAATATGGGATTTACAAGTAATTTAAATGCAATTGGAGACCTCAGTATGAAGTACATTATACGTGTTATAAAATAATATATCGTTCTCAGGTTAACTCTAAGACATATTGTAGGTATATACATATAGAGTCCTGCTGTTAATTTTAGAAAAAGTTACCTTTTTCTAATAATTTTTAGTTAAAACTTTTTTTCATCAGGCCGCATAGTAGCAAGTATCGAGTTGATTTTTGGGACGGTCAGCTGGTGACTCTTTTCATTTCCACTTAGTAGTATGAATGAGCTTCTTTCCTAATTTACTCTCCTCTGCACCTCTCAAGTTATCTATAGCTATTAAGTAAAAGAACATTGTTTATGGGTGAATAAATAAGGTATTTTATAGAATCTCATTATATTTTAGGAAGTTTTAGTTTTTTTTCATGACTTTAGCCTTCTGTACCTTATCTATCTTCACACACATCACATATCTAGTTTTATAACGGGCTTTTCGTTAAGTGCGGGTTGAAGTTGAAATGAAATAAAACAGGCTGTATTGGAGGTATTAACAAAATTCCGTTTATATTTGCAAGGCCCACATGTGTATGACATCGTTCAAATGCCCGCCTCGCCTTCTTACAGTAGCACGATTTCGAGTGGTCCAATTTTCAATTACTCTTCTGCACAGATCCGGCTGAATTTGAGCGATGGCCTGTGATATGTTCACCTTTAGGGCATCGGTTGATTGTGGTTTGTTTTCATAGACCTGCGACTATAAGAAACCCCACAAGAAGAAGTCCAGCGGGGTTAAATTGTATGACCTTGGTAGCCAATCCACATCACCTTTGTGACAGATAAGCTTTCGCTCAAATTGCTAATGGAGAATGTCAATCGTGATGTCCACTGTGTGGCAAGTAGCGCCGTACTGTTGGAACCACATGTCGTCTAGGTCCATATGGTTCAATTTGAGCCATAATAAATTGGTTATCATCGTTCTGTAGTACTCGCCGTTAACGGTAACCGCCTCAACAGCTTCGTTTTCGTAAAAGTACGTACCAATGACGGCAAAGAATCAAAATCTACACTAAACGGTAACTTTTTGAGAATGCATTATCACCCGGTGAACCTTGCGTGGGTTGGTGTCGTCCCATATACGGCTATTTATTCTTGTTAACACAGCCATTCATTCAAAAAGGCGCCTCGTAGCTAAAGACGATTTTTCGGCAAAATTGGGGTACTCTTACAACTACTAACGAACACTCAGTTTGATAATAATTTATTACCATTTTAACGAGCTGTTCAATCGTGTAACTTGCCCTTGTAATTTGGCATACGTAACTGTATAGCGATTAGATATATCGCAAAAAAAATGGCTGTCACAGGACTCCAAAATCTACCCGCGCTCATTAAAAAACCCTTTACATTCGCTTAGTTCGAAATAAAATTATAAAAATTATTTGTGCAAAATTGTATATAAAAGTACTAAATGAATCAAAGTTCTGTACTTTACTACAATGTAGAGCCTCTTGTATACGTAACGTGCTTACAGTATGATGGTATCGTAACGAGGTGGCTACGATCTAACACATAGCCGGCAATTTGACGCCTCGAGCCGAAATGACAAATATGTATGACCTAATTCTCGCTCCAATTGCCGCATGACGCATGGACCTGCAAAATAAACACAATGTTTTGTTTTTTTACAAGATGAATGATAAAATAATATCTATGCATTTTTTAAACATAATTTCATATTTACTTGACGCGTAACTTCACCGGGTTTTGTATTTTTTTATAAAAGTAAAGTGACAAACGAATTTACGGCCCATATGATATTAAGTGGTTACTTTAGCACATGGATGTCTGCAACCAATCTCAAACAAATGTATAGATGCGTTATACCCTCTGAGTACTTAGATATACTGGCTCTGTAGCTGTTTACCCAGCAAACCGGCAAACAAGGATGTAGCAGTGCAGGCATTACTATTTGGGTGCCAAATTGGGTAAGAAGCTGGTATCTACAAAAACAGACTTCTCGGCTAAAAGGAGTCCACGCATGAATAGTGATATCACAGAAATAGTAATAATAAGACAAAAGAAATGAATTAGCGCTTGATTACTTCTAAAACCGATGTCGCCACCTACAGCCGTATTATAAACATACGCAGTGCACAATGATATCTAATGTTTCACATTACATTGCTTGGCAAGTTTGTCAACGTCGCGTGCGTCGCGTATTACGGTAGAACAAAAGCAGCAATGGTAATTGTCAATAAAAAAGTAATAAATGAAAGTTTACAAAGGTAAATATCATAGTAAAGTATTGATCGAGATGAAAATTAGTTAAAACAATGATAATTAGTAAATAATCAACTTACCTATGAAATTTTATGCCTTTATTAGTTGAATTACACGCCCTTGATGAGTTTTTACTACTTTTCTTTACTATTATTCTGCAGTTCACCATTATAATAACATAAATTCACGTACGACGTTCCCCGCGCAACTAAATCACAAAATAGTGAATTATGTTTGTTAACACATAATAGTGGCGACAAGGTCACGCGTCTATGCTACTTCTATTGTATATTTTATAGTGTATTATTATTATTTTGGGGTATCTATATAGTCTTCTCATCTGGTTGGGTTCTATAAATATATAATTATAAATTAAAATGAAAAGATAAATATACATAAATATAACTAAAATAAAATAAATACAAAAATACATAAATAAATAAAAGCCCAACTTCCGAGCATGATTCGTTCACCACCCATCCATCACAGCCTATAAAAGTTGACTGCTGAACATAGGCCTCACCATAGATTACTTCATAGGGGGGGATTTTGCCATAGGTGACACGCTTTTCGAGCGGGCTATCAGGTTTTGTCAGGAAGATGTTACTTTCGAGCATGATTCATACTATCGTAGTTTAATCATATTTAGTACATAAAATAATCAAATTTTGTGAAATTTCGTAAACACCATAGAGTAGACAATTAATAGAAATAATATCCGTGTCTGATTATTGTGGATTTTTGTTTAAAAAGCGCACAAACTTATAGGTTATCTAAGTCAAATAATCAATTAAGAACCATTGAATGTTCAAAGTTGTCGAGTTGATTACCTAGAATGAGTTGTCTGTCTAGGTAAGTTCAACTTGGATCGAGAAGGCAGTCGACGGATCTTACTCTGCTCGGCAGCTTTCGGAGATTACTACACCTTTTTTTTGTCACGTATACGTCAAAATTTTAAAGGAGTGTACAACTAGTGCGTGTTGCTAGAGATGACATATAGATTTGAGACATGGTCCTTTACTACTGACCGTATGAGAAAGCTAAACGGATCAGTAGGCTCAGGTCGCGATAGGTTTTACAACTCGAAGAACAACTGATCACGAAGTAAGGTTCTTGAGTGGCAGCCTTGTATTGGCGTTCTTGTAAGAGATGCATGTCAAGACCGACCGACCGACCGACCGTGATTATGTGCGTGAATGGGCATTCATTGGTAGAGAATTATTTTCAGCAGTGGAATAATGATGGGCTGTAATAATGATGACGATGATAGTGATAACAACATTATTCAAATTCTGCAGAAGTAAATAGTTCTTCTGTTAGGTAATTTATTCGTAGAATTATCTTTCGAACCAATTTAAATGAAAAGCTCATCAAATCCTTATTTCATATTTATGTATCAAATGAAACCAGTCTGACGACGATATATTTTTTTAGATATTCGAGATGGAAATTACACTACTTTTTTATATAAACCATAGCAACCGATTCTAGATATTGAGCGTGATAAATGAAGATATATTCAGTTTTAGACTTTGGCATATCGGGCTCATTACAATAATTTCCTGCCGTTAATTTAATTACTTTAAAAATTACGCGCAGAATGGTATCGGAATTAGAGCTATCTCGTTTAGCGTTCACGTGGGAAAAAAGCTAAAGAAAGATCTTATAAAACTTTTAGAAATTAAATAACACTAATCAAGAAGTCAATCTTGAATTATACAACGTTTACTCGGTTTTTATAAAAAATCTCATAAGATTTCTTATAGAAAAGATTCTGTTTATTTTCTTCATTCTCTTAAACTTTTAATTTGGAATTGAAGAATTTAATAAAGATATTGATTAATTTGCAACCTTCCGCCAACTGAATACAATGATGTGTCTTACCTGGATTGAAGAGCACCTCCCGCCCTCCCTCAATTGCATGCACTAATTTTTTTTTTATAGGATCGGGTGACAAACGAGCACACAGTCCACCTGATGGTAAGTGGTTGCTGCGGCCCATAGACATCTACATCTATCCTCGATTACAAATCAAAATGCAGATGCGTTGTCACCCGTGAGGACTAAGATGGAATGCCTCGTTTCCAGTAAAAAGGGTCTCCGGTTCTCTACACTCACCATACGAAATACAGCAGCATTAAGCTACTATTTCACGCTGGTATTCTGTGAGAGCGTGTTCCTTCCCCGGTCGAGCCGACCCATTCGTGCTACAACTAAACTACTAATATAACTGCAGCATGGCTCTACCACGTATAAAATTCCGTCACCACTAGTCCAAGCACCACTACTCCCGGCATCACTACTTCCAACACCACTTTTCCAGGAAAGACACACCATCGACGATAATACGACACGTGTTTCGCCTCTACACGAGGCATCCTCAGGTGATGTGGACTCTACGGCGGCTGACCGCTAAGTGAGCGCCGAGCCAAACAGTTGTTATTTTTACACGCCAACACAACCGCTCCCCACCAAAGTAGCGAGCAACCGCCCCGTGCGATAACAAACCCGCGAATAATTATCATTATTATTATTATTTTAAATATTATTATAAACTAGCACACAGTCCACCTGATGGTAAGTGGTTGCTGCGGCCCATAATCATCTACATCTATCCTAGATTACAAATCAAAATGCAAATGCGTAGTCAACCGTGAGAACTAAGATGGGATGCCTCGTTTCCATTAAAAAGGGTCTCCGGTTCTCTACACTCACTATCCAAAACACAGCAGCATTAAGCTACTATTTTACGCTGGTATTCCGTGCGAGTGTGAACCTTCCCCGGTCGAGCCGACCCATTCGTGCTACAGCTATACTACTAATATAAATGCAGCATGGCTCTATAAAGGTTGTGATGAATGAATGAATATATATCCAAATTACCCTTCTTAATGAATATTATTTTAGTGTACTCATTACCACACACCAAGAACGGGCACAAAGTAAAAAGGGCTCTCAATGTATTATGTGAAATTAGAATGTGTCAAAAAAGGCTCGTATGGAAATTGACAATGCTGTGTTAGTCCCTTAACATATGATAGCGAAAGTTGAGTGTTTAAGAAGAACCACAAGAGTAGAATACATGCTGCAGAATGCGGTTTTAAGGCTTTTTTGAATACCAGCGTAAAATAGCGGCTCCACACTGCTGTGTTTCGTAGAATGAGTGTAGAGAACCGCAGACCCATTTTCCTATAAACGAGACATTCCATCTTAGTCCTCAGGGATGACAACGCATCTGCATTTTGATTCGTAGGCGAGGATAGATGGAATTGTTTATGGGCCACAGCAACCACTTACTATCAGGTGGACTTTGTGCTCATTCATCCGACAAGTAGTAGCAAATGCATTTTTTGACAAACTTGACGATGAAAGATGTTTGGTGTGTGAAAGAGTTTAGATGTATGTGTAATTAAGTGGTAGAGCCATGCTGCAGCTATATTATGGTTGTAGAACGTATCGGGTTGGCTCGACCGGGGAAGGACCACGCCCTTACAAAAATCAGGTAAAATTGTAGCTGATTGCTGCTGTATTTCGTATACCGAGTGTAGAGAACCGACACTATTTAGTGGAAACGAGAAATTCCATCATAGTGACTAACGCACCTGCATTTGTTTCTTAATCGAGGACAGATGAGGATGTCTTTGGGCGACAGCATCCACTTAGCGTTACGTGGATTGTGTGCTAGTTTGTCACTCTTATTTTATAAAAATAATGTGCCTTTTTATTACACATAAATACATAATATATTCTGGTAGATGATAATAAATTCTGAGAAAAAAAACTGTTTCGAATATTATTGGTATTAGTTGTAAGCTTGTAAGTTGATATGAAAATATTAAGCTTAAAACCGTGTGATCCCTTATTCATCCTTTATTTAACTACTGTGTTTCAGAGAAAATGAGGTTGGGGGATAGAACTACTTACACGAACTGCCGAGTATAAAAGCTTCACTACTTAGTTTAATATTGAAATTTCCTTAATTAATATTATTACATGACATCCGAGACCTCAGAGGTGACGATGCATCTGAAGCCTTCGGAGAGGAGCATTTACTTCAATGGGTGAATTCTTAAAATACCTATATGTAGCAGTGAATTATAAAAGGCTCATCGTAAAGAAAAAATAAAAAGAAATCAAATTACGTAATATTGGCTATATTAACTTGCAAATGAGGGATAACACATGTGTGGCCCTTGGCGTGGCTTCCTTCGTCGGTCTGGATATTTGGTATAGACATGAGTTTGTTACCAGATCTCTTATTTCTATTAGTAGTCTGTTTCGACATTCGTGGTATATGATGTGGTAATATCTTCTCCTATACTGCCATTAGTAGATGCATAAGTTTATTACTAATCTGTAGTCTACATTATTTCTTTTTCCTTCTGTCGCATTTAAATGCTTTTCATGTATATTTAAAATATTATAGACATAATCCAATATCAAAAACAAATATCTCCTCATTTGAAAATCTAGAGCGATCACAGTCGGTATTAATGGAACCACTATTAGATCGTTAAACGCACCCTCGCGACCAATTCGCTAGTTATGTAATACGAGGTCGGTCGCTGCTACAATAGCTTTATAGCGATATTTTTCTAGGATTTTTATTTTAATTTTTTGCTTAATTTGGGGTTTGACGTTCGACCCTGTACGTTGGAATGGTCTCTGCAGATTTCTCTTCGTTAGTGCGACGTTTCAAATTTTTTCAATTTTTTAGTATTTTCTAAAAAAATCAAAATCACTCCTGGCATATATCTGCCCGTCAACTTTCATCACAATTAGTTCGAAGGTTAGCCCGTACAGACAGAGATTTTTTTTATAGGATAGGGTGACAAACGAGTACACAGTCCACCTGATGGTAAGTGGTTGCTGTGGCCCATAGACATCTACATGTATCCTCGATTACGAATCAAAATGCAGATGCGTTGTCACCCGTGAGGACTGAGATGAAATGCCTCGTTTCCAGTAAAAAGGGTCTCCGGTTCTCTACACTCACCATACGAAATACAGCAGCATTAAGCTACTATTTCACGCTGGTATTCTGTGAGGCATGATCCTTCCCCGGTCGAGCCGACCCATTCGTGCTACAACTATACTACTAATATAACTGCAGCATGGCTCTACCACGTAAAAAATGTTTTAAAAATGACTATTCATGAATGCCCCCCCTCCCCATACCACAACTTAAGTTCTCAACGTACAGAAATTGGCAGTTGGCCCGTGACATAATATTATAATACCGGCAATAATTGAACTCGAAATCATTTAAAATATTGTATTTTCTGCATAAATCGTCCCCGTAATGGATTCAAACTCAAAGACTACATATCAGTGTGCATTGGTTTATGAAAATGATATTATAAGCGATTTAACTACGGTGATTTCTTAGATATTTTAATCGAAATTGACATGTGGTCCCTCTGAACTAAATCCTTGTTTGTGCTCATTGTATTAAAGATGTGAAAATATAAAGGATTGCCGCAGAGTGGCGCCGGATTCTATTTATTATTTTGTTTTGATTACATAATATATGAGCTTTAGGTATTTAGACATAGAGAAAGTAATTTTTCGTTGCCCGTATTGGGTGTAACGTAGACGCCGAGGCACGTTTGCAATTACAACACGATCAGATAAACAAACAAAAATAATGTGTTTTCCACAAATACTAGCTTCGAATGGGAAGCGGGCCCGTTAATTACTTGTTTACGTATTATTATGAAGTCTGCTATTGTACTTTTAAATTTCGTAGGTACTATTCCTTTTACCAGTGTTTCTAACAAAATGCTTGCATTGATCTCTCCTATGTAAGTTTTAATTAAAATGACTAAAGCAAGAAAGCTTCATGTGTAAACTTGCATTGGTGTCTTGGAGAGTGCTTTCAGTCGGGATGGAAGATGTGATTTAGATGTGGACAGGCGTGTCGCTGCCGGAAACAAAGTCAATGGTGCCCTGAATGCGTTAGTTAAAAGGCAAGGCGTAGTGAAGAGTGCACGCCTTGCAATACATAACGCAGTGTTGGTACCGACTTTCTTTACAATACATAACGCAGTGTTGGTGTCGACGAAGAAGCATAAAAACAAGTTGAATGCAGTGGAGATGTGATCTCTTCGTAAAATGTGCGGCGTTACCATAGCCGACCGAAAGCGAAACGAAGAGATTCGCAATATGGCAGGATTGAAAGATGACCTTATCACAAAAATTGATAGGGGCGTACTCCGATGGTTTGGGCACGTTGAGCGGATGAGTGAAGACCGAATGGTGAAGAAAATATATAGCGCGAAAGTAAATATTAAAAGGTGTCGAGGTAGACCGAGACTAACTTTCGAAGACTATGTGAGCAAATTACTCGATGAGGGGAAGGTCAAGAGTACTCGAATACCTAGACGTGCATGTATGAAGAAGTTAATGAACCTGAAAGAAGCGAAAGAGGTATTAAGAGGATATAGTAAGTCAGCTCAAATTCTAATTTCACCCCCACTTCCCCGCGCGTCGTATGCTATGTACCGACATGTTTGTAATCACTAATACTGTAAGTAGATAGGTTGTTAGATACTTATTTCAATAGGTTTATTATATTTATGCCTGTTTCTTTACGCTAACCCAGTCGCTTCTTATTTTTATGACAGTTATTTCCCATTTTAATTTTACGTCGTCCTGTTGCGTAATGTGTATTCTGATCGTAAGCGACACAACTTCTCCCTTCAAAAGCCAGAGCGATACTAACGGGGCGACTGGAAAATCAAGCTTACGCGCCGATAGTTTAGGTAATTTCTTTTTACAGTGCAAATAATGGTATTTTAAAAAAAGTAAATAACATAAGCACTGCTTTATAGTTGGTTCATTTAGTATGCAAAGTTTCATGATCTTATTTAAAGTATTTTATGAATAACAGCGGTTTATTGTTTATTTTGGAGGTAACTTTGGATTTTTTTTCTATCGAGAAAATTTTACGGAATCGTGTTTTCATCTAACATAGTCCTTAATATTAATCCTCAACTTTACCATATATTTATTTCAAAATTAATGCTACAATATTTTCGGCATAACGGAGGATCTTGATAAGCCGTTTGAGGTTATATTTCCCCTTAAGGATCGTGACACTTGGCGATTTGTTCTCTCTAGCTACCCCGTTAGGGATAGTGCGTGAAGATAAGTAGGTGTTAAAAAAACGAGTCTGTCAGTTAGTTGTGATTTTAATACTTACATGTATTAAAATTAAAACTAACTGACAGACTCGATATTTTGAAATGATCGGACACGATGAATATACAATATTCAATACACTTCAGAAGTAGATATACAAACATATGTACATATTAAGTAATGTCGTCTTACACATTAGGAAACCAAACTAAGTACAGTCGGCAGTAATGGAACGTCGATTACGAGGATTCTCTTTAAGGTCGTTAATTGTTTCCCTCGCGAGCTAGTCGCTGCTTGCGTATATCACATAATCTAATGAACCGTTATTGTTTCATTTAATTTAAATAATATATTCAATACCCACGTACATTAAGTGCACGTACCCGGATAACTAATGAAAAGATCCTGCAGCTGGAAGAAGAGAGAGTAGCGTTTAGGTGTTGTAGGACCATCTAAGGTCCAAAGACAGGGGGAGGACAGAAATCCTCTTATCCTCAAACTTATTGTATCACCGGGAGGGCGACCGAAGAGGTCTTTAAGAAGTGTCGGATTTATTGTCCACTAGTTTCTTGTTAACAACGTTATAAACATTGGGAATGTGTCGAGGGTTAAGCACCTTATACTCAGAATCGCCAATCGGTATTCATTAAATGTCATACAAGTTTAGGCACATTCCGACAAGTAAGGGATATAAGAAAGGGATATCTCTAGAGATAAGCATTTCTACAAAACCTAATATACGGTAATAAGGTGAAACCCAATATATGGTAAAAAGAGACAACGGAGAGTTGAAGACAGGTAAATTATTTTGAATAGGGCAATGTAAACTAAAGGGTCATCAGTTGTTCCATTGTTCATCAGGTGGACTTGTGAAGGGATGTAATGATGATAAAGATGTTTAATTGCATTATTTGATGCATTTTAATTTTTTTTTTCTTAAAACTCTAAACGTGGTTTTCGGTTCGTTGTTAAAATGTGGGTATGATTTGGGATTCTAGAGAAGTAATATGTAAAAGTATTTTATATAAAGTAAATTAAGAAATAAAAGTGATAGATACCTACACCTATAAATTTTCCACGAGCCACGCCATCCACTTAGCATTGGGTGGCCTGCAATTGTGTGAGTATATCATTCATACTACAAAAAAAAAACGCACATCTTAGGTAATATGAATTATTGGAGCATATTTCTGAAATCCTATAAATTGCGCAGCAGACTGTGAACAAGTCTACTACGCAATTTTTGGCAATTATTTGAAGTTATTAGGGATATATGATTCATGAAAAAATGAGAAAAAATGACAGTTAAGTCAAGTAAATTATTGAGAACGCAGATTTATAATACGAGCTTTTTCTGAGTACCGCCTTACTCAAAGTCTAATCCAAATACGTCCTCTTTTTTTTTTTTGCGCCCGAAGCAAATATGGGCAACCCTCCGGAAAGCGGGGGAGGGAGGTTGGGAATGCTCATAGCATACCACGCAGCCGGCTGCGTGGTCATGTGGCGACTTTTAGGAATTGGCTTAACGATCTGACTAGGGATCTCTAAGCCGTATACGAACGCGACCCTCCTTGGCAGAAAGGAGGGCGCAAGCAGAAAGGAGGGCGCAAACGTCCTCTTCTTTTACCACTCTATTTATACAATTTTTTTATTAAAGCAGTAATAATAACGGTGGCTAAAGCGGCTGGCAATAACTTCATTGTCATCTACCTTGATGATTCTTCTATGAAGTTCCTATGATCATACAGTGTAATATGTATATTTGACTAATAGTTATCACGGACGAGCCCGATATGTGGAGACCATGGGTCCAGGAAAAAACAAGTACTCAGAACACCCATTTTCCTGACCCCTGGGGCGGATCTGATCGATTGGCACTAAGCCACGACAAGGCACCCGTTTGGGGGGAAGACATGACTAAACCTAACTTAACCTAATTAAGTTTTCGTGTTTAATATTGCTTAATATTATTTTAATTAATTATTAGGCATCCAGCATAAGCAAATTATTTTTATGAACGATTGACATTTAATTAAACTATTTGTTAAATTCCTTTATGTTACCTTTATAAACAATTTTAGTCAAATTTGACTGTAATTCTTAGTAAAGAAAATATGTTTTATTTGTTCACATTTTATACTTTACCTAATCTCCTCCCTGTCATTCATCGTCATCATACGTTATCTTGGTATTATATACAATACCTAGGAAAAGATAGAGAAACAATAGATGTCATATTTATACATTGCCTAAGTAAACCCGGCATTACATGGAACTATTCGGTGTTCTATACAATAACTAAATTATATGCCTTGCCGGTAACATATATTATAATTCTTTTGTCCGTGTGTATGTGTCTTAACTCCTTCTAAGCGGCTGGACCAATTTTGACGAATTTTGTGTGTGTGTGTGTGTGTGTGTGTGTGTGTGTGTGCGTTCGTGCGTGCGTGCGTGCGTGCGTGTTTGCGTGCGTGCGTGCGTGCGTGCGTGCGTGCGTGCGTGCGTGCGTGCGTGCGTGCGTGCGTGCATGCGTGCGTGCGTGCGTGCGTGCGTGTGTGTGTGTGTGTGTGTGTGTGTGTGTGTGCACACACACCATAGCACTTACATTATTATTTGCATAATCTTTACATAATAATTAGCTATAAAAATTAAAATAAAAAACTAATAATATTCACGATAATTTTGTGAGTGCATGCGAGTTGGTGAGTGAGTGCGTGAATATGTGTGTGTTACAAATAAATTACATTATTCTATATTGCTTAAGAGAGCCTCAGTATCATCATAGCTCTTACTAAGTAGCCATTTGGTTAGAACATATTTGCAATTATGGTAGTTAAGGTGATACTTTTACTTGCAATGAATGACACCTGCACAGTGCTGCTGTCTTAATTACGCCAATAAAAGAACAGTTGAAAAATTTGTTTTCAAACATTTTCTAACGAAGTTAAGCCACGCTGCAGTTATTTATTTATATTAGTAGGTTTTTTATTATAGTCGCAACACGAATTAATCGACTCGACCGGGAAACGACCACACCCTTACTAGAATATCAGCGCAAAATAGCAGCTTCTGCTGTGTTTCGTGTGGTAAACAACCGGAGATCCGTTTAACTGATAACGTGGCATTTTAGTCCGTCAAAGGTGACGATGGATCTACATTTTGACTGTCAATCGAGGGTAGATGTATGTTGTATGTGTTACGGGCCATAGCACTGAATTACATCAGTAAAATTGTGAGCTCGTTGGTCACTGTTATTCTTTTAAGTAAACCTGACAAGCGAGAGTAGTCTGCGGTCTGAAGAATCCGAATAAACTTAATTACTGATGTATTGTTAGTTCAACCATTCCGGGAATAAAACTGACTGACTGGTCGGTCTAGTACACACAACCGCGGCTTCTACTCAAATGGTTCCGGTTTCTAATCTTGAATCGGGCCAATAAGTAAATAATAGGCGATTCTCGGTGCCTTCATGCCTCAGTAAACATGTAACGCCGTTGGTACTGTGCCTGATTCTCTCCGTTCGTGTCGCATTCCTCTCAGAGTGTATAAATAGAGAAGGTACTTGTGCTTGCATATATACTTGAGCACTTTACTCCGGTCCTGCGCAGATGGCTAGTATTCGTAGAGACTAGCTCTTGTGACAGCTCATAGCGTATTAAAGTAGTCTTTGGCTTCGGTACTATAAACTACGGGTTCGATTCTTGCGTTTATATATTCACTTAATTATTTTTTAACATACTACATGAAAGCGAGTTAATGATGTACTAATATGAGCTTATTTCGCAAAAAAATTATAAATAAATTACGTTATTAGCTATTGTAGCTCGGATGATAGGCATAAAAAAATTAAAGTATGCTGGGATACCAAGTTCGATCCTCGGCAATAATGATTTTGTTAAATGCAATTTGAAATTTTGAGTTAGAACCTGTTCGTCGATGAAAGAAAACATCGCAAGAAAAAATAAAATAAAAACTTCTTTCTTAAAATCCTATAGCCTTCGAGAAGCACTGTACGTTTCAACAGAAGTTTTCTTCCGCGTATGACCTCTCTGTGGAATAGTTGACCACCGGCGATTTTTCCGGACCGTTACGACTTAACTTGGACCTTCGCACCGGTAGGCGTAGTGTAGGGCGACCCCCCACTCGATGGAGTGACGACCTAGTAATGCAGGAAGTCGATGGATGCAGGTGGCTCAAGACCGTGCTTTGTGGTATTACTTAGGGACCTTGATGACTTAGGGATCTTCAAGAAAAGAGCTTAATCCTTTCTAAAAGGCAGGCTACGCACCTGCTATTCCTCTGGTGTTGCAGTTGTTCGTGGGTGGCGGTAGTCACTTAACATCAGGTGAGCTGCATGCTCGTTTGCCACCCCCCCCCATCCCTCTTATGAAAAAAGGCGTCGAAGGTGCAGGACTCGTTCGGGTTAATATAGTATTTGAGGTCGCTGTAATGATCTACACCCAACTCAAACTGGCAACCGCATGCAGGATGAGTAATTCATTCTTAGGGCAATGTGTACGCTATTACAACATATTCTTAGAAAATATACAAGGTCTCTCTATTATTAAGTTTAAATATTTTATTAAATATTTTCTTCCCACAAAATCTAAGATCATGCTTGTCCAATCACTTATATTACCCATAATTGATTATGCAGATGTGTGTTACTCAGACCTGTCCCTAGATCTTCTGAACAAGCTGGAACGCCTACTCAATAACTGTATAAGATTTATCTTTGGGCTTCGTAAGTATGATCATATTTCTCAATACAGATCTAAGCTAAATTGGCTTACAATCCGGCAGAGGCGCAACTCCAGAATATTACTTGCACTTTTTTCCATATTAAATGATCCATCTTCGCCTTCTTATCTTAAGTGTAAATTTCATTATCTTTCTTCATCTCATGATAGAGTCCTACGCTCTTCTTCTAACAACAAAATCTGTACTCCAGTTCACTTCACCGAGTTCTATGGTAACCTTCCTTCACAGTTCAGGCTCTCAATAAGTACGCTTTTAAAAAGTTGGTCCGTGATCATTTCTTAGTGACAATGCATTTTACATGACTCATCAATTTAATATGTATTGCCAAACAGACGTATATATTCATAGTCATTTGTATATACTAATTATGTATGTATTTAAATATATGTATACTTGTATGTATATCCATTTATTTATATATTTGTATATATGTAAGGATCGATCATATATATATAGTTTATTTATTAGTAGTTTGTATATATTACGCAGTTAATTATCATTTGTATAGTGTTCTCTTATTGCCACACCTACATCAAATTCTCACCACTCCATGGGTTGACTGGTAGAGAATGCCTCAAGGCATTAAGTCCGCCCTTTGTATTCTTTTGTTTAAGGATGCAATAAAGAATAAAATAAATAAATAAATAAATAAACAAAACGGTATAAAAAGGGTTATTACATTATAAATGAATACATGGTTGATAATAACCCTTGGTAATGAGGTGGTCGCTTCCAAGCTGTTTCTAAAATAAATTTTTAAATAGTTTGTACAACCATTCATATTATATAATTTACTTTTTTTCAAAAGTACCGCTAGGTTTCTTCTGGATCTTCTCAGTTCAGAGGTTTTTTCCGAACCAGTAGTAAAGTAAAAAATTACTTCCAATAAGAATAACATGTAGTTTATACTGAGTAATAAATTATTCTATTCCGTTCTATTCTCTTCTAAAAAGGTGCAAGATGTCTGTTTCCGTGGTTATCAAGCCCTTTGACAAACTCGGCGATTAAAGATATTTTTAAATTAAAGATCAAGCTTTAGAGACGCGAGAAGCTGAAGGTAGGTGAACTGTTTTAAGGTTTAGACGGGTGACAGATATAAGTATATAATTGCTTTTTTATTTATAGAATAAGAGTGACTAACGAGCACACAGTCCGCCTGATGGTAAGTGGAAGCTGTGGCCCATAGACATCTAAATTTATCCTCAATTAAGAATCGAAATGCACCTCTGAGGACTGAGATTGAACGCCTCGTTACCAGTAAAAAGGGTTTCCGGTACGCTACAGTCACCATATTAACAGAGCAGCATTAAGCTGCTATTTTACGCTTGTATTCTGTGAGAGTGTGGTCCTTCTCAGATCGAGCCCACTCATTTATACAATCACATATACTATATATATAGTAGCTGCAAAATAAAAACGTAAATTAAAAGTAAATTGAGTTTTATTATGATAATATCAATCTACTAAAATGAAATTCATGTTAACCATGATATTAAAGATTAAATTTTTTCTTTTCACAAATTTTGTAATATTTTCGTAATATAGTAAATAAAATATAGTAAATAAAATATAAAATACAATCATACGAAAATTATGACAATAATAAATCATTTTTGTAATAATCCTAATAACAATAATAATATGGCCTTAAAAATGACAAAAAATATACCTGCCAAGTTCCTTCCACTGTTTTTCCTCCGGGTAGAGGAACCTCATTTTAAAACGGTGGTACTTACATTAAAAAAAACATGTTTAAATTCGAGAAATAAAATTTCACTGAAACTGAAACATAAAAAACATTAATAATTTTAATTTATTTTAATTTAATTTTAACTGCCTAAACCCGTACTACAATATTTTTTATTTCTTTGGAAGTACCTAAATACCTAAAACCTACCCAAAATTATTTATTCAAAAGAATAAATATTTACCTACATTTTAATTCAATTAATTAAACTTTTCTTAAACAAAGTTCTTTTTTCAAAAACTACTTTTATTTTCTAATAAATACAATCATGCGAGCATTATTATAATAATGAATTTCTGTGTCCTAATAATAATAATATGTGTACTTATATAGGAAAATTATTAGTTTTCAGTTCATGTATACTAGTTTTCGTAATATACGTGATGTAAACTTTTTGTACCGTACTTTGCAATTTTCATGACTGATCAGAACTGACATAATACCGGAAATAAAGTGGATTAATGTTACATGTGACCTACTTGCGCATTTTATCTTTCATGTCATTGACTAACACCCAAACACACGTTAGCTTTAAATAGCTTATGTCAATAAATTTCGGGGTATTAATTCTTTGTAATTAAATAAAACAACAGTGACATGTCCTTAGCCTTTTATGCAACGTTTAGATACTCGCCTAGCACAGACGAGAACGCACAAGTACGAGTATCTAATCGCCTTGTTCTAGTGTTCTCACTACTCGGCCCGAGTATTCACCTGTTCTCCACTCGATGTCGGATTTTTGACACGAGTAAAAAGAATACTCGTATGTACATATATCGGCGTTTACATATTCGTCATCATTCGCTTGATCCGTGAACTTTTAAACCTTATTTTTAATATAAAATAAAAATAATAAAAATGTCTACTTACTGTGATGGATTGTGGCAATGAAACCACTATTTTTATAGTAAGTACTTTATCAAGGAGAACCCGTAACTTGGTGTGTTAGAAGTCAGTTTCAAATAAATATTACACCATCATCATCATCATCATCATCATTATAGACTAAACTGCCCAAGTCCACTGCTGAACATAGGGCTCCCTCAAGGAATAGTCTATTCCTTCTATGTATGGTATGTAATGTATGTAAGGTATGAACCTTTCCAAAATGTAGATACCTGCAGAGTTCCTTTCGCTGATTCTTCTCCGGGCAGAGGAAACTCATTTTCAAACGGTAGTACCTAGATTAAAAAACAAGTAAGTGTTCGACAAACAAAATTTCACTAATACTGAAACAACAAACAACTGAAAAATAAAAAATATTTTGAAGGCATGCGAAGTCTTTATTAGAAATGAGAGGAGGCCAGCGGTAGAACGTATTTATGGGGTTATTACTTTAAATCAACTTTAAATACCTAAATACTTCAATTTTTTTATTTCTATGAAAGTATCTAAATACCTCAAACCTACCCAAAATTATCTATTCAAAGGAACTAATTATTTACCTACATTTCAATTTTTAATTCAATTCATTTAAATCATAACAAAGTTTTTTTTTTCAAGAACAACTTCTTAATTCTAATAAATTTTTATATTAAGTAGAATGTATAAAGGTGTTTAAAGTGTCAATAACAATATGAAAGTCACAACCTTTTCAACAGTCATCCAAGTCGAGGACAGCCAAAATACTTCATTTAATTGAGAGTATTTGAGCGCCTCAGAGGCCATCTAAGAATAAAATTCTCTTGCCAATCTGAGTAGATTGCAAAAGATTGCGTGCTATAGAATTTAATGCCGAACGATTTTGGCGGCTTACCGAGTAAAAGTGAAATAATAAAACCTTATGAGTACGCGAGAGTCTAGCGCTGAGCCTTTGCAAAAGCTTGGAGGACATAGACAAAGACAGCGAAGTCTAAAGTGCTTAATTGAATCACAACTTACGGTAATAGATCGGCTTTCAGTTACGATATGAAGCACTATCTCAATACATTTATTACGAGGAATTATATCATTGGTAGTCTTCTACCGTCATCATACTAAAATTTGCAATTTTCGATAATTTACCTATCTGTGATATAAATCAACTATCATTTGTTTATTGTGATCAAACATTGTGCCTCCATGAGCCTACTTTAAAAATATCTGGTACAGAACTTGACCGAAAACTTAACATTTTTAAATTAACCGTACTAGTTGCAACCACAAAATTAGCACCAAGATAGGAGTAACGTAACGACATTTAACACGAGGTTTCCGTAATATTAGTATCTAAGATATATAGTACTATGTAGTAGAGATGGCCAGCTACGAAGATTTTCAAAATTTGACTGTGATTATGACCCGTTTCAATATTAATATATATTGATGTTTATAACAGAGAAGATGATTATTGAATACAACACAATCTCGAGCGCCACATAAAATTACATGAGAATATTATTCCACGCCGGTGAAACCACTGGGCATACCTGGTTGGAAAATAAAATTAATTTAGTTGTTAGAAAGCCAACCATTTCACTATTTATTTAATACCACTTCTAAGGCATTCTTAATTCCATTGGTGAACACGTTTTATAAGAAGCCGTCAGGTGGCATATTTATAGATTTGCTCATATGCATCACTAGGGACGGATGGAGCTATGAAAAAACGTCGTGCTCTCTTTGCAATGTTTAAATTAATTTAAAAAAACTCATTTCAATATCTTAACAGCTTATTACAAGTTCAGTCCTGAACGTAGTACAACCTCGATAGATTGCCTCATAGGGGGAATATTTGTCATAGTTAGCCAAAACAAAAACGCGTTCATCAAATATCAACTCCAATAAAGAATACTAAAACATATAGTGTCTCTAGACATTAGAGGGAATCCCCATTATGAGTATTTTTTTAAATGTAGAGCAACAAAGTAGAGCTTAATATAATATGGAAAGAAAGATGCTTTGATTGAAAGTTTAAACACTTGTCACTAACTTAATACGTACCCGTCAAATTGATCAAAAACTTGTAATTATTAAGGTAAACAATATTTATAGAGAACAAATCAGTCAATACCTAGTACTAGTAGTAGAAGAAAAAATCACAACGCATAATATGTACACATTTCAAAATTTATTTAAAAACGGTCATCTTTAACAATTTTTAATCAATTCCAAATTTAAAGCAACTAAAAAGTAAGAAATTATAAAGTACTTTAACTTTCATACATCTTTTTCATTGAAGGATAGATTTGATAGAAATAGCTTTAATGAAACTTTTTGGCGCCAATTTGGGTATTTAACATATGGTTTACACTAGTATTATACTAGGTAAACTAAATAAATAATATCGTTACCTGTCAAGCTTCATCTTCCCGGTATTTTCCTAAGTTACGTTTTAGAACATCGACGAAACGAAATAAAACGTTGGATTTTCATTCCAAGGCAAAAATCATGACAATAATAGCGTTCAAAGAGAAGATACAAGTGCTCTTAATTCAACTCAGTCGCAATTGCGGAGCTTGTTTTTAACCGACTTCAAAAAAGGAGGAGGTTCTCAAGTCGGCTGTATTTTTATATCTTTGTTACATCAGAACTTTTTTCTAGGTTAACCTATTTTGATGATTTTTTTTTTCTTTGAAAACTGGCACTTCTCATGTGATCCCATATTAATATTTGAGTAAGATCATTTATATTAATATTTGATCAGGATCTGATCAATAGTTTTTGAGTTATCCTCAATAATGCTTATTAAAATGTCTTCGACTAAATTTGTTGATGTTGATGATTGATGTTCTCATTTTATTTATATTGAATGCAGTTGTCCAATGTTTTTATTTTACCACTTGTAATTAATCGATCCATAAAACGAGTGATTGCTTTTGAGTTCTTTTCTCTCCACATTTGACATCAATCAATTTGGTACCATGTTGTTTAAGAAATACACAGCAACAGGCGCCAATACCACATCTCTAGTGTTATATTCCGCTCAAGTCTCAAAGACTTAAAATAATGTGACAAGTTTCTCCATGTCACAGCTACCATCGCGCACACGTTCTTCGTCTTGAAGTTCACGTTTAACTTTTGAACCTGTGTAATTCTCAACCCCCATATTATATTTAATTTACGTTGTGTTACGTAATTCTGCCATTTTATTAATGCAAGCTAAATTTACGAATAAGAAATGCATACCATTTGTAAATCCAAATATTTATGGAGCTTTATTCTAATCACGAGTATAAATTAATACGTGATAGGAACTCTTTCTACCTCTTTTTTAGCATATTGTGCGAACTTAGGAGTGTGAGATTCCGCATAGTTAAATTTTATATGGATAAGGAATGCAGAAAGCTTAGATACATTTATAATTTGAATTAAAAATACATAAACTATATTGAAATATTTTATGTATATAATAAAACATTAACTGTTTACGTTCATTCTGCCAATATGAAACTAGACTTCCATCTACGTGTCAAACACATTATAGTTTGTGTCTAATTTGTGTTCAAATATTATCTTGGTTTGCACAGAGAAAAGAATATAATAATCACCACGTTTTAGCACAGAGTAGAGTTTGTGTAGAACTTCGACCCCTCGGCGACCATTAGTTAAATATTTATGACTATCTACTACACAAAATAAAGCTGAACTAAACCACTAAATTAAGCATTATCAATAGTTTTATATTTTGACAAATGCCAACAAACAAATTAGCTGTAACTTAAGTGTGTTAATTTTAAAATTGTTATGAGCAAGGTCTTGCAAAAATGTCTCTGTATAATTTTAGATGACGACTTGTTTTAATTAAAAAAGGTATCGGTGCCATTTTCTTTTTGAAAAAGCAATACTCCCACAAGAGGATTTTCTCCTGTATCTTGAAGACAGCAATTTTATGGTACAAGTTTCCAGCTCCCATGTTTCCCGTTTTGAAGTAAACCTGACGAGATGATGTGTCGCAATCTCCCGAACGCTGCTCAACTGAATTGAATCCGTCGATTGATCCTCTTCGGTCGAGGTTGGACTTGTCTAGTCGTACTATTTGTACTAGATAAAGATACTCGTTAACAACTTCGAGCATAATGCTCGTGTAGAGAATCCCCGTAGGCGAAGTGTAGAGTATCCCCCCACTGGCTGGAATGACTACCTGGTTAGATATGCAGGAAATCGACTGTGCTTTGTGGCATTTCTTGGGGGAGGCTTATATATTTAGTAGTAGACTTGTAAAAGGCTGTTATGATGATGATGATGATGTTTGCCGTTTGTACTTGAAACCTGTATCCTGAAGCCGTTAACCTATACCCGTTAAAAGTTAAAGTTACAGCTTTTATATGTCCCACGGCTGGTCACATGCCTCCTCTCATTTCTGAGAGGGTTTTATTTCCATTTGTACCAATAGAACATCAATTGGAACATTTATTTATAGTATTGGACAATGATGGGAGACCCTTTCATTTAAGATTATTTATTCACGTACCAACAGCAAAAGGCCTTATATTGGACTAAATATCCGCTTTCACCGACAGCTTCCAAATTAATTTAAACAATTTAACTGCTTTATGTTTGTACATGTACCTTCTGTACTAATCTGTACATTTATATTCAAAAAATTGTCTGTCTTTAATATCTAAATAACTGTCTTATAGCTGCGAGTGGTTTTGCATTCAATTAGGACATGAATAAATCGATGGATGCGGGTGGCTCAGGACCGTGCTTTGTGGCATACTTTGGGAGAGGCCTATGTTTAGCAGTGGACTTGTGAAGGGCTGTAATGATGATGATGATAATGTATATTTATCATTTTATTTTATACATTTATTAAACTTAACCAGATGAGAATTTATTAAAATAAACTCAATTCCTGACGTTTCGGGTGCTTTCCAGCGCCCATGGTCACGGGGGACTGAGGTGACTGACGTGACGTGGTCAGTGTTAACCTGGAATACCTTTAGCTCTTTAATTATTACTTATGGTCCGATCTACGCAGAATGAACTTACTGTGTCTGGAAATCTTGCAGTGGTATGCTTGGAATTAGTTTTACATTTATTAATTACAGGGTCTCAAGCAGGTGGTAGTACCCGGCCACCATCTCTATTATTATTAATCAAAAATTAATAGAATTGAACGCGATAAAATCCGTAAAAGTAGTTTTAACCCTTCAGCCCCTAAGCGGTCGAATTTGACCACGGCACAATTTCGTTAGAAATCCAAGCGTTCGAATTCGACCGCGCACACCCACAGTAATTTAAACCATTATAACTTATATTTAGAGACTGCTTTTCTATGAAGAAGTGTGACGTTATAGAATCAATATGAAATTTTCTATCCGTGTCAGTCGCGTGTCCCTATAGCAAAACACCATATAACATAATGCTATGGAAATAACTAAAGTAAACTATTCTAGCTGTTTCAACACTGGTAAGAGTTCTAATCTTTTTTACAGCATATGCTGCAGAACTAAGTCTGCTAGCTAGTTTTGATATATGGGGGAGCCATTGAAGCTTTGCGTCTAGTGTGATTCCAAGAAAAATGGTGTTATCAACAAGACTCAGTTCCTCCCCATTTGAAATTACATTAGTATTGACATGTTTAACATTAGGAGTGACGAATTTCATACATTTAGTTTTAGTTCCATTCAAATGCAAATTATTAACATTAAACCAATTGACTAACTTATCTCATCTCATCTACATCTATCCTCGATTACAAATCAAAATGCAGATGCGTTGTCACCCGTGAGGACTAAGATGGAATGCCTCGTTTCCACTAAAAAGGGTCTCCGGTTCTCTACACTCACCATACGAAAAACAGCAGCATTAAGCTACTATTTCACGCTGGTATTCTGTGAGAGCGTGTTCCCTCCCCGGTTGAACCGACCCATTCGTGCTACAACTATACTACTAATATAACTGCAGCATGGCTACGTATAATTTCGAGTAATATATATTGAAATAATTGTGATCTTCACGCTGCCGACATTCGTTTGGTATGTTTTGTTTTTGTTATCAAAATACAATGGTCTTTTTCTAATATATAGATTTTGTAATGCCAAACTTCTTCATAGAAAAGTAGTCTCCAAATATAAGTTTTACTTGTTTTAAGTGCTGCGGGTGGGTGCCGTCGCATGCGACCGCTCGGGATTTGCCGGGTTCATGCGACCGCTTGGGATTTGCCGGGCGCATAGGACTGCACGAGAATTTTAAGGGGATTGAGGGGTTAATCACACATATATGTTATATAATAATGTCCTCCAGACCGAATTTTGGTCACGGCGGCCTGCCTTAACGGAGACTAGCCATCGGCGCAGGACAGAATTATAGTGCCCAAGTATGCGTAAGCACTGGTTCACTCTCTATTCCCTCACTCTCATAATCCGATGGGACGGTAAAGCGACATGACCAGAGAGAAATCAGGCACAGGACCAACGGCTTTACGTGCTTTCCGAGGCACGGGGGGAGACATCGCCAACTTCCTGACTCGGGACAGCTACTGAGAAGTTCTTGACGGAAAAATGCAATAATTGATTTTTTGGCCCAACCGGGATTCGAACCCAGGACCTCATAATCAGGAGCAGTCGCAGTACTATAACCACTAGATCAATGAGGCAGTCAATATATATATATATATATATATATATATATATATATATATATATATATATAATCGGGATCTCGGAAACGGCTCCAACGATTTTCATAAAATTTTGTGTCCAGGGAGTTTCGGGAGCAATAAATCGATCTAGCTAGGTTTTATTTTTAGAAAATGTCCTTTTGTCCGTGTTTTCAGGCAATAAAAAAATGCTACAATATTAGAAGGTAAATTTTGACAGTTTACCAACGATCGTAATAGCTCAGATGGGATGTTGTTGTCCAGTCCAGCCAGTCTTGGGTCCGACTTTATTTCCTTTTTTTTTCAAGTTCCCTTCTTTTGTGAGAAAATCCATTATTTCGAGCCCTTTTTTTAGTATTTTTTAAAAATATGAAAATTTTAATTAAACTAATTGCACTCATGATTTTTTATTCAAATAACCAGTTAAGTTTTTTCTATTATGTCACTAAGATCAAAAACTATTATTCTTGTAATTTGTATATAAATGTAACTTAAAAAAACCGAGCAAAGCTCGGTCATCCGGGTGCTATTCACTTAATACTGCCTATGTATATCCTCCTATACCTTTAAACGAGCAATTCTTGTATATATATACATATATATATACATATATATATATATATATATATATATATATATATATATATATATATATATATATATATATATATATATATATATATATATATATATAATCGGAATCTCGGAAATGGCTCCAACGATTTTCATAAAATTTAGTGTTCAGGGAGTTTCGGGGGCAATAAATCGATCTAGCTACGATTTATTTTTAGAAAATGTCTTTTTGTCCGTGTTTTTAGGCAATGAAAAACTGCTACAATATCGTTAGAATAAGAAGGTAAATTTTGACAGTTTATTAATGATTTTGGGCGGTCACAAAGTCGTAATATCATGGTTTGAGCCCAGACCGACCGACCGACCGACCGACTTTTTTTAATTCTTGTTTTTCAAGTCCCTTTCTTTTTTGAGAAAATCTATTTTTTCGTGCCCTTTTTTTAGTATTTTTTAAAAACACGAAAATTTAAATTAAACTAATAGCACTCACGATTTGTTATTCAAATAACCAGTTCAGTTTTTTCTATTATGTCGCTACGATCAAAAAATATTATTCGGATTTCATCAGTATGTAATTTGTATCTAAATATAATTTCCAAAGCACACGAATTAAAAAAAAAACCGAGCGAAAAATACCGAGCAAAGCTCGGTCAACTGCATACTATATATATATATATATATATATATATATATATATATATATATATATATATATATATATATATATATATATATATATATATATATATATATATATGTGGTGATATTTCAAGAATTTGAGACGAAACACTCACTTTTATACTGCTTCTTTTATTTTCATTAAATCACAAAAATACATTACATCTTACTATCTTGATTACAATGACATTTTTCTAAAGTGACATCTTACAATTTTATTTTCAGTTCAATAATCCAAGGAGGTCAATATTCTACAACAAACAATAAAAACAAACTACTCATTGCTAAATTATCCCACACGGCCGTCCTGATCATTCATCTGACCCAGATGAATCGTCTTCCGGCGAAATCCACGGCTTCATGAGATCAGCTGAGGTGGTTGTATTAATCGGGCCTTCGCTGATACCAATCTTCTTTACAACATAACGATCGTTTGAATTGCATTTAACAACTTCATATAATTTATATTTTAAAAGTAAATTTTAACAAAATTAATGGGGGTACACGAAAACAGCTGATTTCACAGCTGATTATCACTGCGATTTTTGAAACTTAGTCTTATCCCACTATACTTGGTTAAATACTGCGAATAACACTTGTTCCACTTATCACTGTTATGGTTTATGGAAATATACAATCACTTGTTGTCAAAAACTTGTTTAACTATTTATTAGACCCATATATATAAGACCGATAGTACTGCCCTCCGCGCACACCCACACGCCATATATTGAGATATTGAGGAGGAGGATAGGACCCTATGAAGTTGTTAAATGCAATTCAAACGATCGTTATGTTGTAAAGAAGATTGGTATCAGCGAAGGCCCGATTAATACAACCACCTCAGCTGATCTCATGAAGCCGTGGATTTCGCCGGAAGACGATTCATCTGGGTCAGATGAATGATCAGGACGGCCGTGTGGGATAATTTAGCAATGAGTAGTTTGTTTTTATTGTTTGTTGTAGAATATTGACCTCCTTGGATTATTGAACTGAAAATAAAATTGTAAGATGTCACTTTAGAAAAATGTCATTGTAATCAAGATAGTAAGATGTAATGTATTTTTGTGATTTAATGAAAATAAAAGAAGCAGTATAAAAGTGAGTGTTTCGTCTCAAATTCTTGAAATATCACCACATATATATATATATATATATATATATATATATATATATATATATATATATATATATATATATATATGTGAGAGTTCGAGTTTCAACTTCTAGAAGTTTAGTTCTTCGGTTCGGGACTAGATGGCGCTGTCGGTTGAAATATTAGTGATGTCATTTTCTGGAAAGCTCCCCTCGCTCTCGTCTCTGACACAAGATGGTGCTAGTGCCGTCGACTTAGACGCGTAACACTGCCCCCTCCTAAGACATGCTCGTCCCGAGCATTATCGGCCCCATAATAACGCGCCAGGCGATCCAAATGATCTTAGGAGTCCCTCTTGCGCCTTTCTGTATCCGGTAGGTTACATCGTTGATTCTGGTCACAATCCGGTACGGGCCGTCCCATTTAGCTTGAAGCTTAGGAGATTTCCTTTTGCTGCGGACTGGATTGTGCAACCACACTAGTGAACCTTCGTCAAACCCTTTATTGTTCATTTTGCGGTCGTACCGGATCGTATATATATATATATATATATATATATATGTGGTGATATTTCAAGAATTTGAGACGAAACACTCACTTTTATACTGCTTCTTTTATTTTCATTAAATCACAAAAATACATTACATCTTACTATCTTGATTACAATGACATTTTTCTAAAGTGACATCTTACAATTTTATTTTCAGTTCAATAATCCAAGGAGGTCAATATTCTACAACAAACAATAAAAACAAACTACTCATTGCTAAATTATCCCACACGGCCGTCCTGATCATTCATCTGACCCAGATGAATCGTCTTCCGGCGAAATCCACGGCTTCATGAGATCAGCTGAGGTGGTTGTATTAATCGGGCCTTCGCTGATACCAATCTTCTTTACAACATAACGATCGTTTGAATTGCATTTAACAACTTCATAGGGTCCTATCCTCCTCCTCAATATCTCAATATATGGCGTGTGGGTGTGCGCGGAGGGCAGTACTATCGGTCTTATATATATGGGTCTAATAAATAGTTAAACAAGTTTTTGACAACAAGTGATTGTATATTTCCATAAACCATAACAGTGATAAGTGGAACAAGTGTTATTCGCAGTATTTAACCAAGTATAGTGGGATAAGACTAAGTTTCAAAAATCGCAGTGATAATCAGCTGTGAAATCAGCTGTTTTCGTGTACCCCCATTAATTTTGTTAAAATTTACTTTTAAAATATAAATTGTAGCATAGTTTTTATTTATTATTCTTCTAATAAGTGCATTAAAGAGTCTTTATAAAGTTTTATGTTGAAAAATACCACTAAGCATAATTATTAATCATTCAAACCGAGCAATCAATCTGTGTTGATATTTCTGCCATCTAGTGACAACTGTCAAAACTATTTATACGTTATCAAATAGCTACAACGATTAATAATGGCAAATAAGTGTGGGCACTGCGGTAAATTTGTTTCGCAGACAGATGGCGCTAAATGCTCAAAATGCACGTCGATTTACCATCGGCCGTTGTTAATATTAGCCCCGAATCAAGGATAAGCCCAAAATGGATATGTAAAACCTGCAAAATACCGCGACAAAGCCCTGTGCCAGCCGACTATTGTACTGAGGCATCCCTAGACTCAAGAGTTGAATCCCCCATTGAAGGTTTATTGGCTAAGGAAATTAAACTCCTTAGAACTGAGTTAAAGACTCTGTCAGAAGAAATGGTCAGTTTTCGGCAAGAAATTGCGAAACTAAACACCTCCATGACACAGTTTAATTCGAGGCTGGACAGCGTTGAAACCCGAGTTACCTCCCTGGAACAACAAACGAAGGAGGGACACAAGTCATGCAATAATAACGAACTGGTAGATATTATTGCGCGCTTAAAGCGCGATTTGAATATAAAGGAACAGGCGGCTCTTTCTAATGATTTAGAGCTCACCGGTATTCCTGAACAGAAGGGAGAGAGCCCGGGTCACCTCATGACACTTGTCGCCAAAAAATTGGATATAGAACTGGACGAGCGTGACGTGGTTAGTGTTGAACGTGCCGGTATGCGTCGTAACCGTGAGAGCTCGGATAGCGAACCACCGCGGCCTAGAGCCATCGTCGTACGTCTAGCGCGGCGCTCTGTCCGCGACCAACTGCTGCGGGCGGCGCGCGTGCGTCGGGGCGCTGATACATCAGGTTTTAATATCAATGGAGAACCGACACGCTTTTATCTTAACGAGCGCCTGACGTATGCCAACAAGCACCTTTTCCATAGGGCTCGACAGGAGGCACGGCGATGCAACTGGCGATATGCATGGACAAAAAACGGTGTAATATTTGTGAAGCGCGATTCTATGTCTAGTAAGCAAAAAATATGTATGGACTGTGACATTGAAAAGGTTTTTGGCTCTTCATGAATTTGGTCTTTTTTATAAAACATTCTTTATATCATGTCACTATGGGCATTTATCTTTCATATAATAATTTTGTTTTTATTTTACGTTTGATAGTTAGGATAATAGGTTTTGCTGTGCTTTGCAATGTTTTTGTCGTATTTTGTTCAGTTTATTTATGTATATCTTATATATATTTGGATATTTTTTTAACAATTAAGCGACCGTTTACCTTTAATGATTTGCTGAGCTTATACGAAGGTAACTGTGAACAAAATAGTATTATTTTTCTTGCTTTTAATTTATTTTTTAATAGTTCCTATTGTCCTGCTATTATTAATGAAATTGTATATTATTCTTTGTATAATATGCCTGCAATAACAAATTTAGATCAATTATTTCAATATAAAAACGTTCGGGTTCATATTATCACTGTTAAAATGTTCATACCAGCATCAAAGTTACATAATATAATACAGCTAGGTATATTATATACATTTTTGTGCAAGTTTAGTATTAACTGCGTCTCATATTATTATTATTTGTATTATTGTTGCATAGCACTAATTATATCTATAATGTTAGGTATTTATAGTTTTATATCTTAATATGTATCTACATTGTATGATAAATACTTAGTTAATTTAAGCCTTAATCAAAGATATCTTTTGTTCTTTTTCTCACACTTACATAATGGTTAGGCCGCAGAAACTAAAAGTTGGTTTTTTAAATCCCGGATCACTAGGTACGCATCATGATGAGTTCGTGGTAGCTATGGATCGTCTGAGAGTTGACGTGTTGGCTTTGAGTGAAACCTGGCTCAGGGCAGGTGAAGAAGGAAGGGCACCTCGTGTGCCTGGTTACCACCTGCGACATACTCCTAGGCCGACAGAAGTTCGTTCTCGCGGTGGCGGTGTAGGTTTCTACATAAGACGTGGTTTACCAGTACGTAATCTACCCTACCCTATATCGCAGTCTGTAGAACAAATGTGGCTAAGCGCCAAAATCAATGGTAAAATTGTCATAATTGGCACTGCGTATCGACCACCTTGGCTTCAAGTGCAAAATTTCATTGATGGTCTTTCAGACACAATAAACACGTTCTCGTCGTATGATTGTTTACTACTTCTTGGCGATTTTAACATCAACTACTTAGATAAATCCAACCGTAATACTAAAATATTAGATGAATTCATTTTAATAAATAATCTTAAACAATATGTTAACGAACCTACTCATTTCACAAGTAACAGCAAAACGTTGTTGGATCTAATACTTTCTAACATACCCCTAAACAAAGTAGAAGTGGATTACATACCTGATTTGAGCCATCATGCGTTTATATCATGCGAAGTCAATCTTACTACGCACAAATGTCCACCGCGACTTGTTTTTTATAGACCGATTAAAAACATAAATCCTGAACAATTTCATCGAGTTTTAAAGGGTATAAATTGGGAAAACATCGTGAATGTGCAAGATGTTAATGTTATGGTTGCTGAATTTAATTCAACCATATTATCTATATATAATCTATTAGCTCCGATCAAAAAAGCCTATATTAAGGAACAATATCGTCCCTGGTTAACATATACAGTCAAATTAATGATGAGACTCCGTGATCGAGCACATTCAAGGGCACGTTTAACAAAAATAGATTCACATGTAAATTATTATAAACAATTAAAAAAACAGGTCGTGACTGCTATTTATAACGAAAAGACCGCTTATTTTAACACGCACATTAATTGTAATATTAGAAACTCTAAAACGTTATGGACGCACTTGCATCGTCAAATAAATATAAAAAATAAACATAATACTTGTCTACCATACAATTTGTGTGACCCAAAAAAAATTAATAAACATTTCCTTGACGTTCCAGGCCAAAATTTTGCTTCTCAATCAGCTATCAACTACTTCGAAACCCATAAATTTAGCTCTAAAACTTTTGAATTTAAGGAAATAGATAGTAATACAGTTTTAAAAATTCTACATGATCTGAAGTCGAATGCCATTGGGTTGGATGAAATTTCACTGGAAATGCTGTTATCCACTCTCCCATACTCTTTAAATGTTATTACGGTAATTATGAATAGTTCTCTGAGAGCTAAGACATTTCCCAAACAATGGCAGGCTGCTTTAGTAACGCCGATTCCTAAGACAGATAATATTAGGAATTTTAAAGACCTGCGACCTGTTAGCGTATTACCCTGTTTGTCTAAAATCCTAGAGAAAGCTGTATGTAATCAGTTAACTCATTATTTAGACCAAAATGAAATTCTACCGAGTGTACAGTCTGGCTTTAGGAAACGACATAGCACTACAACAGCTTTGGCCGATGTAGTGGATAATGTTCTAAGTGCTCGGGATTCCGGTATGGTTACAATTCTAGTTCTTCTGGACTATTCCCGTGCATTTGACACGTTAAATAGGGAGTTGTTACTCTCTAAATTAAACTACTATGGATTAAGCTCGGAAACTATAGATTGGTTTCGTAGCTATTTTAATGACCGTAGGCAAATTGTCGAAGTAATAGATGAACACGGCAATAAAATAACATCTGATTGCTGTGCTGTTACAAGAGGTGTTCCGCAGGGTTCAATACTTGGTCCCTTGATTTTTTCGCTGTATAGTGCTGATATCGTAAAACATATATTAAACTGTAGCTATCATATATATGCTGATGATATACAAGTGTATATTTCTTTCAAGCCAAATGAGAGTACTGTAGCCATACAAAAATTACATGAAGACCTAAATCGTATAGTCGACTGGTCTGAAGCAAATACATTAGTACTCAATCCTAATAAAACGAAATATATGCTACTTGGTACCAAAAAACAAATAAATAAAGTTTTGGCAAATCGTCCTTTAATTTCAATTAAAAATGTAAATATTGATCGAGTTACTGAGATTAGAAATTTAGGAATATTGATGGATGAGGCACTAAACTTCGAAAAACATATAATAAATAACGTTAAAAATTGTTTTTACAGACTAAAAGTTCTATACCAGATAAGGGATGTATTAAAGACGGAAGTCCGTATCAGATTATGTGAGTCCTTGATACTTTCCAAATTCAATTATGCAGATGCAGTAATAGGTCCTAGACTTCTCAACCGTTCAAAGAAACTTATACAGCGCGTACAAAATGCCTGTGCCCGTTTCTGTTTTAAAATACCTCCCCGTTCACATGTTACACCTTACATTAATAATGCGAAAATGCTCAAAATGGATTACCGGTGGCAGTTGCATTTTGCTACGCTGTTGTTTGGTTGTATAAAATACAGGACGCCGTCTTATCTCTATGAAAAATTGCGCTGGGCTCGAGACAACGTCTTAACAAATGTAGTGACAAGAGCTTCAGCGTACGGGTTGCTTCTGCCTCAACACCGCACCGCTGCGTTTCGAGGCAGTTTTCGATATGCAGCAACCAAGTGTTGGAACAACTTGCCGCCGTCGTTCCGTAATATACAATCGATACATAGCTTCCGTCAAAAATTTAAATTGTTCCTCTTAGATCAACAATCTCAAAGTCAAGTAGTGCAGATATTTTGATAGTATGTAATTTTATAAATAATGTATGAGCGTGTATATGTGTATGTATGTGTGCTTGTTTATATTTATGTATATATATGTACATACATATATATATGTATATGTGTGTGTGTTTGAGTATGTATATATTATTTATTGAAATTATGTAATGAAGCGGTGTACTGCAGCTGGTTTGTGTATTTGTTTGTAGCTTAAACTTAATTACGTTCCTGAGTGAATTTCAATGCAACCTCTTACAGTATTAAGAATATTTTATAAGAATTATGACAATATTACAAGAAATAAATTTTTGTTATTATATTTGGTTTAACACAACAGAACTGCCCTCTGCATATAAAGAATATATAATATATGTATATATATATATATATATATATATATATATATATATATATATATATATATATATTTATACTTATTTGTGATTTTTATTTTAAATATATAAGGGTGCCACTGAAAATCAGGGTTGGGGTGTTGTACTTCTAATACATTCCAACATATCCTGAGTGGCTTTCCTTTTTGGAACAGAGCAGCATTAACGGGTGGATTGTCTTTGTAATACACCCTATGCATTACTCCTTATTATCCAGTTTATTATTATTATTTTTTTTCTTTTTTACATTATTGTTTGCTTTTTTTTGTTTTTTTTTTGTTTTATCATATCTATAAACAAGGAGTGAATGTCCTGTTTCATGATTTCTATGTAAAATTTTTTTGTTGTATGACTACTTAAATGTTATTTGTTTTATGTAATCCACTTGAGTGTGTTGCATGTGCCAAATAAAATCTGTTTCTTTCTTTCTTTCTTTCTAGTCTTAGTTTCTCTAAAGTCTCTTCCGTGGTTAAAGTCTTAACAGGATAAATCCATGTAAATTTCGTATAAGCATCCACGACGGTAAGGATGTATTTGTAACTCTTGTGAGTCGAAGCCATTGGTCCTAGATGATCCACATGGTATGTCGACAGTGGGACATTACCTTTGTCTATCGGGTGTAGGAATCCTTCTTTTTTACCTCTTTTGTGCGACATGAGAATGCATTCAATACAATTACTTATGACTTTTTTTATTTTTTCAGTTAAATTTTCAATGAAATATTCCCTATTAATCAGTTCTTCAGTTTTTAAAATTCCAAAATGTCATTTTTCGTGATTTTTCCTGATTATCTCATACTGCATTTTCTTAGGCACAACAATCAATTTACTGCCATCTTTCTCTTTATATAGTATTTCGTTCTGTATGATATAATCCTTGTATTTTTCTGTTTCTAAAATTCTCTTAATCAGTCTCACATAGTCGTCTTCATTCTGTGCTTTCTTTAAACGAGCTGTAGTTTCAGTAAGTATCATACAGATAGAATATCCGCTCAGTGCGTCGGCGTGTCTCATTCGTGTTCCTGGTCTGTGTTCGATCTTGTAGTCGTATTCTTCTAGAAGCAGGGCCCAACGAGCGACTCTAGGTGGTAAGTCCTTTTTTTGTAGTGTCATAGTAAGAGCAGAGCAATCTGTAACTATTTTAAATTTTATCCCAAGAAGGTAAACTCGGAACTTCTTTATGGCAGCAACAATAGCTAAAATTTCTAAGTAATAACTATGGTATTTTCTTTCAGCTGGAGTTGTTTTTTTACTCATATAGTGCACGGGGTGAAATTGATTGTCTTTAGGGCTTCTTTGTAGAAGAACAGCTCCATAAACGTCAGTACTTGCGTCGGTGTGTAATTCTGTCTCTAAATCTGGATTGAATATTCGGAGAACTGGTGAGTTACACAATATTTGTTTCAATTCTATAAAAGCTTTCTCACACCTTTCATCAAAATTGAATACAGCATCTTTCTTTAACAAATCCGTCATCGGTTTTGCAATCAGGGAATAGTTTTTTATAAACTTTCTGAAATACCCTGTCAGCCCAAGGAAAGACTGCACAGTTTTTATATTGTTTGGTTTCTTGAAATTCGCTACAGCTTTAATCTTTTCTGGAGACGGTCTTACTTCGTTGTCACAAATAATGTATCCAAGATATTGGATTTCCCTCTTTAAAAAATGGCATTTCTTCCAATTAAACTCTAGACCGAATTCTTCGCTTCTTTTAAATACTTTCTCTAGCTTACTTATTCCTTCTTCTTCTGTTATCGAGGGTATGATTAAATCATCAGGGTACACTAGCAGTGTCCCATCGGTAATTAGATAGCTGAAGATATCGTTAATAAATCTTTGAAACACAGATGGCGCTGTACATAATCCATAAGGCATTCTTTGAAATTCGTACTGGCCTTGGGGTGTTACGAATGAAGTGTACTTTTGACTATCTTTGTGTACTTTCACATGTAAAAAGCCATTCTTCAGATCAAGGGACGTGAACATTTTGACCTCCTTCAACTTGTCTATCTGGTCTTCTATTATAGGTAGGGGAAATTTTTCTTTAATTATCTTTTTATTTAATCGTCGATAATCTATACACATTCTACGTGACCCATCTTTTTTATCAGCCAGAACTACAGGACAGGCGAAATCAGATTTGCTAGGTTTGATTATTCCTTTGTCTAACCATTCTTTTACTTGCATATTCACGGCATTCATTTCTAAGGGTGACAAACATCGGGGATTCTGAAAAACTGGTTCTTCATCGGTAAGTATTATTTTCAATTCAACGTTACTTTCTTTCTTCTTTTCATTAGGTCTGTACTCTTCACACATCTTACGAATCTTTTCCGCGTATTTAGAATCTCCTATATCATATTCTTGTTCATTATCCTTTTCCTCCATTATAAGTGTAAGATGCATAATCTTTTGTATAAAGACACCTTCAGGAGTGAAACACACTTCGAAATCTTTAAGGATAAGATTTCCAATCAGTAAAGTTACCGGTATCTCGTTGTCTTTTACAACATGAAACTTGACATCTGTGTAGTAATTGTCAATTTGAACATTGGCTGTAAACATTCCTTCAGTAAGAATTTGTTTTTCGGCTATTCCTGTTATACACGTTGATTCTGTTTTATAATCTTTAATTCCCTCTTTAACCTTCTCGAATCCTGATTTTGTTATGAGATTAATATCACTTCCAGTATCTATTAAGGTAACAAATTCTTTACCATTAATCTTTATCTTTTTGTAGGGTACTTTCTCTTCTTCACTTTTATTTCTAATTTTCAGCGTCTTCTTAGGTTTGCTTATACATTCAGTTGATTTGTGACCAAATTCATTGCATTTAAAGCATTTGACTCCCTTTTGACAGGTGGGCGATTGATGATCCAGTTCGCCACAGTTGTAACATCTTTTTACATGAGTCATCTTACGGGTTGAATGATGCCCATGTGATTGGCCAGACTGTGCCGATTTGTTAGGCACCTTCGTTCTAAAAGCACTGTAGATTTCTAACTTCCTGCGAAAATCATTTATGTCTGTAGCGCCATATAAAATAACTTTATTGATCTCTAGATCACGAATACCATCAATGACATACTCAATCAGCGCAGCGTCTTCAACCTTGCCATGAAGTGCTAATTCTTTCATAGACAGGAAATATTGTTGGTAAGTTTCATCGTTCTTCATCTTACGCGATGCAAGTTTCTTATGTATGATTGCGCTATTAATCTTGGGACCAAATTCTTCCTTAAGTGACTTTTTCAAACTCGCGTAGTCCTTTACTCTTCCCAAAGATCGTAAAAATAGCTTGGCAGTACCGTCTAAAAGTCTCTTTGCATAGACCAGCTTCTCGACTTTAGTCCACTTCATAATTTCGGCAGTATCTTCAAATTCATCAATAAATGTCTCAATAGGATAAGTGTCATCTCCGGTAAAAATGTTCGTTGACTTCTCCAACTCTTTAAATGAAATCTGTATATCTAACTCCTGCCCTTCATCTTCACTTTCTTTTACATCTTTCTTCGGCGGCATTGTGGTTGTCAAACTACTATTAGTCTTTCTTTTTCTAGTCGTGCAAAATGACAGCTTATTTGAACTCATTAAGTTTTCAGTCCTTAAAATAAATTTTCATATCCAAATTCCAAAACGTTGTAATAAATCTTCGAATCTTTAGTCTTCGTCTCGCCTCAAATTTTGGGCGATCCCGGACGAGCCCCCAAAGTTGTGGTGATATTTCAAGAATTTGAGACGAAACACTCACTTTTATACTGCTTCTTTTATTTTCATTAAATCACAAAAATACATTACATCTTACTATCTTGATTACAATGACATTTTTCTAAAGTGACATCTTACAATTTTATTTTCAGTTCAATAATCCAAGGAGGTCAATATTCTACAACAAAGAATAAAAACAAACTACTCATTGCTAAATTATCCCCCATATATATATATATATATATATATATATATATATATATATATATATATATATATATATATATATATATATATATATATATATATATATATATATGTATATATATGTATATATATATGTGGGATAATTTAGCAATGAGTAGTTTGTTTTTATTGTTTGTTGTAGAATATTGACCTCCTTGGATTATTGAACTGAAAATAAAATTGTAAGATGTCACTTTAGAAAAATGTCATTGTAATCAAGATAGTAAGATGTAATGTATTTTTGTGATTTAATGAAAATAAAAGAAGCAGTATAAAAGTGAGTGTTTCGTCTCAAATTATATATATATATATATATATATATATATATATATATATATATATATATATATATATATATTATGGAATATATATCCTGGAATTTAAGAATATAAAAACAAATGGCGGTCCTAGTTTGTATATGTCCATTTGTTTTCTCCTACAACGCCAGAAAATGATTCCAGTACAAACGTTTAACGATGCCTTACTCGTGTCTGCATGTACACTGCTCGATAAGGCCGGCCACATACATACGGAATTCCGTTTCGGGATTTTCGGGATCGAAACGAAACGAACGGGTCGGCCCCACACATACGGAATCACGTTTTGTCCGCAAAATTTCGAATGCAAAAATAACGAAGGTGTGTAAATCAATGACTCGTCATTGATTTTATATAGACTTTTATATAGATTTTATATAAACAGAATTCCGTAAGAATGTGGCGGGCCTAACTCGTTCATAATCTTACCGCATGAGAATTTAAGAAGCTAGTGTGACTGAGTGGAGATTGACTTTTCCGCAGAACGGAGACAACGATTACGGGAATCACCTTGATAATGAAATTTGCATTACAAATATTCAGGGACAAATGGATCGTGTAAAATTTACAATAATGTGCACATTATTCTGAAATATCAGCGATAGCTGAGAGGTAGTCTTTTAAGCTGAGAACGATAAAAGGAAATGTGGTCGTGTTTACATTAACCGTAATTATTTCTCAAATCCTCACGATGTTTCCTTGAGCGCCGAGCACTTGGTAATGGAGCAAAAGTCAATTAACAATTTCATTGGTGCCGGTGGGAATTGAACCTGGGTTACTCGCTTAATGTGTTAATGCGAAAAAATTGGAGACATAAAAAAGACGAAAAATTGATAAAACAAATGGTTTTTGACTGCCTTAGAAATCGAAAAAATGTCACGTTAATAAATCTTACCCAAGGAAAGCCGGGCGTGTTGTTAGCTTGAATGTAATTGATATGTATCTAAAAATATTTTTTTAAATATAAACTGATTTTATGTATTATGATAGTTCGCTAATTACTATTGTTACGAGCTTGAGGTTCGTGACAATAAAAATTGCCGATAAAATTACCTAAATTAACACTTTAATTTACTTTACACAAATTAAAGTTAAAACACTAATAATTAAACACACTAATTCACTTAATTCCGCTCCGAAGCTTCGCTTGTGTCGCCGAGTTGAACTCTGCCTCGATCGCATCTTGCGCCGCCTATTTATTTAAATTAGCTAAATATCCGGAATGTTCAAGTAAACACGCGCAAGGTGCCGAGAGTTCGAGCATAGATTTTCTAGAATCTTAGTTCTTCGGGTGGCGCTGTCAGTCGAAAGATGTGTGATGTCATTCACTGCAACGCTCCCCTCGCTCTCGTTCCTTACACTAGATGGCGCTAGTTGACTTATTCGAGCGCGGCGTAACACTGCCCCCTCCTAAGACATGCTCGTCCCGAGCATTATCGGCCCCATAGTAACGCGCCAAGCGATCCACTTGGACGATCTTAGGAGTCCCTCTTACGCCTTTCTGTAACGGCTCCGCAATGTCAAGGGATGTCCTATCCCTTGGTGCACCAACATTGTACAATTTCGACGCTCCTCTACTCCGTGCCTGAGGTCCCCTCACAGCCGCACAACTTGTACATGTACGACACCAATACTCGACATCGTCACGATAATGGACCCAGTAGAACTGTTCTCGGACCTTCAGTAGAGTTCGTTTACCTCCCAGATGGACTCTTGAACGACCATTATGGCACAGCTGTAGAACATTCGGCACTTTAGCTTTAGGGACAACCATTTGTAAACGACAGCTGTCTCCTCGACCATTGTCCCATTTACGGCACAGGACTCCATCCTGAAGCAGCAAGCTGTCCCATTGGGCCCAATAGCTTTTCGTGGTTGAACTCTTCGCTGAGACGTCCCTCCACTTAGGCTTGGTAGCACGGGCCTTCATCCATCCCAGAATCGGCTTGATGTCCGGATCTTCCTGCTGTGCATGTCGTAGGCTGTCCCTCCACCCGTTGCTGAGGTAGTCTGTCCTGAGCATCCTCACGGATACCACTTCTTTACCTTGCCTACTACAATGGTTGCCATCTTCAGGACAAGGTCTTCTTGACAATGCATCTGCGTTGCCATGAGATTTCTCGCTGCGATGTTCGATCTCAAAGTCGTATTCCTGCTGCTGCTGGGCGGTGCTGTTAGCCGCACTTCCTTTCTGAGACCATTCACCTTCCCTTCCTAGGGTGTGCTTAGGGCAGCTGGACTGAAGATGGCCCTTTTCCCCACAGCCATAGCACCTTGGGCTGTATCCTTTGTTGCGGTCGCGAACTGTAGCTGCTGCAACCTCCCTGACGCGATGGGATCGATGATCCTGCCGCACGGCTTCCACTTCCAGTGCATGGGCCAAGGCGTCCTTAAGCGTCTCGTGGTGCCCGAGCCTCACAGCAGCTCTGACTTCCAGGTCGCGGATGCCGTCGATGAATGTTTGCACCAGGTTCCCTCCAATGAGCGCAGGTACAGACTGGTATGCTTTACGAACCATCTTCTCCACCTCAAGGGCCCACTGCTGCAGGTTTTCGTTGCTGCGTTGCACGCGATCTTTAAGCTGCGCGCGAAAGACGTGTTCCAGGTGAGCGTCACCATATCTCGCCTCCAAGGCCTCAAGAAGCTGCTCATAGGTCACTTTCGTACCGAGAGCTTCCAACACAGTTAAGGCTTGGTCGCGCAGGCCTAGGGTGAGTGCAGTCATGGCTTGGCTTTTATTCCAGCCGTTCGCCTCCATGACGGCCTCGAACTGGATTTTGTAGGCCGACCAGGAAGAGGTCCCGTCGAACGGCGGCACTTTGAATCCACGTAGCGAAGGTGTTGTAGCTACTACGGGAGCTGTTGTTCCATCCGCAAGTTTGAGGTCGTCCAGCGTTTTCTTCACGTCAGCCATTACGTTGTCAACCCGATTGTTTACTTGGTCGATTCGGGTTTCGGCCTCCGACAGGCGGTTGTCATGTTGAGCAACCTTATCCTTCACCTCCCGTATCTCTTTTCCGAAGATAGCGTGAAGGTCCTTCATGAGGAGCATCTGCTCTTCCTTATCGCGTTGGAGTTGCTCTTCTAAACGACGGGCCTGTTCCTCCTGCCGGCGGGCCTGTTCCTCCTGTCGGCGGGCCTGTTCCTCCTGTCCGCCCCGCAGCTGCTCTTCCAATCGGCGGGCCTGTTCCTCCTGTCCGCCCCGCAGCTGCTCTTCCAATCGCCGGGCCTGTTCCTGCAGCATCACCATCAGAGCACCTAAATCAGGTGCCACAGACGTAGAAGCTGCTGACGGACCGGCTTCCGTGGCCGGCGGCTGGCCCTCAGACATCTGCGGCGTTGCACCACCAAATCTCCTCTGGTCCGTCTCCTGCTGGCGTTGACTTCACTTCGGACACCCTCCGTTTCCTCCTTAGGTAAAATCGGCATTATTTTATCCCACTTCTGACACCAATTGTTACGAGCTTGAGGTTCGTGACAATAAAAATTGCCGATAAAATTACCTAAATTAACACTTTAATTTACTTTACACAAATTAAAGTTAAAACACTAATAATTAAACACACTAATTCACTTAATTCCGCTCCGAAGCTTCGCTTGTGTCGCCGAGTTGAACTGCCTCGATCGCATCTTGCGCCACCTATTTATTTAAATTAGCAAAATATCCGGAATGTTCAAGTAAACACGCGCAAGGTGCCGAGAGTTCGAGCATAGATTTTCTAGAATCTTAGTTCTTCGGGTGGCGCTGTCAGTCGAAAGATGTGTGATGTCATTCACTGCAACGCTCCCCTCGCTCTCGTTCCTTACACTAGATGGCGCTAGTTGACTTATTCGAGCGCGGCGTAACACTATGTTAAATCAAAATTTATTGTTAAATATGAAGCGAAATTTCTCGTGCACGATGTTTGCATGTCTACAAACAAAACCTAATTAAAACGAAAGTTATAAGACAAAATGTTATCGAGGTGTTAATCTATCCCAAAACAACATATTTCGCGAATATATACCTATGTTAAATGTTTCACCATTCGGTTGTTTGGTTTTATGTTAATATATCACGATCACGTGTTTGTGATCTGTAAGTATAATTCAAAGTCGATATTCGAGCTAATCAAAAAAAAATATTTAGTAAAGATGTCTTACTAAATGGATTTTTATATATACTAGCTTGACAGGCAGACGCTGTTGTGCCCTTTTCGACGACCTTTTGTCATGTCCTATTAAAAATCCTTAAATTCGTAAAAAAAATTGTGGGTTACTCGTGGGCAAAAAAACTATCCTATCTCTCTAGTTGGACCAAACTACACACGGTGTGCAAATTTGATTAAAATAAATATTTGCCGCAAGATATCCAATATTCTTCCATCATTCTTATCGATTCTTTCTTGCTTTTTCCTTTCAAATACTTCTTTTACTCTCTTATTTATTTATCTAAAGACTGCTTTTTTTCTTTTATTTTTTATTCTATTAAACCATACCGTACCGTACCGTACTACCATACCGCTATAATTACCAGACTTTGTTGCTAGTAAATCTAGCCATGCTCTCTTATTTGCTTCAACTTTCAAACATACCTCATCATCCCACCATAACGTATGATTTTCCTTTCATTCGTTCTCTTAACTAACATCACATACTTTGCTACACCTTTCTTAACATTTTGCCATACATTCTCTAAGTCTTACTCATTCATGAAAAATTCATCTAAACCACTTATATTTTCTTTCAGTTTACATTTGTACTTGTTTTTCTCACCTTCATCTTGTAGCCTCTCCGTTCTAATACGCTGTAACACAGTGATAGAAGACACAGATGTCCGATGCCGTCTGAATAGACCATTAATTCGGCATAAAACCAAATAATGATCCATAGCTACGTTGGAACCCCGGTAAACTCTTGTATCCACCATTGCGCTCCTCAATCTTTCACCCACAATTATGAAATCAATCATGCTCCTATCATCACCTCTTTCTACATACATATGAATGTCTCTTTCTATAGTAATGTATATGTGAATCTTTTTATGTCGAAAAAAGGTGTTTGTCACAAAAGATACGGTGAGGAGGCTTTCACCATTCTAATTTATACTTTCATCACCAAACGTACCCAGTATCCTTTCATAACCAAGCCTCTTCACCCCAATCCTTCAATTAAAATCTCCTAACATAACAATATTTTCATTTCCCTTACACTCCATTAACACCATCCTTACCATCTCCCAAAACTGCTCTCGGATGTAAGTGAACTTAGACACGTCTGGGGTATAGACTCCTAGCACAAACAACTTCTTTATGCTCACTTTCAATCGTATGCATTGCAGTCTCGGGCTTACACATTCATACTCTTTCACACATTGACCCATTCTTTCTGAAAGGATGATTCCTACTCCCTGGCATGCCCGCTTGGTCTCGTCTATACCAGACCGGTATGCGGTATACGTACCATGTGTAGTAACATCCTTTCCTTTTCGTTTCGCCTCATTTACACATAACACATACTTTTGACTGGCCTGTTGGTCTAGTGGTTAGTGACCCTGACTGCTATGCCGGAGGTCGTGGGTTCGATTCCCACCCAGGACAAATGTTTGTGTGATGAGCACGATCATTTGTTCTGTGTCTGGGTGTAATTTATCTATAATATTTATATATTTAGAAATATATAAGTATGTTTATCAGTTGTCTAGTACCCATAACACAAGCTCTGCTTAGCTTGGGACTAGATGGCGTTGTGTGATAGTTGTGGAATAATATTATTATATTATTATTATTATATATTCCTCTATCATACATCTATCCATCCTGTGGCGCTACAACCCTTTGTGAGCCCTGGCCTCCTCTACAATATTCCTCCACTTGTCGCTATCCTTCGACTCCTTGTGCCAGTTGGTGTACTTACCCATTCTTCTCAGATCTCTTCCACATTTTCTAGCTAACGTTTTTTGGCCTGCCTTTTGGACTCTTTTGCTGGGGCGTTCACTTGGTCATAATTTTCACGGCCGTAGAATCAGGCATTCGTTTCAGGTGGCCAGCCTATCTCAGCCGCTGTGACTAACAGAACCTGACGATGATCTCACGTCCTATATGAACATCAAGCTCGTGATTCATGCGCTGTTGATACGTGCCATCAGATTCGTGGACTGGTCCAAATATGTTTCTAAGCATTTTCCTTTCAAATACCGCCAGTCTCGCTTCGTTCTGTGTATGTGTCCAGGTTTCGCATGCGTAAGTCACAACAGGTCTTATGATCGTCCGGTAGATGGTAAATCCGGATTTTCTGCTCAGTATTTTGGAGTTAAGTAGCTTTTTACATTAATAAAATCATTTGTTTCCCGCGACTATTCTTGCTGTGATCTCAGCTTCAGTGCTGTTTTGGAAAGTTAATGTAGACCCTAAGTACTTAAAAGTGTCAACCCCTTCGAAAATGTTGTTCATCAAAGAGATGTTTTGTAGCGGCTCGTGCTTCCGAGTCGTAGCGAGATATTTTGTTGTTTCGGTGTTGATCTTAAGGCCGAAACATTCCACTTCTTTACTGAAGTTATGGCAGTGCTCCACCATTCCGTTTTTGGACCTACTGGATATCACAATGTCGTCTGCATAGGCAGCGATCTGTGATGTATTATAGTCTATAAGACCCGTTATATTAACTTTCCAAATGATTGATTTTTTAAAGAATATTAACAATGCTGTAAATAATAATTTAATAATAATAATTTGTTTATTTTGATAAACTGTACAAATTATTCCAATAAGTCTTAACTTAAAAATAGTCTACAATAACAGGCACCTGAACTAGGATAAACTTGTATCTCAGGTGTATGTGTTAAATGATACATTAACAAATATTTTCTGTTTCTTATATGAAATGAATAACGTACTAACTAATAAGGGTTATTTGGGTAAATATATTATCATTAATTTACTTATGATATTAATTAACTTAAAACAATCAGCAACTTCTCCGTATCATCGTATGACAAATTTTGTAACCATGTTCGAATTACCTTTTTACAGTCTGCCATTTTTAATGGATATATGTACAAAATTGCATTGACTTGATTATACAAAAAAGGGCCGAGGAATGTAAAAAATCTATGCATGAAATAATGCCTTATTCCTATGTTAGTTTCAATTACTTTATCTTTGCATCTTTTATCAGTGACCTCTCTTCTGTAGGGCAATTTTAAGTGCTGTTTTAATAACGTACTCATAACGAATAACTGGCGCACTGAGAAGACATTATAGGATTTATATAAGAGATGGGATGGAAATAAAATAGGGCGGAATGTTGCAGCTTTTAATACAGCTCTTTGAGCGCGTTCCAGTGGTAACAGTGTAGTTTTAGCTGCTCCACTCCATGAGGTTATACAATAGGTAAGTATTGACTGACATAATGTGTAATATACTTGTTTTACTACCTTAATATCAGCAAAAGAACGATTTTTTTAAAAAAACAAACATTAGTTTACGAACTTTATTGCATAGGTGGTTTATGTGGTTTTAAAATGTAAAACTAGTATCTATAATTATTCCTAGGTACTTAATAGTTTTTGTATTGGAAATAACTGGGCAGTAACATTTAGACTCTGTGACTGAGTAACATTGATGATGAAATTTCTGGAATGGTTATATGCTGGGTTGAGCTGCGCATAGAAAAATGAATATATTTGGTTTTGTCCGTATTCAGTGTTAATAAGTTATGTTGGAGCCATTTATTAACTCTATCAAAACCTTGCTGAGCATATAAATAAACCTTGTCAACTGTATTTGCGGAAAAAAGTAGCACGGTATCATCTGCGTAAGATATTATTTTACCTGAGTTAAGTTCAAGATTGCAAAGGTCATTTATATAAATTAAAAATAGGGTTGGCCCTAATACACTTCCTTGAGGCTCGCCAAAATGAGTATTTTTTTTTTCAGAGCTAACAACCTTATCGATTTTTATGCATTGATATCGATTTTCTAAATAATTCTCAAAAAGTTGAAGCTGCTTACCTCGAATAATGTTCTCTAACTTACTTAATAGGATAGGAATAGAAACCGTATCAAATGCTTTTGCAAGGTCAAGGAAAATGCCAATTGATTGGTTGCCTTTATCTAATTCTTGAGAGACTTAATCGGTCATTTCCTGCACAGCATCAGCAGTGGACAGTTTAGGCCTGAAACTATATTGCATATTCGATAATATGGATTTACTTTGTAAATAATTCATTAATCTGTTGTTAATAATTTTTTCTAATATTTTAGACGTGGATGAGAGTATTGAGATAGGCCGATAATTGGAAACGTTTTTTTTTATCCCCCGATTTGAATACTGGAACTACAATTGCTTTTTTTAAACAATTTGGGAGAATTTCTTCAGCGAGACAAATTCTGAAAATATGGGTTAATGGTGGTATTAGAATTTGTCTATATTTCTTTAATATACTAATGGGTATGCCGTCCCATCCAACCGCGATTGTTTCTTTCAGTCCCATTATAATCCTTTCCACCTCACTAGGGTCTGTATCTAATAATGTGAACGAGCTTAATTGGCAGTTTTTTTGGGTTAAGGAAGTGGCCTGTATTCACGATTATTGTTAGAATTGTTTGTTATCTGCTCAGCCAGATTTTACCAACGTTCACAAAGTAATTATTTGCTGTATTTGCTGATATAAGCGGCGAGGAATTATTTTGTAACAATTCTGACGAAGATTCATGCTGTTTGGAAATAAATGCAATATCTTTTACATGCCGCCAAATCTTTTTATTATCTCTACCAGACTCTTCTAGTAAGTTTGTAAGATAAATATACTTCAACTTTTTTAATAAATTGTTACGAAAATTCCTATATCTTTTATATGAAATTTGTAAAACGGAATTATCTGAAGAGGACTTTGCCATCAGGTGTAGTTTGTCCCTGTGTTTCATGCACCTAATCGGGCCGGGTGTAATCCAAGGCTTTAAGTTATTATTTTTTTTAGCTACTGTTCTATACGAAGTATTGCTAGCAATGTCATTTCGTATGTTATTTATTAAGTAAGGCAAAGAAATGCTTACATCATCGGTTTTATAAACTGGGCTAAACGTCAATGTTTTGAATTGCTTGTTCAAGGTTTTTCATATTAGTTTTAGTAATAGAGTACTTACAATTAAGTTTCGATATTTTAAGGCTTAAGTTAAGAATGACGGCACTATGATCGGTTACTATAGGACTGGTGACAAGGGTTGTAGATGGTAACCTAGTTTTTAGTAAAGTGTGGTCTAAACAAGAACCACTTAGATATGTAGGGAGCAAATGTGCTGGAAGCAGGCCCTGGAATGCACATATGCCGAGTGAAGCCGGCCACAGTCGAGCGTGTGCCTGCTGTACTACCATATGTCGGAGGTGTCACAGACAAGATTGGCTACATCTTGAAGTGAGCTTCTATTAGAACATTCTACAAGCCGCCGAAGAAAATTAGTCAGTTCCTACCATCAGTCAAGTGTCATATTCCTCTACAAGATGCAGGAGTGTACAAGCTTGATTGTGAATGTGGTCTCTCTTATATAGGACAAACAAAAAGATCAATTAAAACCCGCGTAAAGTGGAATAATTTCGTCCATTTTTAACTCTCGCGTGTCCAGCATTTATGAACGACTCTTATTCTAATTATGTTTGTAGTATATTATAAATATATTTCTAATTTAATGTTTTTTAAACTTTTTGTTTTTAGTATTTTTTTTATATTTGACATAGATAAGTACCTTTTAAAATATTCTGATAAAAATATCATTAAAATATAGTTGTGATACAATATTATGTTATATTATATTAAATAAGCAAATATAATATACATAATAAATGACAAAATTTAAATATTGTTCTCGATATAATTTACCTATTTAACAATACAATCTACTATTACCTACGAGTCATTCTACCTATGTTTATTCTATGATAAAAAAACCAACCGCGCGAACACAGAGTAGCGCACATTTTTTGTTATTACTTCAATGAAACCGTCATAATATATTTGAATGCGATTGAAAAGAGGCAAACTAGGCGGAGGGAAGAAGTATGTAATCATCAGTATGATTTCGATTTTTAAGAAATTAAATGAATTTTGGGAAAACACGTAAAGTCCGCATACGAAAACCCCTTTTAGAAATAAGCGGTTATTATTAATACCCTCTTATTTATAGGTAAACCTTAAATATGTATTTTATATTAAAAAAATGGAATTAATGAATTCTTTATTCGTAACCATTTGTAGCGACCGTAAAACGGAACCTTGTATACCACAGGTCAATGTACGCAAATAACCAGAGGCATTACGGAGTGATGCTTCTTTACCTTTCACTATTGAGTATTCTGAGCCAGAAGGTAAATGTTTCCACGTGACCTTTTCGCATTAGCAATTTATGGTCGACTTAGTTTAGTAAATAATTTATACATTCACATGGTCTTATTTATAAAAATCCCTATAAATAGACACAAGTTCGGAAAAGAAAAGTACAACGCACTGGCAGTTGTATACACGGACCATTACGAGCCACGTTGAAGCACCTCATAACTTGAAAATCTTTAGAACTAACATGCTTGTAGTTATACATATATGTAGAAGGAGACATTTATTTAGAACATACAAAACGAAGTATGTGTATTTACTATTATCAGTTATGGAGTTTTCCCGTCCAGAAATTCTCAATAGCTGCCCGGAGTCAGGAAGTTGGTGGTGTCTCAACCCCGTGCCTCAGAAAGCAAGTAAAGCTGTTGGTCCTGCGCCTGATCTCTCTCCACTCGTGTCGATTGATTACATACTTAAAATCTCTTTAGTAAACAAACCTAGTTCTGGGGTTATTAAGGTCCTAAAGTGCCATTTTTATCACTTACTGAGTCAGTCATACCTAAATACTCAAACGCTATTAAATTTTAAGGTGCCGTTCAATCTCGTGCTGTCTCTACCATTTTAAGTCAAAGTGACTGTGACACCACGAGACTTAACGACATCTTAAAACTGAGTAGCGTTTGAGTGTTTGGCCATCACTTAAAAAAACATTAGCTACTTCAAGGTTAGTTCGAAACTTAAAATGTGCATCATGGTTAATCGTTAGACTTAGCTTAGACAAAACAAAAAGTCTGAAAACTACAAATTTCTAAATTTCGTGTCAAAAATGCCGAAAAAAGTATACTTACGTATATACAAGTAAAAATACAAAATATTCCTTTATTTTTCCTTCCATATTTTACAAGGTAATTTGGAAATACCTGTACCATTTTTACATTGTATTTCATTGAAAAATGAAACCCTATATTAAGAAATTATTTATAAACATTTTCGCGAAATGAATTTTTACGATTTCAAATGTTACTTGAAGCCGAATAAATCGTTTGATAGACTTCAAACGGCGTTTATGGATAAAGGCAACGGTGTACCGCTGGTATAACAAATTTCAGTACGGTCTACTAACCTTCAGAGACGAAGAATGAAGCGGTCGCCCTTTGACGGTTTATACGGAAGCAAACAATGAAAAATTTAATTTAGTTAACGTAGTATAAAATTAAGTTAAACTTGAAGGTTAAACAGAAGATTTAAAAAACTATAATAAAAAAAACCTAAAACTAAAAATTTAAGTTATCATTCAGTCCTATACCCCGTGGTATCGTGCCAAGAACGCTGGCTGCGTTTCCTTGCTGAATATATGCTATACTTAGGCTGAGGGCCAGAAAAAAAACTAGACCTCTTATCACCAGCAGCGACAACAAATTGCTGATATAATTCTCTTAGGAACTTCACCTTACGTGAAACCCACGGACCGACAGCCCATGGCACAAATATTTAGTCATCTCTCTTTGCCCCTTACTTAATTCGGCTGCCTCTAAAAAAGGTACCCTTGAGATGAGAGGCCGCCAAAGTATCTACGTGAGAAGCATCCCACACTAGGACTTTACCTGTCTCCCGAGGGACCAAAGTCATACCATCGGGTCTCATGCCATCGTCTCTAAATATTCCACAAAGCTCTAACACCGATAGAACATTTAGAGACAAGAGCTCTTCGGATGACATCGTTCAAAGAACCGTGACCCTACACCGAACCTACCTGCACTTTTCGTAAATGAAAAAAAATAATTGAAGACAATAGACGAATTACTTAAGAAGAGAATCCGGCCGGCAGTGAAGAACCACGTCTCAGATTCGTAAATCATCACTGGCAACACGCACTGGTTGTACAATCTTGTTTTAAAATTTTAAATTACGCCTGTTAAGGTATATTGTTATGTAATTTCTCATTGAATTACTTTAAATACAAATTACCTTACACATCGCCATCATCATCATCTAATAGCAGTGGTAGAGCCACGCGGCAGCTTTGCTGTTGCACGTATGGGCCGGCTCAAACCGAGGTGGTACCACGACCTCACAGAATACCGGCGTGAAGTGGAAGCTCTGCTTCCGCGTTTCGTCTGGTGAGTGCAGGTGGCCGGAGGCCCAAATACCCCCCCCCCCATCAACGTGGTAGCGGAATTAAATAATGATAGACTACCCCAGGAGGGTACCAGCACCCCTGGAGAATCCCTCGCTGAGCATCCACGACCATGTTTCTCCACTTCTGAGCGTGGGTGCTCAGGCTGCCCCGCGTATTCTGGGGGGGGGGGGCAAAATTCCGCTCAAGACTACAACTGCTCGGGGCAAACGGAGCAACAAGACCAAGGCGACCCCTGCCACGCTGTCCGTGAATTTCTGCAATATCAGGGGACTTCACTCTAACCTAAACGCCGTCCACTACCATCTCGAGACGGCGAGGCCGGCTCTGCTCTTTCTGACCGAGACGCAGGTGTCCTCTCTGGCTGATGTCTCGTATCTCTCCTACCCGGGGTACAAACTGGAACACTCCTTTGTGCCTCGGGCTGGAGTTTGCGTTTACGTCAGAGAGGACATCCGTTCTCGACGCCTCGGCAGACTTGAAGGTTCGGACCTGTCCATCCTTTGGCTACGCGTAGACAGCGACGACCATCCGCGCGTCTACGGGTGCCTCTATAGGTCCCATAGCGGTAATGCCGAAACAGACCGACTCTTCGACCACGTCCAAATGGCTGCAGATTCGTTGCTACAGCAGATCCCCTCCGCAGAGATCGTGATCCTCGGCGACTTTAACGCCCATCACGCCGAATGGCTTGGTTCACGTTTAACCGATCATGCGGGGAGATCTGTTCATGATTTTGCCTTGGCATATGGTCTGACACAACTGGTTACTTCGCCTACGCGGATTCCAGATGTGGAGGATCATGCACCTTCCCTTTGGACCTTCTGCTGACCTCTCACCAGGACGGATATCAAATTTCCGTCGATGCCCCTTTAGGCTCCTCGGACCATTATCTGGGACCATTGTCAGCGTGAGTGGCACTCACGCTGAAATCGCGGTTGCATTCTGCAGGCTGCCGCCGTGTTTGGCACTATAGGTCAGCCGATTGGGATGGGATGCGGTCTTTCTTTGCATCCTACCCTTGGGGGCGGGTTTGCTTCTCGCCGGATGATCCCAACGTTGTTGCGGATTCTGTTACTGATGTGGTACTTCAGGGTATGGAACTTTTTATTCCTTCCTCTGTGGTGCCCATTGGAGGCAAATCTCAGCCATGGTTTGGTCGCTCCTGTAAAATAGCATCATGCTATAAGCAGGAGTGCTACCAAGCCTGTGTTGATGCATCAGCGTCCCGGGATGTAAACACCAGCGCTCTAAAAAAGAAGTATAATTCCGCCTCTAGGTCCTTCAAAAGAGTCATTGCCAAGGCAAAGTCAGAGCACATAGGCAGAATTGGCGAGAAACTAGTTCGCCTTCCTTCTGGAACCCGTGCATTCTGGTCTCTCGCCAAGGCTGTTCAGGGGAATTTCTGTCAGCCATCTCTTCCAACTCTGCACAGGGAGGACGACTCACTGGCCCACACCGCAATGGAGAAAGCCGATCTTCTAGGCTCTTTCTTTGCGTCTAACTCAACTCTCGATGACGGAGGGAGTACGCCGCCGACCATCCCGCGGTGTGAGTGCTCCATGCCGGAAGTGCAGTTCACACAGCGCTCGGTTCGCAAAGCACTCCTCTCCCTGGACATCCACAAGTCGAGTGGGCCTGATGGAATCCCCCCAATTGTGCTGAGGACGTGTGCTCCAGAGTTGGCACCGGTTTTAACGCGTCTTTTCCGGTACTCCTACTCCCTAGGCGTAGTCCCAAAATCATGGAAGACGGCTTTCGTCCACCCAATCCCTAAAAAAGGCGACCGCTCATACCCGTCCAACTACCGGCCTGTCGCCATCACCTCCTTATTCTCCAAAACAATGGAGTCCATTGTAAACTGCCAGCTCATGAGGTACCTTGAGGATCACCAGCTGATTAGTGACCGCCAATACGGTTTTCGCCGTGGTCGGTCAGCTGGTGATCTTCTGGTCTACCTCACTCACAGATGGGCGGAGGCAGTATAGTTCAAGGGGGAGGCATTGGCCGTTAGTTTGGACATTGCGAAGGCCTTCGATCGGGTTTGGCACAAAGTGCTTCTTTCGAAGCTCTCTTCCTATGGGCTTCCCGAGAAATTGTGCGATTGGATCACCAGATTTCTTGCAGATCGGAGCATCAAGGTCGTTGTAGACGGTGCTAGCTCCGATTGCAAGCCTATTAATGCTGGTGTTCCACAGGGCTGCGTGCTATCGCCAACGCTGTTTCTTCTGCATATCAATGATATGTTGCAAGCCCGTAACATTCATTGCTATGCAGATGACAACACTGGTGATGCTCTTTACACCGGCCGAGCCAATATTTCTCGGGAAAACGTCTCCGAGTGCCGGGACTTGTGTCTGAAGTCGAGTCTTTGCTGAACAGAGTCTCGGATTGGGGACGACTAAATCCGTTCCAGTTTAACCCCCAGAAGACACAAGTTTGCGCGTTAACCGCTAAAAAGTATCCCTTTGTCGTATCCCCTCAGTTTCAAGGCACTCCCCTTGTTGCCTCAGCCGGTATCGGAATCCTCGGCGTCGACATATCGAGTGACGTGCAGTTTCGTGGTCACTTGGAAGGGAAGGCCAAATTGGTCTCTAAAAAGCTTGGCGTGCTCAGCAGAGCGGGACAGTGTTTCATGCCGGCACACCGCCTGCAACTTTACAAGGCGCAGGTTCGGCCGCACATGGAATACTGTTCCCATCTCTGGGATTGGGCTCCCCAGTACCAGCTCCTTCCACTTGACCGCATCCCGCGCAGAGCGGCTCGAATCGTCGACGACCGAGTGCTTTCCGATCGGCTCGATTCACTGGCGCTGCGAAGAGATGTTACATCTCTTTGCGTATTTTATCGCATCTATCACGGAGAGTGCTCTGAGGAATTGTTCGGATTAATCCCAGCCGCCAAATTTCGTGAACGCACTACACGGCAAACGTCCCGATACCATCCACACCATCTGAATGCTTGGCGGTCCACCACTGTACGTTTCACAAGGAGTTTTCTTCCACGTACAACCTCTCTGTGGAATAGTTTACCACCGGCGATTTTTCCGGACCGATATGACCTGGGGACCTTCAAGAAAAGAGCTTACTCCTTTCTAAAGGGCCGGCAACGCACCCGTAATTCTCCTGATGTTGCGGTTGATCATGGGCGGCGGTAGTCACTTAACATCAGGTGAGCCGCGTGCTCGTTTGCCCCCTCTACTATAAAAAAAAAAATAATGAGCCTAAGCCCAAATAGTGGACTTGGATATAACTATACATAGACTTCCCCAAAGAATGTAACAAAGCATAGTTATGAGTCGTGTACATTCATTGAATTTCTGCATCTCTCACCAGGTCATTACTTAAGCTAATGGGTGCCGCCCTGCACTTATCTTACCGGTACGGAGCTGTCAGTCGAAAACTTTTCTTCCCCATTCACCGTCGGTTCTTCGAGCTAACTTAATTGAGTTTACTTCAATTTTCAAATAACTGAGACTTATTTTTACACACTACCATTATTTGTACAAAAATAAGTAGTATTACGTTCTAAAATTATGATAACATATTAACAAAAATATAAAATTTTATTGATTATTCTGTTATTATAATTTATTTCCATCAATGAACTTAATGAAATACAATGCATATATCCGGCAGTCAATTAGCTGTTGAACCTAATATGAATTTTACAACCGTATTGTACCGTAACTTTTGGAGTTGACCCTAATTTGGTATCAGAGATGAAACTCTTTCACGCATAGTTGCGTAAAAATAATCCACATGTTCTTGAGGTAACATCTCTAATGCTCTATAGCAATGAGAAGCCCCTCAGCATCGAAACGCGTTATTACACTGTATCCGAAGGGCTCCATAGGCCCGTAATGTTAGTTTCTCCACGAGTTGTCTAGAATGTGTTTGATCTCTCTTCAACCTTGCTCTAAAATACGAGCAATCTATAAATATTTATCCAAACAGGTAGAGAACTATATAGCCGATCTATTGTCACTCCAACTTACTGGTCCGTTATGCACTTCGCCAACCGGTACGAGGCTGCCACTCGAGAACCTTTCTTCCCCATCGGATGTCAGTTCTTCGAGCTATATGGCCAGCCCATTGCCACTTCAGCTTACTCATCTGTCGGACTATGTCAGTTACTTTTGTTCTACTTCGGATATCCTCATTTTTAAGTTTATCACGTAAAGAAACTCCAAGCATAGCCCTTTCCATAGCTTGCTGAGTAAACTTGAGCTTCCTCATACGGCCAGTAGTGAAGAACCACGTATCTGATCACAACGTCACGTCTTAAATGTGTTCTATCTAAACTCACACAAAGTTCTATAAACTCAAGGAGAAAACAAATTAAATTTCGTCTCGTTCAAATTAAATTTATTTGTAATTACCCAGTCTAGTCTATAAGGGAATTTAATTTTAAGATACTTGTTCTTTTTATGCCTTTAAAATTGAAAGTTTTTGTTCCTCTCAAGCTGTAGAACTTGGAAAATATTTTCCAATACTTAATTTGAATTTTTACTTGATCGTCATAACGCTGTGCCGTTAATTCTCTTTTTACTAGCTTTAACTTAGCTTGATTAATATGTTTCTGTGTATGTACGAATGTAATGGAATTTTGTAATCCAGTTTTCTTTACTTCCAGACGTCTGAATAATGAAAAATTTTTGCAGATTTAAAAAGAAATGATGACAATACTATACTATACAAAAACGAATTCAGAGAAGATATAATCTGGATTCTATTTTCTCCGACTCCGTTTTTGTATCAAATTTCATGAAATTCTTATGTCCTTTACCATAGTCCTCTCTCACAACTCCTAAAGGATGAAATGGGTTGACGAATTGTGGTTAGCGGCGGAGGAGTATAAGACAAGATAATTCATAATAAAAAGTGGTTTCCTCCCACAGTCAATAAAACTATTTTTATGTTTGTAAGGGATCGTTGTTGTTTTCATAAACTAGTTTGTATAATGTTACATAATGTATTTGGTTCTTTATGCTTCAAGTACGACCGCTTTCACATTAAGTTTATTTACTTCTAATTATGAAAGTTCTACAGAAGTCGATAATAATAACACTTTCTTTACTGTTCATGTTTTACATTATTCATTGACCGCAAATGATTTATTAGGTACGACACCATCAAATGAAAACGCGAAAATCGCAAATTTCTAATTACAATTGTTTTATATAATAAAATTTATGTACAATCAAATTTTAATTTCCCTGCGTGCTTCAAGCCGCTTTTGATCAAAAATCGCTTTTTACTAAAGCGTACGCTTAATTAAAAAAATAGACAATTTTTAATAACAATATTTTTTAAATATACAATAAATACTAATTAAATTCGAAAGGAGGATATCCGCAATAGAACCAGAGTAACCGACATAACCCAACGGATCAGTAAGCTGAAGAGGCAATGATTCGGCCATATAGTTTGAAGAAGTAGCAAGTTCTCGAGTGTCAGCCTCGTACCGGTAAGCGAAGTGCAGGTCGGCTCCCCACAAGATGTGAGTGACGATTTGGTAAGACATGTGCGAATTCGATAGGTAGAGTCGGCTCAGGATCGTGCTTTTTTTTGCATTTCTTGGAGGAGGCCTATGTTCAGCAGTAGACTGTAAAGGGTATAATGACGATGACTTAATGATAACATGCTGTCAAAGTTGGTTTCAAATTACGATAGACTAATTGTTATAGGCATACATATATTCAAACACATTACCTTTATCTGCACCGTGAAATGCAATAAAAGCTTTAATGGGAAACTTTCAAAGGTCACTGATCAAACAACTTGTAAACTGCAACGCCCTCGGCAAGTTATTAGCACTAATACACGCAAAGCTATTTTGAAATCAAACTTTGGAATACGTACGTCCCTTTTTACTATATATGTTATCTATAATATAGGACGGTAAACATTTTGACTGATGTAATTTTTTGTCTCGTTAAATATTAATACATAATAACCCGCTAACTCTTACACACATTGTTGTTCCATCTAGCCAGAAGGGCTCCTAATTTTTTAATCAGAGCGACGATTAATTAGTCGTGGACTCTAGTAGAATACGTCTATATACCAAAACGTTGCCACTTATGCGATATCTATGAAGTGTGATCCAAAACTGTTTCGTAATGCCTCAGTCTTTGCGAGGGTGAAAAGAAGCAGAAATCACCGAATGGTGGGAGGAACACTAAACTCTGTCCTCCTCGTGTTTTTTTTTTTACTTTTCTGAGCCAGAGCTTAACTACAATCCTGACCTTATAAAAGCCCATTCACTCTTGCCTTGAAGACACCCACATTGTAATCGGATGGAAAGACTAATTCCACTCCCTTGCTATATGCATGACGAACTATGTAGCAAACCGTTTGATTCGAATGCGTGTTAAATCAACAACAAAAGGGTGTGGACTGGCCGTACGTCTAGTTGTCCGATTGTGGAAGGAAGAGGGAAGAACATAACATAAACACTCACGCCTGTCACCCAGAGGGGTAGGCAGAGACTACAGACTTCCATTTGGCACGATCCTGACACACCTCTCTCGCCTCCTTCACATCCATACACCTCCGCATACATACTCGTCGGTTAAGGGTACTCCTAATTTGGCCCGTTTTCAATAAATCGCCAATTTGGTCGATAAATTTTCGCCTAGGACGTCCTTTTCCGACTCTGCCATTCATTTCTGCAACATAAATTTTCTTTGTCACTCTTTCCTCATTCATTCTTTCCACATGACCAAACCACCGAAGCATTCCTTTCTTAATCCTGGTCACAACATCATCTTGCAAACCACACTCTTCTCTTATTACACAATTTCTTACCCTGTCATTAAGATTCAGCCCTAACATACTCCTTAACGACCGCATTTCTACTGCGTTCATTCTACTCTCGTGCTTCTTCTGCCACACCCAACTTTCACTACCATACGTTAAAGTAGGGACCAACACAGCATTGTGAATTGCCATACGTGTCTTTTTCGACACATTTTGACTCTTCACAATAGAGTGTAGGGCCCCATTTACTCTATTTCCCGCATTCACTCGTCGTTCTATATCCTTATCATATCTCCCATCCCCGCTAAATACGCAGCCCAAATATACAAACTCATCTACTTGCTCGATCAACTCCCCTTCTATTCTTACTTCACAAATTGTTTTACTTTCTTCTCTTTCAAAAACCATAATCTTCGTCTTACTTGCGTTCACTTTCATACCTCTTTCTTTTAATGATCTGTTCATTAATGTAACCATCATTTGCAACTCGGCCGCCGACGACGCAAGGATAACTTGATCATCGGCGTACAAAAGACATTTGACGGTTAACTCACCCATTCTTAATCCGCATTCTTCAACTTTCAATTTTGCAAACAACTGTCCATAAATAGGTTGAACAGCCACGGGAAAGCCACACAGCCCTGTCTGACACCTTTATGGATGTCAAACCAGTCCGAGTAGACCCCGTTGATCCTAACACAAGCACTAGAGTCCCTATAAAGGGACTCCAATGCCTGTACCAAGCCAGCGCTCAACCCAAATGAGTTCAGTGTTTGCCATAGCACATCCCTATTCACTCAGTCATAAGCCTTTTCCAAGTCCACGAACGCACAAAAAACCCTTTGGTTTTTGGCCAAAAACTTCTTCGCGATCATGCGCATGGAAAAGACTTGATCTGTACATCCCATTCCCTTTCTAAATCCCGCTTGCACATCCCAAATGTTTCCATCAGTTTCTTTCATGACCCTTTCAATCAGTACCTTAGCATACAGTTTTCCCACAATGCTAAGAAGGCTGATGCCACGGTAGTTTTTACAGTCCTGCTGTGACCCTTTTCCTTTATATACTGGGACTATCACGGCTTTGCACCAGTCTACCGGTACCCGCTTCAGTTCCCAGCATAAATTAAACAAGGTGTGCAGCAGGCCTGCCACCACTTCCTCTCCAGCCCTTAGCATTTCGAGTGAAACTCTATCATATCCGGCGGCCTTACCTGCTTTCATGCTTTTCATTGTTTTCATTATTTCACCTATACTTATCTCGCTACCTCTTTCCTCTTCTTTCGGAACTTCTACTTCACTTAGTACACACGTTGTCTCCTCACTCATAAACATACTTTCAAAATATTCCTTCCATCTCTTTAAACTCAAAACTTCATCATTCAGAATATAGCCATTCTCGTCTCTTATAGCATTCATCATAGGCTGTTTTGAATGTCCCCTGGCAGTTCTTACAAGTTTCCAGAACATTTTAATATTTGCCTGGAAATTATCCGATATTCTTCTATCATTCTTATCCGTTCTTTCTTGCTTTTTTCTTTCAACTACTTCTTTTACTCTCTTATTAAGACGTCTAAAGACTGCCTTTTTTCTTTCAATATCATCATTCGTACCGCTAGAATTACCAGCCTTTGTTGCTAGTAAATCTAGCCATGCTTTCTTCTTTGCTTCAACTTCCATACGTACCTCATCATCCCACCATAACGTATTATTTTTCCTTTCATTCTTTCTCTTACTAACACCACATACTTCGGTAACTGCATCCACTAAACCTTTCTTTACATTTTGCCATACATTCTCCAAGTCTAACTCCTTCATACATAATTCATCCAAACCAATTATATTTTCTTTCAGTCTACATTTGAACCTGTTTTTCTCATCTTGTAACCTTTCTGTTCTAATACGCTGTAACGCAGTGGTAGACACAGATGATCGATGGCGCCAACGCCTGAATAGACAATTAATTCGGCATAAAACCAAATAATGATCCGTTCCTACGTTAGAACCCCGGTAAACCCTTGTATCCACCACTGCGCCCCTCAATCTTTCATCCACAATTATTAAATCTATCATGCTTCTATCGTCACCTCTTTCCTAAATATACATGTGAATCCTCTTGTGGCGAAAGCAAGTGTTCGTCACAAAAAGATTCTTTTCCATACATACGGTGAGGAGACTTTCACCATTCTTATTTATACTTTCATCACCAAACGTTCCCAATATCCTTTCATAACCAAGCCTCCTCACCCCAACCCTTCCATTAAAATCTCCTAGCATAATAATATTTTCATTTCCCCTACACTTTATTAACACCATCCTTACCATTTCCCAAAACTGCTCTCGGATATAAGTGGGCTTAGACATGTCTGGGGCGTAGATCCCTAACACAAACAACTTCCTTAAGCCCACTTTCATTCGTATCCATAGCAGTCTTGGGCTTACACATTCATACTCTTTCACACATTGGCCCATTCTTTCTGAAAGGATGATACCTACTCCCTGGCATGCCAGCTCGATCTCTTCTACACCAGACCAGTATGCGGTATACATGCCATGTGTAGTGACATCCTTCCCCTTCCTTTTCGTCTCATTTACACATAACACATCTATTCCTCTATCATACATCATATCGCATACTTCATCCATTTTATCATTCATTGCCCCACATACATTCAACGTAGCCAGACGGGCCTCTGCAATCCACTTTTCGCCTCTCCGGGAGACAGAACGTGACGGGTGGCGAACCTCGTCGCCGGTTTTCCTCCCGCGGATTCTTCGCACCCCTGCCCCATTAAAGGGGCGCCGGGAACTCGGGGCCATTTCTTTTATATGGTTCCTCATGTTGCGGATAAAGGGTAGTATATTTTACGCCTCTACCACGGCGTGGAGCCGAGTTTGTGCTATCGGCTTATCGCTCATTTAGCACCACCCGGAGGACACGTGTAGGGTGGGCCTAGGAATAGGTGGTCAAAGCCTACGGACGCGAGCGACTTATCTCCCAAGAGGGAAGAACTAACATAAAATCTATTATTTAAGGAAAAATAAGAATGAATTAGGGTATTGATTAAGAAAAAATAATCAATTAATTAAGATCGCGTAAGAGAATCTATCACAACCGTCCCTCTCATGAATATCGTAAGATGCAAGTACGGGAAATGGCCGAATAATGCTATGGCTTGCGATAGATTGCAGAATACCATCTTATTTATGCCAAAATATCTAAACCGGCAACCGGCAGTAGCGTCAAAGGTGCGAGATGTCTTGCACTGCGATCGTTAGTCTAGCTGACAAGCAATTAAGCCATAGCGATTAAAGTATCAGTATCTCATATCGAACCTTTACGAGCTTATAAAAAATTGGCCAAGAGCGTGTCGGGCCACGCTCAGTGTAGGGTTCCGTAGTTTCCTGTCCGTCGCAATAAGTGTTCCCACTTATGAGTTTAAAGGTATCCATTATGTCCGCGCTCCTGCAACTGCTCCCGGTAGTGGGTACTGTTGTTTCCATCCAAGTTCAAAATAATTTTCCTAGAAAGTCCTTATAAAGTTCTACTTTTCAGATTTTTTTCATATTTTCTAAACTTATGGTTCAAAAGTTAGAGGGGGGGGGGCACACATTGTTTTTTACTTTTGGAGTGATTATTTCCGAAATTATCGACATTATCAAAAAATGATTTTAGTAAACCCCTATTCATTTTTAAATACCTTTCCAACAATATATCACACGTTAGGGTTAAAATTAAAAAAAATCACTTCCCACTTTACATATAGGGGGGCTACCCTAATAAAACATGTTTTCCAATTTTTATTTTACCACTTTGTCGGCGTGATTGATACACATATTGTTACCAAATTGCTTCCTAGTGCTACCGGTCACAGAGATTAAGCGAGGACGGACAGACGGACAGACAGACATGGCGAAACTATAAGGGTTCCTAGTTGACTACGGAACCCTAAAAAGCGACTGTGTAGTGGCGGTGTAAGAATATCAACTACCCCACATCGACCCGTGGGTGTCGTGCAACTGAGTGAAACTGAAACAGGATATAGGCAGCAGCATCTTCCTTACCGTTATCGTTACAGCTTACCAAAGTCTACTGCAGTACATAGGCCGCCCCATAAATTGCCTCATAAGGGAGATGTTTGCCATAGTTGCCACGCTTATCAAGCACCTTCGCAACCGCAGTTTTTTATTTTTAGTCGTTATTAGGCTAACGCTGCTTCCTTATTTATTTCCCTCTGCCGCCTCTTACAACACCCATGGGATGTTATAGGGTAGTAGTTATTCTCAGACCACCTTTAAATTTCTTCAGGAATTTCCTTATAACAACTTAAAATTGCAAAAAGCTGCGAGTGCCAACTCGCCAGCCAAGCGTGGCAACTATGGGAAAATCCCCCCTACATTTATGGGAGAGGCCTATTTTCAGCAGAAGATTTTTAGAGGCTGTAATGGAATGAAATGCAAAGTAGAAAGACACCAAAATTTACACCATAGATTTAATATAATTTTTCTTCATGAGGGGGCGATAAACTGGATTAAAGTTAATAGTCATTGAGGTAACTTGACCATATAGTGTTTTCATCCCTTATAATTAAGGTGGAATGCATAGATGGTTTGTTTACGTTTTTTTTTAATCAGCCCACTGCCAAGGCCTTAACATTCATCATAAGAGTGTATGCGCCACGTGCAAGTGTGGTTGACATTTAGAAAAAAACATGTGAAACCTTCAAAAAAGGAGACCAAAATAATAATAATAAATAATGTATACTGTATTTATCTAATTCTGTGGCCATTGACTTATATATTACTAGCGTATCTGTGGCAGGCTAAATACTATGGATAAATGTTTGTCTTTTTTAGTTTTGCTTGTTCGTTTAATCGAGTAAATCACAACAATTCCGAAGAAGTTTTCACTTCAAAAAGTAACCTAAACTCAATTTATATAAAAAAAAGATTTTTTTAAGTCAACCATAAAAAGTCAATATTTTGCTTTTAGTCCCAAAATTCGTGTTTAATAATGTAATAATATTTCAAATGTCATTCTTATGATTTAATATTGTTTCTTTCACTTTTGGCTTAAAGGCTTTTGTAGGCGGTAGACTTCGTAATCCCACATCAATATTAATAAATTGATCTTATAACATAAGAATTTTATATTTACTGTTAATATACCTTACATTCAATGAAAATGACAGTCAATGAGAGACGTGATACTTTTCAAATGTCTTTAATTAGACTATTCCTCTTCTACAATTTACATTATTAGAGCCGTAGCACACCATACCAATTCAAATGTAAGCTTTTTACTTTATAACGTAAAGGAAATTGTTATTTTTTTTTTGTAAATATAGTATAGAGTATAAAAATCGTAGTATAGATCGGAACTCGTAGCGTAGATAATTTTTTACGTGGTAGAGCCATGCTGCATTTATATTAGTAGTATAGTTGTAGCACGAATGGGTCGGCTCGACCGGGGAAGGACCACGCTCTCACAGAATACCAGCGTGAAATCGTAGCTTGATGCTGCTGTGTTTCGTATGGTGAGTGTACAGAACCGGAGGCCCTTTTTACTGAAAACGAGGAATTCCATCTTAGTCCTCAAGGGTGACAACGCATCTGCATTTTGATTTGTAATCGAAGATAGATGTAGATGTCTATGGGCCGCAGCAACCACTTACCATCAGGTGGACAGTGTGCTCGTTTGTCACCCTATCCTATAAAATAAAAAAATAATCACAGTTAACTATGACATCTCTACGTTGAACACGTCAGACCCCCCCCCCCCTGTGATCGTGATGGGTGCTGTAAATTGTTCGAAACGAGTTGAATATAAAAAAGTTAATAAACACGATAAAATCCGTAAAAACTACTTTTAAATGTGTAGTGAATCGAATTCTCAAAAAAATTATTTGTATAATTCAATATATTATTTTATATATTAATTATTAATATATAAAATAACATATTGAAACGTATTTTACTACTAAAGCAAAATTGCATATTCTTTTTTTTAAGGTTTTTATTAAGGTGAAAATTTAAATAAAAAATCATGAGTGCAATTAGTTTAATTAAAATTTTCGTATTTTTAAAAAATACTAAAAAAGGGCTCGAAATAATAGATTTTCTAAAAGAAGGGAACTTGAAAAAAAGGAAAAAATCGGACCGAAGACAGGACGCGAACCAAGGCATTATGATTTCGCGACCGCTCGATATCCACTTGACACCGCTATTACGATCATAACTTAAGAGTCGAAATTTATCTTCTTATATTGTAGCAGTTTTTCATTGCCTGAAAACACGGACAAGAAGACATTTTCTAAAAATAAATCCTAGCTAGATCGATTTATTGCCCCCGAAAATCCCCGGACACTAAATTTTATAATAATTGTTGGAGCCGTTTCCGAGATTCCAATTATATATATATACAAGAATTGCTCGTTTAAAGGTATAGGATGTAGTAGACCCACGCTGCAGCTATACTTTGGTTGTAGCACAAATGAGTTGGCTCGACCGGAGAAGGACCACGCTCTCACAGAATACCAGCGTAAAATAGCAGCTTAATGCAGCTGTGTTTCGTATGGTAATGTAGAGAATCGGTGAACCGGTTTACTGGAATCGAGGCATTCCATCTTAGTCTTTAGGGTTGACATCGCATCTGCATTTTGATTCGTAATCGAGGTTACAATATAGATGTTTATGGGTCACAGCATCCACTTACCATCAGGTGGACTGTGAGCTCGTTCGACCTTTATGCTATAAAAAATTGATATTTTAATTGTTGATGATATTTTATTTTTGTTTAAGAACATAATAACGACTCTAAGTTATTTACCTTCATTTAAAAAAGTATATTGTCTTTGGCCTGACCTGCTATAAGGTGGGTCTGCGCTAGACGAATCGAGCACAAGCGTAGCATGAGCCGAACACAAATTCGTGTAGTGTCGACCGACTTACAAGCCTCGAACGCGCGCGCCTCGAGCGTTTGGTTCGTGCTCGACTTCTTGTTGTCGGTTTTTCTGTTGCATCGCGCTCGCAGTGCGCTCGTGGATGTTTTGAGTGGCAGATGTTTCGCTCGAGCATCATGGAAACGATGAATGTTTGCAATTAATTTATTTATTATTGTACAGACTTCTGGAATAACCTTTCTTATTACTTGTTTGGAGATTTTTAGCCTGGTGAACGATTCGCCACTTGCCAAAAACGCAGAGTCACCGCTATAATAATCACCGCAGCAGCAGCGGTTGCTGGAATAGCATACTCGTCCATATCGCTGCGAGTCGCGAGCACACTGCGGAAAACTACGTTCGAGGAGAGTGATTATTGTAGGCTCGTTGTACGTCCACACTTGACACCGCTAGTGGAGTGGCTCAGCTCGTGCTCGGTTCCTCTAGCGTATACTTTTTGGCTTGACCACAGGTCTGACTAAGTTGGCCAATACAATATCGGGGCCTGAGAGGTTAAGATAGGCGAAACATATCCAAGACTGATGAAGGAGAAGGAGAGAAGAAGGATTGTTAGGTATAATAATGTTTTATTTTCTTTATTCTTTTTTTTTATAACTTTACCTGCACACAAGAAATTTCTCTTGTATCGTGGATGCAGTTTATATACATAAATTTTACAAAGATAAACATCCAGACCCGGAACAATTATTTGTAGGCCATACAAATACTTATTTTGCCCGAGATTCGAACCCGTTGGCCTCAGCGCTGTAATTCATTGCTAAGTCACTTTGCCACGGAGCCATCACGTGTTATTGAATGTTGAATATAATAAATAAAGAATAAAAGAAAATTTTAAATTAATTAATCAAATATAGGTAATGTTTTTAACCGGTAGTGTCTTTTACTCAAGGTCATTACGTGACTCAAGCACTTCGGCCAGCGTATTTTTACTCCGTAATAAGCACATGAGTAGATAATCGGAAGTAAGCTTAGAAAAAACGGGTCATCGATATTGAACACGAGAGCTAACCTCAAGTGTCATTTATAATGGAGACGTTTATAAAAATTTAAATACGAGGGTGGATGGAAAAGTACGCGGCCTAACCAAGAAAATAAACACATACTAAATCAGTTATATTTTTATTTTTCTACATAATCACTATCAAGTTCAATACACTTTTGCCACCTCCCCTTCCAAGCATTTAGACCGTTGAAAAAAATGATTCTTCCTTAGAGTCAAAATATGCGTCTACAGCTGCTTTGACCTCGTCGTTTGTCGAAAATCTTTGACCTCCCAAGTGCTTTTTTAGGTTAGGGAACAGAAAGAAGTCTGATGGTGCCAGATCAGGTGAATACGGCGGATGCGGTAACAGTTCAAAGCCACAGTTGTGAATTTCAGCCATTGACTGTACTGACGTGTGAACACGGGCGTTATCTTGATGAAACAGGACTCTTCTTCTGAGCATTCCTCGACGTTTTTCTTTTATTTCCTCTCGTAAACGACGTAGTAAGGTTCAGTAGTAATCAGAGTTTATAGTCTGACCCCTTTCAAGATAATCAATCATAATCACACCTTTCGAGTCCCAGAATACTGAAGCCATCACCTTATTTGCCGACAAAATCGACTTAGCCTTTTTAGGGGGTGGTGAACCAGGTCTTCTCCACTGTTTTGATTGTTGTTTTGTTTCCGGTGTACAGTAATGAACCCATGTTTCGTCCATAGTAACAAAACGATTCAAAAAATCATCTGCATCGGCTTCAAATAACTCCAAACAGTCGCGTGAAATAGTCAATCGCGTCCTTTTTTTTTCAACTGAAAGCAGTCGCGGAACCCACCTCGCAGACACCTTGTGGAAACCCAACTCGTTGACAATGATGTTTTGAGTTCGTTCATAAGACATGCCTATAATCTCGGCTATCTCTCTAATTTTTAAACTGCGGTTTCCCATTATTAAATCAAGTACTTTTTTAATATTTTCGTCAGTAGTTGACGTCGAAGGCCTTCCAGAGCGGGGTTCATCTTTCACACTCTTTCTACCACGCTTAAATTCTGCTATCCATTTTTTGACGGATGAATATGACAGAGCACAATTGCCTAATGTACTGACCATGTCTTCATGGATGGCTTTTGATGATAGCCCCTTCTTATGGAGGTACTTAATGACGGCACGCTGCTCGATTTGCTCCATTCGCGGAAATTATGTCCGATTACTTTGTTAATAAATTTATAAAATCACAACTAATTATCGCACACGTTTCGAACTTCACACAATGAACTAGCCTGAACTGAACTAAATAATGTGGGTAGATTTGATTTTTAGAATTGAATGGATCTGTGTTAGGCCGAGTACTTTTCAATCCACCTAGGTACGTCCTTGTCGCAATTTTATATTACAATATCTTCCTAAACGTAAAGAATTGTTTAGAGAAGTTTTTAGGTGCTAGTTAGTTTATAGTTAGATAGTTAGTTATATTAGCTTGTATAACTATACTTCTAGTATAGTTGTAGCAAGAATGGGTTGGTTCGATCGGGGAAGGACCACGCTCTCACAGAATACCAGCGTAAAATAGTAGCTTAATGCTGCTGTGTTTCGTATGGTGAGTGTAGAGAATCTGAGACCCTTTTTATTGGAAACGAGGCATTCCATCTTAGTCCTCACGGGTGACAACGCATCTGCATTTTTTTCATTTAGATGAGATGAGATGAGAATACTGTATAAATACCCCAAAATAATAATTATCTATTTATTTATGTATTTCTATTTATTTAATTTCTTTTACTGATATTTATGTATATTTATAATTTTCATTTATATCAACATTTTTATATAATATAAACACTTACCAGCTTAGAATGTCTCTACATCTATCTTCATTTTGATAGATATCGTCAGCTTGGGCCTTATTATGGCAATGGATAGTTCAGAAGCTAATGATAGTTAAATCGTTTAATTTTACTAGAATAATTAATTTACACACAAAAAAACGATGAATTTTTTGTATCTTTATCTCAAGTTCAGCAGAAAAGTTTTCTCGGTTACTTTTTGTTTTATACCATTTTCTAATCCTACTGATGTTTAGTTAACTCAAACTTATTGTTCCCTAACTGAATAAGAGGCGCTTTTCCTTGATAACTTTCTACAGGGATCTCGTTAGGGTATGGTTGTGAATTTCCGCATAAAGAATTGATTTAGTTACACATCACTCAAGCTAAATTACATCAACAAACTTCACAGTCACAAGCTTTATGTTCACAGCTGTTGTGGCTTTTCTAGATTTATTCATACCAAAATGCGTCAGCTAGCTTACATTACATATATATTTACCTATTGCATAAAACTAATTATACGAATTTTCCGACACGGGGGGACTGAGATATTTGACATTCCAATGTCACACTTAGCCCGGCTACCTCCAGTTTTCGTATATTAATTTTTGGTTCGATCTACGCTGAACGAGCTCACAGTATATTTTTATTTAATGTGTAGAAGAGTTCACGTCCACTCATCCAGCTGAGTTGGTGAGTACAAAGAAGATACCCTCGTACTAGTGTTGAAGCCACGGTGGTCATGTTACGCATTCATATTGTACCAAACAACCTACTGTTTAATTTTAAACGATTACAATTCCCATTCAAAGTAGCATTTTCAATGAACCATTTCAAATTAACAAATCTCAGGGTCAAACCTTGAAAGTTGTGGTATTAAATTTGGGTAGGCCACGTTATTCCCATGGTCATCACTACATAGCTTTTAGTGTTTCTGGACCCGAAATTTGCACGTTTTCACTACACAACTTGTTACCAAATCATATAATATCTGTATAGTCTACAAAAGTGTATTGCAATAAAACTTACTACAACTTTTGGTTAAAATATCGTCATTTTTAATTAAACGCGAGTGGCACCGCAGGTGAGAGCTAATTCTAAAATGTTATATTAAATCTATTCAAAATAAAATAACTTATTGTAGAAACTGTGACGAGCGTCAGCGCTGCGGAACATGCACTACAACGTAAACACTTCATTGAGATCTTATGACAGGATAAGAAACAAAATCTTTCTTACAAACAATCATTAAATATCATCAATATGACATCATTATATAATATGTTAATCTTAGTTTTTTTTTTCTAAAAAATTAAAAAGCTCGAAATAATTGAGATCTTAAATCTAAATCAAATAAATCCAAATAAAACATGCGCCTAATATACATATAAAAGTTAAAGTTACAGCCTATATACGTCCCACAGCTGGGTACAGGCCTCCACTTATTTCTGAGAGGGTCTTAGGGCAAGGAAGTGTCCGCCACGTTGCTCCAATGCGTGTTGGCGAACTTCACACATGTCTTCCAAATATTTTTTCTTATTCCTCAGACATGCAGGTTTCCTCACGATGTTTTCCTTCGCCGCCGAGCACGTGGTAAATCAGCACTTAAAATTGCAATTAACAATTTCATTGTGGTGCCGGCGGGGATCGAACTCGAATTACTCGCGTTCTGTTATATTTACAGCGAGCGTTAACCATCTGAGCTACCACATACATTACAAAATAATTAGGAATGCATTCCTATTTATTTCATGGGTTTACCTAAACGATCATCTATATTTTAAATTATACCACATAAATACAAATTGTAATAAAATAAAATACTTTTCATTTTGCTTCCAAATGTTCTTTTAGATAAATGGCCCAATTTTGTGTTATCACTATGTTCAGAAAGTTAATGCATCAGAAGTAAAGCACTTTAAGCGTCATGTCAATAAAATCACGTGGTATTGGATTTGTTGAGGATGAGAATGAGCATTTATATGTAGTAAGGATAAAAATACATTCAATTTACAAACAAAAGAGACTAGTGCGACCAGATACAATAAAATAGGTACCTACTTCCTTACGTTTGCTTTTATTTTATGCATAGAGTTATTTATCTTGAATTACTAAGGTGCTGACGTAACATAATCTATTCCACTTCAGCAAATGAGTGTGAAAGCGACAAATTCCACTTCATATAACACCGTTTCTCTACACAAAGAGATCATAATGCCATTTACTCTTACAGTTCATGTCATCTCTAACCGTTTCGCTTCACCCTTGAAACGATTATTCAATTTAACTAAGATAATAGCAAAAGCAAAATTAATGTAGTAATAGTACCATTTATTAATACTATTTATATAATTAAATAAAAAAATAATTAAATAAAAGTTGCAGATGCGTTGTCGGGCTTTTAGAAAGGAGTAATCTCTTTTCTTAAGGGCTCTACCAGTCCGAAGAAAAAAGTCCTTGTAAAACGACCATTGGTGAACCAACAAGCATCCGGATGGTGTGGATTGTGCGTGATGCATGTTGGTGAAATTCGGCGGCTGGAATTAATCCGAAGAATTCCTCAGAGCACTCCTAAAAATGCAAAAAGATGCAACATCGCTTCTCATCGCCAGTAAATCGAGCCGATCAGAAAGAACTCGCTCGTTAACGATCCAAGCCGCTCCGCATCGGAAGCGGAAAATGTAAGGAGTTCGTACTGGCGTGCCCCAGCTCAGTGGTGAGGACAATATTCCATGTAAGCTCAAAGCGGTGCCTTCTAAAGTTGCAAGCGGTATGCTGGCATGAAATACTGCCCGCTTTGCTTTGGTCAATTTCCTTCCCTTCTCTTCCAAGTGACCACAAAACTAAACGTCATTAAATATGTCGACGCCGATAATTCCGATGCTGGCTTAGGTAGCAAGGGAATTGCCGCGAAATTGAGGAAATACAATAAAGGGGATTATTTTAGTGGTAAAAGATTGGTAAGTTTTGAGGTTAAACAGGACTAGATTTAGTCGTCCCTAATCCAAGACTTTGTTTACCAACGACTTGACTTCAGACCTTAGACCATTCAACCCAACTTCAAATACAAGTTTGTTGCGGTGCTCGACGATGTGATCCCCAATAATATTGGCACGGTCGATCGGTAAAAGCATCATCAGTGACGTCGTCCGCATATCATTGAATGTTACGGGATCGCAACATATAATTGATATCCTGAAGAAACAGGGTAGGTGATCACACGCAGCCATGTGAAACAACAGCATAGATAGGTTTGTAAACGGACAATATAACGCCTTGATGCTCCGATGTGCAAGGAAACTGGTGATCCAATTGAACAAGAATATTTTCTCGGTAAGCCCATTGGAAGAAAGCTTCGAAAGGAGCTATTTGTGCCAAACCCGATCAAAGGCTTACCTTGTGTCCAACTAACGGCCAAGGCCTCCCCTTGGACTACATTGGACTATACTGCCTCCGCACATCTATGAGTCAGTTAGACTGAAAGATCACCAGCTGATCGACCCCGACAAAAATTTTATTGGCGCTACTAATCACCTGACACCTCATGAGCCGGCAGTTTATTATGGACTTCATTATTTTAAGGACAAGAAGGTAATAGCGATAGGCTTGAAGTTGGACAGGTCTCAGATCGTTTTCCGTTAATTTGTGACCACGCCTAGGAAGCAGGAGTACTGGAAAAAACTCATTAGAACTGATACCAACACGGGAGCATACGTTTTCAGCACAATGTGGGGGACTCCATCAGAGTTAGCCTAATGCATCAGCTCCTCCTTTGCGGCATGGGCTAATGAGTCGTCCTATGCAGAGATGGAAGAAATGGCATGGATGGAAGAAAATTTTTAACCTAATAAACAATGTTTATCTAGCTATTCTGAGCTGTTGGTAATGAACTAAATAGTATATTACCTTTTGCTAATACTATTTAGTCCCTCCACGAAGCTCAGGTGCAGCGAGTCGTAAAATAAAACAATGTTCTACTGAAATTGAAATGGACGAGTATTTGAGTTGTTGAGAAAATCTTTAGTACTTAGAATAAACAATGCTTATACAAGATAAATATTCTAAATTGTTAACAACGAACTTAATAGTAATTTGTTTCAGGGTGCGTGGTAAATTTTAATTTCTAATGTTTTGACATCTTTTATGAGAAATGGTCAAAAGAATCGTTCGACGTGATAAAATAGCGCCAAAGAGATTCAGATTTTTATTAATAACTCTTTATTTAATATGTATACACAACCACATACAACAGCAATTACCTAAGTACAGTAGTTCGTACAAAGGTACCATTTATTCCTTCATACATTTAGATATCTTTCTGTAGACCCATATAGAAAGTAAATTAAAGAAGACCAACTTAGTGGGTATAATTCTAACGCATATATATATATACATATATATATATATATATATATATATATATATATATATATAAACGTCAAACGGGTTAGTAATTGGAACATTTCCGCTACCAGAAACTTTAACTAGCGAAAACTATTTGTATTTCTTCCAAAATAATTTACCAACTTCATAAGAAGATGTGCCACTTCATATCTACAAAGAAACGTGGTTTCATTATTCGAACACAGAATATCCCGAAAGATGGCCGGGCCTAAATCCCCTGGACTTTTTTTCTGGTTGTATAAAAGCAAAAGTGTATTCAAAACCGCGTGAAAGTCTAGACAAAAGCGGCATAAAATTGACACAGCATCAGAAGCAATAAATTCATTGAGATTTGCTGGATTAGTAAAAATATCTTTTCTCCGGCGATGCAGAGCATGTATTAGATCCGACGGAATAAAAATGGCGTAATAAGATTATGAAAAGAATCCCTTTTATTTAATTTTGTCTTTAGATTAACTTTATTCGAAACAGTACTTTTGCAAGGCATAAGCGAATAATATTTTTATGAGAAGAAAAATGTATACAGCGTACTTGACTAGAGGTCAGTGGTTGAAGCATTATAGAATTTTGACTACAAATGTCAAAGAGTACCTAGAGGATAAAAGTATTATAATGCAATAACAATAATTTGAATTTAATTGTATCTTAATAATAATATTTTGAATTTAATTATAATTTAAAAGTAGTACTTTATTCATTTATTATATGCGACACACGGTAATAATTTAATAATTGGATAAGGTATAATATAATTTGTATGACAACTATATACGAGATTCATCATCATCATCATCATTACAGCCCTTCACAAGTCCACTGCTGAACACAGGCCTCCCTCAAGTAATGCCACAAAGAACGGTCCTGAGTCACCTGCATCCATCGACTTCCTGCACATCATACCAGGTCGTCACTCCATCTAGTGGGGGGGTCGCCCTACACTACGCCTACCGGTACGAGGCTGCCACTCAAGAACCTTTCTTCCCCATCGGTTATCGGTTCTTCGAGCTATATGGCCGGCCCATTGCCACTTCAGCTTACTAATCCGTTGGGCTATGTCGGTCACTCTGGTTTTACTGCAGATATCCTCATTTCTGAGTCTATCACGCAGAGAAACTCTGAGCATAGCCCTCTCCATAGCTCGCTGAGCGACCTTGAGCGTCCTCATACGGCCAGCAGTGAAGGACCACGTCTCAGATCCGTAAGTCATCACTGGCAACACGCACTGGTTGTACAATCTAGTTTTTAGATATTGAGGTATACCTGACGAGAAGATATGTCGTAATTTCCCGAACGCTGCCCAGCCGAGTTGAATCCGTCGATTGACCTCTCGGTCGAAGTTGGACTTACCTAGTCGGACTATTTGTCCCAGGTAAACGTACTCGTCAACAACTTCGAGCATAGTGCTCCCAACAACTACCGGCATAAGTGTGACATGGACATTAAACATGATCTTTGTTTTGTCCATGTTCATCTTAAGACCTATCCGTTGGGAGGCACTATTGAGGTCATTGAGCATAGTGCTTAAGTCCTCCAGCGATTCTGCCATAAGGACTATATCGTCGGCAAATCGAAGGTGTGTGATGTACTGGCCATTGATGTTAATACCGTATCCTTTCCAGTCCAGTAGCTTGAAAACGTCTTCCAATGCAGCGGTGTAGAGTTTCGGGGATATAACGTCACCCTGTCTTACACCTCTTTGCAGTTGGATAGGTTTCGAGCTCTGGTTCTGTACTCGGATAACCATCGTAGCCCTACTGTACAAACACTTCAGCACTTCGATATACCGACAGTCAACTTGGCACCGCTGAAGGGACTGTAGCACCGCCCAAATTTCGACGGAATCAAAGGCTTTCTCATAGTCCACATACGCCAGGCAAAGTGGCAGATTGTACTCTTCAGTCTTCTGTACAATCTGCCTAAGGGTATGTATGTGATCTATGGTACTGAAGCCTTTTCGGGAGGCTGGAAGTCGTCGAGTCTGCGTGTATACCCCCCATGAACAATTACACAAATACGAGATTATATTAATATATATATATATATATATATATATATATATATATATATATATATATATATATATATATATATATATATATATATATATATATATATATATATATATATATATATATATATATATAATGTTATAAGGAGGAAAAATTTATTTGTTTGTATTGAATAGGCTCCAAAACTACTGGACCGATTTGAAAAATTCTTTCACCAATGGAATCTTACATTATCCCTGATGAACATAGGCTATAGTATATTTTCAAAAAGTTAGTGATCCGTATAAAAACTTCGTTAATGTAACCCACGGCGTGAAAAAAAAATCTAAATAATCCTTATATCACATACGCTCGGAAACTATTGACAATAGAGCAAAGTGATGTACTACAGTTATATAGAATATATATATCATTATCTACAAAAAGTCTGCGGTACCATATGTCTAACTATTACAGTTATGTCAAAATAACTACTTTTTCATGTTAAATTATGCAATAGTAAATAACGCCGAAAAATCCTTATATCACATACGCTGCGGAAACTATTGACAATAGAGCAAAGTGATGTACTGCAGTTTTATAGAAGATATCTATATCTATAAAAAAGTCCGGGGTACCATAAATCTAACCATTACAGTTATGTCAAAATAACTACTTTTCATGTTAAATTATGCAATAGTAATGCCTAAAAATCCTTATATCGCATACGCTACGGAAAATATTGAAAATAGAGCAAAGTAATGTACTACAGTTTTATAGAAGAAATCAATATCTACAAAAAACTCCGCGATACAATATTGTTAATACAACAATAACTACAATATACAATATATATACAATAACAACAATAACTATTACAGCTATGTCACAATAACTACATATTCATGTTAAAGTATGCAAAGCCCCCCCGAGTATGTGCAATGGGATGAGGTTACTTATTAAGGTAATGAAGGAAAATTTAACTGTAGCGATCATCATCACCGGCCTATCAGCTGGTCAACTACCTCATATACCGAGGATATTTTGCTGCCACAAAATAAAACAACATCAAATATAGTTTACAGCTTCGATCAACAATACCAACTAGATGTCGGTTGGGCGCAAGAAATCCATCTAAGTAAATAAAAGCGCACATGAGACATGAGCTCTTATTTCGTTTAGTTCACTTGAAACACAGCCAATGTAAACACGTTTCACAATGCTGCAATGTGTGTTTAAAAGTTGCAATAATAATGCCCGAAAAAGTAATTTAACGGCAGGAGTGTCTTACTTTCGGTAATTACATGTATGATATGTTATATTTTAAGCTTTAAACTAACAAATGATATCACATTTGAAACAAAATTAACGATCATAACCACCCCTACAAATGTTTTGCCAATGTTGACCAATACATGCGCAAACATTTGTGAAACAGAACATGGACGCATGAAGTAGAATTGTATTGTAATAATTTTTAATAATTCGTTACCAAAACTTTAAATAATGGTAATTGCTACTTTTGTCTTTGTTTGTGTAATTTCAATAGATACTTAGATTTTTTTTAGCTTTCCTAGCTTTCTTCCCCGGTCGACCCGACCCATTAGTGCTACAATTATACTACTAATATAATTGCAGCATGGCTCTACCACGTTTTAAACGTATGCAATGGGCGATCTTATTGCTGACAGCAGTTTCTCCCAGACAACCAATAAATGTACAAGATTACGTGAAGATGATAGGAGTAGGACAAATTGGTGTGATAAAAAAGAATACATATATTTACATATATACTATACATAGATACATACATACTACGAACATAATATATACATACAAAAACTAAAATAGATATATTATGAATTAGTTAATTAAATGCAATCAATATACTACATACTATATTACATTTAATGGCTCGTGTGGAAAGTATTGGTATACATACCAACAATCACAAATGCCCAAAACATAAAAATAATTTTAATTAAACTTATGATCATATTATAAATTATTTTAGTGTTCAACGCGACTCAATACTTCCTGGACCAAATTCGAAGAAGAAAACAGAAACATAACAAAATGATGTAGCTCGCAAGGTTATGCCTTGGGAAAAAGAACTTTATTTGTTACACGTTAAGGTTGATTTTACACCAAAGGTTATTTAATTTAGGTCTTTTCATTTCCAAGTGATAGGAGTATTGTGTAGCTTTGTTCTTATTTTGTGACTAATGATCACATTAGTGATGAATGATGAATTAGATTGAACTTATAACTATTTTAATTTTTTGTCTCAATTCTTTATTAAACAAATGTAGCTGTTTAAGTTTATATTCACGTGGACAGTATTTAGCTATGATTTTGTACGTGACCCGTTATCTAGTTGGTATTGTTGATCGAAGACTTACAGGGAAGCTCTGAACTAATAAATTTATGTTTTGTAGATAGTATCTTTTTACAAATAATATAATAACATTTCTAATAAAAATAAAATAATCAAAATTAAAAAAGAACAAGAAACTGAGTAAAAAATATTAACAAAAAAAGACGTGTGGCACTCGGGGACTGCCGCGGTAAAGCTATTGCATGGCATTTTTTATCAACTTATGCAATTATAATTAATTATTTATTTTATTTATGCAGTTAAGTCTTTGATATTAAATCAAGTTACACTTTTTGAGCGTGGTGACCGATAAGAAAACAATTTTTTTTCTCTTATTGTATAAATGAGAAGTTAATATTGTTTAAAATATTTTTAATATCTTACAATACATGTAGGTTATTCAGGAATTTTTATCATTCAGTTAGCAGCTAGTGTACACGCATACGACTAGTCGCACGCACACAAACACCGTGCCGAAGTCTGCCGAGTGCCGAAGTCTGCCGAACTGAAACGACGTTAGACGATGCACGGCTTTCAACGCCACACCTCCGTGCCCGTCGGAGTGGGGAGCGTGTGGTTTTTTTCGTTACGGAATTTCTGGATTCGGTCCCCGCGCTCAAGGCCCGCGATAGAAGTTATGCAATAGCTTAAAATATCTAGGATTCCCCAGCCGTGATACATTACAGATTGACTACATTATCATTTATTTTATATAGTGGTTTTTTAGAGGTGTTTTCGCAAATAATTATGATCGAGTCAAAATTATACTATCGTGTTTTTGAGCAATCAAATTCAAGATAAAGACATGAATTTACCTATATCAAAATTTCACTTCCCTTAGTGGTGTCATAGTCCTATCAATTATTTTATTATTATAATAGTACATGATATTCCCTTTAAAATGACACCAATATGAATAATAATATCTTATATCTATATCTACAAATAAATAAAATTGAAGTGTCTGTTTGTAATGTTAAAATAACAGCTTTTTATTAAATGCATATGAAAGTACCGGTAACAAAAACACAATTTTTAAATTTTTTGTCTGTCTGTCGGTCTGTCTGTCTGTCTGTCTGTTTGTTCCAGCTAATCTCCGAAACAGCTGGATCTATTTTGACGGGACTTTCAGTGGCAGATAGCTGATGATATAAGGAATAACTTGAACTACTTTTGTTTTAGAAAAAGAATTAGGGTTCCGCGCAAAAAAATTAAAACCCATGAAATCCTTATTCCATCCAGATCGCGGGGAATAACTAGTACTCAATATACATAAATGTATACTTATTTTTATTTATTTATTATTTTAATAAATAAATAAAAATAAGTATTAATAATTTCTAGACACATCTCAACAGATATTTCGTTAATAAATTGCTATCAATACTGAAGCATTCTTTTATATTTAGCATCCATTTAACACAAAAAAAAACTAATAAGAATACTTTTTAAACAACATATAATCAGTAAACGATAATCGCGTATAGTGAATTTCGAGGTAAATTATTATATGTAAACGTTTTTGAATCGTCGTAATGAAACATATTTCCTAAAGAAAATATCTCCACAATTAATTTGATGTAAAATAACATTAGAAATAACGTATAAAAACGGAGAAATTATCAAATTTTTGATCAAGTTCCTAACCAGTACACAAACAAAAATGGCGAATAGTCATTTTCACATTTTTTTAGAAATAACGTATAAAAACAGAAAAATGATCAAATTTTTGATCGAGTTCCTAACCAGTACACAAACAAAAATGGCGAAATGTCATTTTCACATTTTTTTTCTATGTAGTTATTTGTTACAGAGTACACAGATAAAATTCACTCTCATAGATGACAAATTTCAAACACCACAATCTCTAATTTTTTACTCTGCTATTGTTACGGCCTCTAGTTACCCGGGCAAAGGTCGTAGAACCCGGGCCCACCACAGGAGGTTGGCCTAAATGGCTTGTGGAATATGAGACAATAGCGGTTAAAAAGGAACCAAACAAGACTTACCTATTTCGTCGACGTAGGGTCAAACCTAGGAAGATTCAGGTGTAAGTATATGTGTGTGAAAGTGTTATGCTCAGTACGTGTTATATTATGTAACCTGACTTCCCGCTGGTTGCCGAACAGCAGATCCCAAGGCTTCACCTCTATTCCAGTATGGGATCCATCGAAGGGACAAGCCGTCACAGAAACTTCAGAGTCTAGGAAATTACGCTCGTTTATCACTCATTAATTATAGTTAAGTCAATTGTCATTAGGTTAATCCAATCAAATTCAAACAGATTTAACCGAACCCGCGTTATAACGAACTCACTATTTGTGAAAAATACTGTATCACCGGACCGCGTCGCAAAAAACTCAGGTTTGCGCAGTACATACGTCAGGGCGGCCGTACGGCAATTATATTAACAATACGCGCAACTACTCAGTTTCACGCTCCACGACAAGATTTGTCACTTATTATTTATTGTCCAATTAATTGTCTTTAAATTCAAATGGCACGCTCTATTATAATCAATAAACGATAACCTTTCAGCTGCGGAGACTCTAACCGTAATACTCCGTTGACTGCGGAGCTGTTTAATAAAATGGACGGCTGATTGGGCCCAATCCGTTTAAACGCAAATATCTTGATTTTGGTATATTGAATACTATAATATGTATATATTTCTGAATTCTCTATGAAATTTCCTATAAACGAGTACATATATTTAATAAATTTTAAAGTAGTTAGTATAACTAAATATTGAATAAAGTTAAAACTATCATATTTCTCAATGACACAAAGTTTTTTAATAGTTCAATTTTATTTTATTTTAATCTTACGTCTGTTGTTTACAATATTTTATGTGCAAAATCATAGGCTACAATACAATTTTTATCGTAAAACGCATTAATAATAAGCTTACAAGAACCCACAATCAATTTACACCGATGTAGCATGTATTTCGGACCAGATGCGGCATAATGCGGCGTAATGCTTTAGTCAATAAATATAGTTTTTTATTTTTATTTCATTACAATGATTCAGTCTTGAATCTCTCTTTTTCTTTACATGATTCAGTCATCTTTCAATAGGTTTTGCTAAGTTTTAGAAATCCGATAAAGTATTTCATAAGTACTCTTAATGCCGATATCAAAATTTTAGTCGTAAGTGCCATATTTATTGAAAAATTAATTACTTTATTTGAGCAAACAAACTTTAACAGCACTTGTACAGAAATAAAGATTCATTCATTCCTTTAAAAACCATAAAACCACTCAAGAGTCACTCAAGAGTTATAAATAACGTTTTTTGTAAACAATACCCAATGCACCATAATATTATGTGTCGAGTGACAGAGGCGCCGCGAGGTGCGCAACGGTTATGTTACATTTCCAATAACCAATAACATTATTTCTCCATAAGGTAACATATTTCCTTTAACACAAATAATAGCTACGAAATTATAAAATTTAAAATAAATATATCTCTTTCCGAAATAAAAAAAATATTATTTATGTATATTTTTACTTACCACTTCTTATGCATTATACAAAAATATGCCACAATTAAAGTTCGATTCTGCACTTTTTTGTGCATCATGTACTAGTTCATTAAAACATTTTTTTATACGTGGTAGAGCCATGCTGCAGTTATATTAGTAGCATAGTTGTAGCACGAATAGGCCGGCTCGACCGGGGAAGGACCACGCTCTCACAGAATACCAGCGTGAAATTATGCTAACGTGAAACATTAAGCTATTTAATGTTTCTGTGTTTCGTATGGTGAGTGTAGAGAACCGGAGAGCCTTTTAGCTGGAAACGAGGCGTTCCATCTTAGTCCTAACGGGTGACACGCATTTTTGCATTTTGATTTGTAATCGAGGATAGATGTAGATGTCTATGGGCCGCAGCAACCACCACAGGTGGACTGCATGCTCGTTTGTCACCCTATCCTATAGAAAAAAACATACAAAATAAAGAGGTGTATTCATTTCAACGATGAGAGCCGTGATGGCTCAGAAGAGCCGTGGTAGCTCAGATGGTTAGCTCTCGCTGTAAATTTCACAGTACGCTAGCAAGCCGGGTTCGATCCCCGCTAGCAATAATGAAATTGTTAATTGCAATTTTAAGTGCTGATCTACCACGTGCTCGGCGGTGAAGAAAGACATTGTGATGAAACCTGCACGTCTGTGAAATAAGAAAAAAAAATATTTCGAAGACATGTGAAGTTCGCAAACACGCATTGGGGCAGCGCGACGGAAACTTCTTTGCCTTTGCCCAGCTGTGGGGCGTAAAAAGGCTGTAACTTAACTAACTTAAGTATTCATTTCGACGATGAGAGAGCCCTGGTAGCTCAGATTGTTAGCTCTCGCATTAAATTTCACAGTACGCTAGCACACCGGGTTCGATCCCCGCCGGCATCAATGAAATTATTAATTGCAATTTTAAGAGCTGATTTACCTTTGCTCGGCGGTGAAGAAAAACATCATGAGGAAGTCTGACTGTCTGAGAAATAAAAAAAAATATTTCCAAGGCATGTGCAGTTCGCCAACACACATATGGGCAGCGCGTTGGATACTTCTTTGCCGTAAAACCCTTTCAGAAGTGGGGGAAGGCCCAGCAGTGGGACGGAAATAGGCTGTGTAACTTAACTAACTTAACAATTTTGACGATGATAGTCTGAAATAATTAGCTGAACAAATTATAGCTAGGCAACAATAAAAACTAAATGGATGGATGGACATAAGTATAAAATTGAATAAATATATAACATAGGTACTTATTTCCTTAAAAGGCTCCTGGTACTTGTTGGATTTACTGTATCTACAGTACAATTCATTTACGAATGGTACTGTAGGTAGCAGCAATCTTGCTCTAGGTTGAAACATAACGCAACGTTACACGATTTGCAAAGTACATACAGATAAAATGTACATTAAAAAAACCAGTATAAGAAATATGTGTCTGAGGTGAAAAATTTCAAATATTAAATATTAAAAAATATTAAAATAAAAGTATTAAAAAGCATATTATGTAAATATTATCTAACTTTCTGTTTTAATAAATTGTTTAAAAAATTCCGAAGTCTTGTGTTAACATACATGACATATCCAAATGCCACATTCAATTTTTTATAAATCATCGAATAATCGTGGAGTCAACCAAGCTCCATTTCTCTGCTCGAGGGCGCTAGATTCTTTACCATTCTAACCATTCAACCGAATTTGAACTTGATGCAGTATGGCAAACTTTAGTTCCTTTTTTCGCCACCCGCAAAACAGAGAACTAGAATTCACTTCTACGGACGTCTCAAAAATGGACACTATTGCACCTATTGCGTATATACATTAAAATTTTGAAAATATTGCACTTTATCCACGTTTTTATGTATTAAAACTGTAAACGATGAACAATTATACATATTTTAACACAAAACTGAGAGTCAACACTAAAATTTTACGTACATTTCAAGTCAACTTTCCTCAACCAGCATGTTAGTTTTAAGATAGCAGTTTGCTTCATACATATTAAAAAACGATTTTACACGTACTTGATAAGATAAAACACAAAATGAGATTACAAATAAGAAGATTACTTACCCAGACATTGTTTTAACACAATTCACCACACAATAAATATAAATTAATACAAAATAATTACAAACAACTTCGTTGTTAGCGCGCGTCAATCACACTAATGGCTGACTCAAGGAACGGACGACATTTAAGAATGATTTAAATAAAATATACTACTAAAGTGTATAAGCTGTGGGGTTTTTATGCTAGCCTTTTTTATCCTGTACACATTGACATATGGTAGAATGAGTTAGAAATAGCGCATAATGCTTTGTTTCTTCATTAAAAGAGCGGGTAAAAATTGTCTAACACTTGGACGCCCGCAGTCAACGGAGATATTTTCGTGTCCAAGTCTTGGACATCCGCAGTTGAGAGGATAATCGCGTATAGTGAATTTCGAGGTAAATTATTATATGTAAACGTTTTTGAATCGTCGTAATGAAACATATTTCCTAAAGAAAATATCTTCACAATTAATTTGATGTAAAATAACATTAGAAATAACGTATAAAAACAGAAAAATTATCAAATTTTTGATCGAGTTCCTAACCAGTACACAAACAAAAATGGCGAAATATCATTTTCAGATTTTTTTCTATATTCTATATAGTTATTTGTTACAGAGTACACAGATAAAATTCACTCTCACAGATGACAAATTTCAAACACCACAATCTCCAATTTTTTACTCTGCTATCTTCAGCGCTGTACACGAACGGAACGATGTCGTTGAGAGCTCACATGGTTAGCAATCGTTATAGGTATCACAGTACGGGAGCAACCCGGGTTCGATCCCCACTGGCACCAATGAAATTTTTGCGTGCTGATTTAGCTATCAGTTGGAAAGTCTGTTTTCCTGGGCCGTTTTGTTTTGTTACACTGACATCTCGCAAGTCACCTAGGGACCTAGGAGGTTGTCGGTTGCTTATTTTTTATTTTTCTTTAAAATTTTCGTCGGTAAAATAACATATTTATAAAAGTAAAAAAAAGTAAAGTTACAGCCTATATACGTTCCACTGCTGGGCACAGGCCTCCTCTAATTTCTGAGAGGGTTTTAAGGCAAGGAAATGTCCACCACGCTGCCTCAATGCGTGTTGACGAACTTCACATTTCTTCGAAATATATATTTTTTAATTACTCAGACATGCGCTACCAGCATGCGACGACGCGGCCCGCGCCTTGCTGCCACTTGGGTTTGCCGCGCTTTGTCTCGTCACAGAGTGGTGAAATCACAGTAATATAGGTATTTTATAAACAGCACCTGTCTAATATTATGAAATATGTAGATAAAACTTAAAACTTACCTTGATAAATGTATACCCTTTTGTTTGTAATATTTTTTTAGACCTCTCTTCAATCGTTTCTGCTTATTCCCCATGTTTTACTAACTAAACTTAAACAATAATAAAACTGTACAATTAATATAACTATAAAACACTACTATTAAACAAGAATCAGAAAAAACCTACTCCACTATTAACAAAATTAAATTTTTCAGTAATATTTTACGATTTTATTTCGTAGTGCTGAGCTCTCGCAACGCGGCGTACGTCCACCTAGCAACACGATGCGCCCCGCACTGAATTCGTGGACGAATGCGGGGGTGATATAGACGCAGTATTTAATCGGGACGCATTTTTAATTTATTATCATAAAAATAATACATATTTCTAAAAAGTAACCAAACCAAATTATTTTATTTTGTATTGCAAAGCAGTAGATATTTTTTTTTATATTCCTTTGATAAACAATGAAGGAGTAAAGTGGCTTCATCTCAACGATTTGGAAGTGATTTGTGTATTTTTTTTATTTATTATGTGACACCGATAGAAAAATTATGGCTAAACCAAATTACGTATCAGATCATGTAGATTACTAGCTATTTTTTTTTCATATGTAATTTCTCTGTAAGTGTCGACGAAAAATTGGTTCATCTGCACGCTTTTTTCAAGCTTTTTGCGAGAGAGCAGCCTTAATAATAAATGCACTTTGTTCATTCATATTCAAAATTTCAAAACTCTTCGACAAAGACATCAAAGACTGAGGAAAAGAAACGACGTTAGACCATCGTTAGACAATGCACGGCCTTCAAGCCACACCTCCGTGCCCGTCGGAGAGCGTGAGGTTTTTTTCGTTACGAAATTTCTGGATTTTCCCGCACTCAAGGCCCGCGATAGAAGCTATGCAATAGCTTAAAAATCATCATCTATACCTTAATATTATGAAGAAGAAAGATTTTTTGTTTGTTTGATTGTTTATACCAAATAAGCTCCAAAACTACTAGACCGATTTTAATATTTTTTACCAATAGAAAGCTAAACTATCACAAAGTAACATAGGCTATAATTTATTTTCAAAAAAAATTGTAGATATTTAAGAAAATTGTAACCCAAAGTAGCAAAATTTTGCCTATCAAATTCATTATTTGGCGTGCGCTGAGAAAACTTGGTGATACATAGAAATTATGTGCTACATGATTAAAGTACTCATTATTACCTTCCAAAAAGTAAGTATTCCGCGTAAGGAATATATCTAACTTCATAATTAAGTCAATAGTAGCTCTAGTGTTCTAAAATTTAATTAGCTCACCGGCCGAAACAAAAGTCGGTTACAGTCGTATCGTAAAGTAAAAGAAGTATCAATTCTTATTCAAATAAATAGTTTTATCATAATGAAAGAGTTAAGAAACAATTTTTAAAGAGCATATTCTATAAAGTTGGAAATTTTAATATATCTAAACTTTGAGCAAAAAAAATCGATTAAAGATAATAATTGTTCATATTTTGTGGCAGACTGCGCAAAAATGATATATGATATCGCTTTCGTATGTATAAAAGGTTGATAGAAAATTCATCATGGATCATTATCTTTAAAACAGAAAAATACCGCGTTTTGGGGCACTTTCTGGGGCATTCATCCGGGAGGGGGAGAGAGAGTGGATAAAATTTAACTTTGCTGTATAACATACATATGCCGATAGAATAAAAGTACTACAATAATTTTGCAATTTTTAACCAAAATGATTGAACTAAATGAGCGAGGTGTCATGTCATGTCGCACGGCGCAGATATACGTGATATACGCGAATGAAGTCGCGGGGAAAAGCTAGTATGACAATATTTTAAACTTGATTGCACGTGCTATTAATATTTAATTTTTACTTCATGTACCTTTTTAAGGTATTTAGTATGACAGCAGTTAGCGCTATAGACTCTAATCAACTATAGACAATTTTATTTTATTTAAACGCACCATTATTTAATTAGTAATGCGTAGCCTAATATTGCAATATATTGAATAAAACTATATTTACGGATTTTATCGCGTTTGATTAACTATTTTAACTAATTTTTGATTCCCGACGTTTCTGGTGCTTTATAGTACCCATGGTCACGGGGGGGGGGGGGACTGAGATGTTTGACGTCCCAATGTCATAGTTAGCCCGGCTACCTTCAGTTTTTGAATATTAATGAATATTAATTTTTGGTCCGATCTACGCAGAACCAACTTACAGTATCTTGAAGTCTTACAGTGGTATGCTTGGGCTTGGGTTTATAATTTTGTTAATGTAATCCCAAGCAGATGGCAGCACCCATCCATCATCTCTATTGAAATTAGGATTTTTTTTATTTCAATAGCCTCGCGTAGTAATCGGTGTTCTTTTGTGAGGATTTGTGGTTTATTAAATCTGATGTAATGCTGGGGACGATCTTGAACATGTTTACAGACTGCAGACTTCCCGGAGCGTCGGTGCTTCACGTCAGCTATATTTTCTTTCACGGGGGTTTTTGTAGATCTTTTTGTTTGACCTATGTAGATCCTATGAACCTATGTAAGATCTATAAAAACCCGCGTGAAAGAACATATAGCTGACGAGAAGCACCGACGCTCCGGGAAGTCTGCACTCTGTGAACATGTTCGAAATCTTTTTGTTTGACCTATGTAGATCCTATGTACAATTGTAAGATCTGTGAAATCCCGCGTGAAAGTACACTAATGGCTATGAGGAGCCAATTACATGGTTTGAGTAATTCCATATAGTTCCTCAAGGGTGACAACGCATCAGTAGCTCTTTTATGAGAAAAAAATTCTTTCACAATAGGATTTTCTTTTGTAACTGGATTCGAAACCGCGGCTCTGAAGATCCGTAACCAAACGCTTGTCCACTGCACTACCGGGCCGGCAAACTGTTTGAAATTGATTACAGAAGTCTATGTGCCAGGCACTACCTACTCTTCACGTGAACTGTAAAGTCGTTTGTCACTTCAATGATATAAAAAATATGCAGGAATGGCAGAAAGGTTTTACTATTTATCATTTCAACTAACAAGCACAAAATAATGCAGTAATAAAGGATTTATTTTGTGTAACAAGTTACAACAGTTTGACAAAAAAAAACTTTGTAGCAAAGGGTTCATTGGAAGCAATGCTTACATTGTATAGATATCCGTTTACCGTTAACCCATTTAACTTGTTATACTTCAACTCAATAAACCAGCACTCAAGATACTCTTAGGAATACATCACTGTTACGGTAGTTATGAGAACAAGGAAAATTAACCTTTTTACGTTCAAACCAGAATTTCATTTCACCGTTTCATCTTAGACTAGAAGAACTTTATTTCGAAACGGTAGTAAATTGGAAAATTTGCCATTTGGCAAACGGAATTATATGTCGTAGAATTAAGAGATTTTACCAATTTATTTCATTTCTTTGGTAACCGTTTTAGACAGTCGCTACATTGCTAGTTCCTTCGAATACTCCTGAAAGTAGTCTGCAAAAGACATTTTACTGTGCTGCAAATGTAAGCGCAAACAAGGAGACTCATATATCATCAGAGATTTGAGATCTCAGGACTTGTGTTTGTAACATTATTTTTATTGCTCAATAGTATTCGTTTCTACTAAATGAATAAAAAAATGTACGAAATAATTACTTCTCTTCAAGTTAGTAGTAGTAGAACTCAACTACCCCCACCCCCCTAGTCTATAGCCGTAGCTACGACTTGCTAAGTCGTTCGTTACGCGTATAGCAAACAATTGGAAACCTTTCCAAGCGATTACAATGTGGTTGTCTGCAAGACAAGAGTGAAGTGAGTTTTGTTAAGCTAAGCGCTTTGCGATCTTAGTAATATAGTATTTTTTTATATGATAAGGGTGACAAACGAGCACCTCGTCCACCTAATGGAAAGTGGATGCTAGCCTACAGATATCTACATCTATCTTCGATTAAGATTGAAAATTCAGATGCAAAAAACCCTGAGGACAAAGATAGAATGCCTCGTTTCCAGCAAAAAGGGTCGCCGGTTCACCATACGAAACACAGCAGCATTAAGCTGCTATTTTACGATGGTGTTCTGTGTGATTGCTTTTCTACGGTCGAGCCAACCCATTTGTGTTACCACCATAAAGGCTGCAGCATGGGTCGATTATGCTTTCTATTCGTTAATATAGAAGTCTAAAACTGACTTACGATAGTGAAAAAATCACTATTACATACAAGAAGTTATTAAAGATGTATTACATTATATACATAATAGATATAATACAGCTGTGTGATACAAATATATTACCTTATACCAGTACCTTGGTTAATAAAAAATCATAAAGACGAAGCGAAACCCTTCATTAAATAAACAGTTTAAAATCTTCAGCAGTCAAAAAATAAAGACTGTATTTCTTTGAATTTATTCTGTAGAAAAAAATTATAGAAACAGTCTGCGTTCTTGGTACCATACCGCGGGGAGTAGAACTGTATTATAATTTAAATTTCTAGTTTTAGTTTTTTTATTATGGTTTTTACAATGTTCTTAAAAACTACTAGTTTAAATTTTAATACTAATAAATAATTATAAAACATATAAAACTTTTCCAACTTATTGGCCGAAGAACTATCTCAACCAAAGACTAAAAACCTTGCGTTATTATAAATATATTACAATTATTATATTTTTTATCAATACCATGGTTTTTCGGTTACTTTTTTACTAAGATCGTAACGTGACTAAACAATTTCGGTCGTTTTTAACTACGTAGTGCACTCTAAGGAGAACTGGTAATTGAACGTCGAAAAATCGTTAATTTAAATGAAATTAAAATGCCAAGAGTCAAGCACCGTCTTGGAATGACAATTGCTCAAGCAAATGAATATTTGATCTATTTTCAGTATTGTTAGTGCTGTCGACAAGTTGGCCTTTACAGCTTCTCGGACTCAAGGCTGAAAGAATGAAAACTTTCATATCTACTAAATAAAACGATCACATAAAAGACTAAAAGGTAAAAGCATATAAGATACTAGCTGTACCCCGCGGTTTCACCCGCGTATATCACGCGTCTCTGCCGCGCGACATGATATGACACCTCGCTCATTTAGTTCAATCATTTTAGCTAGAAAATTAGCAAAATTAATGGAGTACTTTTATCTATCGGCATATACTATACACGTTATACAGAAAATTTAAATTTTATCCACTCACCCTCCCCCCCCCCTCCCCTATAATTTAGCTTTCTATTGGTAAAAATTGATTAAAATCGATCGAGTACTTTCGGACTTATTTGGTACAAACTAACAAAAACATCTTTCCTCTTTATAATATTATATAATATATAAGTATAGATAATGATTTTTTTTATTTTTTTACGTATCTTTTGTTTTTTTTTGTTCTTTTTTAATATTTGATTATTTTATTTTTATTTCTAATATCACACCCCAGTGACACCCGCATCGCATGGTGCTGGCAGTGTACGCGATATAAGGATTTTTCGACGTTACTATTGAATATTTTAACATGGAAAAGTAGTTATTGTGAGATAACTATAATAGTTAGACGTATGGTATTGCAGACTTTTATGTAGATATTGATGTCCTCCATAAAACTGTAGCACATCACTTTGCTCTATTGTCTATAGTTTTCGCAGCGTACGCGATATTAGGTTTTTTTTTGGTATTTTTTTCACACCTTGGGTTACATTAACGAAGTTTTCATACGGATCCCTAAATTTTTGAAAACGTTCTATAGCCTATGTTCATCAGGAATAATGTAGGATTCTAATGGTGAAAGAATTTTTTAAATCGGTTCAGTAGTTTCAGAGCCTATTCAATTCAAACAAACAAACAAACAAACAAATCTTTCCTCTTTATAATATTAGTGTAGATAATACCGGATGAATGACTAAGAACAAGGTCTATGTGGAAGTGATTACCTGATTTAGATATAGATATAAAGATTCTGCTACTGTGCTTACCAATCTGCCGAGCGTGTTGCCTTACAAGGAAAATTCTGACAAATTAAATAAGTTTATGACCAGAAAGGCTTTAGGGATTGGGCGCTTGTGCCGTCTTGTTATGCTTTTCAGCTAAGGAATAGCTTTATCAGGAAAATTATATTTCTGTGAAATTAAAAAATAATTTGAAGTAATTCGCCAATATACCTAGCTCAGATTTGTGACTTGGTAGAGCCACACTGTAGCCATATTATGGTTGCAGTACAAATGGTTCAACTCAACCGAGGGTGGCCTACGCTCTCACAGAATGCCAAAGTGAAATCCTTCCATAATACTGCTGTGTTTCGTATGGTGTGTGTATTGAGTTGTACAACACTAGAGGAGCATACCAGATTACTGCGCGTCGAAAAAAGTGTAATATATATATATATATATATATATATATATATATATATATATATATATATATATATATATATATATATATATATATATATATATATATCAATGGGTGCGTGTAGATAAACGGAGACCTTTTTAATGTAGTTTTGTTAACGTAGTATTCTGTATTGGTTCTTAGGACTTCTTAGGGTGACAACACATCTCCATTTTGATTCTTAATCGAGATTAAATGTAGATGTTTATGAGTCACAATATCCACATTTACCATCAGGTGGGAGTGTTCTCATTTGTCACCCCTATTGAGTTAAAAATACTCCGACTCTCTCTCAGGAAAGATTCAAGGTTTATGATATTAAGAAAATTGAAGAAATCTTTCTTATTTTTTGCTAAGTGAAACACACTCTCCAATTTCCCAATTTTTATCACATATCAGTTGCACTGGATTCGAGCAAAGTAAAGCGTGTTAGTTACTTTATGCTAAAAGAAAATCACCGTTGTTGAGAATGGAAGATGTGAATAATAACAAGTTCTAAATTAAAAGGCTTCAAAATATTTCAAAGTAAAATTTAAATCAGTTGAAAGAAAATGAAAACCATTTCCGAAGGCATTGAAACCATTTTACAGAACAGTGCAATAAACTCTCTGTGCGAATTATAAGTTAAATTTCATATAACTCGCACAGAGAGTATTATTATTACGAATACATTATCGATCATATTTAATGACTTTTATCCATTTATGAGCAGTGGACACGTTTTCATCGCTACCAAATTGCAGTAACATTAAACTTTTTAATCGTTTTTTATCGCGATAGTAAAACACATATTGTGTTTTTTTGTTATATTTACTATGTTCTTGTGTTGCGTAAAAATCAGTAATTCACTTAACAACAAAATTGACTTTTTCAGCATTGTATTGAATATGATTTTGCGAGTTTTTATTTTCTACGCATACTGTGGAACTCTCCTGATCTCACGTACATTGACAACTGTCAATGTACGTGATTTGTTTTTCACCGAGTTACTTGGTCTGCATTTTATGCCATTTACCACTTTAAAAATTGGTTTTAAGCAATTTAATGGCTTTTAAACGTTTAAATATCAATTATAATTCGTAAATGTGTCGATACGCAAACAAAAAAAAATTAAAAATAATATAAATTTTTAATTATTATCAGAATTTTAAAAATAATATAATTTAAACAAAACTACAACACGCATTGATCCATGGACATGTCATTATCCTGATAAATATTTTATTTTATTCTGGTGATCTTCATCAGGATACTAGGATTAATTTAGAATTATTGTATTGCCATCGACCCTTGATACGAGCGTAAATTTTCAAGTCAATCGGCCGTCTACAAGTTGGTGAAAATTACATTGAAAGTCTTCATTACCTAGATAAATAGATAAAGATAAATAGATAACATTATACAGTCTTAATCTCAAAATAAAATAAAATTCAGTCAAGAATTCTGTTACGCTATAGTATGCTTTGACTGTCAAGAAGCTACGAAGCCTTTTTTTAAATATCGATAGCGGCAATTCTTTCCAACTTTTTGGTATTTTATCATATATAACTGGAGCCATGCGTAAAATGGAAAGAATGGGGTAATGTTTTGCGGTGAACTGGTGCCTAAACTAGGGTACCCTTGTATATCAGGACTCCAGATCGCTCACTCACTTACTACTTCCGAGTTTATCGGAATACGGGCGCGTGTGCGTGTACGTGTACGTGTGCTTTTCCGTGCGTGTGTGTGTGTGTGTGTGTGTGTGTGTGTGTGTTTGTGTGTGTGTGTGTGTGTGTGTGTGTGTGTGTGTGTGTGTGTGTACAATCTTACGTTTTTGTGGTTAGTGTTAACAATCTTATGGTCATAGGTTAATTCGTTATGCTTGCGTAATGTTAGTTTAGTTGTCTTACGATTAAGGCCAGATCGATTGAGCTACGGCATAATAAGCCGTCTTCAGTGTTAATTTGAGTACATTTCAAAGTTTTCTATAAATCCATATCAGCTTACGTGTTTTTACATATAGAAGATGCAGTTGTGTATTCCACGATAGTGTTTCGTTGAGTTGAATACCAAGATATTTAATATAACGCGTTTTTTGCAATGGTAGACAGGACAAGCTGAAGAATTTACGTTCTTACAAATATGCATTTTTAGAATTAAGTTATTGATGTTTGGCTATGTCGATTTATTTATAACATGACACATGGAAAATACCGCTCAGGCGCGAAAAAATACCATTTTATTATTACATTTTAATATTCTTAGATGCAATTTTAGAACTTAGTAATCAACTAGTTCTTTGTTGATAGTCAAAAATAAAATTACTATTATTATACTCCGTGATTTCTTCTGATAATTTAGTAATATCTTCCAAAGCTCAATTTGATACAATTTCAGAGGAGAAATAACCAACAAGAAAACTGCATTGCAGACTATTTTTTCCTTATTGCATGACTGACTGCATTTTTTGTGCGTGTTTTAATTCCATTAATGGAAAGATTTAAGACCTAGCTGCCACTTCAAGACACAAATATTTATTAAATTATTTACAAGCATGACAAATAAATATTCATTTCTGGGCTGGGGCTCCCCAGTACCAGCTCGTTCCACTTGACCGCATCCAGCGCAGAGCGGCTTGAATCGTCGACGAACGAGTGCTTTCCGATCGGCTCGATTCACTGGCACTGCGAAGAGATGTTGCATCTCTTTGCATTTTCTTTCGCATATACCATGCAGAGTGCTCTGAGGAATAGTTCGGATTAATCCCAGCCGCCAAATTTCGTGAACGCACTACGCGTAAACGTCCCGATATCATCCACACCATCTGAATGCTTGATCTTTTATATTAAGATATGAAGAATGCTCGGTCCACCACTGTACGTTTCAAGAGGAGTTTTCTTCCGCGTACAACCTCTCTGTGGAATAGTTTACCACCAGTGATTTTTCCGGACCGATACGACTTTGGGACCTTCAAGAAAAGAGCGTACTACTTTCTAAAGGGCTGGCAACGCACCTGCAATTCCCCTGGTGTTGCGGTTGATCATGGGCAGCGGTAGTCACTTAACATCAGGTGAGCCGCATGCTCGCTTGCCCCCTCTTCTATAAAAAAAAAAACAAATAAATCCTTAATGCAAAATTTATATTTTATTTATTAAATTACTAGTGGCTTGCCACCGCTTCATCTGGATAGAATTTAAAATAAACTAACTTGTTTTAGATAACCATCAAAGATAATTTATTCATAAATTTTTCGATTTCTCAAAAATAAATCTCCATGTCTTTCGGATCAAATGTATCCTATATCACTCCAGCTCTCTGACTGTTCGTCAAGTTCAGGATATAGATTTATAAACTACTCAAAATGTATAGTCATCAAGCACATTATAGTACTAGTTTATTTTATTTTATTCTTAGATGTTGTTCATCAAAATAAGAGCGTGCATAAAAGGCTTTAAATAGGAAACTAAAAGAGTGCTAAATTAAATAACAATAAAAATATCAAAAAACATTCCATAAAGTTACACTAATCTCGTGAACCTCATAGCATTAATCGCGATAGAGCATTAGCAATCGGAGTGGTATATTAAATATAAGTCACCACAAGTGAGACTGTAGAATCTTATTCAACTATCATCTGTGGAATAAGGCTCCATAATCTTGGAAGATAACAAAAACTCTTATTCTGTGTTCAAATTTAAGGGGAAGTCACTGCAAGCTTGTCTTCTAAATAAATCCAACGCATGTTTAAAGTAAAAAAGTAAAGTTACAGCCTATACACATCCCATTGTTGGTCACAGGCCTCCCCTCATTTTCGATAGGGTTTTAGGGCAAGGAAGTGTCCGTCGCGCTAACATAATGCGTGTTGGCGAACTTCACATGTCTTCGAAATATTTTTTCCCTATTCCTCAGACATGCCGGTTTCCTCACGATGTTTTCCTTCACCACCGAGCACGTGGTAAAACAGCACTTAAAATTTTTACAATTTCATTGGTGCCGGCGGGGAACGAACCTGGGTTACCCGCGTTCTGTTGTATTTAAAGCGAGCGTTAACTATCTGAGCTACCACGGCTCACAACGCATGCTTAATACGATTAAAATCGGAGGAACAAGGAGGCCACTACAACAGAGTGATCTTATATCTAACCGCTGAATATATTGATGACCAGCCTTACGGTACGTGCACGCGCGTCATCATGCATGAACAAGAAATTTTAGCTGACCTGCTGTTTGTAAGTATTGCACAACCCATGTGATAAAGTTAAGGATAAAGTAACGACGTAACCAAAAGCTTAGCAACTGCTACAATATATAAAAAGTATGATAGACGAGCACACAGCACATTCAGGATGGTAAGTTGATACTGTAACTCATAGATAGTTACATTTATCTTCGATTATCTTCGATCAAAATACAGATGCGTTGTCAGCCCTAATAACTGAGATGGAATGCCTCGTTTCCAGTAAAAGGGTCTGTGCTTCTTCACACTCACCATACAAAACACAGCAGCACTAAGCTGCTATTTTACGACGGTAAGAGCGAGGTCCTTTCCCGGTCGAGCCGACCCATTCGTGCTACTCCCATAGTAGATCCATCTACCACGTATGATTACTCTTCAAAAATACCTTGGAAATTATTTATTACTTGTTTAATCGCAATATTATCATTATCCACAAGTTTCACTACATTACGTTCCAGTTAGGCTCTTAAATTTTTCGTCTTATTTTCTTAATGAATTTATTATTTCTAAGTAAAGTTATGACTATTACTTTTGCTAAATTTAATGCCTTACAGACACATAAATTTTTATATGTTTGCGATCATAACATTGCCAGTTAATGAACTTACGAAGTTAACTGCATGGTTAACAATGTATTATGCATATAATGCGCTCTATATTCTATTATGAGTATATTTTTATTCTGAATAAGCATATCTTTGTCTGAAAGTCACATGTAATTAAAACAAAACAAAAGATGTTTACGTTTAGAAAACTATAAAACTATGCGTTATCTTCTATATTTACAAGTAACCCGAATGCATGCATATGTACTGTACTATATACCGAATAAAAATTGTTGAGATCGGCTAGATGCTATCATCTAGCCGACCACAACAACTTTTATTCGGTAGTAGTAAAATATTTGATGTGAAGTTGACAGCAAATTCACATCAAATATATTTTTACGTGTATCTACACTACTAAGACTCCTAACCGAAACCAATACGCCACCACTGGATATAACGAGCAGCGATAAAATCGGAGATGGTCAGATATACATGTATATTGTGATTGCTCACATAAAGGCATGGCTATCTAAAATGGATTCATCATTTTTTCGTTTGATAATATTGAATAAATACTAATAAATCTGCCATTGATCCGGAACATTGTCCTATTCAACCAATTTATTGATTCGAAGGTCGCATTGGTCACAATTATAGTAGTATAGAATAGTAGTATTAGAACCGTTAGTAGAGATAATAAATCAGAGATACACGTTACAAATAGTTTATGGGGTTTATGCCAATTTATAATGCATGCTCATATTGTTGGTAGGTTGAATTGAACGCATATTTACAAAATCTAGGTATACACGAGTATATTTACGTTTCAGATATGATAAGTAACTTCGTAAACACTCAGACATGATTTGTAATCTGAAGTTTAATATAAAGGGTTGTTTGTAAGGTCACTTTACAAAAGAAAATCTAGGTTTAATCAGTGGTGATTTTATGTACATTTATAAAGAAAACGTACAAGAGTTTGGGTGAAGCAACAGCTAGAAAAACGGCCGTGATATGGCTATGTAAATTTACTAACGAATTTGTCAATCCATATTTTAGTAATTTGTTAATTTTTGTAAAAATGAGTTTTTTAAAGAATTTTTTGATTATAAATACGTGCATTATACATGCGTTAGCGCTTTCAATGGTAATTGAGGTGCAATATATCAGATACATCTGTTCTTTACGCACACACGAACATTTGGCGTTCGAATATGTCTGCCCCGAACCGATCTGTTGGTTTTGAGCACAGGCAGAGGGCAGGCTTTGTGCAGGTTGCATGTGCAGATCTATCCGCAGGAAACGTCTGGCAGATTGTTCGGTTAAATATGTACGTATAGCTAGCTATAGCTAGGATCCTGGTCCTTGAGTTAGACATTTTGTTTTTTAGCTAGCCAGTTATATCTTTATTTATCTTATTCTCATTTCTTTTTGGTATAGAACTGGACAAATCAATAAAACTTAGCTGAAAATTTTCAATAGCAACTTTACGCAAAATCGATCTGTGAAGCAATTCAGAATATGCAGATAAAATTAATTACGGCTCTATAATACGGGTACATCCTGCCAATCTATACAGGATCAACAGCAATGTTAAAAAAAAGAAAAATGGAAAATAAAAAATAAAAATATATATAAAAAACAAGAACTTAAATAAATAAAAAACATGTCAAGCTACCATGTAATATTTACTTTACAGACTGGCTGGTATAAATGTTCACATTTTACGTTTATAAGTACAGCGAAATTGTAAAATACACATACGTCTAGAATAACGCTCGTCTTGTAGTGTGAAAATTATGCTAACGGTGTATAGTTATGCATTACTTCACGGGATTTGTAATCCTACAAAGAAATTAACATACACTAATAATACAAATTAGATAATATTTGTTACGTGACTAATAGCACCTAATAGCGCTAATAGCGCGTATACTAAGAGAATATAAAATAGCGTACGATATCGTTGTCGTTTAATTAACCTTTAAGTTAATTTAAAATAATGTGCATGTATTAAACTTTTTTGTGTCTATTACCACAATTTTCCAAGCTTTCTCACATTTATAAGCGAGTAACGAGGTTGAGAAGCATTATACTGTACTACTTGTTGCATATTATTTTCATATAAGATGGTATAGGAAAAAAATAGTTAATTATTACTGTGCACTTGTGGTGCTTTCAATAAATGTACATGACACAATTTTAATGCTTGAAATCTTATTTATAACTTTTTATTTAGTTGTTACCGTATATTTATTTTTTACTCGAATAACCAACAAATACTTTATCTGGCACTGTAAGTTGAATTTCTTATGTATAAATTTTATTCTTTCATTCATTTTGAATGTTTCAAATAATCATGATGGCTTCCTTACACGCTTACTACCAAAATGTTAGGGGCCTTAGCTCATGAGTTTTATCGTAATATTGCAATTAACAACTATGATCTGATCTCATTAACTGAGACCTGGTTATTGGATGGCATATTTGATGCGGAATTATTCGATGATCGTTATTGTGTTTGGCGTCGCGATCATGATCTTAATCGTACTAAACAATCGCGAGGCGGTGGTGTGCTTACAGCGGTAAGCAAGAATATCGTAGCGGTAGACAAACCTGAGTAGTGTTCTTCAGCTGAAGATGTCTGGGTTTCATTGACGCTACCATGGCCTCGCTCTAAGCGCCACACAAAACTTAACATATTTACTGTTTACCTTTGTAATAGAAATATGGGTGCTTCCTTCTCTGATCAAGTTATTAACTTTTGCAATACATTAGAGTCACTTATATCAGCAAATCCTAATGACAAATTCTTCATTATAGGCGATTTTAATATGAGTTCTATTTTCTGGTCTAATACTCAAACAGGTCTTGAAGCTTGCAGTGCTAAAGGTGAACATGTGCAATATTTTATTGAAACTTTAAATTTCTGTAACTTGCAACAATTTAATGGAGCGTAAAACACTTATAACCGGTTACTTGATCTCGTTTTATCCAATGACTATGTAAAAGTTGAACACTGCCAAGACCCCTTAGTACCGGAAGACCAGCATCACAAAGCTTTATAAATTCGTGTTAACTTTGTCGAGCTTCAGTCCCTTCCATACTCTAAAAATGTTTCATTCTCTTACATTAAGGGCAATTATGGTATAATAAACTTAGAGATAGGTTCGACTAATTGGGACGAAATTCTTAGTAGTGGTAACGTTGATGATGCGGTCAATACTTTTTACAACATAACATATAATAGTCGTGATAAATATGTTCCCCCGTCATTTAAATACAAAAGAAAATATCAACCATGGTTTAACCATGCACCTAAAAATTAATTAATGAAAAAATAAGTATCGTAAGAAGTTTAAAGTGTACGGTAATTTAAGTGATAAAAACACATTTATCTTATTAAGAGAAAGAGTAAAGAGAATTGACAAGGATCTGTATGGCAAATACATTGGTAATGTTGAAGATAGCTTAAAAAGTCATTCTAAAATGTTTTGGTCCTATATCAGAAATAAAAAGAATAATATTTCATATCCTTCTTGTATGACATACTCTGGTATATCTGCTAATTCAGGAGACGATATTAGTAATCTCTATGCTCAATATTTTAATTCTAACTTCAATCAATCTAGTAACTCAACAGTAAACCTAAATAATATAGCTGCAATAATTTCTAATGATATCTCTTCATTCTAAATTAGTTTTTGTGAAGTAAAAAGGCTGCTAAAATCACTTGACTTAAACAAATCAGCTGGTCCTGACGGGCTTCCAGCTATTTTCCTAACTAAGTGTGCCGTAACTATATCTAAACCTTTATCATTTATTTTTAAAAGATCTATTTCTGAGGGTTCAATGCCCGCAAGTTGGAAATCCGCATTTATAACTCCCATTCATAAAAAAGGTGCTAAAAATGAAATTGAAAACTATTGTCCCATATCAAAATTAAGTCTAATCGCCAAAGTATTTGAAAGAAATGTATATAACCAGTTGTATCCTGCAATTAAACATACCTTTATACCTCTACAGCACGGTTTTCTTCAGAAAAGATCAACTACGTCTAATCTTTTGCTATTCACGGACTTTATTACTTATAACATGGATAAAGGAAACCAAATTGATGCCATTTTCACGGACTACAGTAAAGCATTCGATCGCATAGACCATTCTATACTTCTGCAAAAATTATCGACTGCTGGTATCAGAGGCGATCTGTTTAGATTGTTTACATCTTATATTTCTAACAGATCGCAAGCGGTAATTTTAAACGGATTTACATCTTGCTGGACGGGTGTCCCTTCTGGCGTTCCGCAAGGTTCGCTACTTGGCCCTCTGCTCTTTGTCATATTTATCAATGATATTGCTGAATGCTTCCAGAACTCCGAGTTTTTGCTTTTCGCGGATGACATGAAAGTTTTTAGAGTAGTCAACAACTCTTATGATTCTAATCTCCTTCAAAACGATCTTATTAACTTAGATAATTTTTGTATCCGTAACAAATTAGACTTGAATGTTTCGAAGTGTAATACTATGTCTTTCGGGCGGAAGCGTGATATACTTTATTTTTCTTACACACTTAAAGGTTTGACAAAATTACTAGATGTGATAAAATAAGGGACCTTGGAGTTACTATTGATACTAAGCTTTTGTTTGATCAGCATGTGGAAGATATCGTTAATAAAGCATATAAGGTTCTGGGTTTTATTTTAAGGTCTTGTTGCAAATTCCGTCAGTTAAAATCAATGAAAATATTGTTTTGTTCTCTTGTTCGTAGCCATCTCGAATATGCGTGTCAAGTATGGAATCCTCGATATAAAATATATATTAATAAAATCGAAGCGATTCAAAAAAAATCATTCGATATGTAGGTTCTAAATTTCATATATCCAAAGGAGGCTACGAATTGCAGTGTTCTCATCTTCATCTCCTCCCGCTGCAAACTAGGCGCTATACAGCTGACCTGGCCTTACTAAGTAAAATTGCTCAAGATCGTTTAGACTGCCCTGACTTATTAAAAAGATTACATATCTCAGTTCCCTCTCGTTCACTGCCTTATTACAATCCCTTACATGTTTCTTTATGTAGATCAAATTACAGGCGAAACTCATTCTTCTTAAGAGCATGTAACTCATTTAATAAATGTTCTAAGGACTGTGATAAGGCTGACCTCTTTTCTACTAGTGGTACTACTATCTGCAAATTGATAACATCTGAATTCAGTAGCAATTTACTCTTGAACTCTTAAACCTAATCCACATCAATTTATAAATTATATGTACTTATATATGTTTTATGGATAAAGTAGCTCTAGTGATCAAAAGTAGATTCCATATAACTTAAGATAAGCTCCTGTCCTTTATAAGCTACCACACCATCTTAGTCAAATAATAACAATTTCAAAAGTCAAAACTCTCAGACAAATATGTTCTTAGATAAATATGGATAAATAGTAGGTATTTGTGTATTATATCAACTACAACCACGTCATCCACTACCATTTAATACACATATGCTCTTATTTTATTTAACGTGGGATGACGAAGTTTGTTAGCCCGCAAAACTTGCATAATTTAACAGGTTCTCAGGATCCCTGTCCGCGATATATGACACAATATTTAAACATTTGAAATGTTCGTATATGATTAATTGGACTAGGAAAGGGTTAAACCTATGATTTCAAATGACAGTGGTGTTAGTTTTTCTTTTATGCCCGGTTTACATTATTCCAGCCCAGCGATCGAATTCAGTGCTGGATTGCTTACTGGAAAAATGTAAACCGGCGCTGTAATGCACTAAATCCAGTTAGCATTCCAATCCAGTAACTGGATTGGCGGTCTACTATTGAATCCAGTGCGACCAATCCAGTGCAACTGGAATAATGTAGACGGCCAGTCCAGTGCCATTGCAGTGCTGTCACTATAGTGTTCACACTTCAACAGTTTCTAAATAACTGGGATAATGTAGACGTTACAGATCCATACATTTATATACGTTACAGGTTCAGCACTGGACTGGATTCGCGCTGAATCACTGGACTGGAATAATGTAAACCGGGCATTACTTATAAGCTAGTCCTTGAGTACGGTCCCACCTTGACAAGTGATAATGCGTTCGACTGCATTTTTCGACAACATTAAAGTTCACTAACTTAGCTTAATAAAAGCTTATACTCTTGCCATGGAGACACCTATACTGTAATTGGATGGGAAAACAAACAAGCCATTTGTTTTGAATGCGTGATTTGTCGATAACGGAGGAATGGAGACCATCTTAGAAATGTATCCGGTAAAATACGGAAAGGCTGGCTACTTTGCGCCTGTGCTCGAGATTAGTGAGATTAGTACTAACCATATTGGTGTCAAAAATTAGCCTATAGGCACGCCTTTTCTTTAAGAATAAAACTGCTAGGTGGCATTTTGTTATACCAGCACATAAATGGCAGCAATATTCATGATATCACAATCAGACTTGCACTTTATGTAGGGTAAGCAACTGTCCCAGCGTGAAGCATTGCCACACCTATGCAAGGACACCAAACTATCTTGCAGATGAATTTCACTGGACTCAATGAATTTCTCAAGGTTTACGTTTAAGGAAAAATAACACCCAGCAAGTTTATTTTTATAGTAAAAGGGTGACAAACGAGAACACAGTCCACCTGATTGTAAGTGGTTTCCGTAGCCGTGGACATGCGTGCCGATGCGTTGTCACCCCTGGGGATTAAAATAGAATGCCTCGTTTCCAGTAAAAAGGGTCCCTGGTTTCGTGCACAACACAGCAGCATTAAGCTACTATTTTACGCTAGATTCTTTAAGAACCCACGTTCTCCGGACCACTCCATTCACAGTTGAACCTACCTATTCGTGCTACATTAATAAGACGTACAAGACGACATGAATCTACCACGTACAAAGTCGGTGAATTCAATACTCAATAGCAAATATAGTAACATAAATTATTTAATTTGATCATGACCATCTAACTGCTCATAACCCATTCTCTGTTCTACCCAATGTTAGCTGGTAGGAAATGCCATATAGCATCAAATTCGCCTGTTTTACGGCCGAAATTCGATTCGCTAAAAGTTTTACAGAACTTTCAGCTGAATATTCGTATTCTAGTAATAGGCCGCAGCATCTACGAGTATTTACCAATAGGGAGATAGGTAGGCAGCGTACTCTGTGAACTTTATTCTATAAAATAAAAAAATATTTTTTTTGTCGATCATCACTTATTCAAATGTCAACTTCTGGATCATTTAGTTATTGTTTATAATTTTTTAAATTATTTTTGCCCTTTATAATTTGAGGGTTTATAAGATCAAAATTCGGATCGATTTGCAAGAATAATCATTATATAAAAGCGATAAATATGTTAAAAACCAATAATTTTGTGAGATTGCACTTACGTAATGAACCTTGAAAACCTTGAACTGAATTATTAGTAAGGTTCATTTGCATAAACCGAATATAAATTCAAAGATTTAACTAGGTTATGTTTGCGTTTTGATTTCATTGAATACGAGTTTCAAAATCCTGTGCATTCCATTTAATGTTCCAAGCGTTAACTCAACCAGTTGTCTTTAATGAATCAAAAATAAACATTCTGCAACGTATTTATTCACATCAAGTATGACGGCATTTACTCAAAAGCCTGTATTTATCTATGGTAATGATATTTCAAAATAATAAAGTTAAAATATCTATATATCGAAATATGGATATTTTACATAAAAATATCGATATACGTCGTCGACATGTTTAGTCGCGATATATCAATATTCGATATTTAAACAAACTATTTAAAGTAAACATAGTTTAATTTTTATCCCGTTTTCCCGAGAAATATTGGCATGGCCGGTGAATAAGGCATCACCAGTACTGTCGTCTACATAGCAATGAATGTTACCAGTTTTCAACATATCATTGATATGCGAATGAAACAGCGTGCAACCTTGTGGAACACCAGCGTTTATGGGCTTGTAATCAGAGCACGCACTGTCTATTACGACCTTGATGCTCCGATCAACAAGAAAACTGGTGATACAATTGCACAACTTCTTGGGAAGCCCATAGGAAGGGAGCTTCGAAAGAAGCGTTTTATGCCGGACCCGATTGAAGGCCATCGCTATATCCAAACTAACGACCAATTCCTCTCCCTTGGACTCTACTGCCTCCGCCCAACTATGAGTAAATATGAGTATGAGTAGACCAGAAGATCACCAGCTGATCGACCACGACGAAAACCGCATTGGCGGTTACTAATCAGCTGGTGATCCTCAAAGTACCTCATAATCTGGCAGTTTATAATAGACTCCATTATTTTGGAAAACAAGGAGATGATGACGATAGGTCTGTAGTTGGACTGGTCTGACCAGTCACCTTTTTTAGAGATTGGGTAGACCAAATATACCATGAATTCAAGACTACGCCTAGAGCTATTGGTTGTCTAGTGGTCGACATTCAACCGTAATTCATTAAACATTTGGTTTTGTGTATTAAGAGGATTGTGAAGCTGTAAATTTTCATACAAAAAGGGATAGCGTTTTTCCACCAGTAAACATAGTCTAATTTTCATAATTTTAGGAAATGTTGTATATATAACAAAAAACTAGGTCCGCACGTTTTAATTTTAAAGAAATATTACGTATATAAGTTATTAACATCTAAATATCTATATTTTTGACTTAAAAACTTCCTCGATCGTTTTTATTTTTTCTAGTTAAACTGAACCGATTTACCAAAAAAGAAAAACGTAAAGACTTATACTGAGGTGTACTGGATCTAATGATACCAAAATTATCTCATTTTGTAAAGGTTTAGGGGGGTAAAAATGTCAAAAAATGCCCGAAACAATATTTCAATGAAGAAATGTAGGCAATTGCTTCCAAGACTTGCAACTCTCTCTATCGCACGATATGGGTCGGGAGGCAGGGGCATACGCATACTGCTGTAGTTGTGGTTTGTTGTTATTAGATGTCGGAGATTTTATCGATATACATATATGTATAGATTTGACGGCTACGTGGCGCAGTAGCTCAGCAATGAGTTATAGCGCTGAGGGCCGCGGGTTCGAATCCCGCACGGCACAAATATTTGTATGACCTACAAGTAATTGTTCCGGGTCTGGATGTTTGTCCTTGTGCAATGTATGTATGTAAAAACTGCCTTCACGATACAGGAGATAGTCCTAGTGTAAAAAATAATAATTAAAAAAGATATTATTACAGCCTAGGGAGAAGAAAGTAATACCGAAAACCTACACAAATAATACTTCTTATGAAAAAACAATATCTGCGAATACCTTCATTACGTATTTATTCTTTTTATTTTAGACTCTTTATTGAATAAGGACTGTAACTTAAAAAGATTTTGAGATTAAACTTAATTAGATAGGTGAATAAATAAAAAAGTAACAACTTGTGGAAATTATTTTTTCATTACTACATATTACTTTACTCTTTCTCTCTTTAACTCTTTCTCAGGTTGCCACCTTTCTATGTACTCAGTTTGGTAGTAAACACTGAAAATAAAATGAGTTACATTTTGGTGGCATTTTTTGGTCCAACAGAAGTCATCATACTTAATTTTTCATACGCCAAAACATGTAGCGTCCATACTACGAAAAAACAAAATTGCCTACCCGTGATATGTAATTTTCCCTAGACCTGATAATAGTAAACATCTGTCTTTCTCCTCGTATCAAACAAAATTTGATATTTTTTCAGTTATGGCCTCCACAGGTGGCATATTAGAAGCAGAAATAGGACATTTGACTTCAATTAGAGAGTCATCTCCGATAAGTCCACCGATACTATTATATTGGTACTTGTGGAAAATTCTCGTATGGCCTACGATTCGTGTTGATTTCCATATTTGGTTGCCGTATTTCCTTTGAAATGAGTATACAGTAAGGGCGCAGTTTGAATTTTATATGCAGTTAGCCTTTTTCTCCGTTCAGTGTGCCACAAATCATTGTCTCTTCGACCTCTAGTAGCCAATGCTAATTCTTTTATTTTGTCCTCATTTTTTTGCAGAGAAGCCAAAAACTCTTCTTTCTTTTCTTAAAAACTTTATTCGCATTGATTTTTATGTCACTTTTGATGTTTTTAATTCTTTCCACGTCAGTGATGTCTTCGTTCTTCCAATGTTTCACGGCGCCAACTACTGCTTTTTTTATATAGAATAGGATGACAAACGAGCACACAGCCCACCTGATGGTAAGTGGTTACTGTGGCCCATAGACATCTACATCTATCCTCGATTACGAATCAAAATGCAGATGCGTTGTCATCCGTGAGGACCTAGGTGGAATGCCTCGTTTCCAGTAAAAAGGGTCTCCGGTTCTCTACACTCACAATACGAAACACAGCAGCATTAAGTTACTATTTGACGCTGGTATACTGTGAGAGCGTGGTCCTTCCCCGGTCGAGCCGACCCATTCGTGTTACAATTATACTACTGTTACGAGTTTGAGGTTCGTGACAATAAAAATTGCCGATAGAATTACCTAAATTAACACTTTAATTCACTTTACACTAATTAAAGTTAAAAACACTAATAATTAATCATACTGATTCACTTTGTTCCGCTCCGAAGCTTCGCTTGTGTCGCCAACTCCAATACTTCCCCGATCGCATCTTGCAGCGCCTATTTATATAAATTAGCAGCGAAATATCCAGAATATTCAAGTAAACACGCGCAAGGTACCGAGAGTTCGTGTTTCGACTTCAAGAAGTTTAGTTCTTCAGTTTGAGACTAGATGGCGCTAGTGACGTCGACTTGAGCGCGTAACACTGCCCCCTCCTAAGACATGCTCGTCCCGAGCACTATCGGCCCCATAATAACGCGCCAAGCGATGGACGATCTTAGGAGTCCCTCTTGCGCCTTTCTGTAACGGCTCCGTAATGTCAAGGGCTGTCCTATCCCGTGGTGCACCAACATTGTACAATTTCGGTGCTCCTCTACTACGTGTCTGAGGTCCTCGCACGGCCGCACAACTTGTACATGTACGACACCAAGCCTCGACATCGTCACGATAATGGACCCAGTAAAACTGCTCTCGGATCTTCAGTAGAGTTCGTTTAACTCCCAGATGGACTCTTGAACGACCATTATGGCACAGCTGTAGAACATTCGGCACAACCATTTGCAAACGACAGCTGTCTCCTCAACTACTGTCTCATTTACGGCACAGCACTTCATCCTGAATCAGCAAGCCGTCCCACTGGGCCCAATAGCCTCTAGTGGTCGAACTCATCGCTGAGACGTCGCTCCACTTAGGCTTGGTAGCACGGGCCTTCATCCATTCCAGAATCGGCCTGATGTCCGGATCTTCCTGCTGTGAATGTCGTAGGCTGTCCTTCCACTCGTTGCTGAGGTGGTCTGTCCTGAGCATCCTCACGGATACCACTTGCTTACTCTTTTGCCTAGTACAATGTTTCCAATCTTCAGCACAAGGTCTTCTTGACGCGTACGCGTAAAGTCGTATCCCGGCTGCTGCTGGGCGGTGATGTTAGCCGCACTTCCCTTTTGAGATCGTTCACCTTCCCTTTCTAGGGTTCGCTTAGGGCAGCTGGATCGAAGATGGCCCCTTTCCCCACAGCAATAGCACCTAGGGCTGTATCCTTTATTGTGGTCGCGAACTGCTGTAACCTCCCTAGCGTGAGGGGAATAATGTTGCTGACACCGCCAGGCAGTGCCGTTAGCTGCACTACCCTCTCGAGATCGATCAACTTCCCTTTCTTCAGTTCGCTTAAGGCAGCTGGATCGTAAATGGCCCTTTTCCCCACAGCCATAGCACCTAGGGCTGAATCCTTTATTGTGGTCGCGAACCGTAACTGCTGCAACCTCCCTGACACGATGGGAACGATGATCCTGCCGCACGGCTTCCACCTCCAGTGCATGAGCCAAGGCGTCCTTAAGCGTCTCGTGGTGCCCGAGCCTCACAGCAGCTCAGACTTCCAGGTCACGGATGCCGTCGATAAATGTCTGCACCAGATTCCCTTCAATGAGCGCAGGTACAGACTGGTATGCTTTTCGAACCATCTTCTCCACCTCAAGGGCCCACTGCTGCAGGTTTTCGTTGCTGCGTTGCACGCGATCTTTAAGCTGCGCGCGAAAGACGTGTTCCAGGTGAGCGTCACCATATCTCACCTCCAATGCCTCAAGGAGCTGCTTGTAGGTCACTCTCTTACCGAGAGCTTCCAACACGGTTAAGGCTTGGTCGCGCAGGCCTAAGGTGAGTGCAGTCATGGCCTGGCTTTTATTCCAGCCGTTTGCCTCCATGACGGCCTCGAACTGGATTTTGTAGGCCGACCAGGAAGAAGTCCCGTCGAACGGCGGCACTTTGAATCCACGTAGCGAAGGTGCTGTAGCTACTACGGGAGCTGTAGTTCCATCCCCAAGTTTGAGATCGTTCAGCGTTTTCTTCACGTCAGCCATCACGTTGTCAACCCGATTGTTTACATGGTTGATTTGGGTTTCATGTTCTTGGTTTCGGGTTTCAGCTTCCGACGGGCGGTTCTCATGTTGAGCAACCCTATCCTTCACCTCCCTTATCTCTTTCGCAAAGGTAGCGTGAAGGTCCTTCATAAGGAGCATCTGTTCGTTCTGTCGGCGGGCCTGTTCCTTTTGTCCGCTCTGCAGCTGCTCTTTCAACCGACGGACCTGTTCCTCCTGTCGGCGAGCCTGCTCCTCCTGTCGGCGAGCCTGCTCCTCCTGTCGGCGAGCCTGCTCCTGCAGCATCACCATCAGAGCACCTAAGTCAGGTGCTGCGGATGTAGGAGCTACCGATGGGCCTGCAGCCGGTGGCTGGCCCTCCGACGTCTGCGGCGTTGCACCACCAAATCTTCGTTGGTCCGTCTCCTGCTGGCGTTGACTTCGGGTACGGACACCCGCCGTTTCCTCCTTAGGTAAAATCGGCATGATTTTATCCCACTTCTGACACCAATTGTTACGAGCTTGAGGTTCGTGACAATAAAAATTGCCGATAGAATTACCTAAATTAACACTTTAATTCACTTTACACTAATTAAAGTTAAAAACACTAATAATTAATCACACTGATTCACTTTATTCCGCTCCGAAGCTTCGATTGTGTCGCCAACTCCAATACTTCCCCGATCGCATCTTGCAGCGCCTATTTATATAAATTAGCAGCGAAATATCCAGAATATTCAAGTAAACACGCGCAAGGTACCGAGAGTTCGTGTTTCGACTTCAAGAAGTTTAGTTCTTCGATTCGAGACTAGATGGCGCTAGTGCCGTCGACTTGAGCGCGTAACACTACTAGTATAGCTGCAGCATGGCAAGTGACGCAAAACATTGTTCACAACTCTTTTTCTTGTAGGTACTGGTAAGTAAACTTATTGGTTGTTAGTTTTCTTTCCAGCTGCTTCAATTTGGAACAAAAATGTCTGAAAAGTGATTTTTGCATTCTACTTTTTTAACCATGAGGTTAGAACCGTACCGCATAATAATCAATAGTTCATTTATGATCCAGAGTCACCATCGCCAATCAGTATGTGATATTTAACGCCAAGTTTTTCAACGCTTTTTTGGAAACCCTCCACTATATGCCTTCTTCGTAGCGGTGTTAGTCCTTTAATATTCATTCGACGAATATTAGGAGTACATCGTCCCTGCATATTACTGTCCGGTAATTCCTTGCCAAGCTCAGAGTCACTGAAAAATAAATAGAATGATAATAGTTAAATATATATTTTATAGCTAACAAACGCGGGAAAAAGCTAGTTTACCTTTATTATATTTTCATTGTTAAAATTTACCTTCGTATTCTTATAAATTAGTAATTAGAATTAGTAACACGCACAACATTTTCTAACGGACTAATATTATTACTAGACAAGTGGTAAAATTGAAAATTTTGTACAACCGACTTCAATAAAACTCAATTACAACATATTATGTCATGGTTAAAATGATTTCTATGACATTTACATGGGGCCAAATGTGAGACATACATTATCGAAAAAAAAGTTAATAGGTATTCAAAATCGGTCCACGGTGAAGAAATCAGTGAACATACATAAAAAATAAAATAAAAGAAAAAACATACAGCCGAACATAGAACCTCGTCCTTTTATGAAGCCTTAAAAATCAACATCAGCTATTCCATAATTTTATATTTTGGCGAAATAAATTTCGGTCTAAAGTAAAGTAAAGTAAATTTACAGCCTATATACGTCCCACTGCTGGGCACAGGCCTCCTCTCATTTCTGAGAGGGTTTTAGGGCAATTTCGGTCTATCACCTACCAATCAAAGCATAATCACAGAATAAATAATATTACAAGATTTATTTATTAGATTTATATTTGAGCTTTGCAAATATGATCACATCTCTAAATTTCACAAACAGCTCAAATGGCTCCCGATCCGCCTTCGTAGGAATACCTACATTCTCTCCGCATTGTATAGCGTGCTGTTTAGTTCGTCCACTCCTCATTATTTAAAAGATTGTTTGCTGTGTATTTCCCTTACCCGTAATCGGTTCCTTCAATCCTCTGTAAATCTTTTTAACTCTACTCATTTGTATTCTTCCTCCTTTTGAAAGAAATTCTTTACTGTACTGCTGTACGTTTGTGGAACTACATTCGTCGTGATAAATCTCTTTACTCTTTCAAAAATCTTGTTAAATCGTATTACTTAGAACACTATTGATAGATTACTTTTCGTTTTAGTACTTTAACGTTTAATCTATTATATCATATTGTGTAATTTTCACTTATCTTTATTTATATGTATTTTATAATTTTTTGTACGCCCCCCCCCCCCCTACTACTCACTATTGTTTGCATCAGTTCTCTACGCAAAGGTTGTCTTGAAGAGATCACTTTCAGAGTGATAAGACCACCTGTTGTACATATTCTACTTTAGATTTAACTGTACTCGTTATTTTGTATTTTGGTGTACAATACCACTTAATAATTACTAAATATCATATTATATTTATATAATATATATAAAGAATTGCTCGTTTAAAGGTATTAGAATTTAAATCTCTTTGCTTGTAAATGTATGCAAACCGCAGATAGCCGACGTTCGAGCGATTCACAGAATGTGCCCGAGCGTCGCTTACTGCTACTATTGTAGTGTGCGTGAGAATTTGTTTATAATATGTTATATTTCAGTTTGTCACGCCCGGAGGGAGGCAAAGCGAGCAATATAAAACAGATAACATTTTTGAAAATACCTACTCGCGTCGCAGATCGGCACTTCACAATCCTCTTAAGCAAGTTGACGGCTCTTTTGCGCAGTAGTTTAGCAATAAGTAGGTTGCAGGTTCGAATCACGTATAAAACAAGTGTTTGTATGGCCTACAAATGATCGTTCCATATTTGGATGTCTGTGTTTTTTAAATTTATGAATGTAAAATGCCTCCACTATACAGGAGATAATCGTAGGCGAGGAGAGGCTAAGGTTAAAAAAAATTGCTGTATTTCACTTTCACTTAGCTTTCTGCACTGCTTCTACAAACAATCTTTGACTATGTCAAATCTCAAACTCATTCGTGGGCGTAATATGCTTAAAAGGGATACAAAGTTTTCCGTCTACGATCGTATTATTATTCTATAGATAGAGGTGACTACATTACCCTCTAGTACCTTATTAGATATGTGTAATATCTAATAAGGTACGAGAGGGTAATATGGTCAGCTTAAGCTTTGCTGCCCTATAAAACCTAAACAAAGAGACAGACACAAAAATACAAAATCGTAAATTATAACCAATATTGATTAAAACTACTTTTACGGATTTTATCGCGTTTTATTTATATTAATTTTAATACCCGACGTTTCGGGTGCTTTCCAGCAGAAAGTGCTTTTCAGAGGACACACAAGAGCACATACTAAGGATTCATACCATTTTGTCAGTGAGATAAAAGACCTACGTCTTGCTGACAATGAAACCATGGTCAGTTTTGATGTTCAGTCTCTATTTACATGTCTACCTGTTGAAGACTGCAACTATATTATAACTAGGAAACTAGATGAAAATAACATGCCACCAGAATATGCAGTACTACTAAGACATTGCCTTACATCTGGCTATCTATTGTGGAAGGAAGAGTTTTACAAGCAAGTAGATGGTGTTGCGATGGGCTCACCTGTATCTCCCGTTGTCACCGATGTATTCATGGAAGACTTTGAAGAGAAAGCCCTCCTTACTGCACCTGTTACCCCAAGATTCTATAAGCGGTATGTAGACGATACTTTCACAATTTTACCATCAGGCAAAGTAACTGCATTTTTAGAACATCTTAATTCCATAAACTCTAAAATTCAATTTACTATGGAATTAGAGGCAAATAATTCCTTAGCTTTCCTAGATGTGTGAGTCATCCGAAATCCTAACAACACCATAGGTCATACTGTGTATAGAAAAAAGACCCATACAAACCGATACTTAAATGGTGAATCTCACCACCATCCTTCACAGTTAGCTACTGTTGGCAAAGCTTTGTTGCAGAGAGCACGAGGTATCTGTGACAGCAAACACCTGGCCGCCGAGCTTCAGCACGTCAAGCAGGTTCTGCACGACAACAAGCTTCGGGTCCCGCGCCTCCGTCACAGTGACCGAGTGAAGCCGGCCACAGTCGAGCGTGTGCCTGCTGTACTACCATATGTCAGAGGTGTCACAGACAAGATTGGCTACATCTTGAAGCGAGCTTCTATTAGAACATTCTACAAGCCGCCGAAGAAGATTAGTCAGTTCTTACCATCTGTCAAGTGTCATATTCCTCTACAAGATGCAGGAGTGTACAATCTTGATTGTGATTGTGGTCTCTCATATATAGGGCAAACAAAGAGATCAATTAGAACTCGTGTAAAAGAACACATAGCTGACGTGAAGCATCAACGTTCCGGGAAGTCTGCAGTTTGCGATCATATCCTAGATGGCCCCAACCATTACATCAGATTTGATAGACCACAAATCCTCGCGAAAGAACACCGATTCCTACCAAGGATGATACGTGATACTATTGAAATTAAAAAACATCCTAATTTCAATAGAGAAGGTGGCTAGGTGCTACCACCTGCTTGGGATCCTATAATTAATAAAATTAAAACTAAACCCAAGCAAGACTTCAAAACACAGTTAGTTCATTCTGCGTTGATCGGACCAAAGACAATAATTAAAAAGCTGAAGGTACTCCGGGTTAACTTTGACATCGGGACGTCAGTCACCTCAGTCCCCCGTGACCATGGATGCTGGAAAGCACCCGAAACGTCGGGTATTAAAATTAGTATAAATAAAACGCGATAAAATCCGTAAAAGTAGTTTTAGTCAATGTATAGTGTTCGCGTAAATATAAGAAATCATTATATAACCAATATATTAAGAAAATAATAGCAAACAATCTTTGGTAATAATCAGGAACACATCGAAAAATCAATTTAAAAAAACTAACTACACTACACAATACTAAAATCGACTAAAATAATAAATGGAGTTTTGGCGGGAACTTGGCCGTAGACGGATTGTCGCTCCTGTTTTGTCACTTGCATAATGGTTTGAAGTGGATTTTGATTCGTAAAAGTGATGCGATTTTGTGAATTAAGTGTCCGCGCGTGTGAACTATTAGAGAAAAGGACGAAACAAGTGCTTTGATGTCGATATAAACCTCAACTTATTTTGATCGCTTGGGCGCCTTATGAACTTGAGTGGCTGTCATCAACTGTCCGCTAGGTTTAGCTGTCGTCAAAATCTCCCAAGGGCTTCGCAATGTGACGCATCAGCATATTGTGAAGAAAAAGAACATAAAATGAAAATTCCAAAAGAAAGGATAGGCTCAGAAGGTCTAGAAATCAGAGCCGTAAAGCCAGTCAATAAAGAAAGAAAAAAAGACTAAAATAATATCAACTGTCAATATGACGTCGATAAAGCAGCGCCCTTTTGACCCTTTATTATTTGATTGACTGATGAAGAGCTATAGTCTATCGTATCACACAGCCATCTATACAAACAAGGCTGTAGTTTTTGTGTAATAAAAAAGTGACCCTAATGTGAAAGTTACCCTCACGTAGGTACTCGTAGTGGTAGAGGCACGCTGCAGCTTTATTTTGGTTATAACACGAATGGATCGGCCGGGGTAGAGCTACGCTGTCACAGAATACCAGCGTCAAATAGCAGATTAATGTTGCTGTGTTTCGTACGGAGAAGGTAGTATGTCTAATTCGTATTAACAAAGCACTTTTCATAACTTTCCATAACATTATTGGCCGTGTATAGCCTGTGGACACCAGTAGCAATAAGACAAATAGACTGGTGGTTTTTCATCTGAGAGACTTTTACCGTTACATTCCATCAAAAGTCCAATGCTGGCCACATAGATTGCCTGATAGAGGAATTGCCAAAGTTGTCATGCTTAGCCGACGGGTTGGCAATCCAGTGTTTTTATAATTCTAGTTGTTACTAGAAAGATGCTGCTGCCACTGTCCTGATTGTTTTCCCTCTGTCACCTTTAACGACACTAACGAGTCGGTATATGGTAGTGGATATTCATACACCGCCGCTACATGGTCATCTATAAAAACATGAGGTCTGTTATTTTATTAGCTCCCTTTAAACCAACACACAAAAAGGATGCACTGGTCGTTAACGGCAGAAAGAAATAAAAGATTGAAGCTTATGAGTAGATGGACTACATGGATGAACTGTGGTAAAATAGAGTTTAATAATTTTATTGTAAGGATCAAACGCGTGCTGTGTAGATAATTAAGCTCCCTAAGTTATCTCGACTTAAGAGTGAAAAAAATAAATTTGAATTGCAAAAGAATCAGTTTAATTTTGTTTGGATATTATTCAAATAATTATACCTGCAAATTTATTCTTCTCAGCATCTTAAGCGGATCCAGTGTCTCCATTAAAAAATTAATAAAAAAGAAATTCGTATTAGAATGCTAATAATAACGTATTTAAAAAAAATGATTTATTAAAGAAGAGTATTTTTTATAGACTAAGGTTGACAAACGAGCACACAGTCCACCTGATGGTAAGTGGATGCAGTGGCCCATAGACATCTACATTTATCCTTGATTTAGAATCAAAACGCAGATGCTTTGTCACCCCTTAGGACTAAGATGGAATGCCTCGTTTTCAGTAAAAAAGGGTCTACTGTTCTCTACGCTCACCATACGAAACACAGTAACATTAAGCTGTTATTTTACGCTGGTATTCTGTGAGAACGTGATCTTCCCCAGTAAAGTCGACCCATTCGTGCTACAAGCTGCAGCGTGGCTTTACCACGTATAAAAATTAGTCATTAGTCTAACTTAAAAACTGCAATCATTATAATTGTGAAATATGATAAATTTCCATGTTATAGCTTAAGCTTTCTGAATTATGCGATCTCATAAAAAGCGTCTACGTTAAAACTTGAATGTGGGTCACCGCGGGGCGAAAAGTTAGTTTAATATAGTTGATATTTGTTAGTCAACATACTTTGTTACCTGTTCAGATAAGCGAATATTCAGGTCGAGGCAAGGCAACAAAACAATAGCTGTGTTCCATCAAAACTTTGGTTCGCTAAATTAAAATTAAAAACGATTAATTAAAATGTCAAAACCAACCCGTTATTCAGGTACGAAACTGTCAAAATATTCTGGTTAGTCTCAGTGCTTTTTTATAGACCCAGGGATTATTTTTCCAGTAGCAAAACAAATCCAGATCGTTTTCTAGAGAAGATGAGAAAAATATAATGTAATAACATGACGCCTCACAACGCGACTTCTTAGTCTGCGAAAGTATCAGTTTAACAGCAGTCAAAGTTAAATTAGCATAGGACAGTCTTCTAAGAAATAATTTTCTTTGCGAAAATAGGCTGAATATTGTTTTAGCTGACATCGCGAAAAACAAAAACTCAATTTGAATAAGGTTTTTGATCTAATTCTGTAACTTAGACACACCTCATAAACAAAACGTGGGTTACATCGAGCCATATTTACACTGTAGGCACTTGCTTGCTTGGCCGACGAGTTTCATTTTCATATTTACACTGTAGGCACTTGCTTGCTTGGCCGACGAGTTTCATTTTCATATTTACACTGTAGGCACTTGCTTGCTTGGCCGACGAGTTTCATTTTCATATTTACACTGTAGGCACTTGCTTGCTTGGCCGACGAGTTTCGTTTTCATATTTACACTGTAGGCACTTGCTTGCTTGGCCGACGAGTTTCATTTTCAATTCCCTCCGGACGTTTTATTGTGTAAATATATTTTTACTAACAACCACAGCGACACCTATTGGGTTCGGATTTTTTTTAGTACCAACATAATATAATGCGAATGTGAGTAATTTTATTTTAATATATAGAATTTGTTATTACCTTCCGTACGGCGCTACCTATCGGATCCTAATAATAATATTATAAAGCGATGAAGTTGTGTGTAAGCTTGTTTTAGGAGGAAATCTACTAACTGCTGATACAATTTTTTATCAGCATAATGAGACCTGACTGAACGAACGATTTAAATGAACACAATGTACTGCAAAGCAAATGTCAGACTTGCCATAAATTTCAAATAGCCAAGCCATGCTCAAGGAGAAATAGAGCATATACGAGTATTATAAAATCCTAAGTATGGACAACCGCATTAAGTTGGCCAGGTTGAGTCGCAAGAGAAGAGGATTTAATGCATGGCCTTGCGCCTGTTGCCTTATCTATACGATTATGTTGAGGCCTATTTAACTGTGATAAAGCCACGCGGCAGCTTTTGCTATCGCACGAATGGGCCAGCGCAAACCAGGGTTGTACCACGACCTCATAGAATTCAGCGTGAAGTAGAGATTTAAGTCTGTGTTTTGCTTGGTGAGTGCAGGTGGCCAGAGGCCCAATTCCCCCTCCCCTTAACATGGTAGCGGAGTCAATTAGAAAACCACCCCAGGAGGGTACCAGCACCCCTACAACACCCCCAGTTATCCTATTCTTCCTGAACGTGGGTGCGCAGGCTGCCCTGAAAATTCAGGGGGGGGGGGCTCGCTATTCCGCTCGCGGCTAAAAATGCTCGGGCCAAGCGGAGCAAAGACACCATGGCGATCCATGCCACGCTATTCGTGAAACATTGCAACATCAAGGGACTTCGTTCCAACCTTAATGCTGTCCACTACCATTTGGAGACGGCGAAGCCGGCCTTGCTCTTTTTAACCGAGACTCAGGTGTCCTCTCCAGCTGATACTTCATATCTCTCCTACCCGGGCTACAAATTAGAACTCTCCTTTGTGCCCCGAGCTAGAGTTTACGTATACGTCAGAGAGTCTCGTATTAAGATTTCTAAATTAATTTAAAGGAAAAGAAAAACAAATAGGCTACCCAGCTACCCACATTGTAAGCAATTTCTCTGTTAGTTTGAATATTGTTATATTTATATTTATTAAATACAGGATTTAGTACTTTCAAAAATGTGAATGATACTAACGCAATTTTATTAAGCTTCGTATTCTCACTTATAAAAGGAAAAAACTTTTTACCTATAAATTGCCTATTGCATCTAAAACCATTCCAAAACCTCTTTTATCTTGTCGGTTCTGTAATATCCTTTGTATACTTCATCATGAATTTTCAACACACATAATTATTTTTTACATATCTGTCTTGATTTTTGACGTCGAATATCTTTACTAAACTAGAAATATTTTTTGATTATTATTAAAAAAATTATTTTTTTATTTGAGATTTGGTGAAACAATAGACAGACGCAGCTCGTGACGAAGACATCAACCAAGTGTGTCATCTATCTGATACTCCTTCATTTTGTATTTCCCTTAATATATTTATGGCCACTGAGCTATTTGTAAAACAAAATCAGTGAGTGTAATGAAAATTTTGTAGGATAAAAATAAGCAGTTTAAGTACTTTTATTAAAATTAATATGTACCGAATGCGATAAGATCGTTTTCGAAACACCTGAGATTGTGAATCATCGTTGAATCCATACACAAGTGTGAGTAACGATACAAGAGAAAGTCTCATCTGACAATATTCCGATGATATCTCGGACGTCAGTATGAGCGAGATTCGGATGGCTCTCCAACACATTGAATACGGCAAGGCACCAGGTGAGGATGGAATTACAGCGGAGCTTTCGAAATCGGGAAATTCAATTTCGTTCTCCACGGTGGCACTACACTGCAAGCGCAGTAGAACAGAAGTCCATTAGTCTTGTTCTTCAAGATCGAAGAAGAGCTATAGACAGATTACTCTTCTGAGATGCGTCTACGTGCCGTTTTCGAGAGTCATTACAAATCGTCTCGAACGCAGACTTTATGCCTTCCAACAAAAAAGTATCCCCGACAAATTGTACAGTAAACGGAATAGTACAATTTGCCACTTTATCTTGCGTATGTGGGCTATGAGAAAGTTTTTGATTCCGTCGAAATTTGGACGATTTTGCAATCCCTTAAGCAGTGCGAAGTTGACTGTCGGTATATTGAAGTGCTGAAGTGTTTGTACAGTAGTACTACAACGGCTGTCCTGAGTACGTCAGTGCGTGTTGCCAGTGATGACATATGGATATGAGACGTGGTCCATCACTGCTGGCCGTAGAAAGAAACTCAAGGTCGTTCACCGAGCTATGGAGAGGGCTATGCTTGGAGTTTCTACTACTACACCAACCGACATAGCTCTGCGAATCAGTAAGCGAATGTGGCAATGGGCCGGCCATATAGTTCAAAGAACCAAAATTCTTTCTGCATTTCTTACCAGGTCGTCACTCCATTAAATGGGTGGTCGCCATACTCTTCAATTACCGGTACAAGGCTGCCACTCGAAAACAATTCTTCCCCATCGACTGTCTGATTTTATAGGCCTTTGTTATTCTTCACATAATATAACAGTAACGCAACCTGACTTCATATAAACATGCTATTGCAATTATAAATGATTAGCAAATATCGTTTTGTTAATCCTGTTACGTGAAAAGAATACCTACACTTTTCTTACATTACCAACTTTGAAAATTCCATTCCTAGATATATCGGACGATATCCTACTGAAACGGTATACTTATATCATCTAATCGCACCTAAACAGCGATAAAATAAAATATATGAGTACAGTTTATATTAGTTTAATAATTTCGAATTCAATGTGTCGGTTTAATGTTTTTTTATTCTATTATTGCATACTAAGTGTTATCATTTGTTATAAATCATTATTTTTATCTTTAATATTAGAAAAACTTAATTGTGTTGTATCAAGTAATACTATGCATAATACCTTTATAATGAAATCCGTAACGGCGGAACCAGTTTCGATACAAAAGACGTTGATCCATAGGGATTATCCCATCGTAATGAAGCCGAATTTTTAAAGATAAAGCAGCTGGCATTCTCACTTCCCTTACAAAAATTATGTCAGGCCTCTACCCAACATTGGCCTATTTATAGGCTGTTACTTAATTTTTATCGGGGCTTTTATTAATTCCTTACTGATTACTCTCTAATACACAAAAAACAGGTTATACCGTATTCCTTTTTGTAGGTATTATTTTCATTAATTCGGAAAATAATTTTTAATTAGGAGTAAAATAAAGTTTTTTTTTAAATTAATAACGAAATAGACAGGCCGACTCCTGGCTGAAAAAGCAGTCGAATAAAATATAGTATATTCTTCTATCCATCCATCCATTACAATCTGTAAAAGTCTACTGCTGAACACAGGCCTCCCCCATAGATTACCTCATACGAAGAAATTTGACATACATAGTTGCCACGCGAATTGGCAACTGCAGCTTTTTTATTAGTTAGAGTTTTTATCAGAAAGATGATGGTGCGTACCTTCTGTTTCAGTTTCACTCCTTCGCCTCTCGCGACACCCATGGTATTATGCGGTACTAGAAAGCGACAATAGCCTAATGGCAGAGCGCGGATCACTAACTATAAAGGTCGTGGGTTCGAATCCGCCATTTGACTACTGGCGAGAACCACTACTAACACAAGCGTTTCAAGCTTACCAGGAGTGGTTAAAAGGAATATTGGTAATGTTAATTAATAAGATTATTAATATTTAAAAAAAATATTTTCACACCGCCACTACATGGTTAATTACTTGAAAAGCTTTTTCATGTTTTTAATTTTCATGTTAAATTTCAGCAAAAAGAGTACAAAAAATAAGATAAAAGGCTCTAACAGGAATTTGAAAACGTTAATAAATATTTATTGAACGTTGTATTTACTGGTTATTAAATATCTTCTCTCAACCGCAAAATTAGATCAATTGGGGCACATTAAACAAATTACATAACCGTTAAGTAAATACCTAAAGAGTATTAAGTAATATGATAATATTATAGTCGTGTTTTGGTTATAAAATGATATCAAAAATAAAAATATTTGAAATTTTTATATTAATTAAGTTTTAATGAAAAGTAATCCGAAGCCTTCCTAATCTTATAATAATTAATGGACTATTTCACGTTAAATATGCAGAAAAAATGAAATACTGTGAACTATTTTATATAATGAATCCTGTACACATAACTGTAAACGGTTCACATGACTCTCAAGTGGATCTAAAGTTCGTATTCCAATATGTAGAAATCAATATGGTTTGTGATCTGGTGCGATTGATGTCTTACAGTTTAAACCGGATCATTGCAATGTACATTATGGTTTCCGAAAGATGACGGTATACACTAGTAATGTTTCGTGTGCTAGTTGTTAGTTTGTTGTGTGTGCGTGTGTTAGTTTTTAAAAACTACAATTAAGTATGTAAAGGACATTTATTATATTTATTTACAATAACGAATAAAAAATAACTACGGGCTATTCACGCGATACTGACTTCCTTATCTAGATGCATCCATTACTACGTTAAGAACTATAATCAATATTAAGAACTGCATTAATATAAATGCAACGGCTTTTATAGGAAGATCAAAACAAGACTGTTTACTGAAAGTAAACAGTTAACTTCCAAAACTTCCTTTGACCAGCAATAACAATTAAATAGTTAGGTCAGCGTCTTCTCTAACATTACACTGCGTAACATGTTTACGAGTAAACTAATATCAAAAGCTTAGTCGCGACAATTCATGATCAACATGTGAAATTATGGCTACTTACAAATATTAGTCGCTTAGTCATAATAATTCGGTGCCTTGTGTGCTATTTATTTTTTAAATTTGCTTGTTTCTTATTATCATTTGGACATTGGCTAATTTAGTGTGTCGTAAAGGCATTACTTAGGTGAAAAGTACAAATTTTTATTAATAATTTACGTTATTTCAATAAAGTTGCAATTTATATACATTGTTGATAATATTATTTGACATGTTGTATGATTTTCATGGCAGACATATTGATATATATTGTGGTTCTATCACCTAGGCAGACAACAAACTTCTGGGGCGTCCATAAGCGCAGACTTTGTAATTTGAATATGCGATTTGTAATTTGCGTTCTCGAGGGAACTATTGAAAAGTAACTTTTCAAGCTGTCTGCTATGACCTTGAGACCATCATAGGTGTTTTTGGTCTGGTTTCGGTAACCTTTATTGAATATATCAAGATGTCAAAGCGGTAGACTTATTGCTATAACGATTTTTTTGGTATTTTTTTACACCTTTAACACCTGAGCGTCTCTACATCGACCGCCGGTCAAACTAAAGAGTTCCCATTTCATGTACCTCAGGTATGGGGAATTAACCGAAAAAACGTGAAGCTTATTGAAATACCATAAGTCTGCCACTCACTGGCTCCTAAGCTACAAAACTGAACTGTTTATATTATTTTAATATTAATTTGGTAGTAGATGGTGCGTGCTTCGATTACAAGCCCATTAACGCCGGTTTTCCACAAAGCTGCGATCTATCACCAACGCTGTTTCTTCTGCATATCTGCAATGATATATTACAAACCGGTAACATTCATTGCTATGCGGACGACAGCACTAGTGATGCTTTATGCACTGTCCGTGCCAATATTTCTCGGGAAAACATCGCTGAGCACCGGGACAAATTTCTGAAGTCGAGACTTTGTTCAACAAAGTCTCGGATTGAGGGTGACTAAATCTAGTCCAGTTCAATCCCCAAAAAACACGAATTTGCGCGTTTACCGCTAAAAAGGACTCCTCTGCGTCGACATATCGAGTGACATGCAGTTTCGTGGTCACTTGGAAGGGAGGGCCAAATTCGCATATACCACGGGGAGTATTCTGAGGAATTGTTCGCATTAATCCCAGCCGCCAAATTTCGTGAACGCACTACGCGGCAAACGTCCCGATACCATCCACACCATCTGGATGCTTGGCGGTCCACCACTGTACATTTGACAAAGAGTTTTCTTCCACGTACGACCTCTCTGTGGCATAGTTTACCACCGGCGATTTTTCCGGACCAATACGACCTAGGGACCTTCAAGAAAAGAGCTTACTCCTTTCTAAAGGGCCAGCAACGCACCTGTAATTCCCCTGGTGTTGCGGTTGATCATGGGCGGTGGTCGTCACTTAACATCAGGTGAGCCGCATGCTCGTTTGACCCCTCTTCTATAAAAATAAAATAAAAAATTGGTTTTTTTTTTGCTCTGCGGAACACATCATTTTTAGCTTGGGGTGCTCCGCAGAGCGCGACAGTATTTTATGCCGGCAACGCATCTGCAATTCCCCTGGTGTCGCAGTTGTTCATGGGCGACGGTAATCACTTACCATCAGGTGAGCCGTATGCTCGTTTGTCCCCTTTCCTATAAAAAGAAAATGTAGAACAATAAGCACTCATAACGATCTGACTTTTCAACATGTAGGATAACTTTCTTCCTTTTTTTAGTTATTATTACAAAGACGCTACCAGGTTCGTTTCTCTCCGACACCCACGGGGCGATATGAGGTAGTAGATATTCTTACATGCCTTTAAAACTTACTAGTACATAAATAAAATCGCCATCATTAATGTACATAAATACAATATACATAGCCTATTTCAAGTTTTCAAAAATAGACAACATGCGGCTTAAGGTTAAGGCTCCTCGATTAACAGCAATTGTAAAATAACCGATTAAGATATTAACAATAAAGATACTTTCTGTCTCCATACCGAGAAAATCGCTGTTGGATTACACTGATTTATGTAAAATCTCCAAGAAATTCGCTTTAAAACTAATATGTAGAAGAAGTAAATATAATATCAGTTAACATTAAAATACAAATATATTACATATAGTTGATAAGCTTTGGTCAACATCAGATTAGTGGAAGTTTAAATAGACGTAAGGCAACAAAACAAGACCAGTGCTCCGTCAAAACTTTGGTGCGCTGAATTAAAATCAAACGCTGTTAATTAAAATGTCAATGCCAACCCGTTATACAGTCACGAGATCATCAAACTATTTTGAGCTACCCAGTGCTTTTTATAAATCCCTAAGAAGAACCAGACATTTATTTCCCGATGTAATAAATAAATATATCCAGATCCTTTTCTAGATTTGAGGAAAATGGCATTCGAGCTTTCGCGCGTAACGCGATAAAGACCATCACTTCGGTATGTTCTTAGACTTCTTAGAGTTCTTAGACTCTACGGAAGTATTAAGTTTTTTTTTAAACTACAAGAATGATTAACGAGCTAGAGCGATTATGAGTGAGCACAGTCGACCTAATGACCGAAGTAAGGTAAGTGGTAAGAGTGTGATGGTAAGCAAATCTAACTTCGGTTAATTAACAAAATTCAGATGCGTTGCTACCCCTAATGACTAAGATGCCTCGTTTCCAGTATAAGGAGTCGACTCTCAACATACGAAACACAGCATTTTTGTGCCGTTACACGCTGGTATTTCGTAACTGCGAGGTCCTGCCGCGGTTGAGCCAGTCCATTCCTGCCTGCTGCCTGGCTTCACCGTGTCAAAACAGAGGTCGATATCAAATTATCGTACATTATTCCAAGAAATCATTTTCTTTGGAAAAATGCATATCATATTGCTATAGCTACTGACCTCGCAAATACAAAGAAACGAATAAGAATACGATTATTGTTCTTGTACTAATAACTAAGGCTGTAAATTTTTTAACTATATATTGGCTCGACAACATATTGGCCGTATGAGGAAACTCAAGGTCGCTCAGTGCGCTATAGGGCTATGTTCGGGGTTTTTCTGCGTGATAAACCTAGAAATGAAGTAACTGACATAGCCCAACGGTTTAGTAAGTTGAATTGGCAATGGACCGGCCATATGTAAAAACCGACCGACGTTGGGGAAGAAAGGTGTCTCGAGTAGCAGTCTCGTTCTGGTGGACAAAATGTAGGGCGGACCTCACTAGACAGAGTGAAGACCTGGTAAAATATGAGAATGTCAATGAACGCAGATGGCTCAGGATCGTGCTTCATGCTGTTTTACACTGGTATTATTTGAGAGCCCGGTCCTACCCTACTTACTGTCAAATCTTTCTCGACTTTGAAAGGCTGTAATAAGGATGTAATCGTGAATATTCTAGTACATTCCGGTTGAAAGATTGGAATAATCTGAATTGACTTAGAAACTTCTATGCATACTCCTCTTATCGATTATAAAGCGTGTGCTGGCAATCGAAGAATTAATTATTTCGGAAACGCGAAATTGAACTCTACTTCGGGAACTACGATCAATCGTCTGCGATTATTAAGGACCCCACCGAAGAAGCTTAGCAATTTTGGGCTACGTAATTGTATACTGATATATATAGCCGTGGCAAGAGCCGTGGTAGCTCAGTGGTTAACGCTCGCTGTAAATATAACAGAACGCGAATAACCCGGGTTCGATCCCCGCCGGCACCAATGACATTGTTAATTGCAATTTTAGGTGCTGATTTACCATGTGCTCGGCGGTGAAGGAAAACATCGTTAGGAAACCTGCATGTCTGAGGAATAAGAAAAAAAAATATTTCGAAGACATGTGAAGTTCGTCAACACGCATTTGAGCAGCGCGGCGGACACTTCTTTGCCCTAAACCCTCTCAGAAATGAGGGGAGGCCTGAGCCCAGCAGTGGGACGTATATAGGCTGTAACTTTATATATATATATATATATATATATATATATATATATATATATATATATATATATATATATATATATATATATATATATAAAATTGTATACTGATATATATAAACCGTATATGGTGTTGTGGAAAATTACGTTATATTTCTCACACTAATCAGAATTTTCATTATTGAGGATATTTCGTGTGTGCGCGTGGGTTATTAACAAAAATTGCGAAATATCCGCAGTAAGCTGATCAGTGAACAACCACGTGATATAAACGCAGCGAAATATCACGGTTGTTGGATTTAGATTCGGCATATTTGGATAAATTTTGGCCGTTAGTAGTTTGCTAAACCTTCATCATTAAATATTAGGAATCATGTGCATGTGAAGTCATGGTTTATCTAAAGACAACGTAGGCTTCGCCACGGACGCTTAAGGGATCCTTAGCCTTTGAAAAAAAAACATTTTACATGATATAGACAAATAAAACTGGCAATGGAAGAAGGTCTTGATCTTCGTAATGCCTAGAGGCCTATACATAGCTTAATCCGTCTCTGGGTGTAGTTGGTCTTAGGAGAGAAAGTTAGTTTGGAAAACCCACCATATACTACATAATTTTTAAACACAGATTCTATTAAACCCTATTAATCATAAAAGTACTTTAATAAAAATATGAAAGCAAAATTACAGCCTCACCTCATTTTTGATAGGGTTTTAGGGCAAGGAAGTGTCCGCCGCGCTGCTCCAATGCGTGTTAGCGAACTTCACATGTCTTCGGAATATTTTTTTTATCCTTCAGACATGCAGGTTTTTCCTCACGATGTTTTCCTTCACCGCCGAGCACGTGGTAAATCAGCACTTAAAGTTGCAATTAACAATTTCATTGGTGCCAACGGGGATCGAACGCGGGTTACTCGCGTTGTGTTATATTTACAGCGACCGTTAACCATTTGGGCTACCACGGTTCTACTTTAATAAATGTGAAATAGAAATTATAAACAGAATTGTAGGTAGGAAAAAGCTGTTTATCAAACTTCACAGGAATTCCACACCTCTTTTACCAACTAGGCTTCTTAATTTAGATAATTGTACAAAAAATAAGATGATAAAAGGATTATTAAAGGTCAAGCGTTAAACTTTAGAATTTTAAAAATAAAACAAATAATTTTCTAAACAGTACCCGAAAAAAGATATTCCTTTTACTTACAAATTTTGACCCGTTTGATTAATCATAAGCAACTTTCATCCCTACAATGTTCATAAGAGTCGATAAAAAATTCTGAAAGAGATTATGATGATTAGTTTTAATGACTGAATACCAAACCAAAACAGAAAAAATGAAAACACTATATGAATGTCGATAAATTAAAACGAGAACAGTTTTTTTTTTCTTTTCTGAAAATAAAAGGTCCCATATTCATATGTTTCAGGGCCATATCTTTTTGGTTTGCTTTGAATTCCGCGAGTAACCGACCAATAATTTATTAATAAATATATTTGTGTGTGTATATGTGTGTATGTGTGTATATACTAGTAATGCTAATAAACATTACTAATATATATACATATATATATATATATATATATATATATATATATATATATATATATATATATATATATATATATATATATATATATATATATATATATATATTCCTGTAATCACTCCTGCTTAAAATGCTTGTGTTAGGAGAATTTCACAACAGTATTAACTCTGCTACTGTATTTTTAATCCTATCAAATACGAGAGTATGTCTATTCCCAGAAATAGACTAATAAATATTGTACCTTTGCTTAAGACTACTTTTTATTTTGAAAAGTTTCTGACTTTAATTTATACACGTTACCTTAATATATATAAATTACGTGTCACATTGTTTGTCCGCGATGGACTCCTAAACTACTTAACCCATTTTAATCAAATTTGCACATCGTGTGCAGTTTGGTCCAACTTGAGAAATAGGATAGTTTTTTTTTGCCTATGAGTGACCCACAATTTTTTTACGAATTTAAGGATTTTTAATAGGTCATGACAAAGGGTCGTCGAAAAGGGCAACGTCTGCCTGGTAAGCTAGTATTATAATATGACTTGATCATACAAACTTTTTCAAAACATTCGAATTATTGTCGAACTAAGCAGTCAAAAGTCGTGTTGAACAAATTACCCATAGTTAAACTGAGGAAGCGAGCACAGACCATAGTCAAAATTCCGTACTAGAAGCCGAACTTTTATAGCGACTACAAAACAGTTGTTTTGTAGCCGTGGTTGGGTGCAGGGAGTGGTGTGAAGCGTTCAAACTCTGCACGTACTATTCACAAGTTGCTTAAATATCTTCATTTTAAGTAGTCACGACGGCTACACCATCATATACAACTATATATTTCTCCATCATCATCACCATCATCACCATCATTACAGCCTATAAAGTCCACTGCTGAACATAAACCTCTCCAACGATTGCTTCATAGAGGGGATAATTGTCATTGTAGCTACGCTTAGCAGGTAGGTTGGCAAACTCCCTTTTTTTAGTTGTTATTAGTAAGGCGCTACTACCCATCTGAAAAGCTAAGCGCAGCAGACAAGTAAGGGCAACAAGCAAACTGTTCACCTAATGGTGGGTCGATTCTGTAGTCCATAGACACCTACATATTTATTCTCGATTAAGAATCATGATGCAGATACGCTATCACCTCTGAGGCCTAAGATAAAATGCCTTTCTATTCTACCAGCCACAGAGGGTCGTTATTTCTAGTCGCTCAAAATATGGAAAATATAACATAACGTTGCTGTTTTACGCAATTATTGAGCTATTATATATATGAGCGTGATCGTTTTACGGTGTGACCTACCCATTGGCGGCAGCGTGGAGTGTGTATGGTGACCACGACTGAAAACGATGAAACTATAAAACCAACAAGTTAATGATAAAAAGATCACCATTACTGACACGGCGAATTATATTACAGTATCTTTATAAATATAGTAGCCTTAAGGCGTTATAAAGTATTGTTTATTAACGGACTACGTCTAACAATGGAATTGTTGGGAATATACATAATATAAATATATTTTCTAACTGTATAATTTTAAAATTTAGTGAAGTATTTGGTTGTTTACAGTTCATCAGCGAGTGAGCTGATTTCACGTCGAGGTGTGTTCTCCCGTAGGCAGTATGGATCAGTTGAGCAGGTATGTACCATACCTTAATATGCCGCTAGTTAGAGTTTATTGACGAAACTCGGTTTTTTTTTAACTTATAAGAGTCTTTGGTCTTTCACTGCTAAACATATGAGGAAACTTAAGATCGCTCAGCGAGCTATGGAGAGGGCTATGCTCAGATTTAATCTGCGTAATGGAATTTTTAATGAAATATTCCCATTAGAACCATAGCTTATAGCTATGCTTATAGAATTAGTCTGTTGAAGTGCAATAGGCTGGCTATATATCTCGAAGAACAGACAACCGATGTCGAAGAACGCTTTCACGAGTGGCAGCCTCGTACCGGTAAGCAGAATGTAAGGGAAATTGAAGAATGTAGGTATTTCATGGATAAGGACGTATTTTATTAAGAGATATATGTACAGCAGATGTCATGTAAGGGCCTGTGAAGATGATGATGATAATGGTGAATAATGTGATGACGAACAAACAGATTGAAGGATTTTCTTACATTTTCACCTTACTTCATAATACCTGACAATATTCAGATATTGTCATCTCCCAACCGAATCTATTTCTGTCACATAAAATGATTACGTAAAACAATAGGAGGCACATCAGTGTCAAATTCATGAACGGCGTCCGTGAGACACAAAACGTACAGTACGGTTTACTAATTTGTCTGTTCTTCACCTTGTTTATTTCATACATTTTTCCCTTCTAGCTTATTATCATCGCGCTCTTTTTAGAAATTTCAATCGTTTTGCTACGAATAACAAGTTACAGAAGTGGTTCATACAACAAGACGCAAGCAAAATTCAGCGTCAAATTATGTAATTAGAAGTTTCTGAGTGAAAGGGGATAACCACGTCTCCTTTATATTTACCAATGTAAATATATTAAAGAAGTTGCTAATCTGTCGCCCAAGCACATTTAAAATATGAATATTAATGCCTCAGATGAAGTAAAAAAAGGTAGAAACAACGCGGCCTTTGTTATTGGTGAAGCCAAAAAACTTCGCTCATTTATATAAGCACACGTGTTCACGCACACACATGCATAAAACTACGCTTATTTTCGCTCAGTACTTCCCGGGGCGTCATGCAGTAAATTTGCCTATAAAATGCCGTTCTGTGTAGTTAAATGTTGCAAAAACAATACTAAAGTGAACAAAAATTCTGAAGCATTATCGTTTCACTCGTAAACACTCATTTAACTAATGATTTCTTATATTTACGCGAACACTACACATTGAAATAATACTAGTTTTTACGGAATTTATCGCGTATATTTAACTTTTTAATACCCGACGTTTCGAGAGCTTTACAGCACCCATGGTCACGGGAAGGACTGAGATGTTTAACGTCCAGATGTCATAGTTAACCGCGGTTACCATAGATTAAATGTGTAGAAACACCATAGATGAAATGTCGGAACAAAAGTTAAATTTTAATCTATGGTAACCGCGGTTAACTATGACATCTGGACGTTAAACATCTCAGTCCTTCCCGTGACCATGGGTGCTGTAAAGCTCTCGAAGCGTCGGGTATTAAAAAGTTAAATATACGCGATAAATTCCGTAAAAACTAGTATTATTTCAACTCATTTAACTATTTTTTAATTTGTTATTCCAAGACAATTTTGAAGGTTATTCGAAGCATGAATGTCAATGTTTCGAGATTACGTAACGGGAGAATGTTGCCAGTATTTCTTATTTCTAATGATCCAAGATTTGGGTAATTAATTTTAAGGCTAAGTTATAAAAATATATGTTGTCGGATTATTTTTTTATTCGTTGTTATTATGTTACGTAAAATTAAAGTCAAGGAAAATTTTTAATTTTTCAATTCGCTGATGTTTCTGTTTTAATTTTTGTGTACTTAGAAACTACTTTACTATCAAAAACTAGTTATGATTTTAGGCTACCAACGAATATTTTAATAAGACATGAATTTTTTATATGGTAGAGCCATGCTGCAGTTATACTATTAGTACTATAGTTATAGACCGAATGAGTTGACTCGACCGGGGAAGGACCACGCTCTCACAAATACCAGCGTAAAATAGTAGCTTAATGCTGCGGTTTCGTATGGCGAGTGTAGAGAACCGGAGACCCCGGAGAGAAACGAGGCATTCCATCTTAGTTCTCACGGGTGACAACGCATCTGCATTTTGATTCGTAATCGAGGATATATGTAGATCTATGGGCCACACCAACCACTTTTTTTAAAGAATATTAACAATGCTATAAACATTACTAATATTTCCCTTAACCACTAGTGGTAAGCTTAAATTGCTTGTGGTACGAGTGGTTCACGCCAATAATCGAATGGCGGATTCGAACCCACGACCTTTTTGAGTTCGCGGTCTGTGCCCTGCCATTAGGCTACTGTCGCTTCAAACTTATCATCAGGTGAACTGTATGCTCGTTTGTTACTCTATCCTATAAAAAATGAAGGGTAGCTGCTATAAGACTGAGCTGAAATGAACCAAAATGGCAGCCATCCTCTTGACTTGACAGTGGTAGAACCACGCAGCGGCTATTGATGTCGCATGGATGGGCTAGCTTGAACCGGGGTGGTACCACGACCTCACACAATACCTTCGTGAAGTAGAGGTTTACCTCTGCGTTTCGCTTGGGCTGGAGGCCCAATTCCCCTTCCTCCTTAACATCATAGCGGAATCAAATAAAAACTACCCAAGAGGGTGCCCTCACTCCTGGTGACGGAGAATCCCTCGTTAAGCATCGACGACCAAGCTACTTTACTCTTCCTGAGCGTGGATGCTTAGGCTGCTCCGCGTATTCTGAAACTGAACTGAAACTTCTAGGGGCAAGCGGAGCAACAAGACCAAGTCGACCCCTGTCACGCTATCCGTGAATTTTTGCAACATCACTTCATTCCAATCTTAATGCTGTCCACTGCCACTCGGAGACGGCGAAGCTGGCCTTACTCTTTTTAATCGAGACTCAGGTGTCTTCTCCGGCTAATACTTCATATCTCTCCTACCCAGGGTACAAATTAGAACACTCCTTTGTGCCCCCGGCTGGAGTTTGTTCTATTTTGCATTTACTAAAATATACTTTTTTTTCATTTAGATAGGTATATTTTTAATTCCATGGAAATTAATTTTTTTATTCCAAGTAGTTTTTTTAGTATGAAGTTATTTTTTTATAATAAACATATTTTACATTACATATGTTGTATATTTTATCAATTCTTATATGCTCACTGGACAATCTATCATGAATCTTTTAAATAAGGAGGCGTCTGTAGATCACAGACGCCTCCTACGTTCTTTATCTTTTTTGAATTGCCAAATTATTGAAATTTATTGAAACAGACATATATACTTTCGCATTCGCATCGCATATTACTCTTACAGTTGTAATATTGTATCTCGATTTAAGGAACTTTAAAAAAAAGCGGCAACACTTCTCTAACTCACACAAAGTTATAAAATTGGTTACAGTTTCTTGTTCTAGGTGCGATATCTACCTTTTTTACTTCATCTGAGATTAATGAGTAAACCAACATTAAAAAGAAACCTTTGTAGAAAAATTGTTTTTGAGTCAAGTACAAACTTTTTATTGTTACAAGTTAAAAAGACATTTCATCACATAAGAAGATAAGTTAATTAAAACTTTTACTGCAAGCTCGTCCATTTTAACTAAAAGTGATTTTAATAACATTGTCATAAAGAGTTTTTCAGTTGGCGTGGGTAGATTTTTACGGCTAGTGACGGCCATTTTGTTTTGGTGACATCTATCAAATCTTTTGTTTATTATTCAGTTACTTATGCAAAACCACCATGGCAAGTTACACGATTGAATAGCATGTTTAAGTGATAAAAGTTTATTATCAAAGTGAGCAAACGTTAAATGTTAAAATTGACTTGTTGCCACACAACACACAACGTCAACATTGCGCCCATTTTACAGTAGACGTGATGGCCCTTCACATTCGACTCCTAAATGTTTGGTGGCCAAATTTGAAACACCGGATCGGTAAACAGTCAGCCAATACCCGTACATACAAGGAACTCAAGATTGGCGAGAACATCGTCGCAGTTCGTGAGAGTACAGCTGAACCAGAGGCAGTTGATTCCTCGCCGTGCACAAGAACTCGGCTTTTCGCAGACTTCAAATTGGCGAATTTTGCATCGAGACTTAGGCTTACACCCGTACAAAATTCAACTAACACAAAAGCTCAAAGTTCATGACCATAGACAATGCCATTTGTTCGCTGACTGGGCTTCAAATCGTTTAGAAGAGGACCCCAATTTTAACCGAAAAATCATCATTAGCGACAAGGCGCATTTTCGGATGAATGGCCGTGTTAACAAGCAGAATTACCTTATATGGGATGACACCAACTCACGCGAGTCTCCTTCCGGGTAGGTTTAGGTTGATAAATAGTGTTACGAGCTTGAGGTTCTGCCCCAATCGCGGCTTGCAGCGGCTTTAAATACACATTTTCCACCGAAACATCCAGAATGTTCCAGCAAATACCAATCCCGACCGACTAGGCGCAGAAAGTTCGAGTGTGAGGCTTTCTAGAAAGTTTAGTTCGAAGTTTAGTTAGAAAGTATAGTAGTAAATTATATCTTAACTAACGACTTAAACTACGACCTCTTTGTAAATATTTTACAGTAATCGTAGCTTGCCATATATTAATGAATTTGATCGGTTAACGTAAAAAACGACGTTTTTCGCTTGTTAAAATTTATTGAAATAATCATCCGTTCAATTCAATACCAATTTTTTTTGCGTTTTTTACGGGAACTTAAAGCTGACAAAGGCAAAAGGGAAAGAAAGTTGGTGAATTGGTGAATAACGCTGTGTGAAGGTAGACAAAGTTTTAGTTCACATAACTTCGATTCCAAATGATTGTACCTGTTAAAGTTATAAATGATGAAATTATTCGAGATTCAGCAACAAATACATATGTTTTAAAAAAAACAAGTAATACATATGTTTTTAAAAATTCTAAATTTAGATTTATTTTTCAAATTGTCCTAAATCTTGATCTTTACCTTTATGTTTTTTTATATTATCATTACCTTCTTCAAAACAAGAAATTAAATATTGTTCTGTTTGGTGGTTACGTAAGGACACGTTACGTTGGACAAAAAATATGAACACAAATACATCGCGGGCGTACTATAGGGCAGAAGAGGAAGACACTGGAGGGATAGCGTATCGGGCTCGGATGCATCGCTTTTTTGCTGAGCTGGAGCCGTCTGTTCCCGTCACAGATCAAAACCTGGCAGATGTTAGACAGACTATTAAAATAACTGGCCTCTATTTAGCTCTGGCGGTTAATTGCATGAACTATCTTTAAAAATGTTGTCTACCTGTCAGACTGTTTGTACGTCTGACTGTCTGGTCCGGTTAATATTGGGAATGGCTGAACCGATTTTTTTGCTTAACTTAATTTTGTTCCACACGGACAGAGTTGCGGGTAAAAGCTAGGAAATTTCTATGAGTTTTCTAGCTGTAAAAACTGTTTTCTTCTATTTTACTAATATAAACCGCGAAGTGGCGGAGAAAGAATAGTAAGAGTACACAGATACGGAAGGAAACTGAACAGGAGATGGGCAGCAGCATTTTTCTGATATTAGCCTAAAATAAAAAATTGCGGTTGCTGACTCATCTGCCAAACTGACTATGGCAAATTTCCCCCTATTGTACTTATACAGTGGACTTTTATAAACTATAATGGATCGATGGATTTTATCAATATATTAAGGACAATGATGGTGAAAATAGCTGTTGTTTTGTAACTGCAAGCCCCCTGGCTACTGATATTATTATTTTATTAAAACTGACAAATTAAAAACATTTAAATCTTAGCTAAGACAAATTAGATAAAGATGTTTAAAATTGTATTATTTTATTAAAAGTTGTTATTATAAAAAAATTGAACCACGAACAACAAAACAAAATCTCATTGTTTCTTGCAGATTCCTCGCTGACAAGGTCTCTGTAGATCGGATTTTTACGTTCATGAGTCTTTTAAACGAGCCTAAATCGAATATAAAGTTTTTACTGTAACTTTTATTTTTCTTACTTATAATAGGGAACCAGTAAATAACCTTGGTCGCAATGACGTCGTCTATTTTTCACGAAACTTTTCAGCAACTGAATCATGAAACGAATAATGTTCTACTGCATTAATAACCGACTTACAAAAAATATGAAAGCTTTACATTTTTTTTTCATTTTAAAACTTTTTTTCATTCACTTAGAAAAACAATAGAATACTAACAGGGGAAAGGGCTACCAGTCAATCCATGTAGTGGTAAGAATTAGACTTAGGTGTAGCAAATGAAAGAAAAAAAGAATATATACATACATACATAAACACTCACGCCTGTCACCCAGAGGGGTAGGCAGAGACTACGGACTTCCATTTGGCACGATCCTGACATACCTTTTTCGCCTCCTTTATATCCATATATCTACGCATACATGCTCGTCGGTTAAGGGTACTTCTAACGTAGCCCATTTTCAAAATATCGCCAATTTGGTCGATAAACTTTTTTCTAGGGCGTCCCTTCCCGACTCGGCCATTCACATCTGCCATATAAATTTGCTTTGTCACTCTTTCCCCATTCGCTCTTTCTACGTGACCAAACCACCGAAGCATTCCTTTCTTAATCCTGGTCACAACATCTTCTTGCATACCACATTTATCTCTTATCACGCAATTTCTCATCCTGTCATTCAGATTCAACTCTAGCATATTCCTTAAAGACCGCATTTCTACAGCACTTATTCTACTTTCGTGCTTCTTCTGCCACACCCAGCTTTCACTACCATACATTAAAGTAGGGACTAACCCAGCATTATGAATTACCATACGTGCCTGTTTTGACACATTCTGGTTCTTCATAATAGAGTGGAGTGCCCCATTCACTCTATTCCCTGCATTTACTCGTCGTTCTATATCCCTATCATATCTACCATCCCTGCTAAATACACATCCCAAATACCCAAACTCATCCACTTGCTCAATTAACTCTCCTTCCATTCTTATTTCACATACCATTTTGCTTTCTTCTCTTTCAAAAACCATCACTTTCATCTTACTTGCGTTCACTTTCATTCCCCTTTCTTTTAATTCCCAGTTCATTAATGTAACCATCATTTGCAACTCTGCCGCCACAAAAGGCATTTGACGGTTAACTCGCCCATTCTTAACCCACATTCTTCATCTTTCAAAGTTTGCAAACACCGGTCCATAAATAGGTTGAACAGCCAAGGGGAAGCTGCACAGCCCTGTCTGACACCTTTTTGGATGCCAAACCAGTCCGAGTAGACCCCATTGATCCTGACACAAGCACTAGAGTCCCTATAAAGAGACCGTAATGCCTGTATCCAACCAGCGCTCAACCCATATGAGTTCAGTGTTTGCCATAACACATTCCTGTCCACTCTGTCATAAGCCTTTTCCAAGTCCATGAACGCACAAAAAACTTTCTGGTTTTTGGCCAAAAACTTCTCCGCAATCATGCGCATGGAAAAGACTTGATCTGTGCACCCCATTCCCTTTCTAAAACCCGCTTGCACATCCCAAATTTTTCCATCAGTTTCTTTCATAACTCTTTCAATTAACACCTTAGCATACAGTTTACCCACAATACTAAGCAAGCTGATACCGCAGTAGTTTTTGCAGTCCTGCTGTGACCATTTTCCTTTATATATTGGTACTATAACTGCTTTACACCAGTCATCCGGTACCCGTTTTAATTCCCAACATAAATTAAACAAGGTGTACAGCATGCCTGCCACCACTCCATCTCCAGCCCTTAGCATCTCGAGTGATACTCTATCATATCCAGCTGCCTTACCTGCTTTCATGCTTTTCATTGCTTTCATTATTTCATCTACGCTTATCTCCATACCCCTTTCCACTTCTTTCGGAATTTCTAGTTCATTTAATTCAGACGACTCTTCACTCATAAACACGCTTTCAAAATATTCCTTCCATCTGTATAAATTCGAAACTTCATCATTCAGAATACATCCATTCTCGTCTCTTAGAGCATTTATTATAGGCTGTTTTGTATTTCCCCTGGCAATTCTTATGAGTTTCCAGAACATTTTTATGTTAGCCTGGAAATTATCAGATATCCTTCTATCATTCTTATCCGTTCTTTCTTTCTTTTTCCTTTCAACAACTTCTTTTACTCTCTTATTTAGACGTCTAAATTCTGCCTATTTTCTTTCAATCTCATCATTCATACCAGAAGAATTACCAGCTTTGGTTGCTAGTAAATCTAACCACGCTTTCTTCTTTGATTCAACTTCCACCCGTACCTCATCATCCCACCATAACGTATTACTTTTCCTTTCATTTGTTCTCTTACTTACACCACATACTTCGGTGGCGGTATCCACCAAACCTTTCTTAATATTATCCCACACAGTATTCAAGTCTAAATCATTCATACACAACTCATTCAAACACCTAATATTTTCTCTCAGTCTACATTTATAGGTACTTCTCTTTCACATCTTCATCTTGTAACTTCTCTATTCTTATACGCTGTAACGCAGTGGTAGACACAGATGTCCGATGCCGCCAACGCTTGAAAAGACCATTAATTCGACATAAGACCAAGTAACGATCCGTCCCTGTGTTGGACCCCCGGTAAACCCTTGTATCTATGACTGCGCTCCTCATTCTTTCATCCACAATTACGAAATCTATCATGCTTCTATCATCACCTCTTTCCCATGTATACATGTGAATCTTCTTATGACGAAAAAAAGTATTCGTCACAAAAAGATTCTTTTCCGCACATACGGTGAGGAGGTCTTCACCATTCTCATTTATACTTTCATCACCAAACGTTCCCAATATCCTTTCATAATCAGACCTCTTCACCCTAACCCTTCCATTAAAGTCTCCTAACATAATAATATTTTCATTTTCCTTAAATTTTGTCAACACCATCCTTACCATGTCCCAAAACTGCTCTCGGATGTAAGTGGGCTTAGACATGTCTGGGGCGTACACCCCTAGCAGGAACAGCTTCTTTAAGCCCACTTTCATTCGTATCCATAGCAGTCTCGGGCTTACACATTCATACTCTTTCACACATTGACCCATTCTTTCTGAAAGGATGAAACCAACTCCCTGGCATGCCCGTTCGGTCTCACCTACACCAGACCAATACGCGGTATACGTGCCATGTGCAGTGGCATCCGTTCCCTTTCTGTCATTCATCATTTCGCATACTTCATCCATCTTATCATTCATTCCTCCACATAAATTCAGCGTAGCCAGACGGGTTTCCGCAATCCACTTTTTGCCCCTCCGGGAGACAGAACGTGACGGGTGGCGAACCTCGTCGCCGGTTTTTCTCCCGGAGATTCTTCGCACCCCTGCCCCATTTAAGGGGCGCCGGGAACTCGGGGCCATTTCTTTTATTTCCTGAGTCATGGTGCGAACAAGGGGTTGGTGGTAGATTTTACGCCGCTACCATACGGCGAGGAGCCGAGTCTATTTTTTCGGCTTTGTCGCTCGTTTAGCACCACCCGGGGGACACGTGTAGGGTAGGCCTAAGGTTAGGTGGTCGAAGCCTACGGACGCGAGCAACTCATCCCCCTCCCCAAAAAAAAAAGAAAACATACTAAAATAAAAAAAATATAAGTAAAGAAATATATTACATTGTGAGCATATAGATACGTATATTTACATATATTAACTCATATTCATGATATAAATATTTATATTAAAACGTTATGGGTATGTAAACATTATGTGTACTGGTGATTTTTTACTGCCTGGAAAAAATAGGATGTAAGAGGTAAACGGAATAGTAGCACAAATATTTTACATTTTTTACACAATATGAAATTGATCTATCAATAAATACTAGTAATAAAAGGGTACATTTTATTTATTGATAGATCAATTTCATCATATGTGTAAAATCAAAAAATATTGTAAATATCAGTGCCATAAGCTTCTATTCCGTTCACCCTACTTTTTCCAGACGGTAAAAAAACCATCTAGTATATTATAATATATATTAAATAAAAAATACTATATATTTTTCGTAAAAAAAAAAATAAGCTGCAGAGAAATCTAAATCAAAATTGTTTGATGGTAGGTTGCCTTAACTTAACAGGCAGGTCATAATATAGGCGCGCGGCTTGGAAAGCCAACGATGTAGAAACCCGAACGGTACTGGAGGTTTATAGAGTTAAAGAGCCTCCGAAGAACGAAGCAGTCTGTCATAAGTGTCACGCAAGCACTGAAACTTATGTTATAGATAATTCTGATAGCGGTTATCGATAAACTAGAAAAAACTGTGTCAAATATGAAATGACGCTGAGTGAGGAATTAGGATATTTGATAAAACTTGCGAAGACGAAAAATAAAACGGATACAGTTGTTGACGAGACGATCCAGATTGTCAAGGAAGACCTCATTGAGATCAGGAAAATATACATCAGCATAATCAATAACAATAAAATTATTCATGAGCGGCGGTTCACACTTACCATCAGGATTGCCGGATGCTCATTTGTCTCTCTTTCGCTTGTCGCTGTGTGAAGCATTCGGATTTTGGTGTCATCCTGTATACGTTTTGACAATATATTTTTTCACAAATCTTTTAAATCACAATCGACTTATAAATGTGAACTATATATACACACACACACATATATATATATATATATATATATATATATATATCACAAATTCGGCCTGCCAGATAGTGAGAAAGATCGAAAGGCATATTCAGCATTCAGAAATTGAATGATGGGTTGGAACGATTTTATTGCAAAGATTCTAATTTTTCCCAAGGATTTAAAAAAATATATCCAGTGAAACTCATAACTAAGTGTATGAAAGTACATTTTAATTACGTTTATCCAATGGTTATTGTCAATATTCTTCAACGTCATTCATTACGTACCATGTATAATCGTAACATTCTGATTTCGCAATATTCGTGGAGAAAAAAATGCATTTTATACATTTGATTCACAAATGTAATATTTTTACATCAATTAAAAGTGTATAAAAAATTCCAGTTCGTTGCTTTTTCATATTCAGTACATATTCATCGGGTTGAACTAATTTATTGGTATCAAACAATATCCCGGCTGCCGTTTTGCTTTGTACAGTAACAAAAAAACCAACACATTATATTCGCTGTAACGATTTCGAACAATCAACCACCACTCAATTATGAACACTTTATGTTTCACGTAGCGAACAATGTAATGCAACTGGCATCAGAATGGTGTAGAAAATTAATTTTAGTCCTCTTATAATCTATAAAATCCTCTATAAATATATACTATACTATATACCTCTATAAAATCTTATAATTTTGGAAAAAGGCTCCATAAAACAGAAAAATTTCCTAGCGTGGTTGGCTTTTTAAAAAGAAAGGAAAATAAAAAGCAGCGTACATATCCTACTTTTTCTTTTTTTATCTTTTTGATGTTTACTTAAATAAAAATTCCTTAACGTGTTTATGATAAGATGTACAAAGATATAAGAAATGGTCATTATTACAGAATTCATTTTAGACTATCGATCGCGTGTTCATGACTAGGCAACGTGACATCCCGAGTTCTGGGTTCTTAATTCTCATCGAAGTAAAATGTACAATTTGTTCAAATATATAAATTTCGATTTAGTTTTTACGTCTAGTTGTGTCTCTAGGTGTGCATTACACTGGCTACCTTTATACACTTGTACAAGTTAGGATGACGAACCAGCACATGCCCCACTTAATTTTAAATAAATAATTTGGTCTATAGTCACCTACAATAACATCAACGACAAATCAAAATACAGATGCCTTGTTGCCTTCGGAGACTTAGATGGGATGTCTTGGCACCAATTAAAAGAATTTAGGGTTTCTGTTTTGAGCAAAACAGCAGCATTATGTTGCCATTTTACGCTGGTATTTTGTGTGAGCACATCCAATATTATAGCATAAGCCTCTGTCTATCACAGTATTAGCGCGTGCGTTTGTGTTAATAAATTGCTTTTGTGTTATTATTGTACGCTCAGCAATATATTAACTCCTGCGCAATTGAAAACTTCTTTGTAAAATTGCTTTGTTATGTTTTTGTGGCCAGTATTTGTGATTTTACAAATACATGAGACATCACATAATATTTGCTTTTCAGTATGGAACAAATATCTCAGTTTGATTGTACTTAACGCAATTTCTTACCACTAAGTCGATTATAAAGGTGAATCTGTATTTGTAAAGTTTCGTCGTTGAACTGAAATTAAATGTCAAAAGGGTAACATATCCTCACCAACTAACATACATAAACGGCTCGATGTTCTCTAAATGATTTATTTAGTTCAAATTTAAACTAACAAAATATTTTGTTAGGCGGCTCATCGTCAATGCTGTGAAATTTAACTAAGAATTTTATTTAATAATTTTGTTATTCTTATATTTAGGCGAATACTACATATTGAATCGAAATAATTTTACTCTTTTTATCGCGTTTTTTTAAACACATTTTTTGTTTTTTTGCAATAAGTATAAACAACAATTTTATCCGCTTCCCTTTTCTTCTTCATCAGCTTGCCTGTAAATAGTCCACTGAACATTGAACTTTTTTTTAATAAACCAATAACGAAAAATAGGCACAGATTCCACTTGAAGGTTAACGAATGCTTTGGCCCTTAAAGTAAGTAAAGTTACAGCCTATATATACGTCCCACTGCTAGGCTCAGGCCTCCCCTCATTTCTGAGAGGGTTTAGGGCAATGAAGTGTCCGCCGCGCTGCCCAAATGCGTGTTGACGAACTTCACATGTCTTCGAAATATTTTTTTCTTATTCCTCAGACATGCAGGTTTCCTCACGATGTTTTCCTTCACCGCCGAGCACGTGGTAAATCAGCACTTAAAATTGCAATTAACAATTTCATTGGTGCCGGCGGGGATCGAACCCGGGTTACTCGCGTTCTGTTATATTTACAGCGAGCGTTAACCACTGAGCTACCACGGCTCTTTGGCCCTTAGACCCCTACAAATATCCTTTTTCAAAAATACACACACACACACACACACACACACACACACACACACACACACACACACACACACACACACACACACACACAATATAAACGCCACGTAGCCGGTAAAAGGGTCTTAGCTGCTCACATACATAGGAAACACAACAGCATTGTCATGCAACAGCAATGTTCGCTTTTTATTCACCACCTAAACATTTTTTATTACATTTTGGCTGGTGTTCTTTTAGAGTTTAATCCTTTCTTTTGAGTTTAGAGCAACCGTAATGCAGCTGCAACGAGGCTCAACCAAGTGTAATTTGATGTCATTCGTCAATCAAAATGAGAGCAAAAATTTACGTCACAACTGTCACATTTAACGTTGATCGTTGTTTTTCTGTGATTGTTACATTTTAAAGAATCATAAAATTAATTTAAAATTAAGGTTCAACTACAGTATATTCTACAAATATTCTAAAGAGACATGAAGAAGTATGAGGAAAATAAAAATAAAAATCCACCTTGTTTTGAACGTACGACGAGTACATACAGTGTGAATTTCAATGCGACTACGGAAGTATTTTACTTTACAAAAATATTCTACGTATGTGAAGGCAAGATATTCTACGTATATTTTCGAAATCCACTTATGTACTTAAATGATATATTTAGTATATTAGATTTCCAATCAAAAAATTATATAAATAATTATTTGGTCAATAACAATATAATTTTTAATAATTCTTCTTTTAATACTTCATGTATATATTTAAAAGTGGTAGAGCCACGCTGTAACTTTATTATGGTTGTAGCACGAATGGGTTGGCTGGACCGGGGAAGGACCACGCCCTCACAGATTACCATCGTGAAATAGCAGCTTGATGCCACTGTGATGTGAGTGTAGAGGACCGGAGACCGTTTTTACTGGATACATGGTGTGTAATGTTGTGACACGTGAGAGAAACGAAATCCAATTCTGCTGAGTAAATACTGAATATATTTGCAATAATCAATCCTTAAATAGATACAATTAGGTTACATTGTGTATATGTTTATATGTAATATGCTTATATCTATTCCTTACATCTCATCTCCACCGCAACAAAAAAATTAAAATAAATGTACTAACAATTTATTTTATTTTCAAGGTATGTTAATACAATGAGTCAATCATAATTATTAAATTATATTTTATAAACATTTTTTATAGATAAATAGATTATAATGTTCTACCATATTGTATAATTCATAAACACCTCCCCCGATACTTAAAAAAAAGGAAAGTTATCTATTTACTTTTGTTTTTTTTACATTTTGAGTTTTCTTGAATCTTATAACGTAATAATTAATTCAATATTGAATAATTTTAATATTGATTTTTAATCTTTTAATATTGAAGAATAAAATAAAATACATAGGCTTTAAATGTATATAATTTCTAATTGGAATAATATAAAGTATTTAAATAAAATATAAAACTAACTTCATTTAAAAAATTATATTCTCATGATCATGATCAGATTATACCATGGTTATATTACTAAGTCAATTCGTGATACGCATGCGATTTTATTTCGTTAACACTTTTATTTCGAACGACATTAGGCCTGTCGTATTTTTGATATTAATCAACGTCACAACTGCACGTTAACATGAACATATCACCTATCATACCATATTATACTTATTAATATTTTTTTTTACATTTATTCACTCGAGTTTTATTACATAAACTATAGTTTCTCTTTTAATATATACAATATGTTTTAGTTAGAAGTTATGATTTAAAAGTTCAAACAATATAAAACTGAAAATAAACTATTACATTTCATATTAAGCAGTACCTGCTCTACCTTTATATATATATTTATTCACATTTGTATTTATAATTGTATATACTTTATATTTAATTTATTTATACCTTTATATTTGTTTAACTATTGCTTTCATGGTCCACACAAATAGGTTAGACATTAATATTCCATTATATTTTCAGATAATAATGACTTATAGAAGTTAAAAGCATGTGATTTGAGGGTTTAATGAATATAATACCGATAATATTACATTTCATTTAATTATGAAAAGAGCAAAAACATAATGTAATGCAACGTAGGTATCATCACTATCATAATAACGGGAATCAAAATACAACTTGCAATCCCAGCCGCGTAAGCGGTTTGTGACACCTTTGTTTTAAATTTCTGAGTACGTATATGGCAACGTTTGCAATTACATCGGACTATGATGACACGGTGTGATTCACGCCTAATTTTAAGATAACTTGTACAATATGTTATAGTATGAATGCAAATAAAATGTACCTTAAAACTTGGAACGGATATTTAGAAATAGTTACATTGTTAATAATAAATATTACTTTTACATAGGTACGTTAATAAACATTCATTATTTAAGGTATTTATAATTTCGAATACTCATTATTTCATGACTTCTAAGAAATACGTTTATCTTAATTGGGACAGAAATTTACATAAAAAGAGAGAGAGAAAAGTGCACTGTTAGGTACACAGCTAAAGTTTTTATTACAACATATTTATTTACATTGGAAAAGACAATTTTATTTTAAGCAGGTGACACAATTTTAGGTTTTCCTTGCCTTTTTTATAGAAAAAAAACGATTACATTATAAAATTTACAATAATAGTGTATCGATAACCTTTGGACTTGATTATAATAAGCTTTATATAAATGTAGTTCAAAATTGTACACATTTTACATAAGAAAACATGAGACAGAATTTTTTTTTAAAGTAGAATCATTGTAAATATGAATCAATGTGCCTAAATATGAAAAAATCTTGTAAATTTATATAAGTTTACGTGAAAGTGTACTTATCATATTGGGTTGATATATTTTTATTTGTTTACGTGTAGTTGTGGGAATCGAACCCTATAGCTGTTATATGTGCAACTTGCTAGTACCATTTTGGGTAGCGTTAATAGTCCTAATATAGAAATTCAAAATAACTATCTATCCAACCCCATGGATTTGGTCGGGGATCCCCTTATTACCTTGTATTTTTGTAGATTGTTAGGCCTTTTTATTATCATTTCTTTTCATAAATCTTGTACGTATTTTCTCTTTTTTTAAATTAATATTTTAATAATAATAATAATAATATTCCACAACTATCACACAACGCCATCTAGTCCCAAGCTAAGCAAAATTTTGACTGTTAGCTAGCTTTATTTCTCTCTATTCATGCATATATGTATTTATTTATTAAATATCGGGAACCGGAGTTTCAATTCACTTCAATTATATTTCATTTCATGATATTTATCATGCGGGTACTTTATACACATACATATGGGCCCCCCATTTACTTGGGTATTATAATCATTTTATTTTATTGGTACTTATTTTTTTTCATACTGTATCAAGGTGATAGTGTACCTTGGGTTATGCGCACAACCTTGAGGTCTACGTTTTTTAAGTCACTTTTAAAGGACTCCAACAATTGTCACAGAGGAAAACTATGTTCGCACCATGATCCAACGAAGGATGTGACCTCAATGTACCATTATTAAGGGTAACAAATTTAAGACTTCTCCGGTCCCTAACAGTACTAATATGAGTAAACTCATGTACATCATTTGTACTGAAGGCGTTGTTCCCTAGTACCCGTAACTCCTTATTTTATCATCCTATCACGGAAGCATACCCTGCTTAAGGACTATAAGCTTTACCAGTGATGGACGTTCCCATATCTCTCCATTACTTATTGGTCAATGTCATATTTTCTTTTATTTTTATTATTGTCATAAATATTTATTCCTTCTTTATTTCTTCATTACCTTGTTCTTTATTTATATTCTTTCGTGCTCCACTTCTATATACTAACTTGCACCATTCTCACACATTTCAAGTCGCACAGTTTAAGCATCATCAATATTTGGGTGATCAGTCCAAAATTGACAAAACTTAGTAACTAAATCATTCCTTTTTACACGTTCGAACATTCCTTTCTTCCGTTCCTCATACCAATTACATGCTTTCTAATTTTTGTACAAATGAGATAACATTCTTATCAATAAATTTTCTTTGTCGGTGTTTAACTTTTTTTTGAACCATTATTATTAAAACCTCTCTTAACTACTTTATTCCTGTTTACACTGTTATTAATTTATTATTTTCATCTATGTAACAATACTATTATCATTTACTCATTTATTTTCCTATACGTATTATTTTTATCGCTATTACAATGTTGTTATGATTTATCCTACACCTGTTAATGTGTTGCATGTTGCTGTGTTCAGTTTAAATTTATCATCTATGTTACCATGTTTTTATAGGATACGCTCATTGCATAACATTTTATAATATCATATTTTTAGAAACATCAGTATCATTCGTAAGAAATGGTTAGCAGACCTTTGATATTCACTGTGTAAAGATTGACTCTTGTTATATTTACCTACCTGACTAGTTTCTTGCCTTTCAAAAGAAATAAAAAGTGGTATTTCAGCCAGAAAATATGAAAAATATAATTGATAATAATCGTATTGTATGATCGTGCCTAATGTCAACATAACGTGTACAATTTGTTACTACATAAGTAGTAGTACTCATATAAATGAGTGCGAGTAAAAAAATGTGCCTTAAACTAATATTTTTAATTTCTTATTTATTCAGAAGTCCACCTGGTTACATCGTTAAAAGCTATATCGCTTTTATATAGATCGAAAAATATTACTGAAAGTATGTTATTTATTATGTCATGTATACAGAATAATTGAAAATCACATTATAAGAGTTATCAACTTTACACAACGATACAACAATTTATTCAAACATTTAAAAGAAAGTTTTTTTATACTCGTATTTTACATAAGTTATTATATAAATTTAAGATTTAATGCCTTTAAAAAAATTTAAACTTATAATGATACTGAAATGTTTCTAACCCTTTAAAATTTGGATTCTAGAAAAAAAAATCAACGAAATGTATCACAGTGTTATTTTAAATCAAGTGCGTAAAATTTCACTAATTGTTTGGCAGGACACAGTAAAAAAATAATACAAAGCTATAACTACATAACAGGGAATATAAAGTAGTCTTGCAAGGCGCAATAGAAGTGCCACATAAGTGCTTAAAATTCAACTTAATTTTTAAGATTGTGTCATAATTGTTTTTTTTTATTGTAGGTAATAAAATATTTGATAATGAAGTATATTGTGAATAATCTGATAAATAATTTCAACTTAATTATATGTAAAATACAGAATATTTGATATTTAACTTTAAAAACATAATAGCAAAAAAAAACAATCTCAAATTGTTAAATAAAGTTTGAAATAGAATTAAAATCACATAGGTGCGAAGTTACCTCATAATTTGTTCTTTTCGGCTCAATTTTTCTATCTTCCTATCGGCTAAGGCTTGCAGGACTTATGTTTCTTCTATTTTCTTAAATTTGTGGTCTCACCATCTAATTCGTTTAATTTTCATGTAATATTTGAAGCTCTCGTAATATTTGTTTCTGAAGTTGATCTCTCCCGTTTTTTCCATAACTTTTTTCTGTTTTTTCTAATAGATTTTATTAGCATATCTCCTTAAAGAAATAATAACCTTGTCGCCTCTTCTTATGTCTCCGTTTCGGCTTACTTGTCACATCCGGTAGTGTCAATTCAATAGTTGAAAATTGTTCCTTTAGTTTTATATTAATTTTTCCATTTTTCTTTAACTATTTATGCGGGCCGCGGCGGTTCGCGCGCATTGTCGCCGCGCACCGCCTGGGAGGGTCGCCATGTAATGTTGTGACACGAGAGAGAAATGAAAGCCAAGACTACTGAGTAAATACTGAATATATTTGCAATAATCAATCCTTAAATAGATACAATTAGGTTACATTGTGTATATGTTTATATGTAATATGCTTATATCTACTCCTTACATCTCAGGTGTGACGGCCCAATATTATTACTAATAATTTAATTCAATATAAAGGGGCATCAAAAGTAGTCTTTTTTTTGCGCCCGAAGCAATTAAAGGGCTACCCTGTACGTAGGGAGGCGGAAAATGCATTACGCATACCACGATAGCCGGTCTATCGTGGTTATGAGGGACTCACTGTCCTACCGGGGACCCTAAGTGATACCCTCTAAAAACCGCCTTTGGGGACAGGCAACCGGCTGATTAAGCTGTATTGTGCCTTATCGTGAGCGACCCTCTTTTGGGAAAAGAGGGCGCAGGCGGCTACGAGCCGCTGAGGGAGTGCCTACGAAGGCAAATTAATATTAGTTAGTACAATAATTTAATTTAATTAGAGTTGGCCTGAGTCAGTCAGTTTATTAGGCAGGTCCGAGAGAGAGTTTCTCGGCCTTCGAGTCCGCAACTCGATAGCGAGAGGGGGCTGCATAAGTAGCTGCCTCACGAATTAATTGGCTTGGATGCGACTCTGAGGCTTTGAAGAAGTTCTCAGAGAGTTTTTTAAGAAATTATTGAATTGTTGGGAGCTCTAGGTCCCGATGAAGGTCGGCATTACGGACGTACCAAGGTGCGTTCGCAGCTCGGCGACAGAAAAGGTTACGAACTATTTGGAGTTCATTAATAATATTAGGGTTGACGAGGGGATAATATTAGAGAAGACGGGGCCCGCGTAGGACATGACAAAAGTAGTCTTAAAATATATATATATATATATATATATATATATATATATATTAAGCAATAAAATTACATTAATAAACATAAAGTTAATTAGTAGTCGCGTAGTGTAGGGCGACCCCCCCTAGATGGAGTGACGACCTGGTAAGACATGCAGGAAGTCGATGGATGCAGGTGGCTCAGGACCGTGCTTTGTGGCGTTACTTGGGGGAGGCCTATGTTCAGCAGTGGACTTGTGAAGGGCTGTAATGATGATGATGATGATGATGAGGTTGTTTAACAATATTTCAAAGGAATATTGGTAGTATAGATAGTGTGTACGGTATCTATACAGTTACTTCTATTTTCGTTGATTATATTTATATTGACTACTGCTTTCGATTTCGGTTTTCTTATCTTTTGTGATTTGGTTGAAGTTGATGAGAGTTCACGTATAAAACAAAATTTTCCTAAGTTATGGAAGGTGTTCATGTATAGATGTCTTGTATGGAGGAGCTGTCGGAGATACATACCTGCAGTTGTACATATATATATGGGATGGTCGGGAGCCCGACTGCCTGAAGTACTGTAGCACAATGACTAGTCCTATATTAGGGACTTATGATATTAAACTCAATGATACAAAAGCAATACTATAGAAGGTCTCTAGACGAATATGCATTACAATAGTAGGGTCGTGGGTTCGAACCCTATATATGAATGACTTATGAAAGTAAGGTCTATGATACAAAAGCAATACTATAGAGGGTCTCTATGATGAATATGCATACAATAGTAGGGTCGTGGGTTCGAACCCTATATATTAATGACTTATGAAAGTAAGGTCTATGATACAAAAGCAATACTATAGAAGGTCTCTATGATGAATATGCATTACAATAGTAGGGTCGTGGGTTCGAACCCTATATATGAATGACTTATGAAAGTAAGGTCTATGATACAAAAGCATTATTATTGAAGGTCTCCTTGATGCATAAGCATTGTATGGGGTGGTCGGGTGACCGACTGCTCCTAGTACTGTAGCAAAATGACTAGTCCTTTTTAGGGACTTGTAAAGGAATATTATGGTAGCGTGTGTGCTGCTTCACGAGCAATTGGACCGAGGTAAACTTGGACTCGCTAACCGATGTGTCCTAGACATATCATCTTAGTGCCGGTGGTAAGCGGGTTTGTTGTAGCAATACGGCTTTCCCGTGGACATCGCACACCCATACCGTTTGTGGGCGGCGTCGTAGCACATAGCGATGCATCGTCTATCTTTCGGATTGGGATGATGAGTGTGTTTGGTAGCACTTTTAAGTGTAACAGGCATACTCAACTTCATGTCTTAGTGCATTAGCGCTATGATACGTGGAGTTTTGTTCACTGGCTGGATACGTTGGCGATATTTTTTAGTTAACCACAATAAAAACTTTGATACCAAAGTAGATAGGGATGCTTGTTACGTTCTGCAGCATTGCGTCTCTGCGATGGTTGTTTGGTGGGACGCTATTCTCAATGGCACTCTCTGCGTCTTGGTTTGACTCACGCCTGAGTAGCTTTGCCCAAGTCGGGTCCCTTCATTACGGAGCTGCAGACTGTCTACCCTCCATGATGTTTTATATAACAACATAATAATATATCTCTGTAACTTTCCCACCTTTGAATGATTGAAGGCAACTTGTTGGTGGGTGAGACAAACATGATCGAAAATGCATTTACTCAACGTCAGTGACACAAACCCTTTCTGATGTCGAATTATTACTCTTATCTTATAACTGCCTTTTGGCTATATCTGCCGTTGTATTGGTTGGTGGAGCATATGTGTCGACCTCATGCGGGTGGTAGCTGGCGGGAGGATCTGAGGAGACTCACAAGGCTGCGGTCGAAAGCCGCACAATGTGGGACCCCATTCCCTTGAGGTGAGCGGTAAACTCATGACACGCTCTGCGGCTAGTAGCCGTGCTGGTCATGCAATTGGTGGTGATGCCATACACTTACATCACGTCTGCAGGAGCGGCGGTCTGGCAGGTGGTGGCGCTCACGGAGGGTTTACGGCCAGTGTGCCTATTTGCCTAAACCGTGTGACGTACATTTACTGTGGCTGGATTCGTTCGTATTCTGTATGGCGTTTACACGCATTGACATGCGCGACTTCGGTCGATGTTTGAGCTTACGCACTAACAAGGGGCCAAGCCTCTTTTACTGATTCGCCAATTATTTTGCTGTGGACTACGGTCCAGTTCCCGAATTAACGTTCCCTTCGGGGGGAGTGCATCAAAATGGTTGGCGCTCACCGCGCACGGCGTGTGTCTCCCCTACATTTTTTTAAATAAATGTAGGAGAGTTGAAGCCTTTTCCGAGCGGGAAGGGTTAAATCATAATAAATTAATAATGTAAACCTGATACATGTGGAATAGGGACATTTTATGTTCTTAACATTTCTCGAGCCCTGTCTTCGTGAACGGGGTTCACTTAGCTTATAAGGCACTACCAATAGCTTTCAATTGCTCTAGTGAATATTCATTCTTCCAAAAGTCACCTAAAAGAACTAAGTTGCAAAACAAACACAACGTATTTAGTAAAGTAATATATGGGTCCTAACTAAGACGATCACGCCAAAATATTACAAACGGTCTATTAATAAACCTTTTGAAAGATCATTTAGAAAGATCAAAACATATCTTATTTATCCTGGTCACATATATATAATTTTTTATAAAGGAGAATATAATATATTTAGTATTTAATATATATTTTTATTGTTATGAGAGGGGGGTAGCGTTACAATGGCATTCCATCTTAGTCTTCAGGGGTGACCACGCATCTGCATTTTGATTCTTAATCGAGGATAAATGTAGATTTATACTGGTATTAGCCACATTATCCACTTGCCATCAGGTGGACTGTATGCTCGTTTATGCATTAAGCTGCTATTTACGCCGGTATTCTCTGAGAGCGTGGTCCTACCCCGGTCGATCAGCCCATTCATGCTACAGTTATATAGGTGCAGTGTGGCTCTACCATGTTTAAAAATATATCAAACGCTGTAAAACTTTAAACAACGTACAAAAACCTACTTTGGACACAATATGTTGATGCATAACTTTGCGTTATTTTTGAGAACTTTTTTTATATTAAACTAATAATTTATTCTATCATCAAAGAATGCATAAAAAATCATTTGAAAATTTTAAATACTGCTTGAATAAAAAACAAATAAAATTAGTAAGTCGTTAAACGGGTGATCTCATTAAGCGCATAGTTTGAAATAAGAACGATTTTAAATGCTCTTTAATGTTGTAGAATGCTTCGTAAGAAATAATAGAGATTTCTAAAAGAGATTATCGGATTTCTGTGAAATTAAACAGAAATCACTTCCACTTTATCACTGTAATATATTGCGTTATATGCCTCATCATTTGAATGGAAATAATGGAAATATGTATGAAATTTTATTTCAGTGCCGGTCATTATCACCGTACTTTCATTTATAAATGTAGAAACTAACCTATTATCATTGGCACGGGCTGAAATGATGCTTACTGCACTCATTCCTAAATTGTTATTACGTACTGAAGGATTGTGTGATGACGCAATTTTGTTAATAATAAAAATAATTGTATTAAAGTTGTGTTCATAATTGTATTAAAGTCGTCTGAATTTTTATTTATAACATTGTAATACATTAGTAAATACACATAGAATTTAAATATATTCATTTTGAACATTAAATTCATTAAATTTACTTAAAACATGCTAAAATATTTAAAAAGTATTAAGTAATAAATATAAAATACATGGGGATATTTCAATAATAAAGATAAATAATATTTGGATCTGATCTGAATCCAAAAGTGCACGCCTCAGACGCTTATGTTAAAAATTAAAATTAAAAGAGATTTAAGGTCAAATTCTAAAACGCTACTCAATTTCAAAACATCGTTAATTCTCGTGGTGTCTCGGTCACTTTGACGTAAAGTAACAGATAGACAGCACTAGACTTAACTTCGTTTTACAATTAAGTAGAGTTTGGGCATAAGTGACGATAATTTTTACAAAAAAAAAAGGGAGAATATTATTGACTTTGATTAATAACTGTAATAACTGTTTTAATAACAGAAATCAATAGGAATCCTCCTTAGAATATACGAGTATGTAATCTTATGAAATACCAGTACCAGTGACCGAGCTTTGCTCGGTATTTTTCGCTCGATTTTTTTTAATTCGTTTGTTTCGGAAATTATATTTAGATACAAATTACATACTATTATGATGAAATATAAATAATATTTTTTGATCTTAGCGACATAACAGAAAAAACGGAACTGGTTATTTGAATAAAAAATCATGAGTGCAATTATTTTAATTTAAATTTTCGTGTTTTTAAAAAATACTAAAAAAAGGGCTCGAAAAAATAGATTTTCTCAAAAAAGAAAGGAACTTGAAAAAAAAATTAAAAAAGTCGGTCGGTCGGTCTGGGCTCGAACCGGGGTTTTACGATTCTGTGACCGCCCATTATACCAATTAAGCTATTTGTAATCATTAACAATCTGTCAAAATTTACCTTCTTATTCTAACGATATTGTAGCAGTTTTTCATTGCCTAAAAACACGGACAAAAATAAATTTTCTAAAAATAAATTCTAGCTAGATCGATTTATTATCCCCGAAACTCCCCGGACACTAAATTTTATGAAAATCGTTGGAGCCGTTTCCGAGATCTCGATTATATATATATATATATATATATATATATATATATATATATATATATATATATATATATATATATATATATATAAACAAGAATTGCTCGTTTAATAGTATACCATATATCTCAATCTATTGCTTACATTTCTATAAACGTACAGACGTGCTCAAAAAAAGCATGCTCATAAGTAGGGCCCGGATTAATATGTATTGAAAACATCAAAATATGTACATATAATATGGACTGAAAATCCTCAAATATGGGAAAAATATGTATAATAAAAGATAACGACATTGTACATTAAATCGACTTTTTATTAAGGAAAACAAAAAAAATACAATTTTACTTCGCTTCTGTTTCATTATTATTTGAATTACAGTATACAATTACATGTTTCTTTAAATTTTCAAAATTAAAACCCTTTCTGTTCGGACGAAACAATGCCTTGTACTGGCTGAATGATCTTTCAACATCACAGGATGTGATTGGAGCATATTTAAATTTGCATAATTCTTCAAGTGAGTAGGGTACATCTATGGTGCCTTCTAATGTTCCACACAGCATGCTGTTAATTTTCTTTAGGGTATTAAATCCTTTGTTTTTTTCCAGTACGTAGCTTAATTTTTGCCTCGCTACTTCAGCAACGGGACCTTCTGATGCTAAAACTTTTTTTTCGATATTTTCGATAATCTTCAAATTATCATTTAGAGAAGTAGAAGAATTTTCGAGTGCCTTTATCTCGTGTGATAAAAAGCAATAATTGCTTTTTATGTAAAGCAAATCGTTACGTAGAGTGTCATGTTCGAGAAGTTCTTTTGAGATTGAAATAGCAGCAGCCTCGTTCTCTAATTCAAAAATAATAGTTTTGATTTCAGTGTAATACTGGGTATAGTATTCAACTGCTGTCAGCCAAGTTCCCCAGCGAGTCAGCACTGGCTCTGGTGGTAAAGGAATGTCGGGATACATCTCTTTAAATTTTGAGATCCTGCTTGGTGCTTTCAAAAAAATTTTCTTTACGTTTGATACTAAACTGTCAACATTTTTAAACAGAGACCTTATGCATTCAGCTAATCTATTTATACCATGAGCCAAGCACGTCACATGAATCATTTTTGGATACAAAACTTGAAGGGCACTTGCAGCTTTTACCATATAAGGAGCAGCATCGCTAAGTAACAAGAAAACTTGTTCATGTTTAACTCCATCAGGCCACAAAACACTCATTGCATCATTAAAAAGCTTTGCTGACGTTTGGTGGTTGCATTTAGGAAGTTCTTCACATGCTAATAAAAAGGATTTGCTGGCATTTTCTTCATCTAGACGTCCGATAATCACATTGCCAATGCATCGGTTTTGAGAATCTGTAGTTTCGTCAATGGCAACCCATATAGGGCCATCCTTTATATATTCACGAATCGAAGCCAAACAATTTTCATAAATACCAGACACATAATTTTTTCTAAGTGTGGATTCATCAGGAATGCGTTTGCCAGAGTATTTTTCCAGGAATTGTTTAAAAGTAGGATTATTCAATTTCCATAAGGGTATATCTGCACATATCATAGCTTCACATAATTCTTTCGAGAAAGTAGAACTTTGGGAGCTGCTCGCGACTGCATCAGTAAAAAATTGTTGCTTAAATTTGTTCTTTCTTGTAATATTTTGCTTGTGTTTAACAGTAGACACATGTTGTGATATCAAAAAACGTTGCTCGGTGGATATAGATTTTTCACAAGCATTACAAAATAGTACTTTTCCATCTGTAGTTAGGCATTGGTTTGGGAAATCTTCGATATACTTTTCCAATTTGAACCGCAATGGTTGCTTATCCTTAGGCATTTTTGCAATGCGAGTAAGTAACAAAATACAATCACACGCGACAAATCGACACGGCAAGCAATTACGAGCGTCACTTACGAACTGTGGGGCACTAGTAATGGGCGTTGAATCAACGAACGGTTTAAATAGACGGTCTACGTTCAATCGACGCTTCGACGGTCTACAGTTCATTCGTTATCTAGTCGAATTCATAGACGGCTAAACTGAGAGTCCACAGCGTTCTTATCTACTAACAATGCGACGACGACGCCGTAAACATACCCGGTTAATATAAGTGCATGCGTTCGTTGAATTAGTATCATTGTACAAACCAATTTAAACCTTAAGTATATAACATAGGAGTTAATATTTCTTTTTTAATAGAATTGTTTGAGTGAAAAGGCAAGAGCATTCTGATATTGCGTGAAAGAGTATGTCGACGGTCTGGCGGACTATTGTTTACCTAAACTAGATAATATTACCGTGCCTAAACGTTGCCGTTGTTTAGAAATTTGAAATTAGTGTGTCGACTCGCGCCGCAAGGTCAAAGCTAAAGAAATTCTTCCAAGAAAGGACCAGAGAGGACATTTGGCGTGCCCCCTTGAATGGTGGAGAAAACACCAATACTTACCTACGTCCACCCAAATTAAAAAAAATATTTGTAATCCATTGTAACATTGTAGCAACATCTGTTCCTTACGAACGGATGTTTTCTAAAGCAGGTCTTATAAAAAAAAATATTTGTAATCCATTGTAACATTGTAGCAACATCTGTTCCTTGCGAACGGATGTTTTCTAAAGCAGGTCTTATAATGTTTTAATTAATGAAAGGCGAACGAGACTAACGACAAGCAAAGTTGAGCAAATTATGTCCTAAACGTAAATACACCTGAGGAGAGATTAAAAAAAGGAGAGGTTTTTTAATTCATTTATAAAATAATTTATGTGATTATTCTGTACATACATTAATAAAAAACGAAAACAAAGAAAAAAGCAAATAAAAATATTCCTTAAACACCTATCCATAAAAATATTTAAATAAAAAATGTAAATAATTAAATATGTACATAAAATCAGTTGATCTTCTAAATACGCCTGAAATACGATAGTAGTAAAATCTTTTAAAAACTTATTCACTAGTCCTAAGCCTGGAAAAGTACGAAGGGAAGTTTAAATCGATTGATTGTAAAATTCGATAGTAGGTATTTATACACCACACACACCGTCAGAGTGCCTTGTGCTCAAATCAAATTTCTTTGAATTTTAACTAACTTTGCCGTTCATTCAACTGACGAATAGTGGGCAAAACCGTCGTCGTTGCGTTGCGCCCGTAGACACCGCGCTTTAATCGATTGAACGTCTGCCGTTATCGCGTTAACTAGTCGACGAATTCAACTAGTTGATCACCTAGTCGATAAACGGCAATAGACGGTCTAGTTTCGTTAAAGAAAATTACGTCGACGACCCACCTCTATGGGGCACGCACGACGCACGAGTCAGGTGAGGAAAGGCGGTGCGGGGCGGGTGACGCGAGCGCGATTCAGTGACCGCTGTCATCTTGGCGCAAAACTCATTTTTAGGTATTTTACAGAGCTGCTGATTCATCTAACATAAAATAATGAAGATATGGATAAATTTACTTAATTTCTTGTGAAATATGGATTTATACTTAAAATATGGAAAAATATGGAAAATAGAAATTGCATTTTCTTGATCTAAATATCATAATTTATGTAGAAAATATAATTAAGAACAAAAGCCATTTCAAATAAAAATATGGATTTACATATTAATCCGGGCCCTACTCATAAGGTTGCTTAAAATGAGTATGCTCTGCAACTGTTCACATTTGCCAGCAATAAGCACCACTTAAAGCGTGAGACGTGCTATTTGGCTCCAGGTTTTCGGCCGAAATGGATGTACAAAAATATAGTAACAGTGCTATCCGTACAGAATTTAATTAAATAATCATATTGCTTGCAACCTAATGGTCTAGGAAGAAAAAGCAAAATCTTTTCTTCCGTCTCAACGCGACTAATCGAGGGTTTTTTTTTAATTGACGAGGCAACCGTCGCGAATTGAAATCGATTCGATAAAACACGCTCATAAGCAATTCTGTTCAGTTCAGACGCGCTGAGAGCATGCCCTTCTACCCGTGCCTCCGGTAGCATGCTTGAAAATGAAACGTCGGTAGATTTTTGAGCATGCTCGAAATAAGCATCCTCATTACTAACAATGTTGCGACACACGCGCTACTAATGAGAACGTTTATCCGTACCTTTAAGCGAGAAGACTTACCGACGCACAGACCAACGTATGGCAGTCCATATATTTTTTCAATTACATTTTTTCTTATGTAATTTGAAGTAAATTGATTAGAAAATAAATTAATCTTATAATTCAATATTTGTCGTTATTGTAACGTTAGTAATAATATGGATTTGATATCTAGCTAAAAGTATAAGAACGATTTTACGTAGCGAAAGTGTGGTATTGCTACATATCGAGAGTAGAGCACTCCCTCGCATTGTGAGGCGTGCCATAACATTTAGAAGTCTTACTATTGAAAATCGTATCGTATCATTAGAAAAACTGTCAAAATATTTTATTATATGGAGTGTGTTCACGTAATGCATTAATCTTATTTTGTTACTATCTCCGAAACTATTACATATTGATTTTACACATCCTTCAGAACTTACAGACTCATGACACACTCTGCTGCTAAAAGCCGTACTTACTACCGGCTATAGCTGGCTACAATAATAGGTGTTGATGCCTTACATTTAAATCACGTCCAAAGGAGCGGTGGTTTGAAAGGTGGTGGAGCCCACGAAATGCTTTCTAAAGTCAGTTTGCCAATATTCGACATTTAATCAAACCGTGTGACATATATTCAATATGACAGAATTTCATAGTATTCTGTATGACGTTAACTTGCATTAAAATGCGCGACTTCGATTAATGTTTGCAATACCTTGTGGTCCAGTCCCAAAACTCTCGTCACTATTCGGAAGAAACGCGCTGTATGAGTTGAACCTTCTGCCTACCCCAGCACTTAAAATGAATCTTTGCAATTAGTCCTTATATTTATAAAGTAGCTGTTCCCCGCGACTTAAATCACGAGGAATTTATTACGATCGGACTATCTGTCAGTGAAAGTCTCGTCAAAATCGGTCCAGCCATTTCTAAAATTAACCGGAACAAAAAGGGCAAGAGACAGACGGTCAAAAATTTTAAAAAGATATTTTTTGTTATTTTTAGCGTATATACTTTCATACATATTTAGTAAAAATTGTTATTTTGACATTACAAACAGACAGATAAAGCCTTTTCATTGACCGTTAATTAATAAGGAATTGACTTCTGTTAACCAAGTAAAGATGGCACCAAGATCCTTCTTTAATTCATTCTTGTACCCACCCACAGCACAGAATTACACCAACTCTCTACTTCATGTATAAATATCGACGCACGTTTAAATTAAAAGGAACACATTGATAAGGTTATCAAAAAGCAGAACTTAAAAAAACAACAGCAATATGTATAAAAAACAGAAAGCTGTGCCTACTACGCGTACGCAGATGCCTGGCTACACTATGGTGCGGTACATGGGGGGAAAGGGTCATCCATTAATTACGTGAGGCGTTTAAGGTGGGGGGTGAGTCGAGCAGAATCTCACCCTATCTTTGAAATAATACTAGTTTTTACGGAATTTATCGCGTATATTTAACTTTTTAAATACCCGACGTTTCGAACGCTTTACAGCACTCATGGTCACGGGCGGGACTGAGATGTTCAACGTCCATATGTCATAGTTAACCGCGGTTACCATAGATTAAAAATTTAACTTTTGTTCCGATCTATGCAGTATAAACTTATGGTATCTTGAAGTCTTGCAGTTGTATGCTTGGGTTGGGATTTAATTTTATTTATTATAGGATCCCAAGCAGATGGTAGCACCCAGCCATCTTCTCTATTGAAATTAGGATGTTTTTTGATTTCAATAGCCTCGCGAATCATCCTTGGAAGGAATCGGTGTTCTTTAGCGAGGATCTGCGGTCTATCAAATCTGATGTAGTGACGGGGGCGATCCTGTACGTGTGCACAGACTGCAGACTTCCCGTTAAATATACGCGATAAATTCCGTAAAAACTAGTATTATTTCACCCTATCTTACTTAGGGGAGAGGAAGAGTCTCACCAAGTATCATGTAATTTTTTCCGCAGGAAACATTACTAAATTTCAACGAAATTGAATTAAATTAAGTAAAATAAAAGGCTAAATCCTACACAATAATAATTATCGCGATACTTACGCAGTAATTATGGCGGAACTCCACAAATTATAGCCCACATACCTATATAAGCCCAACGCAATTAAGCACAGATTAACGTATTTACACTAATGCATTTAAAAAATCTCACGTGAGATTTGGGGGGTAGGGTTGAGGGAGTCAAGCCATATCTCACAACATCCCGCCAGAGGGGAAAAGAGGTTAGAAAAATCGTCAAAATCGCCTCTGATAAAATATGTTTTATTTAGTAAAAATGTGTTCATGTACTTGCAAATATAGACTCGATGACAGGTTGTAGAAATGACTTCATCAATTAATCTGATATTAACATAAACAACAAAAAATAAAATTAACCACAGCTACTTTAATGCCAATTTAATGTTATTACTCGTTGTAGGAGTTTTTTAATAATTAAATAGGAATAAATAATAATATGTTTTTGTGATCTCGTTAACTCACTCACTTAAATAAATTGTAAATAATCTTTAAATATTAATAATTAAAATAATTTTATAAATAATACTGAAATGTAAATGTAACAATAATATTACTAATTGTCAATATTTGCAGTGCCCTTGCAGGGTTAGTTTTGAGCTATTTTTTTCCATAATAAAGATCAAATATATACAACAAGAATAGCAAATAAATTGAATTAAACTGAATACAAGTTAAAAAAGACGACTGATTTAATGTTCTTTACCTTTTTTGGAGGCTCCTTAACTTAAACTAATTATTAAGCACTACAACGGCTTTCGATTGCTCTAATGAATATTCATTCTTCGTGACAAAGGTAGACAGTAGTAACCTTAGACGATCACACCATAAAATAATTACAATAAACGACCTATAACTGATCTTTAGAACGACCCTTTGACAATATAAATATTCATAAGCTTAGTCACGTAATTCATATATTTTATATTTTATTATTATATTAACAACAGATGACGTGTATAGAGAGCTCGTGATTAATACTTTTCGGAAGATAATAATACTTTCTTGTCTATTCTTAGCCAACGAGCAATGGCAGGACCCGGCGTACATAGCATTTCTGACCGCGAGACCGTATGGAAGGAGAAGGATCTCCACGGAAGATTCCACAAGGCTCTACATGGGGCTTTTGTAGATACAGTCGCCTTGCTCAACTGACCAGTGACCTCTTCGGGGATACCCAGGGTTTGGTTTGTGCAATACAGGATCATGTTATTAAGACCAACAACTATCGGAAATACATCTTAAAGAATGGCACCATCGATACCTGTCGAGCTTGTCGCTATCCCGGTAAGTCACTTGGGTATGTCATTTCTGGTTGTTCGGCGCTTTCTAACTCTGAGTACTTGCACAGGTACAACCTAGTAGCCAGGATTTTACACCAGGAGCTCGCTCTGAAATACGGTATCGTGGGTCGGAAACTGCCTTATTATAAGTACTTGCCGCAAGCAGTGCCCGAACTTCATGTGCTCAAAAATATTTGATAACGCCGAACTTAAACGGCTACGTCGTAAAGTTGTTACCTTATCGAATGAAAATGTTGCATAAGTTTGCATTTCCGACCGGGAGACCATATAGAAGGAGAAGGAGCTCCACGGGAGGTTCTACAAGGCTCTTCATGAGCTTTTCGTAGACACAGTTTCGTACACAGACAAAAAAATACAATCAAGTATTTTTTTACTATCCAAACCTTTAGCGTCGAATGCAACATGGTAAATCAGCACTTTAAGTACTGTTACGCGCTCAAATCGGCGCACTAGCGCCATCTAGTCTCGAACCGAAGAACTAAACTTCTTGAAGTTTAGAACTCGAACTCTCGGTACCTTGCGCGTTTTTACTTGAACATTCTGGATATTTTGCAAATTTATATAAATAGGCGCTGCAAGATGCGATGGAAGTAGTATTGAATTGGCGATACGAGCGAAGCTTCGGAGCGGAATTAAGTATATTAGTGTGTTTAATTATTAGTGTTTTAAGTTTTAATTTGTGTAAAGTAAATTAAAGTGTTAATTTAGGTAATTTTATCGGCAATTTTTACTGTCACGAACCCTAAGCTCGTAACAATTGGTGTCAGAAGTGGGATAAAATCATGCCGATTTTACCTAAGGAGGAAACGGAGGGTGTCCGTACCCGAAGTCAACGCCAGCAGGAGACGGACCAAAGAAGATTTGGTGGTGCAACGCCGCAGACGTCGGAGGGCCAGCCGCGGCTGCAGGCCCGTCAGTAGCTCCTACATCTGCAGCACCTGACTTAGGTGCTCTCATGGTGATGCAGCAGGAGCAGGCTCGCCGACAGGAGGAGCAGGTCCGTTGGTTGAAAGAGCAGCAGGAGGAGCAGGCTCGCCGACAGGAGGAACAGGCTCGCCGACAGGAGGAACAGGTCCGTCAGTTGAAAGAGCAGCTGCAGAGAGGACAAGAGGAACAGGCCCGCCGACAGGAGGAACAGGCCCGTCGGTTGGAAGATCAGCAGGCGGAACAGGCTCGTCGATCGGAAGAGCAGATGCTCCTCATGAAGGACCTTCACGCTACCTTTGGGAAAGAGATAAGGCAGGTGAAGGATAGGGTTGCTCAACACGACAACCGCCTGTCGGAAGCTGAAACCCGAATCGAAGAACATGAAACCCGAATCAACCATGTGAACAATCGGGTTGACAACGTGATGGCTGACGTGAAGAAAACGCTGAACGACCTCAAACTTTGGGATGGAACTACAGCTCCCGTAGTAGCTACAGCACCTTCGCTACGTGGATTCAAAGTGCCGCCGTTCGACGGGACTTCTTCCTGGTCGGCCTACAAAATCCAGTTCGAGGCCGTCATGGAGGCAAACGGCTGGAATAAAAGCCAGGCCATGACTGCACTCACCTTAGGCCTGCGCGACCAAGCCTTAACCGTGTTGGAAGCTCTCGGCAAGAAAGTGACCTACGAGCAGCTCCTTGAGGCATTGGAGGCGAGATATGGTGACACTCACCTGGAACACGTCTTTCGCGCGCAGCTTAAAGATCGCGTGCAACGCAGCAACGAAAACCTGCAGCAGTGGGCCCTTGAGGTGGAGGAGATGGTTCGAAAAGCAGTCTGTACCTGCGCTCATTGATGGCAACCTGGTGCAGACATTCATCGACGGCATCCGCGACCTGGAATTCAGAGCTGCTGTGAGGCTCGGGCACCACGAGACGCTTAAGGACGCCTTGGCCCATGCACTGGAGGTGGAAGCCGTGCGGCAGGATCATCGATCCCATCGCGTCAGGGAGGTTGCAGCAGCTACAGTTCGCGACCGCAACAAAGGATACAGCCCTAGGTGCTATGGCTGTGGGTAAAAGGGCCACCTTCGATCCAGCTGCCCTAAGCGAACTCTAGAAAGGGAAGGTGAACGATCTCAGGAGGGTAGTGCGGCCAACAGCACCACCCAGCAGCAGCAGGGAAACGAGTAAAAGCCAGAACTGCGGAGCGGGTGCTGGCTGATGTTAAAAGAGCCCCAAGGATCTCGATCTCACAAACCCACGATAGGAACAGTCTAATCATCAAGGGCGAAGTCAACGGAATGCCGTGTAAACTGACCATAGACACTGGAGCCTCTCGTACGGTTGTTAGTTCCCAACTAATAAGTCAATTCCTTGGGGACTCCGCATACAACCGAGAACGCATTAATTTGGTAACAGCCACCGGTCAGCGTATAACCGTCCATGGAGAGAAAGAGATGGAGTTGAAGCTAGGCAACATGATCTACCTGCATAATGTCATCGTAGCTGATATAATGGACGACTGCATCCTGGGCATAGACTTCATGAGGAAGAATTGTTGTGCGATTGACGTTAAGCAAGGTGTCTTGAAATGTGGACAAGAGGAACTTTTTGTGGAAGGAGCGTTACCAGGGAACGTGTACAGCCTTGAGAAGAGTGTTCTTCCGCCGAGATCGGAAACGATTATGCCGGTTAGTCTTCCTCGGAATCCTGGGCAGCCTCATCGTTGTGTACTCGTGGAAAGTTTAGAAAATGACCTTCCATGGAAAGTGGCTCGAACCTTGGTCAGAACCACTAACATCTCAGGAGTACGTGTGCTGAACCTTTGTGGCCAGGAACAGATTATAGAAAAAGGCACACTGGTTGCTACTTGTGAGGAAGTAGATTGGTTACGTCGGTGCCAATATCTATCGACTGGGACCCCCAGCGAGGATGCACAAACGAGAGTGAGCACACTTTTAGAAGACTGTCGCAGCGTTCTCTCCCCGAATGAAATGGTCAAAGCGAAGAAGTTGTTACTCAAGTATGCCGATGTATTCTCATCAAACGATGCTGACATAGGAAAGACTGGCTTAGTTCAACACAAAATAAACACAGGTGAAGAATTGCCTATTCGTCAGCGGCCAAGAAGATTGCCGGTAGTACGTGAAAAGGAAGTGGAAACCATGATTGAGGGAATGGTGAAGGATGGTGTTATTGAACCTTCATCTAGTCCATGGTGTTCACCCGTGGTGCTGGTAAAGAAGAAGGATGGCAGCATGCGGTTCTGTGTTGATTACCGCCGTCTGAACGACGTTACAAAGAAGGACAGCTATCCCTTGCCAAGAATTGATGACACGCTGGACAATGGACATGCTTACAGGAGTAAAATGTTTTAGCACGCTGGATCTAAAAAGTGGCTACTGGCAAGTTGAAATTGACCCTAAGGACAAGGAGAAAACTGCGTTCTCGACGAGAAAGGGTCTGTGGCAATTCAAAGTAATGCCGTTTGGGTTGTGCAATGCTCCAGCAACGTTTGAAAGGCTGATGGAGCTTGTACTTACTGGGCTAATTGGCGATGCCTGTCTGGTCTACTTGGATGACATCATCATCGTGGGCCGTACGTTTGAGGAACACCTTCAAAACCTGGAACGCGTGCTCATGAAGGTTCAGAGTGCCAACCTAAAGTTGAGTCCGAAGAAATGTTCACTATTCAAATGGCAAGTCAACTTTTTGGGGTATGTAGTGTCGGAATAAGGTATCCGCACGGATCCAGAGAAAATCGCAGCTGTAAAGGATTGGCCGGTTCCAAAAGACAAGACGCAGGTTAGAGCATTTTTGGGTTTGTGCTCCTATTACCGGCGATTTGTGAAGAACTTTGCAGATATAGCCAAACCTCTGCATAAGCTAACCAAGGAGAAGCAACATTTCTGCTGGGATGAAAGTTGCAATATCGCATTCCAGGAGCTCAAGGACCATCTGTGCAAAACACCTATTTTGGGATACCCTGATGCAAGCAAAGAATTTATAGTTGACACAGACGCAAGTGATATAGGACTTGGCGGTGTGTTGTCTCAACGGAATGGGGACCAAGAGGTCGTGATAGCATACTTCAGCAAGTCGTTGTCAAAACCGTAAAGGAACTATTGTGTAACAAGACGCGAATTGCTAGCTGTGGTAAAGTCGTTGCAGCATTTTAGCAAATATCTTCTGGGACGAAAATTTCACTTACCGTGACCATGCTGCACTAAAATGGCTATTGCAGTTTAAAAATCCAGAAGGACAAGTTGGAGGTGGATTGAACTACTGCAGGAATACGACTTTGAGATCGAACATCGCAGCGGGAAATCTCATGGCAACGCAGATGCATTGTCAAGAAGACCTTGTCCTGAAGATTGCAAACATTATACTAGGCAAGAGAGTAAGGAAGTGGTATGCATGAGGATGCTCAGGACAGACCACCTCAGCAACGAGTGGAAGGACAGCTTACAACATGCACAGCAGGAAGATCCGGACATCAAGCCGGTTCTGGAATGGATAAAGGCCCGTGCTACCAAGCCTAAGTGGAGCGACGTCTCAGCGATGAGTTCGAACACTAAAAGCTAATGGGCCCAATGGGACAGCTTACTGCTTCAGGATGGAGTTCTGTGCCGTAAATGGGAAAATGTTCGGGGAGACAGCTGTCATTTGCAAACGGTTGTCAGTAAAGCTAAAGTACCGGTTGTTCTACAGCTGTACAATAATGATTGTTCAGGAGGCCATCTGGGAGTTAAACGAACTCTACTGAAGATCCGAGAACGGTTTTATTAGGTCCACTGTAGAAACGGTGTCGAGGACTGGTGTCGCAAATGTACAAGTTGTGCGGCTGTAAAGGGAATTCAGACTCGTAGTAGAGGTGCATTGAAGTTGTACAATGTTGGTGCACCATGGGAGAGAATAGCCATTGACGTGGCGGGGCCGTTTCCGGAGAGTGAAAGCGGTAACAAGTATTTCATGGTTGTGATGGATTACTTCACTAAGTGGCCAGAAGTCTTCGCCATTCCAAATCAAGAAGCTTCAACAGTTGCTGATAAGCTAGTTTATGAAGTCTTCTGTCGTTTTGGTGTACCTTTAGAGATTCACAGCGATCAAGGAAGGAATTTTGAGTCTCAAATATTCCAGGAAACTTGCCAAGTTATGGGTACCCATAAAACAAGAACGACTTCTTATCACCCGCAATCTGATGGAATGGTAGAACGATTTAATCAGACATTGGAGAGGTACCTAGCAAAAGTTGTAGACAATCGGCAACAAGATTGGGACAAACATATACAACCGTTTTTGTTGTCATATCGAAGCGCTGTTCACGAAAGTACAGCAGTGACACCAGCTTTCGCAAACTTTGGAAGAGAATTACGGCTGCCTGCAGACCTGATCACCGGGATACCACCTGATGCTCCACGCAGTATAACCGATTATGCAAATGACTTGCGGAACAAAATGAATGACGTTTATGAGCACGTCAGACAATCGGGCCAGCAAATGTCTGAAAAGATGAAAACCCGGTACGACCGCAAAATGAACAACAAAGGGTTCGACGAAGGTTCACTAGTGTGGTTGCATAATCCCGTAGGCAGCAAAGGGAAATCTCCTAAGCTTCAAGCTAAATGGGACGGCCCGTACCGGATTGTGACCAGGATCAACGATGTAACCTACCGGATACAGAAAGGCGCAAGAGGGACTACTAAGATCGTCCATGTGGATCGCCTAGCGCGTTATTATGGGGCCGATAATGCTCGGGACGAGCATGTCTTAGGAGGGGGCAGTGTTACGCGCTCAAATCGGCGCACTAGCGCCATCTAGTCTCGAACCGAAGAACTAAACTTCTTGAAGTTTAAAACTCGAACTCTCGGTACCTTGCGCGTGTTTACTTGAACATTCTGGATATTTTGCTAATTTATATAAATAGGCGCTGCAAGATGCGATGGAAGTAGTATTGAATTGGCGATACGAGCGAAGCTTCGGAGCGGAATTAAGTGAATTAGTGTGTTTAATTATTAGTGTTTTAGGTTTTAATTTGTGTAAAGTAAATTAAAGTGTTAATTTAGGTAATTTTATCGGCAATTTTTACTGTCACGAACCCTAAGCTCGTAACAGTACAATTTAATTGCTGCCAGTGGGGATCAGAATCAACTTGCTCGCGTACTATCAAATCTAAAGTGCTGCGATATTCGTGTGAGCTATCATGGTAAAATGTGTAAATACTCAGGAGACTGTATTTTGAGTAGTAGTTTATTAAAAAACCTTTGATAATACCGAAGACAAAAGTTATATTATAACCAACACAAGTGGACAAAACACAAAAGTGCCACCGCTGGGTACAGGCCTCCTCTCATTTATAACCTGCTCCAATTCGTGTTAGTTAATTTAACATGTCATCGAAATATATATATATATATATATATATATATATATATATATGTATATATATATATATATATATATATATATATATACATATATATATATATATATATATATATATATATATATATACAGGGTGGCCCAAAAGTCGTGGATCAAACGCAACTAGGGGTTAGATGGGGTCATCAGCTGCAAAAAGTTGTTCTACGGGAGGTCCATAAAGTCAACCCCTGCAGAGTTATAACTTATTTTGTGTTTTTATGAGAAAATTGACTTTTTTTAACTAATTCTTATTAGAATGCCAAAAAATAAACATCCTCTATCTTTTTTATAATTTTCACTAGATTGGTACTGATGAGTCCTTGCGTTAGACATGCTATTTATGGTTGTTTATTGGGTGTGTTGAAGATAATGTTAAGTTTTACGATTATTATTTTTCTCAAATCATAACTTTTTACTTACTTCGGACCCCACTGTGAAAAAAAAAATACTCTACCGAAAAGTGACCCTGTATTACAAGTTTTGGCGCATTTAATAGGGATTCTGAAAAGGTATTACACATGGTTATGCGTGGCTTTGATATCTTTTTAGGACGATTATTCATGGCAAGGCCAAAGTTAACCCAACCATAAAACTCGGTTAGGCTTATTTAAAAATAAACTAGAATTAATACAATTAATGACAAAGACTCTCTGCCTCTCTTTTACACTAACTATTTAATCCTTTGTCAGTAAAAGGCCGGTTGGCCCGTCAGTTCAGGTAGCGATATCTTTTCTAGGAAACAAAAGGCTGGGCCGGCAGGGGCGGGGGCTGGGGGATGCGCGTGAGCATGTTTCTTTAGAATGTTTAGTGTTCTTTAGTAACTCGCTTCCTGCCTGTGGGTACGCACGTGTTCTTTTTCTCGGTTTTACGACGACTTGTGACCAGTTTCTTTCCTTTGACCTACGCTTTGTTTTTCGGACTTGTGATAGATTGCCTACCTGTGACCAGTGCTGTGTGAATCGGACGGATTGGCTACAAAAGTGGACAGATGGCTGCTGCGAGGAGAGAATACACCCAACGGGAGTATGCAGAAATGCATTACCTGTATGGCTTTTGCGACGGTAATGCCCGGGCTGCTGCCAGGGAATATCGTCAACGCTACCCTAACCGTGATCGTTTTCCATGCATGCATGAGAGCAGGCAGACCAGTGATGCAATTTGAAAATGAAGATGAAGTGCTAAGAGAATTAAGATTGGATCCTAGTATAAGTCAACGCCAAATATCCAGTAATATCGGGATTCCAAGATCGACGGTGCAACGTGTCATTAACAGAAAAAAATATCACGCCTACCACGTGCAAAGGGTGCAAGCTTTGCTGCCCGGTGACTATGAACCTAGAGTGCGGTTTTGTAGAGAGATGCTAAGATATCACAGAAAAGATCCGCAGTTCTTTAACAAGGTTTTATGGACGGATGAGTCAACTTTTAGAAGAATGGGAGTATTCAATATCCACAATCTACATTTTTACTCCAGAGTAAACCCCCATATCATAAGAAATGATCGATTCCAGAATCTGTTTGGTATTAACATGTGGGCTGGTATAATTGGCCAGCAGTTGGTGCTGCATGAAATGCCAGCAAGGCTGAATGGTGCTCAGTATTTAAATTTTTTGCAAAATAATTTAAACCATATTCTTAACGAAGCTGAAGTTCCAGAAGAAAGAATAGCAGAAATGTGGCTGCAACATGATGGCGCCCCGCCTCACTACGCTCGAGCAGTCAGAGATCATTTGAACGAGCGCTTCCCCAACCGGTGGATTGGTCGAGGCGGACATGTTGCGTGGCCACCCCGGTCGCCCGATTTAAATCCATTAGATTTTTTTCTTTGGGGCTATTTTAAAGAAATAGTTTACCAAGGAGAGAACAATAGCGAACAAGAACTACGACAAAAGCTCGAGTTTGCTAGAGTACAAGTAACTAACAACAGAAGTGCATTCCGTAGGTTACGTAGGAATTTTATTAGACGGTGCAGATTATGTATTATGGTCAGAGGCAGGAATTTTGAGCATTTATTGTAAAATGTTTTGCTTAATAAAACAATTATTTCACAATCGTTGCTTTGTTTTTTCGTCCTAGAAAGATATTAGAGCCACTCATGGCCATGTGTAATACCTTTTCAGAATCCCTATTAAATGCGCCAAAACTTGTAATACAGGGTCACTTTTCGGTAGAGTATTTTTTTTCACAGTGGGGTCCGAAGTAAATAAAAAGTTATGATTTGAGAAAAATATATTCATTTATATATATTATATATATTCATTTACTTCTCAGACATGCAAGTTTTCTCACGATGTTTTTCTTTACCTCCGAACCCTTGGTAAATAGGTACTTAAAATTGCAATGAACAATTTTCTTTTTACTGGCGGGGATAGAAACGAGTTGCTCGCGTACTATCAAATTTACGACGAATGCTAAAACTCAACGCTCGTGTCAAAAATAATAACATCAAATATTGATTTACAAATTTGAAGCCTGTCTAAAGCTGTTTCGCTGGCGTTTTGGCTTAGCGAGATAAATTCCGAACTATTAATGCCTATTATTCAATAATAAAACATGGCCATTGGATTTCGCAACTTCACATGATCTCATATTTTAGCAAGAAAACCAGCAATTTACCTGAATCTCAATACTTCTTGTATTAAAATATTACGAAGAAAATATATATTTTCTCTAATTCATTAACACCTTATTTGCTCGCTTTCTGTGACGATGACGTCTGTGGTAATTGAATAATAATCTTAAAAAAAGATCTTACTAAACGAATGCTAGCATATTTTTGTATACACTATATAATTCTTCTCCAATGGCGTCTCGTCTCCATTGCATGTCAACCCCATGTACTACTAATTAGGCCATCACTCCCAGCCTTTAAGACTGACCTACGCTGCGTTGCCAAGTACAAATTTGCCACTCGAAAACCTTCTTTTTCTATCCGTTGTGAGTGTCTCAAAGCAGCTTACTATCTACTTCAAATTATGTCAGTTACTCTGTTCTCTACTGCGGACTAATACTACTAACATAACAACTGGAAAAATATATTCAAAAAAATTAGCAACGAAGAGGAATACATTATAAAAAATTTATAACTCAATCCTAAAAAAAACTAAAAATAATCTTAGGCTTAGATTTTTAATTTTTCATTCATTACATTAATTTTTATTTATTAAGTAATTACATTTAAATAAAAATATATAGATAATATACAATTATAAAAACGGGTGTAGTGGTTGGTAATCATAAATTGAAAGCAAGTTTTTATATATAATAGGAAAGAAATCTTAGAAGGAGAATAAAATTACGACACATCTCGTCAAGTACGCCTGGTGGCTCAGGACCGTGCTTTATGGTATTCCTTAGTATTAATATTTCGAGAATATGATACGAGAATACGATTCTTCAACTTCTAATTATAATATTCAACTTGCTGTTCTAGTCTATTTCATTCTCAGATATGACATAAAGCATTGTGTCCTAAAGTGAGATGCTTAAAGGATATTATTATTTCGTTAGATATTATAATTAACATTGTTTATGATCTTCTAGTTTTAGTTCGTAAAGGTTTGGTACGATAAGTTTTGTATTATCTAGACAATTTATTTGTAGTCTAACAAACGACAAAGTCCAGATGATAACAGCCGAATACACTTCGGCACTTCGCCAGGTAATAATAAAGATTGAAGAGACCATCCAAAACAAAGCAATATGTCTATGCTCCTTCATAGACATTATGTAGAAGGTGCTTTTGACAGAACAAAATTTCTCCAGCATAAAAGGTGCCCTAAGTAGACATAATGTTGAACCGGCACTGATTGACTGGATAGTAAACATGCTCAGTACACGAACAATAAAGATTGCTGGTGAATCTCAGACAATTCAGATCATGAAAGGATGCCCGCAGGGTGGGGTTCTTTCACCTCTCCTGTGGAATATGGTCATTAGTGAACTCATCAGCAAATTAAACGCTAACCATTTCTACACAGTCGGTTATGCAGATGATCTGACAATACTGGTCTCTGGTAAGACAGCAAGCATTGTGTGCGACCTGACCCAAGCAGCTATCCGTATTGTGCAGAAATGGTGCAGGGAATATGACCTAACCGTTAATCCAAATAAAACGGTTATAGTAATGTTCACACAAAAACGAATGCTGAATAACTATCATCTTCCAAGTCTTTTCAGCACGAAACTCCAGCTTTCCTCCGAGGTAAAATACCTAGGTCTTACCTTGGACAGTAAACTTAACTGGAATAAATACATAGAAAACAAAATCAGCAAAGCTAGTTTAATTTTCTGGCAATGCTGAAACATGAATGCCAAAAATTATACTGTGGCTGTACAAAACTGTAATTCTGCCCATGATCACATACGGCTCTCAGGCATGCTGGATCAAAACCAATGAAGCTAGAAGAACAACTATGCAAAAGCTTCAGCGTTACCAGAGATTATCATGTATGGCTGCCACGGGCTGCATAAGGACTACACCAACAGCAGCTTTGGAGGCTATGCTGGAGCTGACACCGGTTCATCTTTATATACCACAAGAAGCAACTTTAGCTGCCATTAGACTTCTTGAGTCTAAATCTTTTAAGAGTAGATTCCCTCATACAGATAAAATCGATACAATTTACTCAAAAATTCCTATCTTACAAACCAAGTATGATAGGATCCCAAAACAATTTGTATTCGATAAGAAGTACAGGATGCAATTGAAGGAAACTGACCATCTGGAAGGATTGGGTCCAAGAGAGCTCAAATTTTGCTCTAAGACAAATGAAGGTGTGGGGTCTCGGGCTTTCTCTAAAGACCTTAATATCCACATATGCATACCGCTGGGTACCCACAACACAGTCTTCCAGGCTGAATGTATGGATATCATCCAAGCGGCCATAGCAATAGATGCTAGGAAGGTGAAAGACTTATCCATCATACTGACCGACAGTATGGCTGAAATAAACAGTCGTCTAACCAAGGTTCTAATGAGACTGAACAAGCCACAGATCAGGATAGTAACAAGTGCTATCACAGGACATGGCTCTTTTAACAAACATTGTGTAACTGATAGCCCCCTGTGCGGGGCACGCATGGGAGAGGAAGAAACGGCGGCTCACGTGTTGCTGACATGTCCAAAAGTCGCTTCATACAGGCATCTCAGCACGCCGGGATCGCTCCCCGAAGTTGCTTGCAACATCAAGGGACTGCTGAGCTTCTTCGGGGAGATATCATGGCTCGAATAACCATATTATTCCTGCCCACATGCAAAATACGCGCTTAGACGTGGAGTTGCGGAAAATAGCCCGTCGTAAACTAAACTAAACTAAACTAACAGCCGAATAAAAATTTTTTGATAATATCTCATTTTACATATTTATAAAAAAGCTATAATTAAACATAAATATTATAACTGACTAAAAAGTTTATATTTATATTTTATACGTGGTAGAGCCATGCTGCAGTTATATTAGTAGTATAGTTATAGCACGAATGGGCTGGCTTGACCGGCGAAGGACCACGCTCTCACAGAATAAAAAATAGCACCATTAAGCTGCTGTGCTTCGTATGATGAGTGTAGAGGACCGGAGACCCGTTTTACTGGAATCGAGGCATTCCATGTTAGTCCTTAAGGGTGACAACGCATCTGCATTTTGATTTTTAATCGAGATTAAATGTAGATGTCTACGGGCCACAGCATCCACTTATCATCAGGTGAACTGTGTACTCGTTTGTCACCCTTATCCTATAAAAAAAATTAATAAGCATACATTTTAGGCTCCTCGGACCATTGTCTGGTCCGGAGTGTTGTGCCACTCACGCTGAAATCGCCCCCAAGGGCGGGTTTGCTTCTCGCCGGATGATCCCAACGTTGTTGCGGATTCTGTTACTGATGTGGTACTTCAGGGTATGGAACTTTTTATTCCTTCCTCTGTGGTGCCCATTGGAGGCAAATCTCAGCCATGGTTTGGTCGCTCCTGTAAAATAGCATCATGCTATAAGCAGGAGTGCTATCAAGCCTGGGTTGATGCATCAGCGTCCCGGGATGTAAACACCAGCGCTCTAAAAAAGAAGTATAATTCCGCCTCTAGGTCCTTCAAAAGAGTCATTGCCAAGGCAAAGTCAGAGCACATAGGCAGAATTGGCGAGAAACTAGTTCGCCTTCCTTCTGGAACCCGTGCATTCTGGTCTCTCGCCAAGGCTGTCCAGGGGAATTTCTGTCAGCCATCTCTTCCATCTCTGCACAGGGAGGACGACTCACTGGCCCATACTGCAAAGGAGAAAGCCGATCTTCTAGGCTCCTTCTTTGCGTCTAACTCGACTCTCGATGACGGGGGGAGTACGCCGCCGACCATCCCGCGGTGTGAGGTGTGTGCTCCATGCCGGAAGTGCAGTTCACACAGCGCTCGGTTCGCAAAGCACTCCTCTCCCTGGACATCCACAAGTCGAGTGGGCCTGACGGAATCCCCCCAATTGTGCTGAGGACGTGTGCTCCAGAGTTGGCACCGGTTTTAACGCGTCTTTTCCGGTACTCCTACTCCCTAGGCGTAGTCCCAAAATCATGGAAGACGGCTTTCGTCCACCCGATCCCTAAAAAAGGCGACCGCTCAGACCCGTCCAACTACCGGCCAATCGCCATCACCTCCTTGTTCTCCAAAACAATGGAGTCCATTGTAAACTGCCAGCTCATGAGGTACCTTGAGGATCACCAGCTGATTAGTGACCGCCAATACGGTTTTCGCCGTGGTCGGTCAGCTGGTGATCTTCTGGTCTACCTCACTCACAGATGGGCGGAGGCAGTAGAGTTCAAGGGGGAGGCATTGGCCGTTAGTTTGGACATTGCGAAGGCCTTTAATCGGGTTTGGCACAAAGCGCTTCTTTCGAAGCTCCCTTCCTATGGGCTTCCCGAGAAATTGTGCGATTGGATCACCAGCTTTCTTGCAGATCGGAGCATCAAGGTCGTTGTAGACGGTGCAAGCTCCGATTGCAAACCTATTAATGCTGGTGTTCCACAGGGCTGCGTGCTATCGCCAACGCTGTTTCTTCTGCATATCAATGATATGTTGCATACCCGTAACATTCATTGCTATGCAGATGACAGCACTGGTGATGCTCTTTACACCGGCCGAGCCAATATTTCTCGGGAAAACGTCTCCGAGTGCCGGGACAAACTTGTGTCTGAAGTCGAGTCTTTGCTAAACAGAGTCTCGGATTGGGGACGACTAAATCTAGTCCAGTTTAACCCCCAGAAGACACAAGTTTGCGCGTTAACCGCAAAAAAGAACCCCTTTGTCGTATCCCCTCAGTTTCAAGGCACTCCCCTTGTTGCCTCAGCCAGTATCGGAATCCTCGGCGTCGACATATCGAGTGACGTGCAGTTTCGTGGTCACTTAGAAGGGAAGGCCAAATTGGCCTCTAAAAAGCTTGGCGTGCTCAGCAGAGCGGGACAGTATGCCGGCACACCGCCTGCAACTTTACAAGGCGCAGGTTCGGCCGCACATGGAATACTGCTCCCATCTCTGGGCTGGGGCTCCCCAGTACCAGCTCCTTCCACTTGACCGCATCCAGCGCAGAGCGGCTCGAATCGTCGACGACCGAGTGCTTTCCGATCGGCTCGATTCACTGGCGTTGCGAAGAGATGTTGCATCTCTTTGCGTATTTTATCGCATCTATCACGGGGAGTGCTCTGAGGAATTGTTCGAATTAATCCCAGCCGCCAAATTTCGTGAACGCACGACTCGGCAAACGTCCCGATATCATCCACACCATCTGGATGCTTGGCGGTCCACCACTGTACGTTTCACAAGGATTTTTCTTCCACGTACAACCTCTCTGTGGAATAGTTTATCACCGGCGATTTTTCCGGACCGATACGACCTGGGGACCTTCAAGAAAAGAGCTTACTCCTTTCTAAAGGGCCGGCAACGCACCCGCAATTCTCCTGGTGTTGCGGTTGATCATGGGCGGCGGTAGTCACTTAACATCAGGTGAGCCGCATGCTCGTTTGCCCCCTCTTCTATAAAAAAAAAAAAAATTTATAATAAGTCAAAAATATAAGTTAATTACACCAAACAGACACTCGCATTGTAAATGTCATGTTACATTACATTACATTACATGTGACCATGCGTATGCGTGTAATGTAACGTACATAGTTTAATAGATATGTTTACACAGTGAAACAACGTAATAGGCAAGGTTCATCACCTTCACTAGTAACCACTAATAGTCACTAGTAATCTGCTTATTTTAAGACAATATAATATGTAGATATCCGTTTTATAGACGTTTGGGTTGATGATAAGAAAAACAAAAATTTTAAGAAGAATATTGTATTGCTGTACCATTTTTTATTCATATTTTTATCAGTGTTTTATCATTTTGAAACATCTCGAGTGCTTAGGTTTATAAAGAGACGTTTTATAAAACCTAAATGCAGTAACAATAGCATGATAACACAAATTAGGGGTTCTGAATCTGGTTCAATTGTGATAGAAGATAAATGGCATCTCAGGTCTAGGTTGAGCCCGATATGGTGAATTATTCATAAAATGGTAGAGCCACGCCTATTTGGACTGCAGCCCAAATATCATGAACAGGCGAGGAACATTTTTAACGACATAATTATTAACATAATTATTGAACATAATCTATCATCATCATTCTCTAAACCATTTCCCATTATCTGGGGTCGGCGCAGTAAACCTTCTTGTTCCATTCCTCTCTATCAGCCGTCATTTCCATACTTACTCCTTTCATTCTCATATCACTCTTCACACAATCGATCCATCTTTTATTCGGCCTTCCTCTGCCCGTGTGTCCCTCCACATTGAACATAATCTATATGTACATATAATAAATCCGTAGAAAATTCGTGTCTGTTATATTAATTCTATCATATTCTTAAAAAAGCTACTCCAGGGGACTTAGTAAAAGGTACTGAAGCCAAATTAGTGGGTTTTAGAATTTTTGTCTGTCTGTCTGTCTTTCTGTCTGTCTGTGTATTCAAGATTCACGCAAAAACTACTGGACCGATATCCATAAAATTTTCTATACAAGTAGTTAGTAGCCCGGGGTACTTTAAAGGCTATTTTTTATCCGATTACGGAACTTCAAAACAGAAGCCTAAGTACTTTACTTCCTTTAGATGTTAATTTTCTATTGTATATAATTCTGTTAGCTACAAGTATTTAGGATGGCTGATGTTTTTCAAATAAATACCATATACCATATTTATAAACAAAGTTTCTAATTAGTTTTAAACTTTATTTAATAATTTGAAACTACGGCAACGATCTACATATTAGTTTTCATAATACCGTCATCTGTTATCAAATAGTACATTTTGCCTTCACTTGCTAATATTATTAAAATATAATATAAAATTTAATTAAATAACTTACAAAAAATAATGAGATTTTTAAAATTGTTTAAAAATCCGAACGGTTATTTTTTAGTGTTTTTTTTTTCATTATTTCATATGAAAAGTGTAATATTTTAAAAAGATAATATAGTGAAGTCTATGAAAAATACGAAAATGGATATGGTTTTTAGTTCAATGACAAATTTATATGTAAACTGATTTCACTGGTTTGCCGGCAATTATTGCAAAATTCTCATTATCCTTATAGATTGTCAAAAAGATTTTTATATATATGTCGTGACCAGTTTGTAGACTGATCATATCTTAAAGTAGTCTGTCATTTCGTGAAATAGTAGTAGAAATTTAACACTATTTGTTGACCATGATGTGATAATATAGCTTTTCGAATCAATAAATAGAAATCGTTTGACGATATTAAGATCAAATATCTAAAGTTATTTCGTGATATTATGGTCATATCGTCAAATAGTTTTCACCGCTAGCGGCGCTGATAGCATGTCTTTAACACAAAGTTTTTATCCGATTAAACGCAACTTTATGCTTTATTTATATTTATACGTATAATAAATAAATGTTCGCGGCTTTCCAGTCGCACCCCAACCTTCTAGCGCTGATATTACTAGATAACAAAGTTTTGGCTTTCATTATTTCATCTAATAATGGCACCATCTACTTACTGCTAAAAAACTAATGATAAACCACTGATAACATTAAGTAATAGGGGCTACTGAATACTTATTCGTTTAGAATCAAAACTTTCAATTGGTACCTAGACCAGCGGCCATTATCGGAATAACTTACCATAATTCCAACGTTTTTCAAAATAATTAAACATACAATTTTAACTCTATTTGGTAGAATTCTTTATACATGATAGAGCCATTCTACAGTTATATTAGTAGTATAGTTGTAGCACGATGCTTCGGCTCGACCGGGGAAGGACCACGCTCTCACATAATACCAGCGTAAAATAGTAGCTTAATGCTTCTGTGTTTCCTATGGTGAGTGTAGAGAACCGGAGATCCTTTTTACTGGAAACGAGACATTCCATCTTAGTGCTCATGGATGACAGGTGGACTGTGTGCTCGTTTGTCACTCAATCCTATAAAAAAGGAGTAGTTCGTGGCATCGTTGGCTATCTAATTATTAGGTAGATGTGATCACCAATCATTAAAAAGCTTTGTGTCAGTTTTCATGAATTTTATTTTAACATATACGAGAGCCGTGTGATTTCATCATTGCACGGGAGCAAAACGTGTACTATTCCCTCGAGGGCAAATTAATCTGTTATAGGAAATTTTACACTTATCACGTGTCCGATGAAGTGGTGAACAATAACTTCGTGGGAAAACCTAGATATTTGAGTAGTTAAAAAGTATTTTAATTGAAATTTGCTGTGCTGATTTACAACTTTCTCAACGGTGAGGAAAACAGCGCGAGGAAACCTGCATACATATCTGGTTCCGCAGTTGATGTCATTTCGTGCGCAGCGAAAACTTTTTTGACCAAAAATTGTCTACATCCTGTGCCCAGTAATGACGATGACTAGATGTAGGCTGCTTCTTTTTTACTTTTAACGAGGCAATAATGCGCAAAACTCATCGTCGTCATCATTACAACCTATCAAAAGTCCACATAGGCCTCCCCCATAAATTGTCTAATAGGCTGGATATTAACTATGACGATTCGAGGTGGCGGATTCTCTTTCGCCGCCACAACAAGGCGAACATATTTCTACTTCCGTTCATGAGTGTGGTTCTTCCCACTTTCATTGTGAATAGAACTTAATATGGAATGGACCTAATTTTAAGAATTTTCCCTTTTCATTTTTACTTTTTTAATACTTTACATCACCCATAGTCACGGGTGGTTGGGATGTTTAACGTCCTGATGGTATATTTCATGAAGTCTTGCAGTAGTATGCCAGGTTTTAAATTTAGTTTTAGTAATTATGGAATCCCAAGGAAATTAAGATGTTTTTATTTATTTATTTCAATAGCCTCGAAAATCATCCTTGGTGGGAAACGGGGTTCTTTTGCGAGTATTTATGGCTTACAAGATCTGATATAATGGTTAGGATGATACTGAAAATGTTGACATACTTCAGGCTTCCTGGAATGACGATAATTTACATCAGCGATATGTTCCTTTACGGGGTTATCGCAAATAGACGTAGAGAGACGTAGAGGTATATCGGAAATAGACGTCATACCGTAAATTAATAGACGACAATGAAATTTATTTATTTAATCTTTATTATACACCTTATATACTAAGGGATATAAAGGGCGGACTTAATGCCTTATGGCATTCTCTACCAGTCAACCCTGGATGATTTGAGAAACTGTGGCAGGTATAAATCAATCAATCACTTCATAAATAAATATTATTATTATTATTATTGGGTATCTTTATAATTTTCTCACCTGGTTGGGTGCTATAAATACATAATTATAAATTAAAATGAAAAGATAAATATACATAAATATCAATAAAATAAAATAAATACAAAAACTATATATATCCTATAGATAAAATCCAACCAGATGGGAGCCCTCGGCAGGGGAGACCAAACGGCCGAGGTTTAGGGGAAAAGGGAAAGAAACCGGCGGACGATGCGGGCGGTATCGAGAAGCACCGCATTTGAGCATTTGCATTTGAACCCGGAGCGGCCCGTCACGGAGTCCCAGTCGCCTCAGATGACCCGAGAGGCTGACTGGGATTAGCCCATTCACAGAGACGACTACAGGAATAATTTCGGTTGGCATACCACCCCACATGTCGGTCACCTCGTGAGCCAGATCCAGATATTTTGTTCGTTTATCTGTTTCGCCTTTCACGAGGTTCTCGTCATACGGAATGGTAATGTCGATCAAAAATATCCCTGACTGTGCCCGGTCCATCAGCACAATATCAGGCTTATTCGCAAGAATAGTCCTATCTGTGATGATGGCCCGGTCCCAGTAGAGCCTGGCGCGGTTATTTTCAAGCACGGCTTCCGGCAAGTTCTTGTAATACGGCAATTTTCGGTCCACGAGACCGTATTTCAGAGCGAGCTCCTGGTGTAGAATTGTGGCTACTAGGTTGTGCCTGTGCAAGCACTCAGAGTTAGAAAGTGCCGAACAACCGGAGATGACATGCCTAAGTGACTCCCCGGGATGGCGACAAGCTCGACAGGCGTCGACAGTGCCATCCTTTAGGATGTATCTCCGATAGTTGTGGGTCTTAATAACCTGATCCTGTATTGCACAGACAAAACCCACGGTTTCCCCGAAGAGGTCACCGAAACGTAGCCAGTTGAGGGAGGCGGCTGTACCTACGTGAGGCTCATGTAGAGCCCTGTAGTACCTCCCGTGGAGCTCCTTCTCCTTCCATACGGTCTTCCGGTCGGAAATGCTCTGTACTGCCGGGTCTTGCCATTGCTCGTTGGCTAAGGATAGAGGGGTAAGTCCTTTATCACTAGAAATGACGTCATTATAGAATGGATCATCCGATCTCGCCAGGAAGTAATGACGGAGGCTGCACACTTCGCGATTATGCATAGTGAGCGCGCTCAGGAAGCCACGCCCACCATGCTTTCGCGGCAAGTACAGCCTCATTACCGACGATCTCGGATGATGCATCCTATGGGACGTCATTGTAGTGCGGACTTTTCTATCCAGGGCGTTAAGTTCAGTCTGACTCCACCTGAGTATGCCAAAGGTATACATGAGGACAGGCATGACCCAACCGTTATATGCATGTGTCTTATTCACACCGGACAAAAGGCTGTTAAGCACTTTGGTCAAGCGTGCATAAAACACGTCGCAAACTGACGCCTCATCGATACCGATGTTCTGTGACATACCCAGGTATCGGTATGTTTCAGCCTCGGAAAGGGCCCTTAAGTTGACGGGCATAGATAAGTCTATGCCCTCAGAGTTAGCGACCCTTCCCCCTTCAACATGGAGGACCGCACACTTATCCGTCCCCAGCTCCATTCTAATAGAATTGCTAAATTCACAAGTGATGTTTAGCAATTCCATAAGATGGGAGCGACTGGAGGCGAATAATTTGAGGTCATCCATATAGAAAAGGTGGGTCACTTTTGTACCTCCTTTCCGAAGCTGAAATCCCCTCCCGGAGCCCTCCAGTAAAGTACTGAGAGGGTTCAAAGAGAGGCAGAACCAGATTGGACTCAGACAGTCGCCCTGGAATATACCCCTTCTTATCCTTATGTGGCTTTCCACAGCGTCATCCGTTCACCTAGATGACAGAGGATCGTACTCCACTGCCCCATACACTGCTCGAGGAAGTCTCGAACTGTACAGTCAATCTTGTACAGCTCGAGTACCCTCTTTAGCCATGTATGGGGCACCGAGTCAAATGCCTTTCTGTAATCCATCCAAGCGGCGGAGAAGTTCCGACGGTTGCGTTTCACCACTTTGCCAATAACCGCGTCAATGAGGAGTGGTTCCTTGGTTCCACGACCGCCGCCCCGACATCCATTTTGAGCGCGTGACGTCACCTGATTTAAGTCCAGGTGACGAGCGATTCTCGCGCTCAAAATGGATGTTAGTGTCTTGTATATAGTCGGTAGACACGTGATGGGGCGGTATTTGCTCGGGTCTGTGGCACCCTGATCTTTAGGAACCAAATGAGTGATCCTAGTAGTGAAGAGGCTTGGGAGCGACTTCTGGTTGAGAGTCTCTTGAAACTGTCGGGCGAGCACAGCGTGACACACCATGAACCCCTTCAGCCAGTAGTGATTCAGCCCGTCAAGCCCCGGACTTTTCCAGTTTGGGGCCCTACGGACCGCCTCAGCTACGTCATCCGGCGTTATGATGACGGGGTCCATGGGCGTAATACCCACACACTGACTCGCCACAACTTCCGTCCAAGGGCCCTCGTTGTGGTTTACGGGCTCTGACCACAGGCTGCACCAGAATGCGACCGTGTCGGCCTGATTTGTGCAGGGCCCGTTCCACTTACTATTGGTCGCTCCAATGATTTATAGAGCCTCTTCTGATCACTCTGGAAGAGACGATTCTGGTTGAACCGTGTCGACCTCTCGGTATATCGCTGAATCCGCTTTCCCCAACCAGCGATTCTTTGCTTCAGGTCGTCTATGCGCTCCGTCAGTTTTTGCATTATATCCGGCTGGGACAAACTAACATTTGTCCCAGCAAACGCCATCCTGACGGTGCGCACAATCCTTGGCCTGGTATTGCCTGACCTGATACATATCAGTCTGCCGATGAGGGCCCTAGCCTTTGCGATACGTTCTTCAATTCTTATTCTCCAGGCTGGGATAGCACTACTTTGTCCAGTAGCGCGTCCAGCCGTAGAAAGTTTGGCGCCTATAATACGGCAGACTGCCAGTGCGGCGCCAAAAAGAATTGAGTCCGTCTCGCAAAGGTCCCGGCTGGCTTCCAAATAGGTAACCAGCATTGGGTTCAGAGCCCTCACGACAGCCCGATTGCGCTTGCTTAGGGCTAAGCGGGGAAGTCGCGGTCGATTTTCGAGAGGCGTACTGCGCGTTTCCACAATCGCCTCCTCCAATGTACTCCTCATTTGCTCTAGTTCCAGTTCCTGGGTGACTGTTCCATCATCGTTTGAATCAACCACAACTGGCGTATTCACGGCGGCATCCACATTTGCCGTTTGCTCAGCAAGTTATGGCGCCGCATCCTCAGCCGCAGCATTTTCACCCGATGAAGGAACAGCCTCACGTCGTAGCCGTTCGAGTTCGGTGACATCAAATGTATTTGAGCTCAAGATATACCGAACTCGGTCTGCCAGTTTTATTATTTATTATTATTGTGTGGGGTATCTATATAGTTTTCTCATCTGGTTGGGATGTATAAATATATTATTATAAATGAAAATGAAAAGATAAATATACATAAATATCAATAAAAGAAAATAAATACAAAAATACATAAATAAATAAAAGCCCAACCAGATGGAAGCCCTCGGCAGGGGAGACCAAACGGCCAAGGGTTAGGGGGAAAGGGAAAGAAACCGAAATTATTATTATTATTATCATTGGGGTATCTGTATAGTTTTCTCATCTGGTTGGTTTCTATAAATATATAACTATAAATTAAAACGAAAAGATAAATCTACATAAATTATCAATAAAATAAAATAAATACAAAAAATACACAAATAAATAAAGATTCAACCAGATGGAAGCCCTCGGCAGGGGAGACCAAACGGCCGAGGGTTAGGGGGAAAGGGAAAGAAACCGACGGACGATGAGGGCGGTATCGAAGACCACTGCCTTCTGCATTTGAGCCCGGAGCGGTCCGTCACGGAGTCCCAGTCAGCCTCTCGGGTCATCTGAGGCGACTGGGACTCCGTGACGGACCGCTCCGGGCTGATTGTTGATTAGCCCATTCGCAGAGACGACTACAGGAATAATTTCGGTCGGCCAACCACCCCACATGTCGGTCACCTCGTGAGCTAGGTCCAGATATTTTGTTCTCTTATCTATTTCGGCTTTCACGAGGTTCTCGTCATACGGAATGGTAATGTCGACCAAAAATATCCTTGACTGTGCCCGGTCCATCAGCACAATATCAGGCTTATTTGCAAGAATAGTCCTGTCTGTGATGATGGCCCGGTCCCAGTAGAGCCTGGCGCGGTCATTTTCGAGCACGGCTTCCGGCAAGTACTTGTAATACGGCAATATCCGGTCTACGAGACCGTATTTCAGAGCGAGCTCCTGGTGTAGAATTCTGGCTACTAGGTTGTGCCTGTGCAAGTACTCAGAGTTAGAAAGCGCCAAACAACCGGAGATGACATGCCTAAGTGACTCCCCGGGATGGCGACAAGCTCGACAGACGTCAACGGTGCCATCCTTTAGGATGTATCTCCGATAGTTGTTGGTCTTAATAACCTGATCCTGTATTGCACAGACAAAACCCTCGGTTTCCCCGAAGAGGTCCCCGAAACGTAGCCAGTTGAGGGAGGCGACTGTATCTACGAAGGGCTCATGTAGAGCCCTGTAGTACCTCCCGTGGAGCTCCTTCTCCTTCCATACGGTCTCCCGGTCGGAAAAGCTAAGCACTGCTGGGTCCTGCCATTGCTCGTTGGCCAAGGATAGAGGGGTAAGCCCTTTATCACTAGAAATGACGTCATTATAGAATGGATCATCCGATCTCGCCAGGAAGTAATGACGGATTATTATTATTATTACTATTATTATGTGGGGTATCCATATAGTTTTCTCATCTGGTTGGGTTCTATAAATATATAATTATAAATGAAAGTGAAAAGATAAATATACATAAATATCAATAACATAAAATAAATATAAAAATACATAAATAAATAAAAGCCCAACCAGATGGAGGCCCTCGGCAGGGGAGACCAAACGGCCGAGGGTTAGGGGGAAAGGGAAAGAAACCGGCGGACGATGCGGGCGGTATCGATGAGCACCGCCTTCTGCATTTGAGCCCGGAGCGGTCCGCCACGTAGTCCCAGTCGCCTCAGATGACCCGAGAGGCTGACTGGGATTAGTCCGTTTGCAGAGACGACTACAGGAATAATTTCAGTCGGCAGACCACCCCACATGTCGGTCACCTCGTGAGCCAGGTCCAGATATTTTGTTTGCTTGTCTGTTTCGGCTTTCACGAGGTTCTCGTCATACGGAATGGTAATGTCGACCAAAAATATCCTTGACTGTGCCCGGTCCATCAGCACAATATCAGGCTTATTCGCAAGAATAGTCCTGTCTGTGATGATGGCTCGGTCCCAATAGAGCCTGGCGCGATCATTTTCGAGCACGGCTTCCGGCAAGTACTTGTAATACGGCAATTTCCGATCAACGAGACCGTATTTCAGAGCGAGCTCCTGGTGAAGAATTCTGGCTACTAGGTTGTGCCTGTGCAAGTACTCAGAGTTAGAAAGCGCCGAACAACCGGAGATAACATGCCTAAGTGACTCACCGGGATGGCGACAAGCTCGACAGATGTCCACGGTGCCATCCTTTAGGATGTATCTCCGATAGTTGTTGGTCTTAATAACCTGATCCTGTATTGCACAGACAAAACCCTCGGTTTCCCCGAAGAGATCACCAAAGCGTAGCCAGTGGAGGGAGGCTACTGTGTCTACGAAAGGCTCATGTAGAGCCTTGTAGAACCTCCCGTGGAGCTCCTTCTCCTTCCACACGGTCTCCCGGTCGGAAATTGTCTGCACTGCCGGGTCTTGCCATTGCTCGTTGGCTAAGGATAGAGGGGTAAGTCCTTTATCACAAGAAATGACGTCCTTATAGAATGGATCATCCGATCTCGCCAGGAAGTAATTACGGAGGCTGCACACTTCGCGATTATGCATGGTGAGCGCGCTCAAGAAGCCACGCCCACCATGCTTTCGCGGCAAGTACAGCCTCATTACCGACGATCTCGGATGATGCATCCTGTGGGACGTCATGGTAGTGCGGACTTTTCTATCCAGGGCGTTAAGTTCAGTCTGAGTCCACCTGAGTATGCCAAAGGTATACATGAGGACAGGCATGACCCAGCCGTTATATGCGTGTGTCTTATTCACACCGGACAAAAGGCTGTTAAGCACTTTGGTCAAGCGTGTATAAAACACGTCGCAAACTGACTGTTTCATACCAGCCTCATCGATACCGATGTTCTGTGACATACCCAGGTATCGGTATGTTTCAGCCTCGGAAAGGGTCCTTAAGTTGAATGGCATAGATAAGTCTATGCCCTCAGAGTTAGCAACCCTTCCCCTTTCAACATGGAGGACCGCACACTTATCCGTTCCCAGCTCCATTCCAATAGAATTGCTAAATTCACAAGTGATGTTTAGCAATTCCATAAGATGGGAGCGACTGGAGGCGAATAACTTGAGGTCGTCCATATAGAAAAGGTGGGTCACTTTTGTACCTCCTTTCCGAAGCTGAAATCCCCTCCCGGAGCCCTCCAGTAAAGTACTGAGAGGGTTCAGGGAGAGGCAGAACCAGATTGGACTCAGACAATCGCCCTGGAAGATACCCCTTCTTATCCTTATGTGGTTCTCCGCAGCCATCATCCGCTCACCCAGATGACAAAGGATCGTACTCCACTGCCCCATACACTGCTCGAGGAAGTCTCTCACTGTACAGTCTATCTTGTACAGCTCGAGGACTCTCTTTAGCCATGTATGGGGCACCGAGTCGAATGCCTTTCTGTAGTCTATCCAGGCGGCGGAGAAATTCCGACGGTTGCGTTTCACCACTTTGCCAATGACCGCGTCAATGAGGAGTGGTTCCTTAGTTCCACGACCACCGCCCCGACATCCATTTTGAGCGCGCGACATCACCTGATTTGATTCCAGGTGACGAGTGATTCTCGCGCTCAAAATGGATGTTAGTGTCTTGTATATGGTCGGCAGACACGTGATGGGGCGGTATTTGCTCGGGTCTGTGGTAACCTGGTTTTTAGGAACCAAATGAGTGATCCCAGTAGTGAAGAGGCTAGGGAGCGACTTCTGGTTGAGAGCCTCTTGAAACTGACGGGCGAGCACAGCGTGACACACCATGAACCCCTTCAGCCAGTAGTGATGCAGTCCGTCGAGTCCCGGGCTTTTCCAGTTCGGGGCTCTACGGACCGCCTCAGCTACGTCATCCGGCGTTATGATGACGGGGTCCATGGGCGTAATACTCGCACACTGACTCGCCACAACTTCCGTCCAAGGGCCCTCGCTGTGGTTTACGGGCTCTGACCACAGGCCACGCCAAAATGCGACAGTGTTAGCCTGATCCGGTCCTGGGCCCGCTCCACATACCTCTGGTCGCTCCAATGATTTGTAGAGCCTCTTCTGATCACTCTGGAAGAGACGATTTTGGTTGAACCGCCTTGACCTCTCGGTAAATCGGCGAATCCGCTTCCCCCAAGCAGCAATCTTTTGCTTCAGGTCGTCTATGCGCTCCGTTAGTTTTTGCGTGATGTCCGGCTGGGACAAACTGATATTTGTCCCAGCAAACGCCATTCTAACGGTGCGCACAACCCTCGGTCTATTATTACCCGACCTGAAGCTTATCAGTCTGCCGATAAGGGCCCTTGCCTTTGCGATACGGTCCTCAATTCTTTTTCTCCAGGCTGGGATGGCGCTACTTTGTTTAGTAGCGCGTCCAGCCATGGGAAGTTTGGCGCCAATAATACGGCAAGCTGCCACTGCGGCGCCAAAAAGAACTGAGTCCGTCTCGCAAAGGTCCCGGCTGGCTTCCAAATAGGTTACCAGCATTGGGTTAAGAGCCCTCACGACAGCCCGATTTCGCTTGCTTAGGGGTATGCGGGGAAGTCGCGGTCGATTTTCGAGAGGCATGCTGCGCGTTTCCAAAATCGCCTCTTCCAATATACTCCTCATTTGCTCTAGTTCGTGGGAGACCATTTCATCATCGTCTGAATCAACCACAACTGGAAGATCCATGGCGGCTTCTACGCGTGGCAGCTGGTCTGTCGCCTGAGGAGCCGCATCCCCAGCCGTAGCCAATTCATTCGATGAGGGAATAGCCTCACGTCGTAGTCGTTCGAGCTCGGCATCATCAAATATTTTCGAGCGCATGATGTACCGAACTCGGTCTGCCAGGTTTTGTTCCGTGACGGGAATAGACGGCTCCAGCTCAGCAAAAAAGCAGTGCATCCGAGCCCGATACGCTATCCCCGCAGTTTCTTCCCCTTTCGCCCTATAGTACGCCCGCAATGCGTTTGCGTTCATATCCCTTGTCCAACGCATGCGGCGCACTCCACCAGCGGCGGATGCCGCTTGCCGAGTCCGAGAGGACCCTGCCGACATCAAGCCGTCTGGTGGGGATGATGGATGCGGGGGGCTGTTAGGTGATATTGCAGCTCCTCGCGCTCGGCTGGCGGCCCGCATGCTGCCGCGTCCAGCGCCAGCTCCAGACGCGCCCCGGCGACCCCCAGGCAGCGGCCCTATACTCTTTCTACTTAAATCCATCATCCATTATTGGGCGTCAATTAACGGGAGACGCCCAGGCCCGGCACCGTTTCATTGTATCATTGTACGGCCGTAAGCACAAACGGGCCTTTGCACCCTGAGTACTGCCGAGGCACGGCGCTCACACCTCTTGGCAAGGCGCTGACTGACTGCACCGACGTAGCAGTTTTGTCACTTAACTGTTTCGTCAGCGGGCGATGGGGTCGTCACTTCCCTACGCCACTATTATTATTATTATTATTATTATTATTATTATTATTACTTAACAGGCTAGCAGTTGAAACAACTGATGAAAGCCCGTATCCTATTTTCAAATATGTAATTATTCTTATTTTAGATGTTTGTCTAATCTGTTCTTGAATTGGTTAATAGTTTGTGCAGATATTACTTCTGATGGCAGTTTATTCCGTGCTTCAACCACTCTTTGGCTAAAAAAGTGCTTGTGTGGGTTGTTATGTGACACGGTTTTGGTTAATTTGAAGTGATGTCCCCTAAGATGTGTGTTTGTTGAGTACTGGAATAAATCTCTGTCAAAATTTTCCAGATCGTAGTGTCCATGTATAATTTTATATGCTTCGATCAAGTCTCCCCGTTCTCTGCGATCCTTCAGTGTCGTTAGTTTAAGCTTATTCAACATTTCTTCGTATGGTATGTTTTTCAATACTCTAGGGACCTTTGAAAATCTACGTTGAACTTTCTCCAGTAACTCAATATCCTTTTTGAAATACGGGCTCCATATTTGGAACGCATACTCTAAAATAAGTCGAATGTATGCTTTATGTATTTTTAGCATCATTTCTGGTGTAAGATGTCCGAAGGCTTTTCTAATCAGGTAAATAAAACTATTTGCTTTTTTAGTTATAACTGTTTATATGATGATTCCATTTTAAATCGTTACTTATATGCACACCTAAGTCTTTTTGTACTTTAACTTCTTCCAAAGGTATATCATCGATTTTATATATTAAACGAGGGATAAATAATAAGGATATAAAACAAAATAAACTGCAAATGAATAGAATAGATATATAGTTAGTAAAATATACATACTTACTTAATATATAATATAGGATAAATAATAAATATATAAAATAACACAATACATAAGTATTAAAATACATTATACAAAATATTACTTATAAAGTGAAAGAGAGAAAAAAACAATAGTCGGATAGTCATTTGGTATTATTCTTACGACAGAATTCTCGAACTAGTCTTTTAAAATAATTCTTGTTAGTAGTTTTCTTGATATCAACAGGCAAGGCATTCCAGAGCAGTATGGACTGTACAGTAAAAGAGGAATTAAAGAAACCACTCCTATGTGGTGGAATACAAATTTTAAGACAATTTTGGGAACGGGGAACTCTATCGTTAGTAGAACAAATATTGAAAGTTATCCTTAAGATACGAGGGAGAATTGGGGTCATTTAAAATTGAATGTAGATGGGACGCGTCGTTTACAGTAAAAGGGGTCTCCGGTTCTCCACACTCATCGTACGAAACACAGCAGCGTTAAGCTGCTTTTTTACTCTGGTATTCTGTGAGAGCGTGGCAAAGTACCAGCGTGAAATAGCGGCATAATGCTGCTGTGCTTCATATGATGACGAAAACGTGCCGTAAACGGTAGGAAAGATTTTAATTTGGTGGAGTCACGATACGTACTCTGTAAAAAAATGTATGGGCCACAACATTTACTTACCTTCAGATAGAATGCGTGCTCGTATGCACTATTTTATAAACATTTTTCAGTAATGGTCATTGTGACCAAGTTTAAAAGTATAGAGCGTGAATAAAATAACAAGCTATGGGGCCTTATATTTTAGTTCTCATTCTCGTGTGCGACAATGCATCTAAAACCTCCTTTGCTTAGGGTTACAGTGACCACGCTACTCTGATTATATCGAAACGTATTTCAGAAAACTATTACCATTTCATAATGCATAAATATTTAATTAAATTTTAAATTAGTCTGATATTTTTTACTTTGCTGTGATAATTGCGGTAAAATAAAAATATCTTTTAACATTTTTCCGCCAACTATGGCAGAATATGTATTTAAATAAATTTATTGCGAACTTTTATATAACTTTTTTTATATAACTTTTTTTCTTTTTTTTTTGCGGGTAGTCGCAAAGTAAACACGCAAACTCAGTGTGCTTATTATATTTATTGTTGTTAAATTATTTAAAGTATTCGTTCTTTCTAAATAAATGTGTTAAAACACTGCTAAAGTCTACCAACACGTGCTGTTCTTAACAACTTCTATCTTTTTATTGCTAAAGCACAGTTTTGCATAACAGTCTAATATGGACCCACAGCTTGTAAATAATCTTGATGAACTGGAAAAATTATTTGCTTCTCGCATGCGTGAGTATGAAGATAAGCTTTTAAAAGCCACAGTTGTTTCCTCGCCAGTTCACCCAGACATTTCTTCACTGTCCAAGGACTTCAACGATTTCAAATCCTTTGTTTGTCAATCGCTATCGCTGATCAGAAAACAATTGGACTTAGTTACATACAATATTGACAAACATGAAACAGCAATGAGAAGAAAAATACTGCTTATCCATGGTTTTTCTGAAAGACAGAATGAGAAGTTGCATGAATCGGTATATAAGCTGTTTTCCGACCAAATGAAGGTGACCGATTTGAAAGTCGAGGATTTACAAATATGCCATCGTCTTGGATCTTCTCAAGCCTCAACACGTCCAGTGCTTGTTAAATTTGGTAGTCTGGAGAGTCGTCGTCTTGTCTGGGATAACAAAACTTCACTAAAAGGTTCAGGTATCACGATATCCGAGTTTCTGACTAAGACAAGGCACAAAGTATTTATGACAGCTCGTAAACATTTCGGGATTAAGAACTGCTGGTCCGTAGAAGGCAAAATAGTTATTATTTTGCCGGACAAATCACGTCAGAGGACTGAGTCTATGGCTGAGTTATTTGCCGATATCCCGACAAGTGTAGTACGGTCAATGACCCTGGGCAGTCTAAGGAACCCACTTCTCCAAAGGAAGTTGCGTCCAGATTGACTACTAATGCTCCACGGAAGGCTCGTCGCCGCAACTAATCCCTAGTTTCGTTGTTTTCTTTCAGAAAATATAGGTACATATCATAATCATTTTTTTTTGTTTGTTTTTGTTAGCCGCTTTACAACCACTTTGTAATACTGTTTTATAATTACTTTATATTTCTGTAATAATGATAAATTTTTCCAGCTGGTACTTTCATAATAAGATAAGCATTTAATTACACACAGTAGTTATCAAAATGTCTATTTTATCATTCACATTTGCGTAAGCATCATACTAGTCTGTGATTCACATTGAATTGCATTGAATTGACGCTCGTGAGTCTTGAGATGACTATTATGCATTTTTTTTATTTACTTTTCCTCTTAGTTGTGACGCACGGCCCTTTGGCCACTGTGCTACTGTCAAGTTGTAGCTTGGGAAAATGTATTATTTATTCTGCTTTGCAGTAATATGTAATAGTGTTTTTCAATATTTTTATTAATCTCTTAAGGAAGTTTAATATGTATATAATTATCTTGTTCATTTCATAACATTTTAAACTTCTTTTCTTTTTTTTTATCGAATCTTATGTATAAATTATACTCTCATAAGATTTTTTTTTCTTCAGTATTTCATGACAGTTCTATGATTGGTGATTTTAGATGTTTTTTAATTTTTTTTCTGTTCCGTTTGTATTAGATTAAACCTAAGTTTTGTTTTATTTTAAATTAAGTAATTGCTAAATTGATATTTATAAATATATACTGTATTTACATATCATATTTATACATATTTCATAAACCGTATTATTATATTTACATTTTATATTATATTATTGTTATATTACTATACATTATTATATTATCTTAATTAATTTGCTAAATGGATAATCTTGATGTTTTTGATGACAGTTTCTTCTCATGCTCTTCATCTTCATATAGTTTTACAAGTGCGGATAGTGAGTTACCTTTAACTTTGTACGACCAGATTTCATCCCTGCGCTCTAAATTTCCTAACAACTTTAATGTTGCACACATTAACATCCAGAGTGTTCCTCGCCATTATCCTGATCTTCTATCATCAATTAACAGTGCACATCTCGATGCTTTACTAATTTCTGAGTCATTTCTCAAGCCATCACTCCCCTCTACACAGTTTGCCTTACCTGGTTTTGTCCTTATTCGTAATGATCGTATAGGAAAAGGTTGTGGTGGGATAGCTATATACCTGCGTTCGGATATATTTTATAAGACCATATGTGCCTCCCCTTCTATTTACTCTCAATCTGCTGAATATCTCTTTATAGAAGTTACTCTCAATCATGTAAAAATGTTGCTGGCGGTATTTTACAGTCCTAACATGCACATAGATTAATTTGATACGCTTGAAAAAATCCTTGCTGATTTTAGTACTACTTACGATCATATTATTCTTATGGGAGATTTCAACACCTGCCTTATTAAAAATGATTCTCGCTCCCAAAAACTTCTGACTTTGGTATCTTCCTTCAATCTTCTCACTCTCCCTCTTCAGGCAACTCATCACTTCCCTAACTGTAACCCTTCTTTGCTTGATATTATGATCGTTTCTTCTCCTGATAGTGTCATGTCTCATGGACAAATAACTGCCTCTTTTTCATATCATGATTTAATCTACCTCTCTTATCGTCTCTGTCCACCTAAAAAGAAATCCCAATACTTGTTCCTTCGTAGTTACAAGGGAATAGATCTGGAGTCATTGCAGCGTGATATAAGTAATGTTGATTGGACACCTATTGTTGACAATACTAATATTAATGATAAGGTTTGTAACTTTAATGATATAATTTTGAAGGTATACAATAACCATGCCCCGCTCAAACGCGTAAAAATAAAGCGTAATCCTGCACCATGGATTACACAAGATATAAGAGAACTTATGGGCCAGAGGGACAAAGCTAAGCAAAGGTTTAAACGTCTCCCATCTGAAAATAACTTAAATCGTTTTAAATTTTTACGCAACCGCTGCAGTCGCTTGTGTCGGTATGCTAAAAGACGCTACTTTTACAACTCTCTACATAATAAAAATTCTACTGAGATGTGGAAGTTCCTTCGTTCTGTTGGTGTGGGCAGGTCTCCGATCCTAGAATACAATGACGTTAATGTAAAGGATCTAAACAATCACTTTGCTACTCCTCCTATGACTTTAGATCCTTACATCAAATCCACCACACTACTCGCATTGGCGGGTATACCGAAACCGCCCGTTTGCCCTTTTCATCTTTCCCGTGTAACGGAGGAAGATGTAAAAAAATCCATCCTAGCCATCTCTTCAAATGCTGTTGGTATTGATGGTCTATGTGCGAAGATGATTTTGCTAGTTCTACCTTTGCTTCTACCAATTCTTACTCACATATTTAATTTTTCTATATCGTCATCATCTTTTCCTTCAGTTTGGAAACAAGCATATATAATTCCTCTGCCTAAGGTTTCTAATCCTTCTTCTTTGTCCCACTTTCGTCCCATATCTATTTTACCCTTTCTTTCTAAAGTTTTGGAACACATCATCCATAGTCAACTCTCTCTCTTCTTATCGTCTAACTCCTTGCTCTCCACTTATCAGTCGGGCTTTCGTCGTGGACACAGCACTGTCACTGCTTTACTTAAAGTAACCGATGATATTCGTTGGGCCATGGACAATAAATCACTTACACTTTTAGTTTTGCTTGACTTTAGTAGTGCTTTTACCTCAGTAGACTTTGATATTCTTCTCCGGATCCTGGAATCTATAAACATTTCCCCATCTGCCATTGCATGGTTTGATTCATATCTTCGTGGTCGATCACATTGTGTCCGTGTTAATGACACTCTATCCGATTGGTCTGGTATCACTACGGGTGTACCTCAGGGTGGCGTTCTTTCCCCCCTTTTATTTTCCATATTTATTAACTCTATTACGAGTGTTATTACATCTAATTACCATCTCTACGCGGATGACTTACAGCTTTATCGTCATTTTCCGGTGGGTGATACAAATAATGCAATTGCAGCTATGAATGCGGATCTGGGCCGCATCTGTGAATGGTCTGCATCCTTCGGACTATTAGTTAATCCCACGAAATCTCAGGCCATCATAATAGGCAGTAGGCATTTGCGTAATAGATTAGAATTTATATCACTACCTTTTGTTTGTTTTAATGGCGTTCCTATACCCTTTGCCAATACTGTCAAAAACTTAGGCGTCATATTTGATCACCATTTAACATGGACCACGCATATCGCTGAAGTTAGTCGCAAGGTCTACTTTACTTTGCATTCGCTTAAATGTCTACAAAATTTCTTACCCCTTAAAGCTAAAATCTCACTCGTGCTTACTCTTATCCTACCTCTCCTTGATTATGCGGATGCCTGTTATTTGGATGCTACAGAGGAGCTTCTTAATAAACTTGAGCGCTTGCAAAATCAGTTTATCCGTTTCATATTTGGGCTCAAGAAATTTGACCGTATATCTCAGTTTCGTAAGCAACTCAAGTGGCTCCCAATTCGACTTCGAAGGAACACTCGATTGTTATGTCTCCTCTATAACATTTTGCACAACCCTTCCTCTCCCACATGCCTCAGAAGCCGATTTTCCTTCACCCATCCTCCGGACAAACCATGCAGATCCCTTGGTAAAAATCTTCTTGACTTTCCCGTCTTTAATTCCGGTTTTTACTCCCACTCCTTTTCAGTTCACGCGGTAAGATTATGGAACTCACTACCGTCAAATATAAGAAATTCCGAAACTTTGTTGGTATTCAAGAAACGTCTTAGAGATAACTACTTTGCATCCTGTTAATTTATATATATATATATATATATATATATATATATATATATATATATATATATATCCTATACTATTAAACGAGCAATTCTTGTATATAAATATATATGTATATAATCGGGATCTCGGAAACGGCTCCAACGATTTTCATAAAATTTTGTGTGCAGGGAGTTTCGGGGGCAATAAATCGATCTAGCTAGGATTTATTTTTAGAAAATGTCTTTTTGTCCGTGTTTTTAGGCAATGAAAAACTGCTATAATATCGTTAGAATAAGAAGGTAAATTTTGACGGCTTATTAATGATTACAAATAGCTTAATGGTATATTGGGCGGTCGCAAAATCGTAATACCATGGTTCGAGCCCAGACCGACCGACCGACTTTTTTTAAATTTTTTTTCAAGTTCTTTTTTGAGAAAATCTATTTTTTCGAGCCCTTTTTTTAGTATTTTTTAAACACACGAAAATTTAAATTAAACTAATTGCACTCATGATTTTTTAAGCACTCATGATTTTTTAATCAAATAACCAGTTCAGTTTTTTCTATTATGTCGCTACGATCAAAAAAATATTATTCGTATTTCATCAGTATGTAATTTGTATCTAAATATTATTTCCAAAAGACACGAATCAAAAAAAAACCGAGCGAAAATTACCGAGCAAAGCTCGGTCAACCGGGTACTATATATATATATATATATATATATATATATATATATATATCATATGTAACTATCGTATTTATTATTATTATTATTTATTGATTTATTTTATTTTTATTTATTGTTTTATTTTATATAATTTCCGTAACATTGTTAGGGTTCCGTAGTCAACTAGGAACCCTTATAGTTTCGCCATGTCTGTCTGTCCGTCTGTCCGTCCTCGCTTAATCTCTGTGACCGTTAGCACTAGAAAGCTGAAATTTGGTACCAATATGTGTATCAATCACGCCGACAAAGTGGTAAAATAAAAATTGGAAAAAAATGTTTTATTAGGGTAGCCCCCGTATATGTAAAGTGGGAAGTGATTTTTTTTTTTAATTTCAACCCTAACGTGTGATATATTGTTGGAATGGTATTTAAAAATGAATAGGGGTTTACTACAATCACTTTTTGATAACGTCAATAATTTCGGAAATAATCGCTCCAAAAGTAAAAAACAATGTGTCCCCCCCCCCCTCTAACTTTTGAACCATAAGTTTAGAAAATATGAAAAAAATCTGAAAAGTAGAACTTTATAAGGACTTTCTAGGAAAATTATTTTGAACTTGGATGGAAACACCCACCCACTACCGGGAGCAGTTGCAGGAGCGCGGAGCGCTGCTGGAGCGCGAACATTATGGATACCCACCTTTAAACTCATAAGTGGGAACACTTATTGTGACGGACGGGAAACTACGGAACCCTACACTGAGCGTGGCCCGACACGCTCTTGGCCGGTTTTGTATATTATTTATTTTTAGTAGTACTAATGTATGCACTAAGTTTGCAATTTAAATATTATTTCCTTTATGGGTCTACTGGAAGATATTTCAGCGAATTTGGAATAAGTAGAACCTTTGTACGTAATTACTATAAGACTGCTTCTGTACCTTAATGTGTGTACATAAAATAAATTAAAAAAAACACCATATTCTTGAAAATAAATAAATATTCTTAATATAAAAAATACATTTTAATAAGCTGTCTAATTGCGAAGGAATATGGACAAATTCATTAAATGTCGTCTAAAACATTAAATTAAAATTATTAAGTATAGTAAAATTATATATACTGGAGGATAATGTTTTTGAAAAACCCTATTTATATTTTAACATATTTTATTTCAAAAATAAGTATGTATTTTAAAATATACTAAGACAATTTATTAATTAATTCTCTTCGCATCAGAGCTATAGTAAAGAAAAAAAAAGTAAAGAGTAAAGAGCAACCAATGAAATTCAATTTGCACGTACTGATCTTTTGTACTCCACTGAAACACAGACAAAGATTCAAGTATAATTCGACGCTTTGACAAATGCCAGAGCTAGTTTTCATGTTTCCAATAAATAATTATTTTCATATAAAGCATATGAGACACAAATAGAGTTAGAACCTTTTCTCTTTAAAAAAGATGGAAGTTAATTTCAAAAGTTTAACAACTTCTTTTAACATTAAAATTATTACTATAGCGGCTTTTCTTATCTTATATTAAATTACATAATCCCATAAAAATCAATATTATAAAATCAGTAATATCTATATGTACATCTCTATTGTTGTTATTAATCCAATTATAAATTAAATAATAAATAAATTATGTAGGTAGTTGTTGATTGGTGCACTGAAAACCAGCTTCGTGTATAAAACCACAAAATTATGCTGAGTGTAGTACATAATATAATAAAGCTTTGATTGAATTGCTTCCATTTTATTTGGGATTTAGCTTATTTTAGTCTGTGGTTAGAAGTTGTTTTGTGTATATATATCTTTTGTAACATGCGTGTTTGTGTTTGTTGTAATAAATAGTTTTTCTTTCTTTCTTATCGGCCTTAAAACTATCCACCTTTGAAATTGAAGATCACTAATAGCATGCTTTATTGTTACGCTTGGAAGGCGAATGGGCGATATCAGAATTCTAGCGGTCTGGGTAATTTCTAAGAATTGGATGAACACATATAAAAAAACGCACCGCATATAGAAACCTTCTTGTTTTTCGAATTCTGTTAGAAAAACTAAAAAAACTTTAGCATTCTTCCCTGAAAATTATAAATTTATTTTAAATGAACTCTAGTGTGCTAACCGATATAAGCATAAGAAACTATATCATCCCTCAAATACAACTAAAATAAAATATATTATTAGTGTTAAAATTAAAGTTTTAAGTTCATATTTATATCATGAAAGTAAATTACATACTACTGGTTTCTAAGTATTCTATAATTAATTTTAAATGAATACAATTCCTTTAGAACCGACATCAACCTAAGCAAAAACTGAAGGTGACAATAGTGCACATTGTCTGTCTGATAGTAATATACCATAAGCTACTATTTTTATATTCTGTGCAAACATTTTTCTCAGCCGAGCGACTATATCTATATTATGGTTTTACATAAATTGTAAAAATACAATTGGTTGCGCGGAAAACCATTCGTATTTATTTTTTGACGGTAGGGGTTTGCCAAATCGTTTATCCCTTTCCAAACGATATCATTCATACCCTCCTATCGACACATCGGGGTGGTGGGGTGGGAGGGGAAAGAAGATGATTCTAGAATATCACGTAATCATTACAACCGAAGGAATAAATGGCACGCGCGACCGACGCGCGCCCTCTTCCCGCCGCGCTCGTTGTTGGAACCACACCGCTAGTAGAACCGCTTTAGCCTGGAAGCAGTCGAGCTCCAGGAAACCCGCCTCACCTCGTGTGAGAAATAGTCGCGCACTCTCTTCCGACGCGTCATCGGACAAGAAAGGCAGAGAGTCTACCCAGAAGAAGTTCCAGAAGTTGCAGCAATGTAGTGCCTGAGCAGCATAGAAGAACCACCCCGGTGAGTGAACATTCCTAATAGTACCTGCTTGATATAATTGTGTTTAATAGTTAATCCGCTCCAATTTTATTTTTTCCTAATCAAGCAGGATTCCTTTCATAGATTCGGCAAATAATAGTTTGTTTAGGGAAGAGCGAGTGCATTGTACCGCATGCTATAGTAGCCACTTTATGTAAGCGTAGAAGCAATCGCATATACAGTCCACTTTAGTTAATATCTCGCGTAATAGGTTTAAGGTTCGACCGGGGAATTAGACTTCGGTAACCTTAGGCTCGTCGCTCCACCATTTTATGGTCCTTCGAGCCGGATTTGGACTTGTGTTTTAGTAGTCGTTCAACCATTTTCTGGTCGAATTATTAGATTAATTATTTAGATAATGCACTCTAATTTATGGAATAGACTTAAATAGTATTCGTTTAAAAATAGAATTATTCATTTAAATAGTGTTTATATTTGGTTTAAATTTAAAGCTTATCAGTCGCTTAAATAATTGAAACAGTGTAATCGCAACCGTTTTGTACGCTTACCCGACAATTTTGATAAAAATATATTGAGTTTAGCGAGCGACACGCGTCACCTCGACTCGCTGTAACAGGTGTTCGATTCTTGTAATTAAATTACGTAATACGGCGTACGAGTGTCCATCCTCCATTATTTGTGCGTTTTGAGATTAATTGTGATTAATATAACTTTATTATAATAATTTAAAATGGCAGTTAGTGGAAATGAAATTAAAATTAAAACGCTTTATGCCAAGAGGGACATACTTTTTTCACGTATACAAAGTATTAGTGACCACATAAAGAACATTAATGTAGAAGCAGTGCGGGAAACTTTTTTGAATGAAATTGAAACGGTGGATTCTTTGCGGACGGATTACGAAAGAATATTAGACCAAATTAATCATTTGGAATTACAAATCGACCCGAAATATATAGTGAACTACCAACCGCTTCTGGCATTTGAAGATATGTTGTGTCGCGTGAAAAGAACGGCGAAACTCTTACAATCTCCATCTCAAAACGAAGCAAAGCCGGAAATACAGGTACGTCCACGTGACTCAATTAGGTTGCCGCCAATAGATATTCCGGTATTCAATGGTGATATTAAGACATGGCCCTTCTTCTTCAGTAGTTTTCAAAACAATATACACAATAACCCATCGTTATCGGACGCTGAAAAATTATATTATTTAATTAGTAAACTTAGTGGCAGGGCACAGTCAATTTGCTCGGGTTTTACACCTACAGCAAACAATTACTTGTTAATATAGTTAGTACAGACGACTGAAGAGTACAATTTGCCACTTTGCCTGGCGTATGTGGACTATGAGAAAGCCTTTGATTCCGTCGAAATTTGGGCGGTGCTGCAGTCCCTTCAGCGGTGCCAAGTTGACTGTGGGTATATCGAAGTGCTGAAGTGTTTGTACAGTAGGGCTACGATGGCTATCCGAGTACAGAACCAGAGCTCGAAACCTATCCAACTGCAGAGAGGTGTAAGACAGGGTGACGTTATATCCCCGAAACTCTTCACCGCTGCTTTGGAAGACGTTTTCAAGCTACTGGACTGGAAAGGATACGGTATTAACATCAATGGCGAGTACATCACTTATCTTCGATTTGCCGACGATATAGTCCTTATGGCAGAATCGCTGGAGGACTTAAGCACTATGCTCAATGACCTCAATAGTGCCTCCCAACGGATAGGTCTTAAGATGAACATGGACAAAACAAAGATCATGTTTAATGTCCATGTCACACCTATGCCGGTAGTTGTCGGGAGCACTATGCTAAGTTGTTGACGAGTACGTTTACCTGGGACAAATAGTCCGACTAGGTAAGTCCAACTTCGACCGAGAGGTCAATCGACGGATTCAACTCGGCTGGGCAGCGTTCGGGAAATTACGACATATCTTCTCGTCAGGTATACCTCAATCTCTAAAAACTAGATTGTACAACCAGTGCGTGTTGCCAGTGATGACTTACGGATCTAAGACGTGGTCCTTCACTGCTGGCCGTATGAGGACGCTCAAGATCGCTCAGCGAGCTATGGGGAGGGCTATGCTTGGAGTTTCTCTGCGTGATAGACTCAGAAATGAGGATATCCGCAGTAAAACCAGAGTGACCGACATAGCCCAATGGATTAGTAAGCTGAAGTGGCAATGGGCCGGCCATGTAGCTCGAAGAACCGATAACCGATGGGGAAAAAAGGTTCTCGAGTGACAGCCTCGTACCGGTAGTGTAGGGCGTAGTGTAGGGCGACCCCCCACTAGATGGAGTGACGACCTGGTAAGATATGCAGGAAGTCGATGGATACAGGTGGCTCAGGACCGTGCTTTGTGGCATTACTTGGGGGAGGCCTATGTTCGGCAGTGGACTTGTGAAGGGCTGTAATGATGATGATGATGATTCGAAACGTTTAAAACTAAATATGAATGAGAATGTTAGCTTCTGAATATTTGAACCAGATATTCGATCTTAAACCTATATCATCCGCGAGCATCAACGGCTTAGAGCAGTTTTTAGATAAATTTGTGGCATCGGTGGCTGCACTTAGAATTTCAAATTTAATGACCTTATGAACGTGGTGTTTCTCCATATTGCACTAAAGAAATTAGACCCCGACACCGTGCGTGCGTTTGAAATGGAGCACCGTAGCTCGGAGATGCCTCCCTTTCATTCATTAGCATCGTTTGTGCGAGATCAAATAAAGGTGATGCAGCGCTCCCCGAACGTTAAACAGGAGATTAAAAGGTGCGTCGACCGTAGACCAGACTCAACCATCTAAAATAGCAGGGTCGTTAACGTACGTAACCGCTACGTCGGCACCACTTCAGCATGCCTGTATCATATGTAAAGATAAACACGGTAATTTATACAATTGTGCGACTTTTCGTAAATATTCACCAAGCGAACGTTATAAATTAGTAAAGACAAACAACCTATGTCCGAACTGCTTAAGCGATAAGCATTTAGTTGCAAAATGCAATTCTAGTTCCGTATGTAGCAAGTGCGCCAGGAAAAATCACACGCTATTACATTTTGAAAATAGCAACATAGCGGCGTCAAGTAAAGCGGACAAGGAATTCACCCCTACTAAAGTCAACGATTCTAGCGGTCGACCTGGTGATGTCGCTCTGTGCTCATTGGCAAATATGGGAGCACAACCTCGTACGGCACGTATTTTGGTTAGGGATTCGCGTGGAAACGAACAAAGCGTCCGTGCACTGCTGGACAGCGGAGCCCAAAATAGCTTTATAACGCGACAATGTTGTCAGCGCTTAGGCTTAGTAATAAATAGGTCACTTTCATGTCCTGTAGTCAAAGGCATCGGAGGTACTAGTAAAGCTATCCAGGGATATATAAATTTGAAATTTTACTCTCGGATAGATCGTAATGTTAACTTTGATATAAATGCACTAGTAGTAGATAGGGTCACGGCACGGTTGCCAACCGTTTCGGTTGACACCTCGGCAATGATTGAATTTAAAAATTTGACTCTAGCGGACGACACTTACGCCGTTTCTGGAAACATAGACATGCTCATTGGAGCATCGCTTTTCCCTCATCTTTTGTTAAACAATAAGGTCAGGGGCAACTCCTCGCATACCGCGCCTTACGCACTGGAAACCGTATTGGGCTATGTCATCGTTGGCTCCGCCCCCATCATAGATAGTATTTCGGCAACCTCTTATTGTGGTATGGCTGTCAAACCGCTCGAGTCGTTAGTCCGCAAATTTTGGGAGATGGAGGAGGTGAACGTGGCAAATTGTACTCTTCAGTCTTCTGTACTAACTATATTACGCATAGCTAGCTCAGATGACAGATTATGCGAGGAAATTTACGTCCGCACGACCGTTCGTGATCGCGACGGTAGATATAGTGTAGCGCTACCCTTTAAAGGAGATGTTTTATCTCTCGGCGATTCGCGTCACATGGCGGAAAAACGTTTCTACAACTTGTAGCGTAGGATGCTCGCTTCACTCCAGTTAAAAGAAGCTTATGACGGCGTCATTAACGAATATATAAGAGAAGGTTACATATCACTTGTGGCTTCGAAATTAGATAACTACGAAGACACACGGTCGTATTTCATACCACATCACGGGGTCATTAGGGAGGACAAACTTACATCTAAGTTACGTGTAGTGCTCGACGCTAGTGCTAAAACTAGCACTCACCTGTCGCTTAACGATATCCTCTATAGTGGGCAAAATTTACAGAGCAGTTTATTTAATATAATAGCCAATTTTCGTTTGTTTAGTATAGCACTATCCGCCGATATTCGCCAAATGTTTCTTTGCATAGGGGTCCGTGAATGCGACCGTAGATTCCAACGCATTTTATATCGTTTCAACCCAAAGGAACCTCTAATGGTGTTTGAATTTAACCGCGTTTGTTTCGGTTTAAAGTCGAGCCCATTTCATGCGTTACGCACGGTGAGACAGCTCGCCCACGATGAAGGTCCCTCTTAGCTTTAGGATAATTAGCAATTGAAAGTGGATTATATATGGATGATTTTGTATACTCGGTCGATAGCGTGGAGGAGGCAACCCTAACCACCGCCGAGGTTATAAAGCTCATGAAAGCGGGTCGATTCGATCTTGTGAAGTGGACTAGTAGTTATGGGACGTCATGGGTTTCGTAGCTCCGGTGGTATTATACGCTAAGCTTTTGATTAAACAACTTTGGTTATTTGAATGCGACTGGGATGACTCGCCGCCTGACAGCATTGTTCGGTTGTGGCAGCGTTTTAGAGAAGAACTTCCTTTACTAAGAGAAATTAAAATACCGCGTCATATAAACGTCGATAGAAATAGCGTCATAACGGTCGTTGGGTTTGCAGACGCCGACGAGAAGGCTTACGGGGGCGTTGAATATTTCCACGTCCAGAATAATGGTACAAATTCGATTAGCCTCATTAGTTCTAAGTCGAGGGTCTCCCCCCGTAAGGTTGTCTCTCTGGCGCGCTTAGAGCTTTGCGCAATACTAGTACTCACCAAGCTTATTACCGCAGTTATCAGCGCATGTAGGGATAGAGTTTACATAGAAAGGATATTTGCCTTTTCCGACTCCACCGTCGCCTTATGCTGGGTTCATTCTTCAATCCACCGTTGGGATACGTTTGTCGCGAACCGAGTGGCCAAGATCCAAGACGAGTTAGAAACGCGGAACTTTTATCACGTGTCCGGTACGGAAAACCCTGCCGATTGTCTATCCCGTGGACTCACCCCGATGCAAATAATGGACCACCCTTGCTTTGGTTCCACGGACCTGCTTGGGTTCACTTGGATCCCTCGCAATGGCCAATAACTGACTTCGAACCTTCGTCAGTGTCACAACCGCCGGAAGAAAAGAGACACGCTCTAGTGGCGAACGTTTCGAGCGAGGTTTCTCCAATCATTGCTTTGGCGAACCGCTTGTGCTCTTGGTCGAAATTATTGCGTAGCGTAATTTACGTTTGTCGATTCGCGAAGCTGTTACCGCGACGTTCGTATGTCTTAGCATCCGATTACAACTATGCCGAGTCGCTAGTATTACGTGAACTTCAACGTGCGCACTTCTCGGAAGAAATTAGAAGATTACAATCGAATAGAGCTTGTAGTCGCGCCTTTCAACGCCTTAAGCCATTTTTACAGGATGGGATTGTAAGGGTGGGTGGACGCTTGTCCAACTCGCAGTTGAGTTTCGACCAACGGCACCCTATAGTTTTACCGCGTAAAGACCATATCATGAATTTATTAGTCGATTACCATCATAAATTGAACTCGCACGCTGGCCCCGACTTGCTGATGTCGATCTTGCGTCAGAATTATTGGATTCTTTCTACATGTAGTTTAATACGCAATCGGGCGCACAGATGTATAGCTTGCTTTCGGGCACGCCCCAAGCCGTCATTTCCGGAAATGGCGGAACTTAGATCTTGTAGACTAATACAATCAGTAAAGCCCTTTACGCACACCGGGTCTGATTTCGCTGGTCCGTTTAAGGTCACGTTCACTCGCGGACGTGGTATAAGATCCACAAAGGCTTACGTCTGTATTTTCGTATGTCTAACTCGACATATAGAACTCGTTGGTGATCTAAGCACAGCAGGCTTTATGGCTGCATTTAAAAGATTTCTTTCCTGCCGTGGCCCTGTAAGTAAATTGTATTCGGATAACGGTACGAACTACGTCGGTGCAAAACGTGTTTTATCAGAACTACATGAGCTCTTAGCTAGCAAGTATTATAATTCGGAGTTCGCTCACATTCTAGCCGAGAACCGCATTGAGTGGTCTCTGAACGTCCCAGCCGCGAGTCATTTTGGGGGCAATTGGGACACTAATATTAAGAGTCTAAATAGTCACTTATACCGAGTAATAGGAGATCAAATTTTGTCCTTCGAAGAGCTAAGTACGGTGCTCGCTCAAATTGAATGCGTAATGAATAGCCGCCCACTTTGTCGTACGTTGTCTAGTGACCCCTCGGAACCGCTGGCTCTAACTCCAGCACATTTTTTGAATTTAACGCCTTTAAAGTATTTGCCCGCCGCAGATATGGATGAGAACAGGCTTAGCATTTCCGCACGCCACAAATTATTAGACCGGTTAGTGCAATCGTTTTGGAAACGATGGAGGATGGAATACTTGCATAATTTGCAGTCTCGGCAAAAATGAAACACAGCAACTGAGCCGAGGAGGAGTTGTCGAAGAGGTCTTTCCCGGTTCCGACGGAGTAATTAGGGTAGCTCGCGTTAAGACCACGGTTGGGTCTTACCTGCGTCCTGTTGTCCGTTTGTGCCCCTTGCCTCTTCCATAACTTAAATTAGCTTTCTAGATTAGAAATTGTAGTTGAATTTCGGTAATCTTAGCGTTAGTTAGTTAATTTGTTAGTTTGATCTTAGCTCTAGTTGTTTTAGTTAATTTTGAAGGAAATCCTTCAAGGGCGGGGGAGATGGTTGCGCGGAAAACCATTCGTATTTATTTTTTGACGGTAGGGGTTTGCCAAATCGTTTATCCCTTTCCAAACGATATCATTCATACCCTCCTATCGACACATCGGGGTGGTGGGGTGGGAGGGGAAAGAAGATGATTCTAGAATATCACGTAATCATCGCAACCGAAGGAATAAAAGGCACGCGCGACCGACGCGCGCCCTCTTCCCGCCGCGCTCGTTGTTGGAACCACACCGCTAGTAGAACCGCCTTAGCCTGGAAGCAGTCGAGCTCCAGGAAACCCGCCTCACCTCGTGTGAGAAATAGTCGCGCACTCTCTTCCGACGCGTCATCGGACAAGAAAGGCAGAGAGTCTACCCAGAAGAAGTTCCAGAAGCCGCAGCAATATAGTGCCTGAGCAGCATAGAAGAACCACCCCGGTGAGTGAACATTCCTAATAGTACCTGCTTGATATAATTGTGTTTAATAGTTAATCCGCTCCAATTTTATTTTCTCCTAATCAAGCAGGATTCCTTTCATAGATTTGGCCAATAATAGTTCGTTTAGGGAAGAGCGAGTGCATTGTACCGCGTGCTATAGTAGCCATTTTATGTAAGCGTAGAAGCAATCGCATATACAGTCCACTTTAGTTAATATCTCGCGTAATAGATTTAAGGTTCGACCGGGGAATTAGACTTCGGTAACCTTAGGCTCGTCGCTCCACCATAATAGTTAATATATAATATTGCCCTACCTTGTAAAATAATGATTTATAAAATGGAAATTTCTCTGATAGCTTATATATTTAAATTCCATTTTTTTACTGAAACTATGTTAATCGGACACATCTCCACCATGATTGATACCAGGCCTTATATTTGACAGCATAAATCGTGCCATACCTACACAACAAAACAACTAAAAGCGTTCGCGTGACTTAGTACTATGAAACACACACGTAATACCATATTCATTTTAGGCCGACTACCTATTTAATTCTGTAGGTCTTTTAAGTACTTAGTTTTTTTTTTTGCTTACACTAAGCACAAATCCATACAAATTTCCTTTAAGTTTATAATAAACTCAGGAAAGATCGGGAATCAAAGATCAGGAAGCTAAGAAAAAAAACCGAAACATAAACCTTACCTACGAGAAAAAATCCAATCTAACAGTATAATATAATATTACAAATGCCAGTAATACACGACCTAGTAATTTTGTTCGTTGTTTTCGAAAAAAAATTAAATAAAAGAAAACGAATTATACGATTCGAATTACACAATGTCGGCCTAATAGCACATAGGGACAAAAAAGTTCATATAAAGGTCGACCGAACAGGCTTATTATTCATTTAGAACAGGCGAATATATCAATCAACATCGGCGACAAAGTCAGCACGTTTTCTTTGTGCGATAATTCACACTAGCGACATTCAGACTATTCGTAAATTACCTCTGCTCAAGGGCGAGGACGTATATAACAATGTGTAATGTTAAAACACATTTACGTTACGTAAAATTAGGTTTTTTACAAAAAGTGAAGACCAATTCAAAAAACCAAAAAGAACAATATATTTCAACAGAATAGCTTCTGAAATCATGGCATTATCAATTTTTTTACCGATGTCCTAACCAGGAGGTCACTCATTATGAGTGCTGAATGCATGGGCGCATTCCCATAGTGAATCAATCAGTAGCCCACGAAGCACCTTGTTTGAAAGAAAAATGGGTACCTTACGAACTAAATGATCTAAGCTAATCTACCTGCGATGAGAAGTGGATGGTATACGACAATCGCAAGCGTGAATCACAGTGGTTAGATTCAGTTGCCCAAGTCAAACAGTGTCCGAAATGAAAGGTTAGCCAGAGTAAGATTATGGTGACAATTTGGTGGTCTACTGTTGGTGTTATTTACAAGTTATTTACTATAGCATTTCTCCATCTGGTGCTAATGCAGGTCGTTATTATGCAAATAATGGCACAGAAACTGACACTTGAAATACCCAGATTGGTAAAATACCCTTCGTTGTTACTTCTTCGTGACGACTCCCGGCCACATACTGCACTATAGACGTTTACAAAATTAATCCTATATCTTTAAACGAGGAATCTCGGAAACGGCTCCAACGATTTTCATAAAATTTAGTGTCCAGGGAGTTTCGGGGGCAATAAATCGATATAGCTAGGATTTATTTTTAGAAAATGTCCTTTTGTCCATGTTTTCAGGCAATAAAAAAACTGCTACAATATAAGAAGGTAAATTTCGACAGATCACTAACGATCGTTATAGCTCAGTTGGGATGTCTGGCGTGATATCGGAGTTCCTTGGTTCGCGTCCTGTCTCTGGTCTAGCTTTTCCTTTTTTTTTTCAAGTTCCCTTCTTTTGTGAGAAAATTTATTATTTCGAGCCCTTTTTTAGTAATTTTTAAAAATACGAAAATTTTAATAAATCTAATTACACTCATCATTTTTATTCAAATAATCAGTTCAGTTTTTTTCTATTCTGTCAATAAGATCAAAAAATTTTATTTAAGTTTCAACAGTATGTAATTTATAAATGTAATTTCAAAAAAAACCGAGCAAAGCTCGGTCATCCGGGTACTTGAACTAAAGTTTCACATTGTTCCAACAAACGTCGATTTATTTTCGATGTTTAGATACTTTTTGAATATTATTTTGTTTATGTCTTTGAATATTTACCGTTTAAATACTCAATGTCTTAAGACAATAGGCCAATGATACATGGATAGTAGCACGCGAATATGATACGTTGGTACTGCTTTTAGGTAACAACTTTTTTGCCAAAGTCGACATGGATAACAAGAGTATGTTGTGAAGGAGCGTTATTTTATGTATAGTATGTAGTAGCGGTGACCACAATAAAGAAGTAAGTTCTAAGTAGAAAGAACTTACTTCTTTCTACTTGCGGTACTGCATCTTGTGCTGTGTCTGCGGGTGCTCTGCGCTAGATTCCATGCATCTTGTGGTTCTAGTCGATGAAGATATGGTGCTAGAAATATTTCTGTTGGCGTTAAAATGAGTTTCTACTTTAGAACAAACATTTTCATTGATTAAATTTATATTTACCGATTTTATCGCGGTTAGTTAACTACTTTAACTTATTTTTAAATTCCCGACGTTTCGGGTGCTTTACAGCACCCATGGTCAGCTTTCAGATTTTTAATATTAATTTTCGGTCCGATTTACGCAGAACGAGCTCACAATATCTTGAAGTCTTGCAGTGGTATGCTTTTGGGTTAATTATAGGTTAAGCAGATAGCAGCACCCATCCATCTTCTCTACTGAAATTAAAATGTTTTTTAATTTCAAAAATTCTCTTTCTTCTCGTTCTCTTGCGAGGATTTGTGGTTTTAGCAAATCTGATGTAGTGGTGATAATTTTCATATTTGACATAAATGCGTAACTATGTATGTAAACTGTGTTTGTATCCAGAATGCACTACCCTGTGTGTACTCATATTCAGTAATCTTTAAGTCACATGATCAATAGTCTAAAATACATGAGATAAAAAATACAAAATACTCTCCAATGTTACGCATATTCCGTTTTATTCAAAAATCTACTAAATCTGTTTCACGAAAACGTCTCGAGAGAATGTGAAAATGTACATAAAAATGTAAAGTATTGATTTTTACACAAAAAACGTTTAATATCACCAATACTGTAGCGTCGCAGCTAAGGGACTTCGTCAATGGAAAAGATTTCTTTTTAAACCATAGTTTATGACCTAGCTTATCAATATGCCATGTATATAATAAGGCATTTAACGTTTTATGGTGTATAATTTAAAGAGTACCTATTAACATTTGCTCTTAGAAACGAGTTCTCATATTTTTAACTCAATATGATTTAGCCGCCAGTTGCTGGTTCTTCTCACTTCAAATATCATTTTAATCTAGCGTGTTGGTTGAATGTGATTTTATATTTTTACACCACTATTTGCTAAGACTTAAGTTCATGTTAAGATAAAACTGAAATGTTGCCGCTTGGTCTCCCGTGCCATATGTCAAAATAATTTATCTTGTGGGGTTTAATTTATTTTATCTAAAATATGTTTTTACTTTGTAGAATATATTATAAATATAAAACATAGTATAATATAGAAATGTCCTTGAAGCTAGCTGAAAGTTATCATTACAGTCTCAATAGTACACAGCCGAACATAGGCTTCTTCCATAATTTGTACCATATATTAGGCGGATATTTGCCATAGTTTCCACACTTGGCAAGCTAGTTGGCAGCCATATTTTTTATTATTGTCAGAATTTTTAATCTACCTGCGACGAGAAGTGAAGACGAGAAACTTAATTCAGAAAGATACTACTGAATATCTCCTTTTCGGCTTTCATAATATTACAAACCATAAATTTTAACGAATTACGTTCGAAATTCGACTACTGAATGACCACTAGTTATTCATATTTACATAAAAAGTAATTAAATCATAAGCGGTGTACAGTGTAGTGATATTCCTAGGTGTTCCCCTCACTTAAACGGGTAAATGTGACAGACAATATTTTATTATATTTGCGCGCGTACTAAATACGAGTTCCTATTGCATGAGTATAAACATTAAGCGATCACTAAATAACGGAATGGTGTCAGCAGGGGCTTTAGTGGCACATTTCCTATGTCACCGTTTAATGACCCCTAAACTATAAAAGAAAAAAATTGTCTGAGCAAAAATTATAGTTGAAATATTTTTTTAATTACGTACACATACGAGGCGGTTATGGAAATAAGAAAAGACTTCAAAATAATTCCAACAGGAAAATACGGCTGTAATACGTTTCTACGTTTTAATATGGCTTAATTTATAATATTTTTTTAATATGTTTACACTAAAGAAATAAGCTATAATTACCATGATACAAAAATGAGGTGGATATAACGGTTTTACATTTTTTTTTTAATTTGGTTGGAACTTTATAACAACATGTCACTGGTATTGGTGCATAGAATAAACGTAGATAAACATTTTGAAATTTTATTTAGATAATAATTTTTTTTGTCACAGTCACACAAATGGCGATAGATGTTGGCAATACTACGCCCATAGTTATTGACGAGTATGTTTACCTATGACAAATTATCTGACTGGGTAGATTTCGACCAAAATGTCAATCGATGAATCCAACTCGGTTGGGCAGCGTTCGGAGTTTTCCGACACAATCTTAAAAACAAGAGTGCACTGTCTATTATTCTACATTTCTCACTGTTTATTATATTTTTTATATATAAAAATCAATTGATATCCGTTAAGTCTCACTAAATCTACAAAACGGTTAGAACAATTTTGATGCGCTTTTTTTGTTTATTTGAGTGGAATGGTTTAAAAACTCAAATGGACCCGGTAGATGGCGCTTATCTCGAGATCCAGAAATCACCCGTGTGAAGCCGGGTTGGATAGCTATTTACATATCATGTTTGTTATTTTTGTTTATTTTTACTAAGTTGTATAATATTTTACTTTGTTTATTATTTTTTGAGTTATATACAACAGGGTTATTTTGCAATAACCAGCCAAACTTGCATGTTCACAATATCTAGTATAGACAAGCGGTGAAGGAAAATTAGTTTTAAAAAAAATCTCAAATGCGCGCACATATTCGTAAGAGTCGATCAGTGGGTAAAAACGTTTTTGCCCATAAATCACTCATCATCAATAGACAATTTCAAATAAAAAATAAGAGCCTTATTTACACATATTTTCAATAACTGTAATAACGGTATATCATTATTTATATATTTGAACTTAAGTTTAAAATTTGGCTACTCTTTAAAAATAATTATTTTATTTAAAAGCGTGGCAGTAGGTATTTAAAAGTGGTTAGAAATAACGTTGCTGAAATGAACATAATTTCTTTTGTTTATTATGATTAAACTCTGTCATCATCATGACAGCCCTTCACAAGTCCACTGCAAAACATAGGCCTCTCCAAGGATTGCTACAAAACACGGCCATGAACCACCTGCATCCATCGACTTCCCGCATGTCTTAACAGGTCGTCACTCCATCTAGTGGAGGGACGCCCCAAACTTCGCCTGTCGGTACGAGGCTGCCAATCGAGAACCTTTTTTCTCCAAACTGTATATTTTACATAAAAGTCTGACATTAAATAATTTAAAAGAGATTAGTGTTAACGTTCCTCAAAATAACATAATTTCCGATATTACATTGCAATTTTTGAGTCATTATTTCAAAATTTACAATGGTTCCATTTGCGCAAATATGGACCGAGTTGTATTATTATTCCTAGTTGTCAGAAACATTTTTATTCCTCGTGCGAGCAATTCTATTATAAACATTATTCAAACCTTAACGCTGACCGCTACCATCTAGAGATGGCGAAGCCGGCCTTGCTCTTTTAAACCGAGACTCAAGTGTCCTTTTCGGCTGATACGTCATACCTCACTTACCCGAGGTACAAATTAGAACACTCCTTTGTGCCCCGGGCTGGAGTTTGCGTCTACGTCGAAGAGGTCATCTGTTTTCGATGCCTCGGCAGTCTTGAAGGTACGGACCTGTCCAACCTATGGCTGCGCGTAGACAGCGACGAACACCCTGCGTCTACGAGTGCCTCTATAGATTCAATAGCGGTAATAGCAAAACTAACCAACTCATCGATCACGTCCAAATGGCTGCAGACTCCGTGCTACAGCAGATCTCATCCGCAGGGATCGTGAAAGCATTTCTGTACTTCCATCATGATATTTAACTTATTACCACAGAGAATAGTTGGTGGCGATAGTGATATGTTTAATAATTATAAGCTCTAAACATTTTGCATAAACTGCTACACAATTAAACAACCAGAGCAACGTGGAACAGTTTTAAGGCAGGGTTACTATTTCAAAATACAGCAGACCCGCGGTAATCTGACAAACGTTTTGCAAGGTGGTGTCGGATTATCGAATTTGTGAGTACTGCCACAGCCCCCTGGTAGTCCGCAACTTTTTTAAAACCTTACCTTGTAATCCTACAAATTACATATCAAATATAAAATAATAAAAAATAAAAATGTCATGTAATGCACAATGAATATCTAAACAGTACATAATGCAAGCCCGCTAGGCCGCTACCATTTACATTTGAACTGAGACAATACGCGTCAAGCTAGATTCGTGGTGGCGGGAACTAATTGCAACCTTTTTGTCCACGTATTCGCCAAGGACACCTCCCCCAGGCTTCATAGCGTGCCTCGAATCTACCTACAAGTTAAAGACAAGGGAGGACGGATTAGCCAGGGACCTGATTACTGTGAGTCCGCTGTACTTAATTTCAATAAGAAGCTTAAATAAGAACTTTCGAACTACTTGAAAGAGATTTGACACAGATTTCGACTTAATTATTTTAATTGAATCCCGGCTTAATGACATCTCATTAATTTCTCTAATAGAATTTTATACTATCTGTTATAGAAAATCAATAATTAACCAAAATAGCAGCTTTATAAGGATACCTGAAATGCTTCAGTTTTGGAACCCGACCTTAAGGATGCCAACTGCCTGTAAATCCAAATTTAATATTTTATTACCATAATTGCAACATATCGTCCTCCCGCTTTCAAAAATACAAAAATTGTTTGTAAATTGTTATTTGTGTTCTCTTAATTCAAAATTAATACACATACAAACTCTAATACTAATCTTGTAGTAGCCAGTGACTTAAATATAGACTTGCTATCTGCATCAAGTAATCAAGATTTCGAATACTTGTGCTTAACAGCAGAGTGGTCTTTTTCTTGCTATAACAAAACCAACAAGAGCGAAAGCGTGTCTTGACCATGTTTTTCTAAACAAAACTGAAGGTGCTATTGGTGTAGTCTATTGTAGTGATATCATGATATTACTATACTAGGTCTATTATTAACTATGCACAACTTAATGATACTAAACCGCATAAGGGTTAAACTCGACATACACGCGATCAGAAAAAATCTCAGTAAAATTGACTGGTCCAAAAAATTTGACTCTCACGACCTCAATAAAACCTTGCCTTGTTTGCTCTTTTTTGTGTATCTCTACGCCTTTTTTCTATGCGTATTCCAAACAATTAGCAAGCACACAAGTAACATTGAAACGTAGAGAACATAATATGAAACCCTGGATCACTACCGGATTATCCACCACATACAAACGCGAAAATATCTACATGACACTCGCAAACGAATTATATATACTCACCATCGTAATTTTTGTGATGACTAGTTACGAAAACTTAAAACAGATTACCAGAACTAAATCTCGTCGAGTAACTTAAATAATCCAAGAAAAATATGGAGTTCAATTAAGGATATTTGTCATTTTCGTGCAAATAAACCTATGCCTCATGAATTACTTAATATTGAAGGGACGTCTGACGCTAAGTACTCCTTGGACAAGTGCAATGGCTACTTCTTAACAGTGAGATAAACTCTAGCAAATATTATGCTACACAAATTACAAAATGAGGAAAAAATTCTAGCGAAAAAAATTCATCCAAAACATCTTAAACCGAACTCACTCTTTGTGCACCTTATAGATGAATTTAAGTTACAGGCTCTTATTCTATCACTGAAAAATGACAAAGCCCAATTATGGCCCAATTAATGCTCTTTTAAAAGAAATTTAAGATATAATCATCCCGCCTCTTATTTTTAACATCACCTTCAATCTAATACTGTTGACTGGTATTTTTCCAGAAATCTAGAACATACATTAAACCTATTTATAATAATGGGCCTAAAAACACTCCGCAAAACTGCCGTGCTATTTCCTTGCTGACAACATTCTTCAAACTGCTTGAGAAGGTGGTTCGCAAAAGATTAACAAAATTCATTGAATCGAATAATTTAATATCGTCAAGGTCATTTATTTGGCTCAATCACTCCAGTGTTACTGCGGATGTCTTCATTATCGATTCTATCACGTAAAGAAACTCGCGTCGCCGTCTCCAAGTTTATTGAGCAACCTTAAACTTCCTTATACGACTAGCAGTGACACTACACCTACTACATACTCAACTTCACTATATCTAGTACAACACCCACTGATTCGACAAAATCTTTAAAAAAGAGTGAAAATGAAAAAATATATATAGCACAAGGGTGACGAGCAAACAGTCCACCTGATGGTTAGTGGATGCTGTGACCCATTAACATCTACATTTATCCTCGATTAACACTCAAAATGCGGATTCATTGTCACCCCTGATGACTATGATGGAATGCCTCGTTTGCAGTAGTCTCCAGTTTTCTACACTAACCACACGAAACACAGAATCATTTAGCTGTTATTTTAAGTTGGTATTCTCAGTGAGCGTAGTACTTACCCGGTCGAGCCGAATACAGTAAGTTGAAGTGAGGATCGCCAAGCTATATATCTAAAAGGACCGGCAACCAATAGGGAAGTAAGGATTTCGAATGGCAGCAGGTAAGCAGAGGGTAGGGAGGTCTCCCTCTGCTAACCAATATACAATTAACAGTATCCTTATACAAGAATTCAATGGATTGAGGTGGCTTATGATCGTGTTTTATGTGATTCCTTGTTCAGCAGTAGAATTCTAAAGAAAATGACAAATTTTTTACATATTAAAAATTTTGTACAACCGACTTCAACATAAACAGAATGCAACATCATCAATGTAGTCGAAGTCAATTAAATACGCATTATCAAGAATAACTCAAAAACTCAGACCTTAATGAAACGAAACAGAATCACATGAAAAGCATCAGCTTTCGAATAAAAAAAGAATCATCAAAATCCGTTAACCTAGAAAAAAGTTCACAGGTAACACACAAAAAATATATAATCGAATTGAGTACCTCCTCCTTTTTTGAAGTCGGTTAAAAATGACAGCAAGTGCTAAAAAGATCAATATATTATATCACACTAAAGGTCTAATAACGAAGACTAATTTAAATTCGCTATAAATATATAAATGGCACACGTATAATATAAATCAGTGCACTACGTATCTATTGTAGTCGTAAGGTCAGTCACACTTCAAGCTCAGAAATAGAAGGGTTGTAGAATAGTTTGCTATTTCAATATGTCTCCGGGGATGCCATGAGCGAGTGAATGAAATTGATACTAAAATTAGATAGCTATATTTTCCCTCATGCGACTAAAAATATGTGTAAAATAATTTCGTCTCTTACTTGTGGTCATAATACTATTTTAATGATATCTTCACAACTTTCCTGTAAAAGATTTCGGCCCCCATTAGGCAAAGGAGAATTATTAACAGTAAAAACTATTTGTGAAAAAAACGTATGTACAATCTTACTCAAATAGGTGAAAATTATGATTTATTAATTAAATTTGAGAATTAAGAATAATTTTAATGAAGAACTAAATACAGATACAAAAAGTTCCCCGTCAAAATTATATACGTGGTAGAGCCATACTGCAGCCTCGTATATTATGGTTGTAGCACGAATGGATCGCTTCGGCCGGGAAGATATTTACTATATCACGCTCTCACAGAATACCACCATAAAATAGCAGCTTAATGCTACTGTGTTTCGTATTTTAAGTGTAGAGAACCGGAGACCTCTTTTAATGGATGTAAGGCGTTCCAGCTTAGTTCTCAGGGGTGACAACTAATCTGCATTTTAATTCTTAATCGAGGATAGATGTAGATGTCGTGTGTGTGCTCGTTTTTTACCTTATTCCGTGAAAAAAGTAAAAAATTACTTTCAAAAATAATTTATAATCGATTATTCAAATTACTTCTTTTTAATCTATTAAAAAAAAGAGTAATACAATTTCCACATCATTCAATAGCTTCTGAAGTCGTTGTTAAGACGTAGAGTATCGAAGAATTAAAACTCCGACATCGGAAGCTATTAAACTATTTACTCCTTCAAAGCAACAGAATCCTTTCTGTATTATGTGTAAACTAAATTTTGAAACAACGCAATCATTTTTGTTTCAGTTATCAGCTACTGGGGAAGGCGCTAGTGCAGTGGACGTGGTGCGTCGCTATCGTCTGGAGAACGGTAATTCTCTGGGCGAGAAAGATGAGGTGAGAATAATACATATATATATATATATATATATTTATATATATATATATAATGTACTTTATGAAATTTTTTTCATATGATACATAATAACAAGTGTATGTCTCAATGGTCAAAGTACATACCTATCGCTACCAAACTATGGATCGTTTTCGCGTCTCTGACATTTAATATACTAACCACCTGCGATCTTTGCGCATTAGCGCTACATTTTCACGTAGAATAGAGTAAGTAAAATTTATGCATTCCTGGCCGTTCATAAATCTTTGAACTTTATATTTTTTGAAGATAAGAAATAACCTCATATATTTATTGAAATAATACTAGACGGGAAGTCGCGCATCATTGCAGCATTGTTTTATATCACGTGACGAACTTCGTTATCCGGAGCAAAAATGGAATGGCGATGATTATTCCAAAATTTACTCTAGCTCCTCGTCCTCAAAATTTTTTGAGGGGAAGCACCACATTTGAGCATTGCAAGGCGTTGGAATGCAGAAACCCATAAAATTATGAAATTCGTGAGGGTTCCCTCAACTGTGATCATTGATCCAGCTACTGTCAGGCGACTAATTGAAGAAAACCGGCGAACCATCCATGAGGAGATTCAAGGACATTTTGATATTTGTACGAGTCAAATTCAAACATTTTATATCTACTTTTAAAAGTTAGCGCTGGATACCTTATGAACTCATTCCAGAATAAAAACAGACTCGTGTTGATTGTTATAAAGAAAATGTTGTTAAAGTATGATCAAAAACGTTCAAATACCGTGCATGACATAGTGGCATGAGATGAAACACAGATATATTGTTATACTCGTAATTCGGAAAGAAAGTCTTCTGTATGGGTGCATCGAGCGTGGACCAGAAAATGATTGCGGTATGTTTTTCTCCTAGATGGGTTCTGTCTGCACGATCCCACTTGAACAAAAGATAGTTAATGCTGTGAGGTACACTACCATTTATTAGTCCATTGTTTTAGAAAAGGTTAGGGGAAAACGACGAAAAAGTCATGCTATTGCACCATGACAATTTTGCGGCGCACCGCGAACAAGACAAATCATTTTTATCTTCCAAAAAGATGGTGCTTGTGACCTACTCCGCATACACTCCAGACCACGCACCATGCGATTCAAAAGCTTAAACCATTTTCAAATTTGTTATGTAATATTAATAATATATAATTAATGAAAATTTACTTTGTAATCTATATTAAATTTGTTTATTTCATCATTCTCTTCACCAACATCAATAAATCTTTCAAAATTTCTTCGAAATTACTCAAGGCAAGAGCATAGATATTTATGTTGTACCTCAAATTTAATTTATTACAAAACTCATTTCGTAATAATCCTCTCGTAATTCACTCTTGACATAAACCCCTTCAAGATATTTCGAAAACATTCTATACTTAATCGAATTATGACTACTTCTCCGTTGACATTAATTTAACATCTGTCGAATATTGAAGTAGGACAATTATAATTAAGTAAGATTATAAGAACTTTTCAAACAAATTATTTTACGTGATAGTGCCATGCTACAATTATATTTTGGTTGTAGCATGAATGGGTCGGCTCGACAAGGGAACGACCACGCTTTCACGGAATACCAGCGTAAAATAGCAGCTTAATGTCGCTGTGTTTCGCATGGCGAGTGTAGAGAACCAAACACCCTTTTTCCTGGCAAATAAGGCATTTGATCTTAGTCCACAGGGGGGACAGCTCATCTGCATTTTGATTCTTTGTCTTTGCAAGCATGTTTGCTCACCACTTAGAACTTCAGCTAGAAAAATAAAGATAAATACTTCAGCTCAATTTCTGTTAAAAGTGGATATCGACGGTGTAGTGGCAGTGTAAGGATCTATCCACTGCGCCATATCTCCACGTGTTTGTCGTAAAAGACGACACAGAGAAACAAATCAGAAATTAGCAGCGGCATCAAATAACAGCTGGAAAATAAAAAGCCACTGTTGCCAACCCGCTTGCCAAGCGTGGCAACTTTTTTTATAGGATTAGGGTGACAAACGAGCACACAGTCCATCTACATCTGTCCTTGATTACGAATCCAAATGCTGATGCGTTGTCATCCGTTAGGACGAAGATGGAATGCCTTGTATCCAGTAAAAAGATTTTCCGGTCCTCTACCCTCACCATACGAAACACAGCAGCGTTAAGCTGCTACTTTACGCTGGTATTCTGGAGAGCGTCGGCCTTTCCCTGTCGAGCCGATTCATACGTGCTACAACTATACCACTTATATACCTGCAGCATAGCTCTACCACGTAGGAAACTAAAACTGTAACAGGTGCCTCCCTACCTGTTACCTCTTATTTTATTTTTATTTTGTTATTTTATTTATTAGGTTTACCAGTAATTGTAACAATAATACATCAATGAGTATTTAACAATAACATGTACAGCCAAATGCACAATTAATTAAGGTAAACACCACATGCACAAAATATTAAGGGTAGTAACATCCAATATTTATAAGTGACTTAATGTGTTCATAATAAATAAGAAAAAGAAAGGAAAAAAAAGGAAAAATAACAGCACAGTATATAAATGAACATAAAAATTACTTAATTATAACTCGACTATGGTTTTTTGCAAGTGTTTGCGAAACGTATTCAGACTTGTAGCATGGATATCTATGTTTTACCATAATAGTTTAGAAGTCTGCTTGCTCTGGGGACAAATGAACTTGAGCCCAAAACTGTTGTGCGCAATGGTGGAACTAATGGTGATATTTTAGTCCTAGGTAATTTGTGTGGTACATTGAATCTAAATTTTCTCAGTAAGCCTGGGCAATCTATTTTGTTGTTAAATAATTTGTACAAAAAGACGAGATCAAGCATTATACGACGGTTTTCAAGGCAGTGTGTGTGTTTCAATCTGTTTTAGTAGGAAAGCCCTTTTTTATATTTATTGGCTGAGTAGGCTAGGTGCCAAAGATATCTCTTCTGAATCCGTTCCAACCTTAAAGAGTGACATGCATAGTGTGGTCGCCATACTACACTGCAGTATTCCAGAATACTCAGGACAAAAGAGTTGTACAGGAGCCTTTTTGTTTGCAACCTCCGAAACTGTTTGCCCATTCTAATAATAAATCCAAGCATGTTTGAAGCTCTTTTTATAATACTCTCTAAGTGAGCAGCAAAGGTTAACTTTCTGTCAACTATCACACCAACATCTCTTATATGGTCAGCTTCCTGTAATTTTATACCATTAATAAAATAAGCAGAGTTTAAAGTTTTCTGTTTTCGGGTAAATTTGACATAAACACATTTGCCCACATTTAGTTGCATGCCATTCCGTTCACACCAACGACTTAGACTATTTATATCCTCTTGTAATAATATGGAATCCCGCGTCGTTTTTATTACTCGTAGTAACTTCAAGTCATCGGCGTACAAGTACGGAGTAGAAATACGAGATGCAATCAACAACGTCATTAACAAAAATGTTAAACAAAATAGGACCCAGGTTTGAACCCTGTGGTACTCCCGAATCTATGTCATATTCCTTAGAATTAAAACCATTTACCACTACAAAGAATTTGCGCTTATTCAGATATAAATGAAACCAGTTTAACAAGGTTCCATTAATACCATAAATTGACAACTTCTTAATCAATACTTCGTGCGGCACCTTATCAAATACTTTGCTGAAATCTGTATAAATTACGTCGATTTCCTGGCCAGCGTCAATGGCTTGCGTTAGAGTCTCAACAAAGTGAACCAAATTTGTGGCAGTTGATCTAGATTTCAAAAAACCATGTTGATGGACCGTGATAAATGGTTTCACATAAGCGGAAATATATGGACAGATCAAAATTTCGAAGACCTTAGACATTGTGGAAAAGATTGAAATCGGTCTATAATTTATAATCAAATCACTATCACCAGACTTAAAAACTGGAACCACCTTTGCGATTTTCCACTCCCTGGGAAATATGCCCTTTGCTAAAGATGTATTGTATATAAAGCAGAGAGGTACAGCAATACTTAAGGCACAATTTCTCAGGAAACAAGGTGGAATACCGTCGGGTCAAGCGCCTTTATCTACGTCCAGGGACTTCAAAGCGCGAACCACTGCTTCTTGATGAAAATAGGGACCACCGAATGATGAACTACTATTAGCAGTACCTTCAAGTACTGATGAGTTATGAGTTGGTGACAATGTGGCTTTGGTATAAACTTCGGCAAAGTGACTAGCAAAAAGATTACAAATGCCCGGACCATCATTTGCAATCATATCTCCATTCGTCATACTGGTTGGGTATGAACTACAGCCACTACGTTTACTTTTAACAAAAGACCAGAATGCTTTTGTATTTCTAGATATTCTATCCTCAATGTTATTAAGGTATGCATTGTAAAGTTTTTGACACCTTTTAGACAAAATACTCAACTCAATCTCATCCTCATATCATAGAATCCCATCATAGAAATCCTTTATTCTATACTTTTGTATCTTTTTAGAATCTTGTTCTTTTCGCGAATTCTGCGGATTAAACTGTTACTTAACCATGGCGGATACTTACCGTGGTTGACTATTCTTTTTTGGGGCACAAATTTCGATATAATATGTCTGATCAAGACATAAAAATGTTCAACTATTTGATTTAAATCTTTGTACTGAGAAAATTCTGCTACCCAGTCAATTTGGAAAGACAATCATTGATGGAAGAATAATTAGCTCTTTCAAAATTAAGTTTAGTTAAATTTGTATTATATTGCAGCTGACAAACGTTTTCATAATGTATATCAACATGTAGTGGTGGGTGATAAAGATCCGTTTTACTAAGAACATCTAACGAGTCATACACTTTGCAATTAACCATGTCGGTGAATAGCAGATCTAGCGTTTTATTACGTTGATTTGCGATTGTATTACACTATCTCAAATTATGTAGAGAGGCGAACTCAATCAATTTTTGACCAAGCACAGGTGCCTGATATTTTGCATTGGCATCATATACCAGTTTCCAATTAATATTGCGTAGATTGAAATCACCGATAATACAAACATGACCTTCAAATTTCTCCAATATCGAACTACAGTTATCTATAAAACTATCCAATAAGCGATAGGTAACTGGTGGAGGAAGGTATACAGCACAAAAAGCAATTTGTTTTATTGTATCAGCTAATGGTAAATGTAACATTACCCACAAATCCTCGCATGAGCTGTTCCAACAAATGACTTCCTTGGCTTGAATCTTCTTTGACACTGAGATCAGTACACCCCCTCCTATTCCCTCGGAAAACAGACCAGTAGACTTTCTGTCTCTTCGAAACACAATGCATCGATCATCAAATAATTCAGTATTCAATATATTGCTACATAACCAAGTTTCAGTTAACACAATAATATCAAAATTGCACACTGACAAATTTTCAAAACATCTATTAGTTTTAGATCTTAGCCCTCTAGTGTTTTGATAGTATATTTGTAACGTGAATTTTATAAATTAAAACTATATATGCATGCTTAAAGTACAAACGAAAACCAAAAATAAAAAACCTAGCGTATGGCAGCTAATGTTTGCATATCTTTGACAATGATATAGCCCGTGCCTTCATTTTTTCTCAAGTAGATTTTTCCCCCTCTGACCCATATAAATTTAAAACCTTTCTCCTTGGCTGTTCTTCTTGCAGCTGCATATAGTGCTTTGTTAGTTACAGATAGATGCTCAGCAACAAAGATGGGTGTCTTTTTGCCGACCAGTCCGAGATGTGCGCTATTCAGTTTATCGTCTGGGTGTTTTTTATTAAAATTAATACTCGCTGCTAATAAAGCATCACGTAGTTTTAAGTCTTTGAATTCCACAACTATTCGATCAACTTATAAAGCAATATATGGGATCTGTGTTCATCAATGGACTTAGATGGGCTATAATGGATGTAATGAGGTATGGAATAAATATGCAAGTAAAATTTTTATCAACCATAAATCCTATACATATTTTTTATTCATTGATATTTCTATAGATATTTCGCCTTTGTCATGGAAATTGCCATGCATCAATAGCCATTACCATTTGATAAAGTCGTTTCCATTTGATGAAGTTTTAATGTATTAACTAATTTATAAAACATTTTTATGTATTTTAGCTGCAGAATCACTACATCAATCTTATCATTAGCTCAAAATATTAAGCCATTTTTTATTTCCTCGTTTTATTAAAATTAATACTCGCTGCCAATAAAGCCAATCGCTGGCAATATATATTACTAGCTGTACCCCACGGTTTCACACGCGTATTTCACGCGTGTGGGCCGCTCGATATTACATGCCACCTCATGGGAGTGGCTTTCGCAGATCGGTGGTTCACAGTTCCAGGTGGCTAACACTTTTGACGCTGCTTCTACACGATATAAAATAAATTAAACTTTCTTTTACAGTTATTTGGACCTCCAAGCGCGCCAGTTCTCGAAAATCCTGAATTCCAAACGAGATGGTACTTCAAATATTTTCTCGGTAAAAGTAAGTAAATGTAAGATTCTTTCCTTTATGTTACACATGTTCTTTATTGCCGCTTGTAATATTATATTGTGTGTAATCTATTATAATTCCCAGCCTTTTTATCACACAACAGTTAAGTAAAAACCTGAAATGTCTCGCTAGAAAACGCGTAGCATTTCTCATTTTGGAGAGGACTTGGGGATAGTTCATCATGCTCTTTTCCACGTGAGTTAGACGGGGTCACAGAAATTTATTGCTCAAAGAGCATTTTCTTATAATGTTTTTCTTTATCGTTAAGTACCGTTCTTTACGATAAATCGCCACCAATTCTAAGTGATATTTTCTGAAAATCCATCGTAAAAACACTGTATTATTTTTATGTATAACAATATTTTTTTTATTTTAGATTGAAGTAACAGCTATCGCGAAAATATATCAGAACTTTATAGATCTTTGTTCATCTTTGAATATCTCAATGTTATTATTCTTGGTTTCGTATAAGTATCTGGATAGTGTGACTTTTTGGTGTGAATGTTAGTATAAAATAGTTAGTAATAAAACAAAACTAACATCAACATTACCAACAAATATCAAATTTTAGAAAATATTTCTGTCCCAGTACATAAAATCTGTCCTTTAAACATATAAAAAATATTTAAATTGCTGACACGACTATTTTATATTTATATAGAAGGCGTGTCTGTAACTTGAATATTTTATGACAAAATAAGTCTAGTGGCTAAATAAAGAAAGTTGAAGTAATAAAAAGAGTTATTATAATATCAAGAAACACATAAATGAATTGGGATTGGGAATGAGGTGATCGACAACATGCTGATGTTATAAAAATTCATTCAAAAATTGTACAAACACAATTATTGCAAAGTGAAATATGTTTAAAAAAAGTTTTTAAGGGTTTTTTGCTGGTTCTTCCCAGGATAGAGGTATTTTCCGAACCAGTGGTAAATAAAAAAATGACTTTCAATTAGTATTATGTAATAAACAATATTGAATAAAAATCATTCTGTTCTTTTCTACTCTATTCTAATAGTATTTATACCTTTTAGTTTTTTTTTCGTCCGATTCACGATTTATGATTCATGCAAAAACTACAGGACCGATTTCCATTAGGTGTTTATTTTCATAATAGTTGCTGATGATTCCATCAGTGATATACGAAATAACGCAAAGTTCTTTAAAGTATCTAGTTGAAACTTGGGACGAAAGTTTATACAGAACGTTTATAAAACATCGCCATCTATTAAAAATAAAGTTTTATTTTTTCCTTAGATTCATCAATAAATTAATTAATGCATATAAATAGTTTATAAATTTATAAATGCTTTTATGTGTATAAATCGTTTCAAAAATGGTGACTTTCAATATCTTAAAGTTAAATTTTATAATAGTGCCATCAATGCCAAAGAAGGATGGTTTTTAGTTTATTCTGATATGTTTGAAATTGTATAAAAACTCACCATCCTTTAAATAAAAAGATGTTTTATGTGTAAGGTTACAATTTTAACTCTCATTATTTACAAATTTGATATATACAACATTGTTACGTAATATTATAAGGTACTAAATTCAAAAAGGAAACTAACTCGGCAAAATTAAAGAAAACTAAAAGATAGTACGTACTAAAGTAAAATAATGCAATTTAACCAAATGTATTAAGATAAAAGTCTGCATGAGTTAATCGATACCGTGTTAAATACATTGCTAACGTTTGATTTTGTTTTCAAATTACCCACGAAAAGTTTTCATATTTAATGTATTTCATAGATTTTTCATAGAACATCTGCCCAATTTATTTCACAAAATTAATATTTTATATCGAAATATTGAATTGAAACTTCATGACCGTTTGTAATTTACTGTATTTTATAACTATACCGTTACCACCAGCGTTTCAGCCTATCGAAACCCACTACTGAACGTCAACCGCCTCTATATTATAACTATGCAAAATTTCAATTACATACGTAATTTTTTTAAAGTTAACGTTTTTCACAGAGAGAGACACACATTCAAAGAACGAAAACAAGTCAAGGACCCAAAAATGCGAATGCTGGCATGAGACAAAAATTATTTTAGTAAAGCGGAGACAACGCGAGCAAAGCCGTCAAAAATTAGTTGTATAATAAAAACTTATAATTATTTCTTGAGCTAACTGACATGAAACATCGATGCTTCGGGAAGTCTGCAGTCTGTGAACATGTTAAAGATCATCCTCACCATTACATCACATTTGATAAACCACAAATCCTTGCAAAAAAAACACCAATTCCTACCAAGGATGATACGCGAGGCTATTGAAATTAAAAAATATCTTAAATGAAAAATAAAAATACTAATAAATATTCTCGTCCGTCATACGTCACGCGAAACTTCAAGTATGTTTTGTTACAGGCATAAGTCGCAATGGCCCCGTTGAAAAGGGAACACTGTGTTTCTGTCCACCGTGACCACGCAAAAAAAAGATCGTGTTATACACGTTGTAGTGTTGCCCAAATGCAAGAACAAGACGAAACCTAGCTCGCCTTGGTCTTGGTCTTGTGCCAATACACTTGGTCTTGGTCTTGTTCTTCTAGGTCTTGAGAAGATGGATGGGTGCTGCCATCTGCTTGGGATCCTATAATTAACAAAATTAAACCCAAACCCAAACATACCACTGCAAGACTTCAAGATACTGTAAGTTAGTTCTGCGTAGATCGGACCGAAAATTAATATTAAAAAACTGAAAGTAGCCGGGCTAATTATGACATTGGGACGTCAAACAACTCAGTACTCCCCGTGACCATGGGTGCTGTAAAGCACCCGTAACGTCGGGAATAAAAAATAAGTTAAAATAAGTAAATTAAACGCGATAGAATCCGTATGTATAGTTTTATTCAAAAACTTATAAGGGTAAAGACGTTAATGATTTTCAATGTCGATATTGAATCATAATTGTTCCACATATTGTAGTGTATTGAAATATAACATTTAATATTGATGTTTCATCAAGTTCAAAGGAACTAATACATAAATTAGTAGCCTACTGTTATAGATGACAATCAGCTAACAAAACAATTAACCAAATGGATTTTCCGCTTGGAAAATGACAATATTATTACCTCCTTAAGTTATGTTATAAACATGCTCTTGCTTTCCTCATGAATTATTGATAAAACTACGAACAGTGCTATATTCCGAAATGATTTCATTCATTTCATTAAAACATCTGTACGTCCATCTTAACCGTTACTGTTACAGCCTATTAATGTCATCTGCTGAGCATAGGCCTCCCCCATAGATTGCCCAATGGGGGTTTGGGTGTTTGCCATAGTTGCAAGTTCGCAACCGCATTTTTTGAGCCTTGTTGCTTAAGTTTGTCCTGCAAAATGTTCCGCAACATATGTCTCGGAACCATAGATGATTGATTGGTCTCGCTGCGCTCGACTAGATACCGCGCTATCTAAGAACAATAGCTCCGTGAATGCGGCAACTCATTATTGTAGTGTGCGTAAGACATCGTCACTTGACTATTGTCAGTTGTTACCAGCTGCTCAACTGTTACCCGAGTTAATGGGAAAAATATTTTATGCTGTGGTCTATTAGTTAAGTCTCAGAAAATACTTAATAATGAACAATGAATTAAAATCGAATAATAAATAATATAAATACATTTGTGTATAGGTTAGGAGTAGGTTTCTTCTTTAGAAAAGAAAAATAGGTTAATAAAAGAATAAAATTTATTAAGTAGGTATTAATTATTTAAAATTACATTCCACTAACTTGTACAAGTTTACGATACATGTCCCTTTTGGAATTTACTCCCTTAAACAATCTTTTTAAAGCACCTTTTGTAAAGTACAAGTCGCTCTCATTGAAATGATTGGAACATATTCTTTTATTCTTTTTTGTGCATGAAAGTATAAATAAATAAATAAATAAACATATAACGCTGCGTTCTTTTGGGTTCCACCAACTTTCTTCTCGACTAAGTCGTAATTTAGCAGTCCAACGGTCACAAATGACAGGATCAGCAGGAAATCTGTACCAAGCAAACATAATACGATGATAATAATAACTGCATTCGTGGATCTTTGACAGTCGTTATGGATCGTCAGAAGCCCGAAAGTCTGACAACCAGTCTTACCAAAGGGGTATCGTATTACCCAGTAACTGGGTTGTGGAGGTCAGATAGGCAGTCGCTCCATGTAAAATACCGGTATTCAGCTGCATCCGGTTAGACTGGAAACCGACCCCAACATGGTTGGGAAAAGGCTAGGCAGATGATGATGATGAATAGTGACTGCATTACACATATACTTAATCATTATAAAAGCAACTCTGTCTGTAACGTTTTCACAACTCAACCACTGAACTGAATTTGGTAACATTTTGTACGGAAACACACGCTTGACCAAATTATTTAATTTAGAAATCTTCCCCGGCGTGCGCACAACAACTCACCCAAATTTAATCTCAAAGGTTAGTTTTGTGAACTAGGTCAGATTAAAAAAAAACTACCACGTGCTAAACCTAATAATACCCACGTGCTTTAATTTTTTACAGTAACCAGAGTATCCCACCCAAACCCTGGTAGTGGTAGTAGTTATTTAACGACTTATTTAACGACAGACTTTCTATCTGAGGATTAAATAGAACAACCGGCCCTAAATAATTTACAGAACTAGGTTAACTATACAGTAACTACTTACTTACTTACTTACTTATCGTCACGCACAATCCCTAACGGGGTAGCCAGAGAGAACAGATCGCCAAGTGTCACGATCCTTACATACCTCTTTCGCTTCTTTCAGGTTCATTAACTTCTTCATACATGCACGTCTAGGTATCCGAGTACTCTTGACCCTCCCCTCTTCGAGCAATTTGCTCACATGGTCTTCGAAAGTTAGTCTCGGTCTACCTCGACACCTTTTAATATTTACTTTCGCTCTATATATTTTCTTCACCATTCGGTCTTCACTCATTCGTTCAACGTGTCCAAACCATTGGAGTACGCCCCTATCAATTTTTGTGATAAGGTCATCTTTCAATCCTGCCATATTGCCATATTGCATACAGTAACTAGGTTAGATAAATGAAATATGTTATTTGTTGAGATAAAAAAACAATAAATTCTCATACGAAAATCTCAACCACGGGGAACTTGACTCTTGTATACGCGGCAACACTGAATGGCGTTTAGGGTTCATGTTATTTTATGTTGAAATTTCGAAATTATACCATACTTACTGATGATATGTGATCCCAGTGTCTTTCTTATTTCTTGTAGTATTATTTTTTCAGAGTTTCACTACGCATACTGGCATTTTATTTCGGATTATACCCAAAATTTAATAAAACATGCAACACGTGTACGTCACAGACAGCTTGGAGTGCGACTGGCTCGGGTACGCCGACTTCGGCGTAGTATTTGTTGCCGCATTTGTCAAGTACGCCGGCGGTATCTAGTCGAGCGCAGCGAGACCAATCATACATCTATGCTCGGAACATTCCACGTATTTGTTCAGCGACATGCTGCGCAACGTGCCGCTCCTTTTATCCCCAAGTATATCCAAGGCTTGAGGCAGACGCCTCTGCCCATCTCCTGATTTGTTTCCGTCTGTCAACTCTGATGACACCCACGGGATAAATGACGGGATGAGTGGACATCCTAACACCGCCATTACACGGTACAACGTACATATTTAAAATTATCAATACCGTAAAAATATTCTAAATATATATTATTAATTTTGTCTCTTCTTAACTTAGCTGATTTTACCATCTTTATGCTGATGATCTGCAAATGTATACTCAACCACACGTCAACTCGTTAAGTGATGCTATTGCCAGACTTAATTAATTCCATATTAACGAATCTCCACAATTGGTCTCGTAAGTTTGGCATTAGTGTGAACCCCAATAAATGTCAAGCTTTAATAATTGGTAGCTTCCAACAATTGTCTAAGCTGGACGTCAGTTGCGTTCCGCCTGTCACGTTTGATGGTTCCATCATACCATATTCTGATAGTGTTAAAAATCTAGATGTCCATTTTAACACAACCTCATGTTGGTAACATTTAAACCCCCAAATTAAGAACATCAGTAGTTCTGTTTTTGCTAAGCTCAGTGCTTTGAACCGTCTTAGGAACTTTCTTTCCGTCAAAGTAAAGATAAATTTAGTGCAATTTCTTATTTAACCATTATATTTAAAAAAAAATATCGTAATCAAAATATTTCCAAATTCGTTTTTAAAGAACACGGGTCGTGTTCTCTCTCGAGTAATTTAACTAGCTAGTGTTCGTTCCTAGTTTTTACGGAATGTACTTACATTCTCTTTTAATAAACTATTTTTGTTTTTATGTATTATATTATTACTAAGATAGAATACCTCGTTACCAGTAATAGGGGTCTCCCCGTTTCTCGTCACTCACCAAACGAAACACGACAGCATGTTGCCGCTATTTTACTCTAATAATCGGTGCGAGCGTCGGGTCAGTCGACTGAGGAAGGCTCAGTCGACTGACCCAGTTACACTGAAGTCTTACAGTTGAATCATAGTTCTACTACGTTTATTTGTTTTTTTTTTTTCATTATACAGAGGTGGTTAACTAAAAAATATAGTCATATAGTTTTTATGACAAACATCTCAAAAAATATAATAAATCAGGCTTACATTAAAAGTTTTGCGATAAAGATTAACCGACCTTCGAAGTCGAAAGAAAAGTAAGATCAAATTTTTAGGCGCTTTAACTTCTAGCGTCGTTTGTTTTAGTTGCTTAAATTTTTGCGACATGAACGAAAGAAATTTTCTAATCTGATAAGAAGTTTACCTTATTAATGATTTTTTTATTTGATTTTCCTTCGTGTATCTTGTTCTTCTATTGTTCCCGATTCGATCATCATAAAGCAAAGGCAGTAGGCAACACTGAATTAATTTAGCTTTTGAACATGTCGATAATTTCATGATTTAACAACCATTAAATTACAGACCTGTTACTCTGCGTATGATTATTCCTATAAAAATCCACCAAGTAATATCAACAAAGACCGCTTAGAGTTATATTGAATAAAGAATTGTGTGCATAATCCTTATATTTTTGTATTTAAACATGCAATATCCTTTAGTATATAAAATAAAACGAACTCATAACTCTTTTTTTTATTTTGTTTCGCAAAAGTGAAGTGGATCTTAACAAAATAGTTTCCTAGAAATAACTACTGTATTGCCTCAAATTTATGGCTCCTTCTCAACAAACACTAGTATTCACAGGAAGACAATCACGTAAATGGAATCGCTTCACATGAAAAACAATCTACTTTAGTCGACTTAAGTAAACACGTCTTTCCTTTCATATTTTGTATTACACATCGATTTTATGATATAAGTATACCTAACAATGAAACTATGATTAAAAAAATTATTTTCATTTTATTATTCGCTCATGACTCACCTATATCACTCTTTTGAATAACTTTTGTTCACGTCAATTTACAAAATGTTTGTAAGAACTTTTTCATTTCATTTAAAAGTAAAGTAAACTTACAGCCTATATACGTCCCACGGCTGGGCACAGGCCTCCTCTCATTTCTGAGAGGGTTTTAGGGCAAGGAATAGTCCGCCGCGCTGCCCTAATGCGTGTTGGCGAACTTCACATGCCTTCGAAATATTTTTTATTCTTATTTCTCAGACATGCAGGTTTCCTCACGATGTTTTCCTTCACCGCCAAGCACGTGTTAAATCAGCACTTAAAATTGCAGTTAACAATTTCATTGGTGCCGGCGGGGATCGAACCCGGTTTGCTCGCGTATTGTGAAATTTACAGCGAGCGCTAACCATCTGAGCTACCACGGCTCTTAAAGAACTTTTTCATTTCATTTAGTAAATTATAATACATTCTTGCGATGAATTTCACCTAAAACTCTTAGAAGGAATTTTAATATACAAATTATAAAGGAATTAACATATTAAATTAAAATCTGATTTGTTTACTATCTTTAAGTTAATATCTATATTACATAGTTCTCCGGTAAGTAAGGCCTCAAAGCGATTTCTTGAGCCACTTGCATCCATGTGCTTCACAGTTAGATTATCCCGGCATTTCAATGACATTATTAGCGGAAAAGCTTGCACATACCGTATTTTGTGATAGTAGCGTCAACGAGTTCGAACTCTACGAAATTTCACGTAAGAAAAGTGCTGGTAGTTTGATGTCATCCGAAGGGCTCTTGTTTTTATAAATGTTCTCTGTTTTAAGAGCCCCGACGATATGACTTGTGTCCCTTAAGAGAAAGGAAAAGCCCTGTTGTTTTTTAAGGGCTTTTCCTCTCTCGGTGGTACGTCGTCTCTCGGAGACACTTAGCCGTTCGTTGGTAGCCTGTGAGAGGTTCAGAGATAAGTCGTTTAGAATTGGAGCTACATTACAGGTGGCTTAACTCAGCAAGTATGAATCTCTGAGACACTATGTATTTGGTACCTATAAAAATATTTTGTTGAACTGGCCAATTTGAGCTGTAATAGCTATTGTTTGACTTGGAATTTTAAACTGAATATAGTTCATATTTAATGCATATTATTGCTTATTTTAAATCAGTGTTTCTTTTGTTACTTTGGGTTTTGTTTTTTTTCTACGATATAAACCATGTACTCTTAGAAATTTTGTGTATGTTTGAATATGAGTTCTGACGTGAAAACCATGCATCTCACAATTGACATGCTTTATCAATGATATTAGTAACGAACTAGTGACGGACGAACTGTGCGGTATCGGTCACATAACTTTCGTTCGGGAATTTTTAATCAAAAATTATGACAAATTGAAAGCAATAGTGCAAGCGAATATGTCTCAAACTACGGCTGAGTTAGCGTCTTCTGTTGTTGGTAGTATCAACAGTAATAATAACAAGATATTTATGTATTATTTATCTTTTCTTTTTCATTTATAATTATATATTTATTAGAACCCAACCAGATGAGAAAGCTATATGCTTTAATTAAACAAATAAATGTATAGTCAACCAAACCTAAGAAATACCTTTTGACGCTTCACGTTAATCATTCCGCAATATCTTTGCGCAAGCGTACTTACACAATTTAAAATAACCTTTTATGTAAATCCGAAGAATTATAACGTTATCCATATTTTATTACAACGTGTATAGTTTATTATCACTAATTTAAATTCGAATCTTTCAATCAAAGCAAAATATTTAAAAAATAACCAGTATCAATTATTTTACTTGACGTCGTTTCAATAGTATATCGCTATGAACCTTACCGTAGTATTTGGATTATTAAAATTCATTATTATGCGAATAATCGGCAAATATATTCAAATAATCGGTAAAAATATTGAAATAATCGAATCATTAATTTTTTAATATATTATTCGTTTAATTAAATTTTTATTTTTAAGATTCCTTATATTACATGAATCATGACTAAAACAAGTTTTTTTTTTCTTTGTCAACGTAAATTTGTGTAGTCAAAAAAAACTCATACACAAGGCCGCGCTGAAAAAACCACTACGTAATTTCAATCTTATCATTTCGGGAGCTTAATGTGCGTTATTTTGTGATTTTGTATTTGTCATCTTATTTTGTGACTCGGCTTTAACTTTTTGAACTGTTTCTTCTATATTCGTTGAAGCATGTGCCCATGTCACAAAGGATGATTGGGTAAAATTAGTAGAAAAAATTAGAAGAAAAACTTAGATGGAAAAAATTGATTATGGATGACTTTGAAAAGGACATTAATATTGACAGAATTATTGAAAATCAAATGATAATTAATCCAAACTACGGCAGCTCAGCCAGCTGTACTGAAAATTATTGAATAAATTTATTTTTAATCTAATTTCAATCTTAAATTTTTATAACTGTGCCTCTAGAAATAAGCAGTAACAACAAATACGAAGAAACTGATAAATCTTGTGTTTTAAATTATCCGTTTCTTATTTATTCTGGTATTCAAATCAAACTGCAAATGATAACCAACTCTAAATAATCGATATCGATTTTTTTAAGAATCGAATGGCTCTACCACTTAACAGTGGTAGAGCCACGCGGCAGCTTTGCTGTTGCACGTATGGGCCGGCTCAAACCGGGGTGGTACCACGACCTCACAGAATACCGGCGTGAAGTGGAAGCTCTGCTTCCGCGTTTCGTCTGGTGAGTGCAGGTGGCCGGAGGCCCAAATCCCCCTCCCCCATCAACATGGTAGCGGAATTAAATAATGATAGACTACCCCAGGAGGGTACCAGCACCCCTGGAGAATCCCTCGCTGAGCATCCACGACCATGTTTCTCCACTTCTGAGCGTGGGTGCTCAGGCTGCCCCGCGTATTCTGGGGGGGGGGCAAAATTCCGCTCAAGACTACAACTGCTCGGGGCAAACGGAGCAACAAGACCAAGGCGACCCCTGCCACGCTGTCCGTAAATTTCTGCAATATCAGGGGACTTCACTCTAACCTAAACGCCGTCCACTACCATCTCGAGACGGCGAGGCCGGCTCTGCTCTTTCTGACCGAGACGCAGTTGTCCTCTCCGGCTGATGTCTCGTATCTCTCCTACCCGGGGTACAAACTGGAACACTCCTTTGTGCCTCGGGCTGGAGTTTGCGTTTACGTCAGAGAGGACATCTGTTCTCGACGCCTCGGCAGACTTGAAGGTTCGGACCTGTCCATCCTTTGGCTACGCGTAGACAGCGACGACCATCCGCGCGTCTACGGGTGCCTCTATAGGTCCCATAGCGGTAATGCCGAAAGAGACCGACTCTTCGACCACGTCCAAATGGCTGCGGATTCGTTGCTACAGCAGATCCCCTCCGCAGAGATTGTGATCCTCGGCGACTTTAACGCCCATCACGCCGAATGGCTTGGTTCACGTTTAACCGATCATGCGGGGAGATCTGTTCATGATTTTGCCTTGGCATATGGTCTGACACAACTGGTTACTTCGCCTACGCGGATTCCAGATGTGGAGGATCATGCACCTTCCCTGTTGGACCTTCTGCTGACCTCTCACCCGGACGGATATCAGATTTCCGTCAACGCCCCTTTAGACTCCTCGGACCATTGTCTCGTCCGGAGTGTTGTGCCACTCACGCTGAAATCGCGGTTGCATTCTGCAGGCTGCCGCCGTGTTTGGCACTATAGGTCAGCCGATTGGAATGGGATGAGGTTTTTCTTTGCATCCTACCCTTGGGGGCGGGTTTGCTTCTCGCCGGATGATCCCAACGTTGTTGCGGATTCTGTTACTGATGTGGTACTTCAGGGTATGGAACTTTTTATTCCTTCCTCTGTGGTGCCCATTGGAGGCAAATCTCAGCCATGGTTTGGTCGCTACTGTAAAATAGCATCATGCTATAAGCAGGAGTGCTACCAAGCCTGGGTTGATGCATCAGCGTCCCGGGATGTAAACACCAGCGCTCTAAAAAAGAAGTATAATTCCGCCTCTAGGTCCTTCAAAAGAGTCATTGCCAAGGCAAAGTCAGAGCACATAGGCAGAATTGGCGAGAAACTAGTTCGCCTTCCTTCTGGAACCCGTGCATTCTGGTCTCTCGCCAAGGCTGTCCAGGGGAATTTCTGTCAGCCATCTCTTCCATCTCTGCACAGGGAGGACGACTCACTGGCCCATACTGCAAAGGAGAAAGCCGATCTTCTAGGCTCTTTCTTTGCGTCTAACTCGACTCTCGATGACGGGGGGAGTACGCCGCCGACCATCCCGCGGTGTGAGTGCTCCATGCCGGAAGTGAAGTTCACACAGCGCTCGGTTCGCAAAGCACTCCTCTCCCTGGACATCCACAAGTCGAGTGGGCCTGACGGAATCCCCCCAATTGTGCTGAGGACGTGTGCTCCAAAGTTGGCACCGGTTTTAACGCGTCTTTTCCGGTACTCCTACTCCCTAGTAGTCCCAAAATCATGGAAGACGGCTTTCGTCCACCCGATCCCTAAAAAAGGCGACCGCTCAGACCCGTCCAACTACCGGCCAATCGCCATCACCTCCTTGTTCTCCAAAACAATGGAGTCCATTGTAAACTGCCAGCTCATGGGGTACCTTGAGGATCACCAGCTGATTAGTGACCGCCAATACGGTTTTCGCCGTGGTCGGTCAGCTGGTGATCTTCTGGTCTACCTCACTCACAGATGGGCGGAGGCAGTAGAGTTCAAGGGGGAGGCATTGGCCGTTAGTTTGGACATTGCGAAGGCCTTCGATCGGGTTTGGCACAAAGCGCTTCTTTCGAAGCTCCCTTCCTATGGGCTTCCCGAGAAACTGTGCGATTGGATCACCAGCTTTCTTGCAGATCGGAGCATCAAGGTCGTTGTAGACGGTGCAAGCTCCGATTGCAAGCCTATTAATGCTGGTGTTCCACAGGGCTGCGTGCTATCGCCAACGCTGTTTCTTCTGCATATCAATGATATGTTGCATACCCGTAACATGCATTGCTATGCGGATGACAGCACTGGTGATGCTCTTTATACCGGCCGAGCCAATATTTCTCGGGAAAACGTCTCCGAGTGCCGGGACAAACTTGTGTCTGAAGTCGAGTCTTTGCTGAACAGAGTCTCGGATTGGGGACGACTAAATCTAGTCCAGTTTAACCCCCAGAAGACACAAGTTTGCGCGTTAACCGCTAAAAAGAACCCCTTTGTCGTATCCCCTCAGTTTTAAGGCACTCCCCTTGTTGCCTCAGCCAGTATCGAAATCCTCGGCGTCGACATATCGAGTGACGTGCAGTTTCGTGGTCACTTGGAAGGGAAGGCCAAATTGGCCTCTAAAAAGCTTGGCGTGCTCAGCAGAGCGGGACAGTATTTCATGCCCGCACACCGCCTGCAACTTTACAAGGCGCAGGTTCGGCCGCACATGGAATACTGTTCCCATCTCTGGGCTGGGGCTCCCCAGTACCAGCTCCTTCCACTTGACCGCATCCAGCGCAGAGCGGCTCGAATCGTCGACGACCGAGTGCTTTCCGATCGGCTCGATTCACTGACGCTGCGAAGAGATGTTGCATCTATTTGCGTATTTTGTCGCATCTATCACGGGGAGTGCTCTGAGGAATTGTTCGGATTAATCCCAGCCGCCAAATTTCGTGAACGCACTACACGGCAAACGTCCCGATACCATCCACACCATCTGGATGCTTGGCGGTCCACCACTGTACGTTTCACAAGGAGTTTTCTTCCACGTACAACCTCTCTGTGGAATAGTTTACCACCGGCGATTTTTCCGGACCGATACGACCTGGGGACCTTCAAGAAAAGAGCTTACTCCTTTCTAAAGGGCCGGCAACGCACCCGCAATTCTCCTGATGTTGCGGTTGATCATGGGCGGCGGTAGTCACTTAACATCAGGTGAGCCGCATGCTCGTTTGCCCCCTCTTCTATAAAAAAAAATCGAATATTTTACGTTCGAATTTTTTGGTTTGCATGCTTGATGCAAAAAGTTTGACAGCTGTCAAAAGATATTTCTTAGATTTGGTTGACTATAAACTCCCTGGCTCCTAATGTAGGTGAACCTGTATCTCAGAAGCCAGTGTCTACACACAAAATAACTGGACAAACTAATTAAATGTTGTCAAAAATAAAAATTCTATTAATGAAACTGAAATTCTACTGTATAAATGTGCGTGTGCGTGTGAGTATGCGTGTGCGTGTGTGTGAATGTGTGTTTGTGTATTGGCAAATTTCATTATTTTATTGATTTTCGGAAAATCGATAAAATAATGACATTTGCTAAACGGCTAGCTCATAAACTGACTACTACTGACTAAACTGACTTACCGATTATCATTAATTAATTTTTGAAATTTAGACAACTTATTGATAGGTAAAAATTTCAATCTTGTAGAAGCCGTTAATAACGGCTTTAAAAAGTTAATCGATTGTCGTAAAACAGACTTCTATAACAAGGGCACCAAGAAACTAATTAATAAATTTAAAAAAAGACTGATAAGAGGGCTGATTCTTTTCTCACCCAAAGGCTTAGTATAAACAGCGAGCAAGCAAGCAAATATACGAGTATTTAGCGAGAAAACGCAGTTCGCCGCCGTTCTTGGCACTATACCCGCGTGAAGTAGGACTTTATGATAATTTTAATTTTTGTTTTTATTCTAAGTAATAAGTAGCTAATATAATTTAAAATTATGTTAATAACTTATAATTATTTCTAAAGAAACCTTATGAATTATTATTAAAAGATTATTTTTTATATTCTTTATTTACAGTAAAAAAAGAAATCAATTTAACAGTATAATATAATGAATGCAAAATTTCTACTATTAGCCACAAATATAATTAAATAAAAAATTATAAAACACCACTCACATCTTATTTTGTTACAGTGCATCAGAACTACATAGGAGTGGACGGATCAAAAGAGCCGTATTTACTTAGCGTTGTTCAAGAAGGCGCTGGACTTTTACGAGCAATACTGTTTAACAAAATGGTTAGAAATAAATAATTTTAGCATAAAACTGAAATGTGTTCAATTGAAGATGTTAGTTTAACTAATAAAAGGTTCCAATTCTGATATAGATAAAGTTCTTCAATATGCTAAAATGGTTGAAGTGTTTTTGGAAAAGAAATAAAATTTTGTAGTGGTATATATTGAAGAATTCCATATTGGATTTTGTTATAGGTTAATATTTTGTCAATATAGAACATAAAATATAAATTAAAACATTAAACGATTAATTCTAGTATATATCTATAGTCGGAATCTCGGAAACGGCTCCAACGATTTTCATTAAATTTAGTGTGCAGGGGTTTTCGGGGCAATAAATCGATCTAGCTAGAATTTATTTTTAGAAAATGGCGTTTTATCCGTGTTTTCAGGCAATGAAGAACTGCTACAATATCGTTAGAATGAGAAGGTAAATTTTGACAGCGTATCAGCGATTATAATAGATCAAATGGGATTTCGGGCGGTCCCGAAATCGTAGTACCCTGGTTCGAGTCCTATCTTCGGTTTCGACTTTTTTTATTTTCAAGTTTCCTTCTTTTTTGAGAAAATCTATTATTTCTAGCCCTTTTTTAAGTATTTTTTAAAAACACGAAAATTTAAATTAAACTAATTGCACTCATGATTTTTTATATGTTCAGTTCAGTTTTTTTATTATGTCGTAAGATCGAAAAATATTATTCATATTTCATCAGTATGTAAATTGTATCTTAATATATTTCCAAAAAACACGGTTTCCAAAAAAAAAATACCGGACAAAGCTCTGTCATCCATGTACTATAAAATAAAACATAAAGCACAATCAAAGCGAAAATATCACTGTTAGGGTATATGTATGTTATTATAAAACGATAACATTTTCATGTATTCTTTAATTACGTAGAGCTATGGGAAAATAGCTGTCTACATTTTTTGAGGAAAAAATTATGTTTTTCTACAGGGTGCGCACAAAATATATTTACCAGCCAGCGCTTGGAGTGGAGGAAGCGGTCAAACTCCATCAAGGCCGACAGTAAAACAAATTCTTGCGCAATTTACAGCTATGGAAAGAGTCGATAAAGTGCCGAGAGAGGTAAGAACGCCGTATAAATAATTTTCTGTTTCCCACCGATGTAATATATTTATGATTTATTTTAACTTAAAGTATTTCTGAGGTTATTCTAAAAATTCCTTGTAATTCACCTATTTGCAGATCGCGACCTGAACGTTAGGTAAAAGTAAATAAACAAATATATGTGCGTATGTTTCATTTACATAATGTCTAACTAAATTATTGTTTTTGACATACTATATTTAGTGTTTGGATACTTATTCACCTGATATCTTATATTGAAATTCCGGAATTTATATAGCCGTAGATAATAAAACGCGTTTGCTACTCTTGTTGAGCTAACTCAACAAAAACCTATTTACTTTTGTTTTAAAAGCGCCAACGTTGCTCTAGATAAAAAGACGCACGTTTGCAAATTATTCCAATCCTATGCTGTAGGTATTACGAGTATAAGTGACGAAGTAAACTGTTTAGATAGAATACGTGATATGCTGATAACTAAGAAGTATTGAGGCTATGCTATAAAAAGAGGGTGGCCTCCCTCCTTTCCTGCGCACATTCCAATATTTCTTAACTAAATGTATTAACTAAATTATATTAAAGTCATTTTTCTTTTTTAGACTACTAATGCTATTAACATGGTCTTATGGTCTTTTTAATCACTAATTTAATCGTGGTAAGCTTAAAATGCTTGTGTTAGAAGTAGTACACGACAGTGGTCGAATGGCGTATTCGAACCCACGACATTTTGAAGTCGCGGTCCGCATCCTACCAGTAGACTATTGACGCTTGAATGACTAAAAATATATACGAATTATAGAATAAATGTTTCACTTACAAATAAATACAATCGAAAATAATAAATAGTTACTTCTAACTCATTCGATGTTAGCCTACAGATTTCTTTGTATAGATTACGTGCCCGGAACTACAAAAGGATATTTTACTGCTTGAAGAGCAAGAGGGTTCAGTGAACTTCAAGATTGGTATTATGCTGATGAAGCCTGGTCAGAAGACTGACGACGAAATGCTCTCTAACGGTAAAATTTACAAAATCACCAAGCTTATCACGATGCTATTAAAAAAGGCAATACGTACAAGGTTCAGTGTGTTTCAGAGAAAGGCAACGAAAAATGGGAGCGATTTATCTCACTATTAGGAGACAAAATTCGATTACGAGGCTGGAACCGTTTCCGAGGCGGCCTTGATGTGAAAGGTAAAATGGGAGTTTCGTTTGAACGCCTTTAACTAAATAATGCCCAAGTAAATCAATTACCTTTTGTGCGTTTCAATCACTCATTCATTCTTTCATTCCAGCCGTCAAAGACCACTGTTGATTCCTCCACAAAGGATCGCCTCAAAATGGGATTTGGGCATAGATGGCGGGCGGGTTGGCAAACGCAGTTTTTATTTTCTGTTGTTTGGTATTTGTTGTTGTTATAAAATATGCTACTGCCCAACATCCATGAGACGATACGGGGTAGTGGACATACTTACATTGTAACAGAACTTGAGAAACATTAACTTACCATTTAAAATAAATATATTACTATATATATATATATATATATATATATATATATATATATATATATATATATATATATATATATATATACATATAGTAACATATTATATAAAGACAGCAATATATATAACATGCGGCTCACCCGATGGTAAGTAACTGCCGCCACCCATGAACAACTGCAACACCAGGGAAATTACAAATACGTCACCAGCCTTTTAAAAAGGAGGAGGCTCTTTTCTTGAAGGCCCTTAAGTCATATCGGTCCGGAAAAATCAGTGATGGTAGTCAACTCCACAAGGAAGTTGTGCGAGGAAGAAAACTTCTAGCAAATCTCACAGTTGTGGACCGTCAGTCACTCAGATGTGATGTGGAAGATACCGCGAGTTTTGTCGCGATGTGCGATGGTGAAATTGAGCGACTGGAATTAGTGCGTACAATACCTCTGAGCATTCCCCGTAGTAGATGCGATATATTTATTTCTAGCGTTTAAAAATAATTGTAAATACTATATATAGTACAGTAAAATTAACACCCTACAGTTAGTCATATGCACATGCCTTCACTGTTTTAATGTTTTTGGAGCAAAAACAACAAAGGACTAAAATATCCTCGACTTTTCGTATTTTGTTCCATAATATATTGTTCGATATTTTTTCTAAAAGATTCTTTTAAATTTATGTAGTAATCTAGGTGAAAATCTTTTAGGTGACATGACTGGCAGCCATTCCATATACACGATGCATCAAGGTCATGAAATTATGTTTCATGTTTCAACTATGTTACCATTTTCCAAAGACAATAAGCAACAGGTAAGTTTTGTACATATATAATAAATAAATCATCTTTACTGTCACACAGGGTTTTAATGTACAAAAATAATACTTAGTACTATATACATATATAATACTTAATTCTATAACGAGCCATTCGTATATATATATATATATATATATATATATATATATATATATATATATATATATATATATATATATATATATATAATCTGAATCTCTGAAACGGCTCCAACGATTTTCATAAAATTTTGTGTCCAGGAGGTTTCGAAGGCAATAAATCGCTCTAGCTAGGATTTATTTTTAGAAAATGTCATTTTGTCTGTGTTTTCAGGCAATATATATCATAATATATTAATGATCGTTGTAGCTCAAGTGGATATCGGGCAGTCGCAAAATCGTAGTGCCCTGGTTCGCGTCCTGTCTTCGGTCCGACTTTTTTTTTCAAGTTTCCTTCTTTTGTGAGAAAATCTATTATTTCAAGCCCTTTTTTTAGTATTTTTTAAATACGAAAATTTTAATTAAACTAATTGCACTCATGATTTTTATTCAAACAACCAGTTCAGTTTTTTCTATTATTTCAATAAGATAATAAGATCAAAAAATATTATTCATGTTTCATCAGTAAATATAATATCCAAAACCCACGATTTCCAAAAAAAAACAAGCTCGGTTATCCAGGTACTACCTATTTAATTTAACAATAACATCACTCGTGTTGTACAAGTGATGTTATTATTAAATTAAATAGGTGAAGTACTGGAGCCCGTCTGGGTAGATAATAAACTCTTGGACAAAATAGAGCATCTTATCATCATCAGCCTATCAAAAGTCCACTGCTAAACAAAGGCTTTTCTCATAGATAGCCTCATAGAGGATTTAAAAGAATAGCTACAACCGGCAGGCGGTTTGACAGCCACAGTTTATATTATTTTGAGTTGTTATGAGGAAGATGCTGCTGCCCATCTCCTGTTTGTTTTCCTCTGTTATCTTTTACAACTTCTACACCTACGGGATTACATTAGGTAATGGATTCTTACGCTGCCGATACACGCCTTATTATACCGATTTTCCATACAACCAGTGGAAACTTTTTTTATATAGGATAGGGTGACAAACGAGCACACAGTCCACTTGATGGTAAGTGGTTGCTGTGGCCCATAGACATCTACATCTATCCTCGATTACGAATCAAAATGCAGATGCGTTGTCACCCTTGAGGACTAAGATGGAATGCCTCGTTTCCAGTTAAAAGGGTCTCCAGTTCTCTACACTCACCATACAAAATACAGCAGCATTAAGCTACTATTTCACGCTGGTATTCTGTGAGAGCGTGGTCCTTCCCCGGTCGAGTCGACCCATTCATGCTACAACTATACTACTAATATAACTGCAGCATGGCTCTACCACGTATAACTGTTGTAATGTAAAGAAGTAGTATAATTACGTAACGTAGCATGTGTTCATTCTAATTAGAAAATTCTATCTTTGTGCTCAGGGGAGACAACACATGTGTAACCTACTTTGCTTAAAGTTTCTGCATGTCTCTAAGGCCTGTAGTAAACGTGCTTAGTTATAAATAACATTTACCATCGAATAAGCTACTAGTACGTTTGTCACTGTAATTTAAAAAAACAACAAATTTTCTTATATCTTGATCTCCTTTTTGGATAACTATACAAGTTGAAATAAAAAAGTGTCACTGACTGAGTGTCATGTAACTATTAAAGATATGCAAGAAATTCGAAATCATTTTACTGCTGTTCTTATGAAAAAAAAATGAAACTGAAAAATCCCAAAAAAACTCTCAAAATCTCTATTTATCCTCAAAGTAAAAAAATCATGTATATCTTTTTTAAGATTTCAATTGTTAATGAAATATTTTAACTAATTGCTTTTTCAAAAAGGGATGAATGTAATATTAATATTTCAAATACATCAAAATCACTAATGTAAATAAAAATATAAAGCTTAAAAATTCCGTATTCCCACCCTTTCAAAAGTCAAAAGTTCTACTAACGCGATCAATAATTGTGCAAGTATAACATTCGTCTTTTTTCTAACATTTCTTTTGACTACTTAAAATGGTCATTTAATATAAAAAGATGTATTAGACGTGGTAGAGCCACGCTTCAGCTATATTATGGTTTGTGACATGAATGGGTCGCCTCTACCGGGGGAGGACCACGCTCTCACAGAATACCAACGTAAAATAGCAGCTTACTGCTGCTGTGTTTAACATGGTAAATGTAGGGAATCGGAGATCCTTGTCACTGGAAACGAGGCATTCTATCTTAGTCGTTAGAGGTGAAAACGCATCTGCATTTTGATTCTGAATTGAGGATAGATGTAGATGTCTATATCATAGTATCTTGTTAGCATGAAGGGGACTGTTTGCGCGTTTATCACCCTTATTTTAATAAAAATAAGTGTATTATAAAAGTAAATAAATTAGGATACAAAAGCCTGTTCTGTTTTATGGCAATTTTAATACAAACTTACATTCAAATTAGAGAATAATTGAAAAGTAAAGTAATCAGATCTTAAAGTAACATAAGTTCAGCACAAGGAATTTCTAACATTTGTCAACAACAATCTAAAAAGTGTAAATAAAAACTAAACTTTGTTTGCATTTGTTTTTACATTTGAATTTTAAATAACAGGTCTACTTATATCATTAGGTTCTAATTTTTACTTAATTATCCGTATCCTAATAGTATCCTAATCTTCATCTGCTTAATCTGTCCAATAAAGCAATAAGACCTCCGAAATGATTTAATTAAAAATCAAAATTTGATAAAGGTACCCAGATTAGGCTTGGCGTGCCTATAAGATCTAAAGCCGCTTGAAAGTAAATGCTAATGAAGGGATCGGTCATATGACCGTATAAACTTCAAATAATCAATAACCGTTATGTAAAGAGCAATATTGTTTTGAATTTTACGCACCTATTTATACTATAGAGAAATCAATACTCGAAGTTGTTAACAAGTATGTTAAAATTAATCTTATTTTCTGATATTTATTAGTTCAAATTTATGTATATCATATAAGTTGTGTACAACTTTTATTATATTATGACACCATTGTGTTCATCGCTGGTCGTCAAGGAAGTTTTTATGTAACAAGTTTCAATGAAGATATAGATATATATTAATCAGCATTATTGAAGATATTCAAACTAAACTCGTTCGCGACGCAATTGGTTAGCTACGCCTACCGCAGGTCAATTTGCGTTGGGTCATGTTTTTAGGCTAGGAATGCTTCCATGTTTTACTTGCACTTACAGATGATGGCCTTTTACATTGATTTGTGAAGCCTAAATATCTGACTAATATCGAAAAATAGCATTTAAAGCTACGCTCCGCATTATAAGCCACCTGCCAAGTAGTTTAATTACTTCAAATTTCTCTTACTCGATACGTCTGTTCAGCGGTAGATTTTTTCAAAATGGAGATTGGCAACTGAAAACAACAATTTCACTGAAAGTTATCATAGACATTTGTGAAGTATATTACGTCATAACGTTGTTAAAGAGCTCAATTGTATACGAACATTTCTTTCACAGCTGGAGAGAAAACGACACATTGGAAATGACATAGTAAACATTATTTTTATCGAAGATTCTGTGCACAACACTTTTAATCCACAGTACGTCAAGAGCCATTTCACTCGTATCCTTTTTATAACAATAATATTTATTATTATTTTATTTCAGAGTTAAACTTTTTCAAAGTTGTAATATATTTTTGAAGGAGCAATCTTTTAACAGATTTATATATGTTTTTTTTTTTCATTTTTGGGTATTGTTTTGTGGATGTGACTAGCTTACTAACTACCTACTTACTTGTTATTTTTAACTTTTGTAAAGCCTTTCTTAGCTGTCAGCATTTGTGTTTATATATTATAATCTCAGGCAACTCCAAAGAAAAGAAATAACTGATATAACGGAATACTTCAAATAACAAATTCTTATTCGGATTAATGTGGTTTTCTTAATATTTACCTACCTAATTTTTCTCTGATAGTAAAACCTTGTTATTAAATCTTTTGACGGAATGAAGAAGTTAGTTAAATATATTACATAAGCCTACTTCGTTAACGCGTCTGCTGATATACTCGTATGTTTTTTATTTTATTTAAGAACTTTTTTAAGTACATCACTTTACATGAACAGTTCATACAATATTCTTTAAGTTAAATACATACGTAATATAATGTACGTAGATATTGTAATTTTTTCTGTATACATGAAAAATGCACAATAAATAATTTATGAAAATTATTAAAATATAAATGTATTTTATGAAAATATTTTTGAGAATGAGAGAACGCAAAATTGTATTCACTGTTTAAGAATATGTACTTATAATCTTCTTCGACTGAATTTCTCTTAATAATGAATCAGATATATTCGCTGTGGTATCAGAAGTAGAAGGAGAAGGTTACCGACTAAGCGTTTACAGTGACGACACTGTGCCGCCATTTGGCCCTTCACTGCCCTGCCCACCAGTTTTTAACGACCCTCAACTTTTTAGAGAATTTCTGCTAGTATGTGAAATTCCCTAAATAAATACAAATATTTTGCTACAAGATAGTTTCATACATACATAACATTAACCTTAATATTAACTGCACTACTATTACTAAGTGCCCAACATAAAAATTTATTTAAATCACTTTTTCAGGTTAAGTTAATGAATGGTGAGAAGGCTGCTTTCCAAACCCCAACGTTTGCATTAAAACGGCAACGAACTTTAGACACCCTGATAAGAGATATTTATGCTGAACATTGCTCAGACCACAAAGTAGTAAGTTTCGCATAAAGCATTTTAAACCCTAACAGTAACGCTTTATAATTTATTATTATCCACAGAAACTTCGGAGAACTCCCAATCAGTTTTGGAAATAGTTGATAATCTGGTAACTAGTTGCACAGAATTGCTTTTAAACATAATAATTGTTTTAGTTTCTTTGATGAGGAATGTAAAGAGGATTAGAGTCCTCTTTACATTCTACATCAAACTCCCCACTTTTAAAAATTTAAACAAAATTGCGCTTCTTCTCATTAATTCGGAGACGGTCCTAATTATTCATATGTAACATTCAACTGACGGAAACAGTTTGCCGCGCGACTGTGACCTACTTTCTTGGTTATTCGAATTTCTTACATGGTGGAGGGTAAATTAATGCACATACAAGTGAAACATCACATTCGAAAAAATTATTTCCAGCGCCTTAAAAGAACAAAACCTCTTATATATATGGTTAAAGAGTGAAATTTTAATTATTTTATTTACTAACGACTTCATAAAATCTTAAGTAGAGATATTTAAGTATTGTTACGAGCTTGAGGTTCGTGACAATAAAAATTGCCGATAAAATTACCTAAATTAACACTTTAATTTACTTTACACAAATTAAAGTTAAAACACTAATAATTAAACACACTAATTCACTTTATTCCGCTCCGAAGCTTCGCTTGTCTCGCCCAAATCCAATACACCCCGATCGCATCTTGCAGCGCCTATATATACAAATTAGAAATGAAGCATCCGGAATATTCAAGTAAACGCGCGCAAAGCGACGAGTGTTCGAGTGTAGATTTTCTAGAAACTTAGTTCTTCGGATGGCGCTGTCGGTTGAAAGATTTCTGATGTCATTTTCTGCAAAGCTCCCCTCGCTCTCGTTCCTGACACTAGATGGCGCTAGTGTATGGCGTTGACTTATTCACGCAACATTGCCCCCTCCTAAGACATGCTCGTCCCGAGCATTTTCGATCCCATAATAACGCGCCAAGCGATCCACATGGACGATCTTAGAAGTCCCACTTGCGCCTTTCTGTATCCGGTAGGTCACATCGTTGATCCTGGTTACAATCCGGTACGGGCCGTCCCATTTAGCTTGAAGCTTAGAAGATTTCCCTTTGCTGCGGACTGGATTGTGCAACCACACTAATGAACCTTCGTTGAACCCTTTATTGTTCATTTTGCGGTCGTACCGGGTTTTCATTTTCTCAGACATGTGCTGGCCCGATTGTCTGACGTGCTCATAAATGTCATTCATTTTGTTCCGCAAGTCATTTGCATAATCGGTTATAGTGCGTGGGCATCAGGTGGTATCCCGGTGATCAGGTCTGCAGGCAGCCGTAATTCTCTTCTAAAGTTTGCGAAAGCTGGTGTCACTGCTGTACTTTCGTGAACAGAACCTCGATATGACAACAAAAACGGTTGTATGTGCTTGTCCCAATCTCGTTGCCGATTGTCTACAACTTTTGCTAGGTACCTCTCCAATGTCTGATTAAATCGTTCCACCATTCCATCAGATTGCGGGTGATAAGAAGTCGTCCTTGTTTTATGAGTACCCATAACTCGGCAAGTTTCCTGGAATATTTGAGACTCAAAATTCCTTCCTTGATCGCTGTGAATCTCTAAAGGTCTAAAGGTAGGTAGGTAGGTTGAAGCTTCTTGATTTGGAATGGCGAAAACTTCTGGCCACTTTGTGAAGTAATCCATCACAACCATGAAATACTTGTTACCGCTTTCACTCTCCGGAAACGGCCCCGCCATGTCAATGGCTATTCTCTCCCATGGTGCACCAACATTGTACAACTTCAATGCACCTCTACTACGAGTCTGAGGTCCCTTTACAACCGCACAACTTGTACATTTGCGACACCAGTCCTCGACATCGTTTCGACAGTGGACCCAATAAAACCGTTCTCGGATCTTCAGTAGAGTTCGTTTAACTCCCAGATGGCCTCCGGAACAATCATTATGGTACAGCTGTAGAACATCCGGTACTTTAGCTTTAGGGACAACCATTTGCAAATGACAGCTGTCTCCCCTAACATTTTCCCATTTACGGCACAGAACTCCATCCTGAAGCAGAAAGCTGTCCCACTCGGCCCAATAGCTTTTAGTGGTCGAACTTATTGCTGAGACGTCGCTCCACTTAGGCTTGGGAGCACTGGCCTTTATCCATTCCAGAATCGGCTTGATGTCCGGATCTTCCTGCTGTGCATGTTGTAAGCTGTCCTTCCATTCGTTGCTGAGGTGGTCCGTCCTGAGCATCCTCACGGATACCTCTTCCTAATTCTCTTGCCTAGTACAATGGTTGCAATCTTCAGGACAGGGTCTTCTTGACAATGCATCTGCGTTGCCGTGAGATTTCCCGCTGCAGTGTCTGATAGTAAAGTCGTATTCCTGCTGCTGCTGGGCGGTGCTGTTAGCCGCACTTCCTTTCTGAGACCGTTCACCTTCCCTTCCTAGGGTGTGCTTGGGGCAGCTGGACCGAAGATGGCCCCTTTCCCCACAGCCATAGCACCTAGGGCTGTATCTTTTATTGTGGTCGCGAACCGTAACTGCTGTAACCTCCCTAGCGTGAGGTGAACGATGATCCTGTCGCCGCCAGGCAGTGCCGTTAGCTGCACTACCCTCTCGAGATCGATCAACTCTCCTTCCCACGGATCGCTTAGGGCAGCTGGATCGAAGATGGCTCCTTTCCCCACAGCAATAGCACCTAGGGCTGTATCCTTTATTGTGGTCGCGAACCGTAACTGCTGCAACCTCCCTAGCGCGAGGGAAACGACGATCCTGCCACCGCCAGGCGGTGTCGTTAGCTGCACTACCCTCTCGAGATCGATCAACTCTCCTTTCGACAGTTCGCTTAGGGCAGCTGGAGCGAAGATGGCCACTTTCCCCACAGCCATAGCACCTAGGGCTGTATCCTTTGTTGCAGTCGCGAACTGTAGCAGCAGCAACCTCCCTGACGCGATAGGAACGATGATCCTGCCGCACGGCCTCCACCTCCAGTGCATGGGCCAAGGCGTCCTTAAGCGTCTCGTGGTGCCCGAGCCTCACAGCAGCTCTGACTTCCAGGTCGCGGATGCCGTCGATGAATGTCTGCACCAGGTTCCCTTCAATGAGCGCAGGTACAGACCGGTATGCTTTTCGCACCAGCTTCTCCACTTCTAGAGCCCACTGCTGCAGGTTTTCGTTGATGCGCTGCACACGATCTTTAAGCTGCGCACGAAAGACGTGTTCCAGGTGAGCGTCGCCATATCTCGCCTCCAATGCCTCAAGGAGTTGCTCATAAGTCACTTCCTCACCGAGAGCTTCCAGAACTGTTAAGGCCTGGTCGCGCAGGCCTAGTGTGAGAGCAGTCATGGCCTGACTTTTATTCCAGCCGTTCGCCTTCATAACAGCCTCGAACTGGATCTTGTAGGCTGACCAGGAAGAAGTACCGTCAAACGGCGGCACTTTGAATCCACGTAGCGAAGGTGTTGTAGCTACTACGGGAGCTGTTGTTCCATCCCCAAGTTTGAGGTCGTCCAGCGTTTTCTTCACGTCAGCCATTACGTTGTCAACCCGATTGTTTACTTGGTCGATTCGGGTTTCGGCCTCCGACGGGCGGTTGTCACGTTGAGCAACCTTATCCTTCACCTCCCGTATCTCTTTTCCGAAGATAGCGTGAACGTCCTTCATGAGGAGCATCTGCTCTTCTTTATCGCGTTGTAGTTGCTCTTCTAAACGACAGGCCTGTTCCTCCTGCCGGCGGGCCTGTTCCTCTTGTTCGCTCTGCAGCTGCTCTTTCAACTGACGGGCCTGCTCCTCCTGTCGGCGAGCCTGCTCCACCTGTCGGCGAGCCTGCTCCTGCAGCATCACCATCAGAGCACCTAAGTCGGGTGCTGCAGATGTAGGAACTACCGACGGGCCCAAAGCCGGTGGCTGGCCCTCCGACGTCTGCGGCGTTGCACCACCAAATCTTCGTTGGTCCGTCTCCTGCTGGCGTTGACTTCGGGTACGGACACCCTCCGTTTCCTCCTTAGGTAAAATCGGCATGATTTTATCCCACTTCTGACACCAATTGTTACGAGCTTGAGGTTCGTGACAATAAAAATTGCCGATAAAATTACCTAAATTAACACTTTAATTTACTTTACACAAATTAAAGTTAAAACACTAATAATTAAACACACTAATTCACTTTATTCCGCTCCGAAGCTTCGCTTGTCTCGCCCAAATCCAATACACCCCGATCGCATCTTGCAGCGCCTATATATACAAATTAGCAATGAAGCATCCGGAATATTGAAGTAAACGCGCGCAAAGCGACGAGTGTTCGAGTGTAGATTTTCTAGAAACTTAGTTCTTCGGATGGCGCTGTCGGTTGAAAGATTTCTGATGTCATTTTCTGCAAAGCTCCCCTCGCTCTCGTTCCTGACACTAGATGGCGCTAGTGTATGGCGTTGACTTATTCACGCAACAGTATAAACTTAGTAGTTACACTATAAACTACAAGATTGGAATGGTCTCCGACTTCAAAAAACCCTAAATCCTTGCAATATTTCACGTACCATGCATAAAAAGCACGATAATACATTCTCTTATAAAGAATTTGTTAATTACTAAAAATTTGCTCGAATATTTCTAAATACCAGGTATACAAAATACATAGCTTTAATATGTTGAAAATCTCTCTTTGTAATAAAGTATTACTAAAGATTTTAGGACTTTGGTATTAATAAGTTATTTATTATTCTCTTCACATAGCCCATGCTGTCGCGTCGTGCGTTGTCAGACGTGTGGTCGGGCGGTGCAGGTGCTGGCGGGGCGGGCGCCGCCCGCACTGAACGTTTCCTACACGTAGGTCAAGCGCTAAAACTCGATGCCGTGTTACGAGGAGACGCGCCCACCAGCCTGGTCTCAACTGGTATGACACAGCTGATTTACCGATAATGTATATATTTATTGGACACATTAAATAATATATTAAAAATATTTCTAAAAAATAACTATTTTTTTTTTCAAAAAAAAAAGTTATAAGCCGGTGCAATAATCAAATAAAATCACTTCACATGAGAGTAATCAGAAATTATAATATTAAATGTTAGATATCAGAAATCGTAAGACCAAAAATGTCCATAGACAAAATCTTACTGGAGAAAGAGCTTCAAACAACACCACTAGTTTACAGGTTGTCAACAACGATAGGCAATCAGTCTCATTGGCATTCATACTGCGAGTCATACAGAGAACATTGCTACGAAACTGCTACAGCTACTACATACAACCTCGTAACTGCTTTGTGCAATTTCTTTTATAGAAGAGGAGGTAAACGAGCATGCGGCTCACCTGATGTTAAGTGACTACCGCCGCCCATGATCAACCGCAACATTAGGGGAATGGCAGGTGCGTTGCCGGCCCTTTAGAAATGAGTAAGCTCTTTTCTTGAAGGTCCCTAGGTCGTATCGGTCCGGAAAAATCGCCGGTGTTAAACTATTCCACAGAGAGGTCGTACGCGGAAGAAAACACCTTGTGAAACGTACATTGGTGGACCGCCAAGCATCCAAATGGTGTGGATGGTATCGGGATCAAAGGATTAAAGAGATGCAACATCTCTTCGCAGCACCAGTGACTCGAGCCGATCGGAAAGCACTCGGTCGTTGACGATTCGGTCCGCTCTGCGCTGGATGCGGTCAAGTGGAAGGAGCTGGTACTGGGGAGCTCCAGCCCAGAAATGGGAACAGTATTCCATGTGCGGCCGAACATGCGCCTTGTAAAGTTGCAGGCGGTGTGCCGCCATGAAATACTGTCCCGCTCTGCTGAGTATGCCAAGCCTTTAGAAGCCTTCTCTTCCATGTGACCACGAAATTGCACGTCACTCGATATGTCTACGCCGAGGATTCCGATACTGGCTGAGGTGACAAGGAGAGTGCCTTGAAACTGAGAAGATACGACAAAGAGGTTCTTTTTAGCGTTAAACTGGACTAGATTTAGTCGCCCCCAATCCGAGATTGTTCAGCAAAGACTGGACTTCAGACACAAGTTTGTCCCGGTATCTCCGAGTACGTTTTCCCGAGAAATATTGGCACGGCCGGTGTACAGAGCATCACCAGTGCTGTCATCTGCATAGCAATGAATATTACGGGTTTGCAACATATAATTGGTATGCAGAAGAAACAGCGTTGGAGATAGCACGCAGCCTTGTGGAACACCAGCATTCTTGTAGGCCTGTAGTTGGAGGGGTCTGAGGAATCGTGTGGACGAAAGCCGTCTTTCATAATTTTGGGACTACGCTTAGGTAGTAGGAATACCAGAAAAGACGCGTTAAAACCAGTGCCAACTCTGGAGCACCGTCCTTAGCACAATTGGGATGTCCAGGAAGACGTCCAGGGAGAGGAGTGCTTAGCGAACCGAGCGCTGTGTGAACTACACTTCCGGTATGGAGCACTCACACCGCGGGATGATTTTCATTAACTCTATAACTTCCTAATCTGTGTAGAGGTCTCATCCTGTTCGAAGCCTAGAAGTCCAGCTTAACATGTTAGTATCGCCGAAACCACTGCCAGCATGGGGTTAAGATATTCCTCCAACCCGGATTCCACGCTGCGCATACCGCGAGCGTATGGGATAATGAATACTGGTCCCTCCCATCGCAGTATAACCAGTTTGCCATCACTTCGTTTCTTTAGATTTACTGTGTAGGTCTATAGGTAAGTCTTTATCTCCCCTTTGCGTTCAGATATGGGAGTGCGTACAAAGCCACCCCTAAACGCTTGATATGTATAGGTAATGGTTCACGAGTGTTGAATTTTTTAGTAGATTCGACATCAACAATCGTCTACAATGGCCGCAAATCACACCGCATGAAAGGAGTTTGATGGACATCAATTATACTATGGGTTGTATCACGTAAATTGTCAGCTCCTATATAGGTATATTTTCATATACAGTTCGTAACTGCTACGTATGTAGTATATATTATTAACAGTTCTTGTAAGACTGAGTGGCATTCAGAGATAATATCCTTAAACTCAAACATCACAACGTAAAAAATTCGGCTCAAGACGTCATATTATATTTAATAAATATTGATATTGAGCACTTTCAGTTTCAGCTCAAAGCCTTGGTCTCATATTATATAGCATATACGTAGCAGCACAACTACGTCGTAGCAACTTCGTAGCAATATAAAAGCGACAGTTAATCTATAATCTGCTTGATCAATTTCTTTAAATTCATTTTTTTTTCAGAAAGCAACAACTTAACCTGGTTTCTTACTGTTGTGTGAAAGAAAATAATTCGTTTATTTAATTTTTTTTGTATTTATAAAAAAAATATTTTTTATTTCAAAACTTCATAAGGCTCAGGGGGGTCACGTCGAGCTCCTTGGGAAGGGCGGGTGTGGCGGGCGGCACCACTTCCTGCATCGCCAGTCTGCGCAGAACAGCTGTCCGAAGGCCGACTTCTGCTATCTACCACCTCTAACACTTACATATTGGAAGGTAAATAATAAAATGCCTATCTGACGTAACAATAAGTACCTACTAAAACCGTAGAGTACCTAGATACTATTGTACTACATTATAATGCTGTACTTACATTCCAGGCGTAGTATTTGAGTCCAAGACAGAGCCAACAATCATTGTAAAATACAACAAATTGTTGTTCTTCCAATGTCGTTGCGTCTTTGAAATTGCATTCTAGTTTAACTCTGATTTTACTAAAGCTTACATTGAACACTAAAGGTTACAAGAGCCGTGGTAAAAAAATATTTGGAAGACATGTAAAATCCGAAAAAATACGCGTTGGGGCAGCGCGGCGGACATTTCCTTGCCCTAAAACCCTCTCCGAAGTGAGATGAAGCTTATGTCCAGTGGGGCGTATATAGGCTGTAACTTTAGTAACTTTTACATTTAGCTCTGGACCGAGTAAATACCTACATATCTTCCAATTTAATTCGTACGAAAGTTAAGTTGTTTGTGTGAAGTTCGGCCAAACTCATTTTCTCCATCACATGAATATCTGATGTAAAATGTTTCAGAAAGCGGCACAACCAGAGTGGTTCTAAGATGGGAGGGATGCGTCCGTGCGGCGCGTGTAACTGAACGCGTAGGTTTGTTCCGTGTGGGTGCGCGGGTGGTGGCGGGCGGCGGGTCAACGAGCGGCGGCGCGGGGGGTGCAGGGCTGTACGCGCTGCCGCTGCACGAGCTGTGCGCTGGTGCCTGGGCTATGCGCCCGCTGCAGGACTGCAAGCACGCTCGTTTGCCACGCACCAAGACCGCGCACTTCTTCGACGTCATTGAAAATGGTACGCTTTTTATGTATATTTTAGTAGAGGTTGCTGCGACAAGAGAAATAATCAAAAATTCAAAATAAACTTTACTGCGTACAATTTTTCACATTTCGAGCTCACCTGCATGCAGTGCACAATGATGACTAATAAATGAGACTGGACTCTAACCAATAGAAAATTCAAATTTCATAAAATTGCATTGGGAATCAATATTGCCATCGAGGGTATTTTACACCTTCATAGCATGATGAGCGTAACAAAATTCCAAGAAAAACTTGCCCGATCGCCTGTACTATAAGCCTACTTTCAACAGTGGACTTAGAGTAGCAGAAGATAAAATATGTTGATTTAATTGCTCTGCCTGACATATACACACAACACAAGTTTCAAAGCCTCAAATTTAAGGGCCTGAAAACCATTTTTGCTCGAGTATTTTCCCTTAGCTTTAGCTCAAACTTAACGGTTGTTAAAATACGAATATCTCATGTTGTAAACTTTAACTATGCACTACCCCATATCGTCCCATGGGTGTCGTAAGAGGTGACAGATGGACACTGAAACAGCTGATGAGCAGCAGCATCTTCCTGATAACAACTAAAAATAATAAAAAAAATTGCGGTTGACAATCCGCTCGCCAAGCGACAACTGTTGCTAAATCCCCCCTAAGAAGAAATTTCGGGAAGACCTATGTTCAGTAGTGGACTTTTATAGGTAATGTTATGATACGCAATGCAGTGTGTAATACACGTAATATGAACATTAGAATTAGCCACGTGGTGGCGGCGTAAGAGATAGATTCTCTTCTATTCTATTTCTTCCTGTAATTGTCGTTAGAAGCTACTATGGCCATAGCCAGAAAGATCTCGTGGCTTCTAATAGGGCGATGTGACCATCCCGACATTGACTGACTTAAAATACCTAGACCGATGACAAGGAACGGCGTCGAAGGTACGAAACAAGAATCAGAAAGAAGATCAAACCTTCTACCAAGCATGACGGTGTGGCCGTATCCTCGCTACACTAGTCATAATTTTTTTTCATTTTTTTTCAGTCGAAGGTGGCAAGACTTTACTAGCCGTGGCTATCGGTAGAAGAGTGATTCTGTTGCTCGAAGAAGAAAAGACTGAAAATGAAATGGGCTTTGAGTATATACATATCAAGGTACGTAGTCAATTGTATATAAAACTAGCTATTGTCAGTCTGTTCGTTAAGACCAAGCAGTCTAAGCTAAGCTTATCCTTGCTAACTACGATTTGTAAGTTTTTGTAATCAGTCCAATTTTTGAAAATCCAAATTTCAACATATCTACACTTAGTATGAATGTACGTTAGTGAACACTTCGACTGGTGTCTCTAAACAACAAAGGATAACAATATCCTCTTCGACGCGTAATTGTATAAATTCGATTCATCAGTTTTCATTTGAAAACACATACTGTAGTGTAAATTTGCAAAGTACATCTTTACTGTGAACAATGTCTAACGCCTATACTTTATCAAAGTTAGGAAATGACGGCTCCGTGAAGCAGTGGCAATGAGATACGGCTTTCGAGCCGCAAGTTGAAATCCCGCACGGAACAAGTGTTTATATGACCTACAACTTGTTCCTTCTATATATACATATATATATATATATATATATATATATATATATATATATATATATATATATATGTATATATATATATATATATATATATATATATATATACACGATAGGGAGACAAACAGGCACACAGTCCACCTGATGGTAAGTGGTGACCCATAGACATCCACATTTATCTTCAATTAAGAATCAAAATGCAAATGCGTCGTCACCCCTGAGAACTATGATGGAATGCCTCGATACCAGTGAAAAGGGTCTCCAGTTCTCTACACTCACCATACGAAACACAGCAGCATTACACTGCAATTTTACGCTGGTAGTCTGTGAGAGCATGGTCCTGCATCTATCCCGATTACGAATTAAAATGCAGATGCGTTGTCACCCGTGAGAATTAAGATGGAATGCCTCGTTTCCAGTAAAAAAGGTCGTAGTCTAGACGTGTGTCCTTGTGGAATTTTTGTGTCTAGCTGCCTTCACGATACAGCATAAAATCTTACTCAGGGATAACTCTTTTTTAAACTTAGAACTCGGAACTCAAATGAACGAAAGAAAAGTTATGTAGAATTATAATTTATATAATTACAGCCAAACACAGCTCCTAATTTAACTGTATACAAAATACAATACTTTATACTAATAGTTTTATCTACTATTTCAGGACATCCAGTTAAATGAATCTCCTATTTTAATAAAACTTATGGATGGCGAAGTAGCTGTAGCGGTGGTCGGCTATAAGCACCATTGGGAAGTCTTGGAAACTACCACTGGCCAGGTAGATAGATAAAGCAAAACTAAGCAAAATGCAATTTATTTTTATATTTTTACTGGTAAAAATATTTTGATTAAAAGTGACATGAATTATAATTTTATCAACAAAGAAGGGATGGTAAGAAAAATAGTTTAATTTAAAAATAAAATTGTCGTAGAAGGGTCCTATTTTCGTATCTCGCATGATTGTATCAATTTTGTCTGTTTCTTTGTGACTTCCTAAACTTTTTAAACTGAAGTGAGAGGTGTTATGATCGACGCCCGGCTCCGTGCTACTACGTCCAGTCGACTCTTGACCATACCATAGTGTACTAACTATCCAATAGGTGGTATGCTTGTCACCATATCAAAAAAAATATCGGAATAAAGAGAGTCTCTTACGTCCAGCTTGTGTTCTCCTGGCCTTTCGTCCAACTATACAAATTCATCTTTCGAATACCGTTCCATATTATCAACAACACGGAATAATATATTACCAAGAATTGTTTGCATAAGCACAGAGCCACTCGTTCTAACCTAATTCTATCTGAAGTCGATCTGAAGTCGTTCCGAAATAGGCTACAATACCCAAATACATGCATATTACCTTTTTTACTACAGGCCATCAAACGTGCGGAAGGGTCAGAAGATAGTGGACCACGACGAGGTACTCTTGTTAACGCCTTGCGCATCGGTGATGAAAGAGATGGCCAAATTATTTTATGCTACAATCGTAAGTTTTTTTTTAATCCAGGATTCATCAACATCACCGAGCTTCCATTAAAATGGCAAAATAATATCAAAAAAATTATTGCTTATAATTTTGTAAATTAAATGTATGTTGCTTTTTTAAGTTTTTTGAGTTTATAGGAGTAAATAGAACACTTTTAATAGTATCAATGTCCATAGACATTCCTACGTTAGGCTATTTCAACTCTCCACATGTGATTGATTGGCTGACTGAGAGTGATTAAAGGCGAGTAACCCGGTTAATATCACCACCGCACCGCCATTAATGAAATTCTTAAGTGTAAAATTTTGTGCCAATTTAACATTTGCTAGGCGTTGAAGTAAAATGTCGAAGGGAAACTTATATTTTTTACATGGGTGACAAGCGAGTGCACAGCCCACTTGATGGTAAATGGATTTTGTGGCTTGTAGACATCTACATTTATCCAGGATTAAAAATCAAAATACAGATGCGTTGTCGTGTCTAAGACGGATTGCCTCGTTATCCATAAAAAGAAGGGTCGCCGGTTTTATTCACTTACTAGAGGAGACGCTGCACCTGCACCTTAAGGCGATACCTCCAGCGAACGACCTTGAGCGTTTGGTCTGTCGACGCTCGCTACAATATATCGCGTAAGAAATCTTCAAGACGCCACCTACTGCTACGAACGTAGTATTATTTTTTCAATGTCAATGAACTATTCTATGGAAATAGACACGGCGTTCAATGATAAATGTATTTTAATTTTCTTTATTCGGTATATTAGTATTCTAATATAATATTAGAATTATGTATTCTAATATATTATCTAATTAATAAAAATGACTATTTTGATTATTTTTAACTATATACTGCTAATATTGAATTAGCTTTTTAAAGTGTAAATTATAATATTTGTCGAAATATTAATTATGGATTCGAACTTTACATGCTAATGGTGCTTCATTTTTGTTATTTTCATTTACTTACATATTGAAAATATACTTGAATAGTAGGTATTATTATTTTATTTAGCTACTGAATTTTAGGATATGTTTTACCTTGGGGTCAAATATAATTTTAAGGAGCAATAGTTATTACCTACTAATCTTGTATCTGCTATTCCTTATTTAGGAACAATATTAGTAAATTGAGGGAGATTTACTGTTTATAATGCTACATTTATTATTTTAATATTTACCTACTGGGTATGTAATTATTAAAATAATAAATATAGCATTAGTAACTAAATAGATTTTTTTTTAATTTTTAAAATTAAAATTTTCGTATTTTTAAAAATTACTAAAAAAAGGGTTTGAAATAATAGATTTTCTCACAAAAGAAGGGAACTTGAAAAAAAAGGAAAACAAAACGGGACCAAAGCCAAGACGCGAACCACAGAACTCCGATATCACGCCCGACCGACATACCACCTGAGCTATAACGACCGTTAATGATTTGTCGAAATTTACCTTCTTATATTGTAGCAGTTTTTTATTGCCTGAAAACATGGACAAAAGGGCATATTCTAAAAATAAATTCAAGCGTTCGTCGCTAAAATCGTTGGAGCCGTATAATTTTCTCATCTGGTTCGGTTCTATAAATATTTAAATATATAAAAATTATAAATTAAAATGAAAAGATAAATATACATAAATTACAAAAAAATAAAATAAATACAAAATAATATAATATTATAAATAATATATTATTATTATTATTATAAGTTGTGGTTCGGTGAAGCTGCAACCTAATGGACCATGATCTGAAATTTTTATGAAAAGAAGTGGCTGACGTCAATTATTATTATTCTTATTATTTTTTCATTACTGCCTTTTTCAACCTCACAGGATATTTGTAACTGCAAGAAAGAAAACTACGTATAAGTAAGTAAATCAGTAATATAGTGTTATGTATGATTCAGACTAAATAAAGGTTCCTAAAAATAGACGTAGATAAAGAAATTGCATAAAAAACTACTCAAATAAAAATGCAATCAACTTGTTAATTTTATAGGTACTTAGTAAAATATTGAAATAATAAGTTTTTAGGATATTTATGTAAAACATAAAGGTTATATTAAGTTCACTAGTTTTATTATCAAAATAATAATTGACAACCCTACCCTAAGTTTGCCTTGATTTTATCAACTTATTTATTTGTGTACTTTTTGTATTTATTTTATTTTATTGATATTTATGTATATTTATCTTTTCATTTTAATTTATAGTTATATATTTATAAAAACCAACCAGATGAGAAAACTATACAGATACCCCAACAATAATAATATAATAATAATAATATATGGCACCATCGACATCTGTCGAGCTTGTCGCCATCCCGGTGAGTCACTTAGGCATGTCATCTCCGGTTGTTCGGCGCTTTCTAACTCTGAGTACTTGCACAGGCACAACCTAGTAGCCAGAATTCTACACCAGGACCTCGCTCTGAAATACGGTCTCGTGGATCGGAAATTGCCGTATTACAAGTACTTGCCGGAAGCCGTGCTCGAAAATGATCGCGCCAGGCTCTATTGGGACCGGGCCATCATCACAGACAGGACTATTCTTGCGAATAAGCCTGATATTGTGCTGATGGACCGGGCACAGTCAAGGATATTTTTGGTCGACATTACCATTCCGTGTGACGAAAACCTCGTGAAAGCCGAAACAGATAAGCAAACAAAATATCTGGACCTGGCTCACGAGGTGACCGACATGTGGGTTGGTCTGCCGACCGAAATTATTCCTGTAGTCGTCTCTGCAAACGGGCTAATCCCAGTCAGCCTCTCGGGTCATCTGAGGCGGCTGGGTCTACGTGGCGGACCGCTCCAGGCTCAGATGCAGAAGGCGGTGCTCCTCGATACCGTCCGCATCGTCCGCCGGTTTCTTTCCCTTTCCCCCTAACCCTCGGCCGTTTGGTCTCCCCTGCCGAGGGCCTCCATCTGGTTGGGCTTTTATTTATATATGTAGTTTTATATTTAGTTTATGTTATTGATATTTATGTATATTTATCTTTTCATTTCCATTTATAATTATATATTTATAGAACCCAACCAGATGAGAAAACTATATTGATAGCCCACATAATAATATTCCACAACTATCACATAACGCCATCTATTCCCAAGCTAAGCAGAGCTTGTGTTATGGGTACTAGACAACTGATAAACATACTTATATATTTCTAAATATATAAATATTATAGATAAATTACACCCAGACACAGAACAAATGATCGTGCTCATCACACAAACATTTGTCCTGGGTGGGAATCGAACCCACGACCTGCGGCTTAGCAGTCAGGGTCACTAAGAACTAGACCAACAGGCCTGACGATAAATAAAATAAAGTCTTTAGCTCGAGAGGAGAGGAGCCGTGGTAGCTCAGATGGTTAGCGCTTGCTAAAATTTTCACAGTGTGCGAGCAAACCGGGTTCGATCCCCGCCGACACCAATAATATTGTAATTGCAATTTAAAGTGTTGATTTACCACGTGCTCAGTGGTGAAGGAAAACATTGTGAGGAAACCTGTATGTCTGAGAAATAAGAAAAAAAAATATTTCGAAGACATGCAAAGTTCGCCAACACGCAGTGGGGCAGCGCGGTGGATAATTCCTTTCTTAGGACCCTTTCAGAAAATAGAATAGAAATAAAAAAATAATAAATCCAAACTTCATTTAAAACCAAACATATAAATTGTAAAGTAGCTGCAGATATCTATAACTAAGTAAAAGACCTTCCTTTACTCCAACTTGTCCATGTTTCCCAAAACAATTTTTAATTAAGCTTTATATTATAATGCGGATTTTTTATATTTAAAATTTTAATAATAAAGCATTTCGTACGTCTCAGCCGAGGCGCAAATATTTTTCGGCCGCAAATTTATAAGACCGATTTGTTATTCAAACATAAACATGGTTTTTTAATTAAATCTACCAATCATAAAACGACACGCATTTTAATTGAACACTTCCTATTCAATTCACAAAGTACCTATTATACATTTGTTTATATAAAAAAGTATATTTAAGTACAATCATAAAACTAAATGGAAACACAAAGTAGGAAAATGCATTGAGTTATAAAACACATAAATCAATGGGCAAATGTAAAAATGATGAAGGCAGGCAGCCCTATCGCATGTTTACGTACCGCACGGCTGTAAGATTTATTTCTAAGATACGGCCGAGTTACAATATACCGTGACGTAAGCGCATCGGTTGGTAGGTACTCAAATAATATTATGTTTGCGGCGAAATACGGACGCGGCGACCAGCGACGCGGCCACTCCTACGAACGCATACAGCGTAATGCCGCCCGCACTCTGCGCACGCCCCTTTATCGTAGAAGTCACACAATTTTCGGAATTATTTCAATTAAAAGAGAAAAAACGAACTTAAAAATTTAAATAAAACGTGGAGAATATAGATTTTTTAATTATCTATCCATTAGTGTTATCCTCAAATGATTAGAGCGTTGCGTTTAGCAACAGATGCATGTAATCAAGAATTTTAGTCATTTTTTAAAAGTTGATTTTAAATGTATTTATAGCACATAAAAATAAATTAGAACGTGGAATGCGATGATAAGATATCGAACATTAATAATGTACTTTTAGATGTAGTTTATTTTTCATAACTAATGAGATAATAGAGTCTGAAAAACGCACTTTCGCAACATTTTGGTCAGGGATTCACCTTAACGCCGATATTTTGTGAGAGTGGGGTTCTACCCAGGCGTGCTGACCTATTCGTGGTGCAACAATAATATACTTAGTAAAATTCTTTTGCATGCATGTTTAAGGAATTTCGAAGGCATGTGTAGTCTCTTAACATGCACGCAGCACGGCGAACTAATTGCACTGCAGCAGCACGACTCATTTAGACCGTAATTAACTAACTAAACGCAATATTCGATTTCATTTTTTTTATTTGTATTGAGTAACGGAAGTTAACAAGTAAAGTGATTAACTTATGTTGTTAAACTTTTTTACAGATACCTGCCATTTCGAACGGTTAACTAGTAAAGGTTTAGAAAGTGATAGTGAATACGATTTCCATTGGACAACAGTGCCTACGGCAGTAGGTAAGAAATAAATAAGAATCGCACCTAATTTTACGTTTAACTATACAAAATCACAAAGCGAAGGTCAAGCTTTTAATTAAATATTGAAACACATTTTAAGTGCATTCTTTATATTAGAAATCATATTAAAATTGCAGTCTATAATGATACCGAAGGTCCTTAAACGGATCCGGTGGAGTAATACCTACTAACTATACTTCACCTTATTTTGGCCTTTAAGCCAATTAATTACATTGGTGCAAACCGTATTTTTATAGAAATACTTACAGATTACATAGACATAAAGATTACAAATGAATATACCGTCTATCTGATTGTAAGTCCATCAAATCCATATCAAACCATCAAATAACCATCAAATGCCTTTTGTACGCCGATGATCAAGTTATTCTTGCGTCGTCGGCGGCTGAGTTGCAAATGATGGTTACATTAATGAACAGATCATTAAAAGAAAGGGGTATGAAAGTGAACGCAAGTAAGACGAAAATTATGGTTTTTGAAAGAGATGAAAGTAAAACGATATGTGAAATAATAATAGAAGGGGATTTGATCGAGCAAGTAGATGAGTTTGTATATTTGGGGTGCGTATTTAGCAGGGATGGGAGATATGATAAGGATATAGAACGACGAGTGAACGCAGGAAACAGAGTAAATGGGGCCCTGCACTCTATTGTGAAGAGTCAAAATGTGTCAAAAAAGGCACGTATGGCAATTCACAATGCTGTGTTGGTCCCTACTTTAACGTACGGTAGTGAAAGTTGGGTATGGCAGAAGAAGCACGAGAGTAGAATAAATGCAGTAGAAATGCGGTCGTTAAGGAGTATGTTAGGGCTGAATCTGAATGACAGGGTCAAAAATTGTGTGATAAGAGAAGAGTGTGGTTTGCAAGATGATGTTGTGACCAGGATTAAGAAAGGAATGCTTCGGTGGTTTGGTCATGTGGAAAGAATGGATGAGGAAAGAGTGACAAGGAAAATTTATGTTGTAGAAGTGAATGGCAGAGTCGGAAAAGGACGTCCTAGGCGAAAATTTATCGACCAAATTGGCGATTTATTGAAAACCGGCCAAATTAGGAGTACCCTTAACCGACGATCATGCATGCGTAGGTGTATGGATGTGAAGGAGGCGAGAGAGGTGTGTCAGGATCGTGCCAAATGGAAGTCTGTAGTCTCTGCCTACCCCTCTGGGTGACAGGCGTGAGTGTTTATGTATGCTGATTGTAAGTGAGAGCATTCACTTAATTTAGAATCAAAATGCAAATGCGTTGTTGCTCCTGAAGACTAATATAGAATTCCTGGTTACTTTCGGGTACGAGATTGAATTCAGTCACCATTATGCTAATATTTCACGCTGGCATTCTGTGTAAATATGCCCTTCATTTAAGCAAAGTACGCTATGCTACCACTTTAACGCCGTATATTTAAAAAAGATATAAAACTGTTATTCTGATAACATTGTAAAAACTGTTATCTTATAAATTGAAAAATGATGTGTGATATAGGCCCCAGGCATCATCTTAAAATACCAGTACGAAGCTGCCACACGAAGACCTTTCTTCCCTTTTTTTGTATATTCAACCTTAATTGTATATTCCTGTAAATTTCTTCCAAGACTGATAAAGCCCACCAAAATGAACCAAATTTATTTGGAAATCTATGAACATTATAAACTGATTTAAAAAAGAGGATCTCAAATTGACTGAATTATTTCGCTTTGTTCGCCGGATAAGATCTATATATATTACACTTTTTGTTGCAGTTTGTGCATTTCCCTACATAATGGCTTTCGCAGAGGACTTATTGGAAATACGGCTTGTTGCCAATGGATCATTAGTACACGCTGCTTGCATTCCGGGACTTAAATTACTTTGTGGTAGAAGAGTGAGTATAAACTTAATTATATTTAATGAATATTTAAACAGCATGTTTAACGTTTTATAGTCATACAAAAAATATTACGTGATCAAAAACATAAAACAAACTGACTGGTGGCGGAAACATCATCCAAAAATGCTGAACCTGAATTTCAGTAAGGCTCTGCGTTCACCAACCCACCCACCCAACTTGGTATAATAGGCAAATCTCACATCAATTAGAAGTAGCTTGTTTAAAAAGGCAAATATCAGTGGACTTAAAGGCTGTTGATATGTAGCTCATTTGAAATAATTAGATTCGTCTATAGCGGATTGTTTTAAAATGGAAACAAAATAGAAAACGTTGCAGGACATTTTCTACGTGGCTTGCGCGCCGGAGTACGTGCCTCTGAGCCGCGAGCTGGAGCCGTGCTTCGCTCTGCAGCACGACAGTTACGAGCTGGTGCGGCAGATGAGTCGACAGGGCGGACCGCACTCGGTCGATGATGATGACGCTGATAGGTGAGTCCTTTGGCCGAGACATTAACACCTAATTGGCTAATTCACCCTTATAGAGGAATTTTAAGTACCTAATTAAACGACCTAACATTTTGAATCCCTATGACGAAAAAAACACAAATAACACTAACAGCAACAATAATAAAAACCCCTCCGGGATTACCTCATACCATCAAAAACACTTAGAAATCGTCCGATGTGTAAGTGATGTTTAAACATTACTATCTTTTGGAAATTGTGAATTATCATTATAATTCTACTAACCTGTTCGCGCGTTTATTTTTAAATGCTATAAGGCTCATCAGTATATTTTAAGTAAATTTTAATGTTGAAGTTACTGTTAAAATTACTGGACTGGGCACTGGGACATAGGCCACCTCTAATTTCTGAGAGTGCTTCAGGGAAGGAAATGTACGCCGAGTGGCGCAGCTAGCGTGTTGACTTCACAACGTTGAACTTCACATGTATTCGAAATATTTATTTTTATTATTTCTCAGCCATGCAGATTTCCTCACGATGTTTTCCTTCATCGCCGAATACGTGGTAAATCAGCAGTAAAAATTGCAGTTAACCATTTCATTGGTGCCGGCGGGGATTGAACGTTGATTGTACTGTGAAATTCACAGTGAGCGTTTAGCCTCTGAGCTAACACGCTGCAATTTTAAATTACAGAGTTTTAATTTACATAGAAAACGCGCAGGATTTACGTATTTTTTTTGTTGTACCAGTTTAAATATGTGAGTCGGGGAATTCTTTTTTAGCGCTTATGAGCAGGTCAACGGACTAATTGCTTCATAGCCCTATTACAGGCTCAAACTTTACTTTTTTATTTATGATACTATCCTCTAAATTATTGATTGATAAATATATATATGGATGGCCTCAAGTTATTCGCCTCCAGTCGCCCCCATCTTGTGGAATTAAACATCACTTGTGATTTTAGCAATTCTATTTAGAATAGAGCTGGGAATGGATAAGTGTGCGGTCCTCCATGTTGAAAGGGGAAGGGTTGCTAGCTCTGAGGAATTATCATAGATTTATCAATGCCAACTTCAACGTCGTCTTAACAACCCTTTGCGAGGTTGAAACATACCGATACCTGGGTATGTCACAGAACATCAGTATCGATGAGGCTGGCATGAAACAGTCAGTTTGCGACGTGTTTTATGCACGCTTGACCAAAGTGCTTAACACCCTTTTGTCCGGGGTGAATAAGACACACGCATATAACGGTTGGGTCATGCCTGTCCTCATGTATACCTTTGGCATACTCAGGTGGTCTCAGACTGAGCTTAATGCCCTGGATAGAAATATCCGCACTACCATGACATCCCATAGAGTGCACCATCCGAGTTCGTCGGTAATGAGGATGTACTTGCCGCGAAAACAGGGTGGGCGTGGCTTTTTACTTTTTAAGCGCGCTCACCATGCATAATCGCGAAGTGTGCAGCCAACGTAATTACTTCCGGGTGAGATCGGATGATCCATTCTATGGGGACGTCATTTCTTGTGATAAAGGATTTCCCCTCTGTCCTTAGCCAACGAGCAGCGACAGAACCCGGCAGTACATAGCATTGCCGACCAGGAGACCGTATAGAAGGAGGAGCTCCTCGGGAAGTTCTGCTCCTGAAGAAGTTCTTCTCCTTCGGGAAGAAGAAAGCCCTTCATGAGCCTTTCGTAGACACTCCCTCCACTGGCTACGCTTTGGTGACCTCTTCGGGGAAACCGAGGATTTTGTCTGTGCAATACAGGATCATGTTATTAAGACAACTATCGGAGATACATTCTAAAAGATGGCACCGTCAACATCTGTCGAGCTTGTCGCCATTCCGAAAAGTCACTTAGGCATGTCATCTCCGGTTGTTCGGCGCTTTCTAACTCTGAGTACTTGCACAGGCATAACCTAGTGGCTAGAATTCTTTACCAGGAGCTCGCTCTGAAATACGAAAGTGGAAAGTGCCGTATTACAGGTACTTGCCGGAAGCCGTGCTCGAAAATGATCGCGCCAGGTTCTACTGGGACCGGACCATCATCACAGATAGGATTATTCTTTAGAATAAACTTGATACAGTGCTGATGGACCGGATACAGTCAAGAATATTTTTGGTAGACATTACCATTCCGTATGACGAGAACCTTGTGAAAGCCGAAACAGATAAGCAAACAAAATATCTGGACCTAGCTCACGAGGTAAATGACGGTTATGATGGGGTATTTGGTATTGGATATTATGGTGGGGTGATCTGCCAACCGAATTTATTCCTGTAGTCCTTTCTGCAAACGGGCTAGTCCCAGTCAGCCTTTCGGGTCATCTAAGGCGGCTGGGACACCGTGACGGACCGCTCCGAGCTCAAATGCAGAAGGTGGTGCTTCTCGATACCACCCGCATCGTCCGCCGATTTCTTTCCCTTTCCCCCTAACCCTCAGCCGTTTGGTCTCCCCTGCCGAGTACTTCCATCTGGTTGGGCTTTTATTTTTTATGTTAGTATATTAAATATATATTTAAATATATTTATCATTTCCTTTTATATATTTATTCAGCCCAACCAAATGAGAATACTCCATGAATACCCCAATAAATATAAGTATATTAAAATATAATAATAATTTGCGCAGGACAGGATTATAGTGGCCTTTTTACGGGCAAGCAGAGGTGCATTTTCTATTCCTTCACTCTCATTGACATTACTCCGACACGACCAGAGAGAGATCGGGCGCAGGACCGATGGCTTTATGTGCTCTTCTAGGCACGGAGGTGAACAACGCCAGCTTCCTGATTCCGAGCCGAAACCTGAAACTGAAAATTGTTTGATGGACAAGTGGTAAATACACATAAAAAATACAGTCGAATAAGAGAACCTTCCCCTTTTTGTGAAGTCGGTTGTAAAACTCAATAACTGCTTCTTTTACCCGATCTGGAATTCGAATCTGGGACCTCATGATCAATTCGAATCTGGGACCTCATGATCAGCAGCGGAGTTTATGACTAATAAACTAGCGAGGCAGCCAATAGCATATTAAAACATTGTTCGCAGAGGAGAATCATGCCAAAACAATCGCGCAACGGACGACAACTCGGCGTCGAGCAGAAGCAGTTCCATATCGTCTGAGCAAGAAAACATACGACCACCGTTGCAACGCATGGCGCCTGTGTCGCCACCGAGTTCACCACAAGGTATGTAGAAAAGATAAGCAGAGTACAAAACATTTTGTCTTCTATACTGGATAACCTTTTTTACCGTCTGGAAAAAAATAGGATGTAACATGTGAACGAAGTAGACGCCTATGACACTGATATTTTACAATAACAAAAAAAAATTTTGAATTAAACGTTTGAATTTTTTTTTAACTATTGCTTTGCCCTTTGCCCTTAAGTCTGTGACCCTGCGAAGTGACTAGATCAAAGATGCCTACAAATTTATTGTTTTATTGCCGATCGTGAAGTAGAGTGGATATGAATTGAGTTTCGATAGATTTTATTTATTTCTTTATTTAATTCTAAATTTTTGTTTTTATTTTTTGTAAAATATCAGTGCCATAAGCTTCTACTCCGTTCACATGTTTCACCCTATTTTTTCCAGACGGTAAAATTGTCATACAGTATATTATATTGGTCATGCTGTGATGGCGCAAGAATCAACCCATTTTCAATCGCCCCTCTTACGCATAATACGTTAAGGGTTAGTAATACCCACACCTCGCATTTGGTGACGTCGGACATTGTATAAGCTTTATAGCTGAATTAAACTAGGCGGAAAGCCATCACAGCATTTCATCATGGCAATGTGTTTGCCATGATGAAATTTTATACGCCTATACTTTTATGTTATGGGATTACAAAACTTAATTCTATATAAAAAGGACAGTGCCACTTTCTAGTCGTAATGTATTCTCGCAACATATTTTATTTTCAGTGTTGCCAGAGAATAGCGGAAGATGTGTGCGCATTTATAAGATTCCGAAAAGCAATTTAAGCGCAGGTACTTACCAAAGACAATCCGTCTCCGCGGATCAAGTTGTGACTTCGTACTTTTCTGACAGGTACGTAACTGAATACTGTGTAAATACACGGAGGAACTTTATAATAATTGCACAATATTCAATATTATTCTCCTATAAAGTAAGTCAGCTCAAATTCTAATTTCGTCCCCACTTGCCCGCGCCTCGTATGCTATGTACCGACATGTTTGTAATCACTAATACTGTAAGTAGAAAGGTCGTTAGACACTTATTTCATTAGGTTTATCATATTTATCGCTGTTTCTTAACGCCAAACCAGTCGCTTCTTATTTTTATTACGGTTATTTCCCATTTTAATTTTACATCGTCCTGTTGCGTAATGTATATTCGGATCGTAAGCGACACAACGGGGAGGTTGTGTCGCTTACTTTCAAAGGCCAAAGCGAAGTGACCGTGCGGCAGGAACCACGCTTTAAGAGGCCGATAGTTTAGGTAATTTCTTTTTACAATGAAAATAATGGTATTTTAAAAAAAAAGTAAATAACATAAGCACTGCTTTATAGTTAGTTCAGTTAGTATGCAGTTTCATGATCTTATTTAAAGTATTTAATGAATAACAGCGGTTTATTGTTTATTTTGAAGGTAACTTTGGATTTTTTCTCTATCGAGAAAATTTCACGAAATCGTGTTTACGTCTAACATAATCCTTAACATTAATCCTCAACTTTACCATATATTTATTTCAAAATTAATGCTGCAATATTTTCGGCATAACGAAGGATCTTGCTAAGCCATTTGAGATTATATTTCCCCTTAAGACGGCATCACAGGTTTATAATGCTTATATATCATACCATCAAATCTAAGAGCCATGGTAGCGCTCACCTTAATTATACTATATAACATAGGCGCTGATTATATATTATTTCATTTTTTTTATAATATTCAAGACGTAATGTTTGTAACTTACAGTCAACACCTGATGGTAAGTAGCTATTGCAGCCCATGCACATATGAAACCAACTTCAAACAAAAAAGGCTAAGATTAAATGCCTCACAACCTGTGATTACACTTTATTAACCTTCGGGTCGGAACACAGCAGTGCAGACACTGTTATACGGCGGACATACACCCACCCAGACGAACACGAATTTCACAGTACTCGAGCAAACTGGGTTCGATCCCCGCCCGGCACCAATGAAATTGTTAATTGCAATTTTAAGTGTTGAGTTACCACGTGCTCGGCGGTGAAGGAAAACATCGTGAGAAAACATGCATGTCTGAGAAATAAGACAAAAAAATATTTTGAAGACATGTGAAATTCGCCAACACGCATTGGAGCAGCACAGCGGACACTACCTTGCCCTAAAACCCTCTCAGAAATAACGGGAGGACTGTGCCCAGCAGTAAGACGTATATTGACTGCAACTTTAACTTTTTTAACTTTAATCCAATCCAATTAATTTACGGTCTCCAAAAACAAACAAAAAGAATATGTAATCAACAACGTTAAATTAATCTAATTATATCTGAATCCGGCCCTGGAATAGTGTATAGCGTAGCATTGTATTCATTTCCATCCACATTATTTTTGATTTTTTGTTTCTAATTTCTTTGCAACGACATCAGGTATTGCATTGTATAGTGTACCCTCGATTTAATCGATATTGTGTTTAACGTATTTCTTTTGAGAAAATAAAGTTTCTTTAACCATAAACATGCCACGTAATATCGGCATAAAAGAATTTATTTACCCAATTCGTCGTGTGTAAAAAATATTTAAAAATATTTTAGAATGTATGTAGTCATATATTTTAGTGGTATTTTTTATTTATATAGTCTATATCATTTGGTGATACTACAATTTCTATTCGTACAGAATCATATTAACTATAGTAAAAATCGCTTATCTAAGCATTGATATATGGCATTGGTGGTGAATTCAAACTGAAGTTTAAGATTTTAAGGTCGCTTAAATTAATAAATATATGATATATTTTCAGACCAAATAGCATCAAACAAAGATTAGCAGAGCTGAGACTGGACAGCAAATCCAGAGGCGGAGGCGAAGAGGACACTTTGTAAACTAAGCACCCTTTGTAGCCTGAGATACCATGTGGATTTTGTGGATGTGTACTCTTTCATTTTCGACAAATGTTGGTAGTAATGAAAGACTGTAGGTAAAACTGATAAGAAATATCTCTTATTATTTCGTTGCATTCACATATCTTTTTGCCTGTAATTACAAATATACAAGAAGTCGTAATCACCAACACGATACTTCCTTCTTATAAAAACATAATCAGACAACTATTTTATATGGACATCTAACAATCAAATTATACTTACTTTGAAATACTTATTTTTGTCCCTCATTAAATCATCAATTTGCATAATAACTTGTATTTAAAAAAATAGTTTTGAGAAATTGATTTATATTGTTTAATCTGTATACTTTGAGTCAGGCAATCGGTAGTGGAAGTGTTCTTTCATTAAAAAAAATGTTTTTATATTCGAATTTCCCCAGCCAGCTTCTGGCCGCCTAAGAATTAGAGCAATACACAGTTGAGCTTCTAAAACGTTGTCAGCTAGTTCATCAAAAATTATAAAGAAAAATAAATAGCTACATATATTAGCTGTATCTCTACTTAAACTTATCTTTATATACATATAAATCTTCTGTCCATGTGTGTGACTGAACTCCTTCTCAACGACTGGACCGGTTTTGGTAAAATTTTGTGTGGGTGATTAAGTTGATTTGGATTCACAATCGGGCGCAACAGATGGCGCTGGTTTACAAGTTACGGAAATCACCCGTGTGAAGCCGGGGTGGATCGTTAGTATCTTATATAACATTATTTTCAGCGTGTATTGTACTAGAAATAATAAAATTGTATTTAATTTTTTTAATTCCTGTATTATGGAGGCGTTTAGTGTACATAAATTACACATAGACAAACGCAAGACGGAAAATAATTATTTTTACTTGTAAAAGCCAAATTCTTACTCAGTACTCAAGCGAACCGTCAAACCCACTAGGTCAAACTACGGATTAAATTTTACCTAGTATTTTAAGCTTGTAAAGCTTGAAGTGTTTGTCTGATTTTACAATTAATCGGAGTAAAACAGTTTAGATGAGTTAAATGTGATGAAAATTAAGCGAAGACATATTTAATATGTAACTATTTAATGTATTCTAGTTATATATTGTAGTACTTAATGTAAGATTGTGTTATAAAAATTGATTTGTTACATTTTAATCGAATAAGAATTTATACGCTCGTTTTCAGCATTAAATGCGTCAATAAAATTTCTTAAGATTATTTATACACATATTAGAATGCAGAACTAACAAAATAATAAAATATACTATATATATATATATATATATATATATATATATATATATATATATATATATATATATATATATAAAATAACTAAAACTCATCAATTTCGGTTTTTTTTTACTAAATGGTGTTTATATTTAAATATTGATTTATATACTTTCATATTGGATATTGGAGCTTTCCTCTAGGTTCCACATCTTAAATGAATGCTTCCAATATCCGTGTCATAGACTTATTAATTTAATATTACTTCCTTACCCTAGAGCCCTTCTTACAAGATGACTTCGAAGTCGCCATCAAGTTGATCCAATCTCACATACTTTTAAATGGTCAAAATGAATTAGATTGCCTCTTAAGTGGGATATTTGTCATAGTTGTCACGCTTGACTAACGGGTCGGCAACCGCAGTTTTTAATTCTTAGTCGTTATTAGGAAGACACTGCACATCCATGGGAACCATCCCAATCAATCCCAAAAAATTCTCAATGGGGTAGTGGATATTCACACCGCCACTAGACGGCACTTCATGATAATTAATACGGTAAATGAGACAAAAAATATAGGTACGATTTGTGCGTGCAGTTTTTTTTTTAATTCGGCGTCGTTTTAATCCGTCGGTTAGTCAGTCTCCGGCACGTCACGTAGGAGAGTCAATTAATAATTTAACTAAGACTTCGAGTGCTTCTTCTTCACTGAAATCACTGTACATTATTATTAATACATTTTATTAATAACACAGTTATAAATAATGAAATTTTCTATAAGGTATGTTCCTGAAGTTGCAAAACAAGTATTTAATTGATATTCAACTGAAGTATCGTAATAAAATGATCCTTTATACTTAGTAATGGCTTTATTTTATAGTTAAGTCTATAAGCCTGCATTTAAAATAATTGAAATACGTGGTTTAAATTTAGTCATTTTAACTGTATGTGTTAAATACCTATGCACAAATTTTATGCTCAAATCTTTAAATACCTTAAAAAACTCGGTATTAAACTAAAATTGATAATACTATTGAGAGTATTTGTGAGAGATTTATAATAGTAAGAATATTTAATATAAATTGATCATGTTAAGAAATAGTACCTGATAATCGAATGTTTGAACCAAAGATATTAATGTTAAAATACATAACTTTGTACACTTATTATAAGAATATTATCTCTTAATAGATAAACGCTGATTAAAAGAATGAAACTAAGATATTTTATTATGCACAATTAGTTAAAAATTAAAAAAACAAACCTATTGAAACAATAACTTGATACTTATGTAACTTTTAAATGATATTAAATGTCGATTAAAATTCTTCAAACGATTGAAATTAACACTAACATAGAATTAAGGCTACCTTTATATATATATATATATATATATATATATATATATATATATATATATATATATGTATTCAAGCAAACGAAAGAAATTCTAAGTTGGGTATAATATATAACGCCGACCCTAAATTCATGTTTCCATATATCCACCAAAGAGTTCTCAAGTCACAGTCACCGTACACGGTAGTTAAGGTACACGACCTGCTAATGAGACATGTAGGGTTGTTAAATGACCATCAGGTGACTTGGCAATTTTGGGTGATTGACTATATCGCAGTGACTGTAATGATGATTTATTTAAGCCACTGTTAGGCGCATGACCTGTCCTGTTAAATTTATTAATGAGTGAAGTAAGTTCCACTCCTGGGCACAGGCCTACTCTGATTACTGAGAGGTTTTTAGGGCAAGGAAATGTCCACCGCGTTGCCCCAATGCATGTTGGCGGACTTCACATGACTTCGAAATATTTTTTTTCTTATTTCTCAGACATGCGAGTTTCCTTGACGTTCTCCGCCGAGCACATGTTATATTAAATATTAATTACATTAAAATGTCACCAACTTAAATATTCTATCGTAATTAGATTATATGAATTAGTCAAATACTTTTTAACGAGATATAGACAAAAAGTGATCCATAAATAAATTTCATAACAATTGAAAAGAAATGGGATAAAGATGAATATTTTCTCGTTAATCAGACACAAAAACATATGTGCCATCCAATTATTCAGTTACCTTTCTAGTGTTAATTAAAATACTCGTACCTATGATACGTTTGCGATGCAAGAGAATTGAAATGTTACTTAAGCGGTTTTCTTACCTTCTTTGTATATAATATAGTAATTACAGTTGTATTAGAAGTAGTTTTGTGTCATGGACTAGAAATATTTGATGTTTTCGTAGGAAATTATTGGAACGTCTAGATGTTGTGAACAATTAATATATAAACGTACTTAAGAAAGAACCAAACTGGAAATAGTAACCAACCCACTGTAAAAAATACGATATAATATGTACCTATTGATGTCATGACGGTATGGATTTAATTAGTGAAATGTTCATTGAAACCAATGATATATTTATATAAAAAGATAGATGCGTTACTAGCACGCTATGACGGAAGCGTTGGAGTATTCAATTAGCCTCTCCGGCCCTTAAGCTAAGAAATATAACGCTACGTAATGTAATGATTACGTAAGCTTAAAAAGAAGGACGACAATAGACGTTCCAGAACTGGCGCGATAAGAACACGAAGAACGAGAGAGAATGTACTACCCGTGCGGTTAAAGAATGGGATTAAAAATGGCGTCGCCTCTGTTCAACGCTCGGTTGCAGTCACTGAAAACATCGTGATATGCATTTTTTAGTACTTTCTATAACTTCAGTCTAAATTGTCATTAGAATTTCCCACAAAATAAGTAAAATTTTATCTGATTTTGCTAATTTGTGAGCTACGACGCATTCTAAGACTTTTCTTCATAACTATGGTTGATTTTGGTTTATAATAATTTTGAAATACATAAATTTTCTAATTAACCGAATAATATAACGATATACCGTTATTAGCGGGTTTTTGATATTGGTACTGTGCATGTTGACGGTACGGGCTCGATGAGTCGCCATTTCTAAACCCATTCATTATCCGTACAAGTTTGTAAGGTACAGTGAAATGTAAGTAAAAGATTAAAATGTGTATGTGTGGTTTTGCTGGGTTTGAACACTTTTTCGGTGGTTTTGTGGGCGTATAAAAATATCATAAATAGAAACGTAACTTTAAAATAATAGTTTGTTGTAAATTGTATGTTTAAATGACTTTAATATTGGAAAAAAAATAGATGTTAACTAACTAAATATGTACATTTGGTGTAATACAATAGGATTTTAACATCTTAACCACTTCCCTGTCCGCGGAAAACACAATAGTTAAACAATCGAAATGTTCATATACCTACGATTCACGGGACAGGTAAATGGTTAATTAATTTTGTATATTAACAAACAGAGTTAATGTTTATTAATGTGTTTGATAAGCATATTTATTCAATTTTATAAAGATGACATTACAAAGGTACATAAACATAGATACATAATAATAATAATAATCAGAACTGCCTATCAAAGTCCATTGTTGAACATACGAGTAGGCCTCTCCTTTGCTTGCTATATAATCAGGAAAATGCTGTTGGTTATGTTTCAGTTTCCCTTTGTGGCCTCTGAAGGCAACCACAAAATGCGAGGCGGCATAACGACATTTATATAATATTCATATATATAACTAGCACACACTTATACAATATGTAACGTAATTAACATACACCCCAATTAGTATAGTATGTTATAATCATAATAGCTACATACACTGAATTTTTAGTTAAACATTTTTATGCACTGATTATTTATCAAATTAGTTATACTAATTCCGGAAGAATGTTGTGGTCACAGTAACAGTAACGCAAAGACGTTATCGTGTTGAAATAAAGTTCATTTTTCTTTATTTTTTTTTTGAATAACAGAATTAGTAATAATACAAATAAAACTGCACTCTTAAAAGTCTTATTGCCTTATGTTACGGTCCATTTCAGTTTGTTTTGACTGAACAGATTTAATGTGACTGTAATTTACGAGGTTTAAATTAATTTTGGGATAAAAAATTACCTATATTAAAAATGATAGGAATCGATTCAGTAAACGATTCTGAACAAACTACTTTATCAAAGTGCGTTAATTATGTTACGTGTTGTATATACAGCGTGTGTGCGTGTCACTAGTTTCAATATATTTTTATCAATGCTAGGTTTTAAATCAAATATATTAATAATTTATATTTTGTCAGGCCTCTCTCACCCCGCGCTTTAGGCATGAAAATATACCAACGATGCGCGGTCCCCTACAAAGTACTAATTCAGTGAGGTTGTCACTCGCGCGGTTGATCTGACGCAAGCCTTACGAATGACAAATTATATTTTTCTGAGCTACTGCATAGCATACGGGTAATACGGATAACAATAGGAATATCAACTTTTCATTCTTTACTGTTCCTAAGGATACCGAAAGTTGAGATATTATTATTTATAGGTATATATCCAGATAATTAGGTACCTAGTTACTAGTTACATAGTTAAAGATTTATTATTTGACTAGCGACCTGACTACAGCTTCGCAGTTTTCGATTTTTTCGCGTATTATGTCAAGGACCTTAAATAATTGATCAGTGTAAGTAAACCTCCCAGTACTAGTTACCGCCTACTAATGCAAGATCAGCATATACTGGTTACTGTTAAACACTTGGTCGATAAAAGAAAGAGATTGATAATAGTAGCACTTCCCATTGCCACTGTTTCATTAATTATGCCGTCGCGTGTCGCATGTTTGTATATAGCAAAAAAGAAGGGAAACATAGAATAGTAAGTAGGTAAATTATCTGAGTTTCAAAGACGTTCACGTTGTTGTAATCCTATTTTTACTAGATGTTGCATAGTAGAGGAAAGGAAGGTAATTTGGAATACCATTTTATTTTAAGAGCTGTTTTATTTTATAGTGTTGATGGAAATAAAACGTTCATTAAATTGAAGGAAAATTCATAAACTATCAAGCAGAAGTGCAGAAGTGCGGTGGTCTTGTTCTTTAAGAAAGGTGACAACGCCCTCTTGAAGAACTACAGACTATCCCTTCTGAGCCGCGTCTACGTGCTGTTTTCGAGAGTCATTACGAATCGTCTCGCACGCAGACTCGACGACTTCCAGCATCCCGAACAAGCCGGTTTCCGAAAAGGCTTTAGTACCATAGACCACATACATACCCTTCGGCTAATTGTACAGAAGTCCTAAGAGTACAATCTGCCACTTTGCCTGGCGTATGTGGACTATGAGAAAGCCTTTGATTCCGTCGAAATTTGGGCGGTGCTACAGTCTCTTCAGCGATGCCAAGTTGACTGTCGGTATATCGAAGTGCTGAAGTGTTTGTACAGTAGAGCTACGATGGCTATCCGAGTACAGAACCAGAGTACGAAACCTATCCAGCTGCAGAGAGGTGTAAGACAGGGTGACGTTTTTTCCCCGAAACTCTTCACCGCTGCATTGGAAGACGTTTTCAAGCTACTGGACTGGAAAGGATACGGTATTAACATCAATGGCGAGTACATCACTCACCTTCGATTTGCCGACGATATAGTCCTTATAGCAGAATCGCTGAAAGACTTAAGCACTATGCTCAAAGACCTCAATAGTGCCTCCCAACAGATAGGTCTTAAAATGAACATGGACAAAACAAAGATCATGTTTAATGTCCATGTCACACCTATGCCGGTAGTTGTTGGGAACACTAAGCTCGAAGTTGTTGACGAGTACGTTTACCTGGGACAAATAGTCCGACTGGGTAAGTCCAACTTCGACCGAGAGGTCAATCGACGGATTCAACTCGGCTGGGCAGCCTTCGGGATATTACGACACATCTTCTTGTCAGCTATACCTCAAAACCCGAAAACTAAGTTGTACAACCAGTGAGTGTTGCCAGTGATGACATACGGAACCGAGACGTGGTCCTTCACTGCTGGCCGTATGAGGACGCTCAAAGTCGCTCAGCGAGCTCAAGAGAGGGCTATGCTCGGAGTTTCTCTGCGTGATACACTTAGAAATGAGGATATCCGCAGTAGAAGCAGAGTGACCGACATAGCCCAACGGATTAGTAAGCTGAAGTGGCAATGAGCCGGCCATATAGCTCGAAGAACCGACAACCGTTGAGGAAGAAGGGTTCTAGAGTGGCAGCCTCGTACCGGTAGGCGAAGTGTAGGGTGACCCCCACTAGATGGAGTGACGACCTGGTAAGACATGCAGGAAGTCGATGGATGCAGGTGGCTCAGGACCGTGCTTTGTGGCATACCTTGGGGGAGGCCTATGTTCAGCAGTGGACTTGTGAAGGGCTGTAATGATGAATGATGATGATGATCAATCCGCGAGCTATTTAAATCAACTAATCATCTCTACTAGGTAAAATTTTAGATTGAACGCAAAATGTCAGAATTCAGTATTCGACATGTGATGCAGGTATTTTGGAATAGGGTATTATTCAAAAAGCATTACTTAGTTATGTTGCATATTATTACGCCATGGTTTTAGAAGAAAATGTAAGACTTATAAATGCAAATGATATCAAAAAGAGCAACTCTTTAAAATCGGTCCGTAACTTGACTGGAAGTTTTTTGGAATACCATTTTGATATTCCAAATTACCATCACATCAGGTATTCCGAATTAGCAACAAGACGTGGTCGGATTCGGATATAATCTCGTGTCATTTATTTATAAATTTACAAACAAAAAATCTAAGTCAATGTAAATATATGGTCCATTTTATAGTATACATGAAGCTAAACCATCTAAACATAACAAATTATGGCGATGCAAATTGGTTAAATACGTACCTCAAAAATTTTCAAACACACTCCTTTATAATTTGGCATTTGATCGGCATCTTGGAAATTTGGCGGACTAACCGTGTAAACATATCGACAAATAGCGCCTATCTTTGATGTATAATGAAAAGAGATGGCACTACCAGTTCCTGTGAAATCCTCCTATTCCAAATTGCCAGCAGTATTCCAAATTACCTTCGTTTCCTCTAACTTTTCTCACATTGAAGACTAATGTTCTTATTATCAGCAAATTACCAGAAAATTGCATAACACCTCTGTGTATTCTACTACCAACTAATATCAAACGATTCAATTTGTTTTCTCACAACACATAAAACCTTAAGTAGGTGTGGCCTTAACAAAGGCGCGTAACGGGCTAAGTGATACAGACACTACGGCACGCGGACGTAAGGTCCATTTTGATTTAATACCCGCACAGCATTTTTTTTAAATCGGTAGGCTAATTTCACGAAAGTTGCTTCCAAGGCGTGCAAAGTATTATGAACATTAGTGACGTAATAACTAGGTTCAAACTCGCAAGTTTGCTATCAGAGAGCGATCCTTCTCTTCTTGAACTATTATTTATTCTGTGGTTTTATATAAAAAAATAAGTACAATGAATACCTCCCGAAAATATGAAGAAAAATATATTTGTAAATTTAAACATTTATTTACGTTAGTATCTTATACATAGGCCTACCAACATTGCATTCTAATTTAAAACTATTCCACAGACATGTGATAATTGTAAGATAAACTTAAGTTTTGTAAGATGGCATTAAGATACTATATCTTATAGAGGTGAAAGTTTATGTTATTGGAATCTATTTAATTGTGTGGAATGTCAGTTTTAAAATATATATCTGTTTAATGTAGAGTTATACTCTGTTACTTTATCTAAAGTTTAAATAAATGTTTGTTCAATAATTTAGTCCTTTATTTAAAAAACAAGAAAAATTATTCACAATAAAATATACAAAGTATATAGTCTCAAGTCTAAGGTGTATTAATTTACAACAGTTTTGGTTGCTGTTTTAAAGTTGTTATGTCCAAAAATCGTGGTATTTCAAACATAGGCTCTGGTTTCGATTTAGCGGTCAAACCTGGAAAATTAACAATTTGAATAAATTAAACTGAAATATCACGCAAACCTTAATTAAATGTACACAATAGTTGGACACTGCCTAGAGAGGATTTGTCTTTGCCAATTTCAATTTGACAGTTCCGTAGCGCAGTGACTTACAATGAGTTGCGAGGTTGAGGGCCGCAGGTTCGAATCTCGCAAGGAACAATTATTAAAATTTGTATGGCCTACTAATAATTCCTCCGTTTCTGGATATTTATCCTTGTGGAATTTATGTTAACTGCCTGCATGATACAGGAAACCTACCTAATTAGTGTGGGTATCACTTAAAAAAAAGGAAAAATAAAGAAAAATATACAGTAGGATAATATGCTGAACGTAAAAGTTAGGCAAAATGTTAAAACATTACAGATGCATGCCATGTGAAAATTTATATTGTTAAGAAAACGGACTGTTACAAAATGTTCCAGATTTGTTTATTTTTTTGTGGCCGTGGAAGGAAAAGGGGAGTTCTCCCGCCGGGCAAGGTGTTCTGCCTGGGGAGTGGCCAACACTCTATGTGATAATTTCGATATGTTCTATATGTACTGTTTATGATTCGGAATTTTGATAGCGTGATTTATGCTTCGGTGTGTTCGGCTTGCGGCGCGACAAAAGCGCCGCCACATCACTCCCCTGCTCAGACCGGAGGTTGATAGTGCAGCCTCGTTGCCGACGAATGTGCAATTGCCAGAAGATTGCCTTGTAGTCTGCGGTAAGTCGAGAAGAAGGCAAGTAATCTGCGAGAGTGCCGTGAAGCAGAGGCGGTCAGTAAGGCTCAGAGCCATGCCAAGCACTGTATAGCGCAGAGAGTAGCTTGAAGGAACAGGAAGCATTATTATTCCAGTGCTGCGATGAACCTTGTGAAGCTAGATGGCTTTGCAGGATATGAAGACTGCAGACGATATCTGCTCGGGACCGAAGTATTCTATGACGATGTTGAAGGTTGAAGTTTCCGAAGGTTGTTGGTTGCGTGTTCAGATCACGTCGGGTGGTCAGCACTGTGGCCGTGAAAGAAAAGGGGAGATCTCCCACCGGGCAAGGTGTTCTACCCGGGGAGTGGCCAACACTCCAAGTGATAGTTCGGAGATGTTCTATATATACTGTTTATAATTCGGAATTTCGATAGCGTGATTTAGGCTTCGGTGTGTTCCGCTTGCGGCGCGACGACAGCGCCGCCACAAATTAAAAATACTCCCTACTCTAAATGGTGTAATAAATGTACATAAATAACAACATAACATAATAATAAGTTCTATACCTTGTAACAATTGATGCTTCTCCATATAATTCCTTGTCGCAAACGACATGTCTACAGGAGCAGCAGTAGAAGTAGGTTTTGGTGAAGCTCGGTGAGCTGCAAGTGACCCGTTTTTTAAATATTTAGCTGCAAGCTGATTCATTTTTAAACTTGTGTCCGTTGAAGCAGCCATAATATGTTGTGGTGTTGTACCAATATGTTGATCGCCAAATTTTACCCTGAAAAAAAAATAAACAGATTTTTCAATGGTTCGGTAGTGATTAAACGTTTGGTTGCCGCACTGCGATCCGCAGGTCCCCAATTTCTGAGAGGGTTTTTGGGCAAGGAAGTGTCCGCCGCACAGCCCTAATACGTGTTAGCGAACTTCACATGTCTTCGAAATATATTTTCTTCTTATTTCTAAGACATGCAGGTTTCCTCAGGGTTGAGGTTGATTTCTGTTTTCTTTCACCGCCGAGCACGTGGTAAACTTTCTTTATTATTAGCACGTGGTTATTGTTTTACAACACTTAAATAATCAATTAAAAATTTCATTATTGCCAGCGGGGATCGAAATCTGTGTAGTACTGTGAAATTTATAACGAACACTAACCATCTGAGCTACCAGTGCTCATCATCTTCCTGATAACAGATGAAATAATAGAAAACTGCCAAACAGGTCAGTAAACATGGCAGCTATAGCTAATTCGAAATATAAGGCAATCTATGGCGAAGGCCTATGTTCAGCAGCGGACTTATGATAGGCTGTCAGATCATCATCATATTTTGTTAGTTTTTAATAATTTAAAAAACGTTTAAAGACTAGTATTTTTCCAGTATCGTGAAGACAGTTTACAAACATAAATTGCACAAGGACAAACATCCAGACCAAGAAAAATTATTTATTACTATACAAATACTTGTTCAGTGCGGAATTCGAACCCGCGGCCCTGACGCCACACCTACACGTCAGTGCCATTGCATCTCACAGCCATCAAAATTCCACTGTATGTTTTTTGTGTGTAAATTATGCAATATCTTAGTCAATTGTGAACCAATTTTAATTATTCCTTGTTTTATTAATAGGTTTTAGTTCAGGTTCAGGGGTTGTATATAATTTGGAGAATTTATATGGAAATAATTTCACTATGTAATGCAAATAAATCATGTCCAGCATTTTAGAAAATACATACATAAAGGTACATTCAACATCGTTATGACGCTGCATCGTAAGCTCTTTTACACTATTAAGAGATCAACGTAATCTTCTTCTTCATCATACTATAAAAGTACAACAAAATTTAACTATCATAATATATTCTGCATTACATACAATATGGTATAACTTTCACTATTATAATAAATAAATAATTTGAATGACGTATTAAGCAACTGTAACTCACCTCTTGATTACACTAACATTAGTTTTGTCAATTTTCATTTGCATACACTTCTGCCGAGTGTTCCTATACAGAGCACTCGCTGAAGAAGGCATATCTGAATCATGCAGCATGCCATTTACGTGGGTCTGAAAATTATTAATAATCATTACATTTTTTAACACCCAATTAGTAATTTAGTCTAGAATTAATATATTATATTTATAAGAAATACTGGCATACAATATTAGGATAACTGCAGTTTCTCTCTTTTTTTTGTTTAAGCCCATAGCCCACAAGCATAGCCCATAGCACACTTAAACTCACATTGAAATTACTAATTGTTTAGGTACTCGTATTTAGTATAGACACAGACAATAATACAAACCATTATTTGTTTCATTCAAGTAAACATGACTTTAATTTTTTTTTTATTTCATTCACAAATTCTGGAGCTCTTAAATAGATAAGTTATTAAACATATTGAAACAGACTAATAATAGATTTATTTTACATATTATGTTGTAGATATTAAGAAACACACATTATTGTCAACTATATTTCTTGGCTAAATTTCACAGCCAACATCATATTTGAATAATAATAATAATAATATAGATGGTCTGAAGCAGAGAATCGCTGCTTGGGGAAAGCGGATTCGGCATTATACCCAGTGCCGTCTTTAGGATCAACGAGGCTATGGGCCAAGGTACTGGCTGGGGCCTAAGTAAGGGATGGAAAATCCTTAAATTTTATATCTAATTTTGCTGCGAAGAAATCGAGAAAAAAAGTTTTTTAAGCTGTATATAATTACTGTTATTTTAGTGCAAAAATAAATTTTTAAACAAATTTTCTAAATCTTGTTTCTATTTTACCAAGTGTGTGATTTGATATTTTTCTTATTATGTTATAAAATTTGTTGTTGTATATCGAAAATTTTCAGAATTGTGGGGCCCCTGCCTACCTCGGGGCCTCGGGCCCGGGCCCTGCGGGCCCTGCCTTAAAGACGGCACTGATTATACCGAGAGGTCGACACGGTTCAACCAGAATCGTCTCTTCCAGAGTGATCAGAAGAGGCTCTATGAATCATTGGAGCGACCAATGGTAAGTGGAATGGGCCCAGCACCGAATCAGGCCGACACTGTAGCATTCTGGCGCGGCCTGTGGTCAGAGCCCGTAAACCACAGCGAGGGCCCTTGGACGGAAGTTGTGGCGAGTCAGTGTGCGGGTATTACGCCCATGGACCCCGTCATCATAACGCCGGATGACGTAGCTGAGGCGGTCCGTAGGGCCCCGAACTGGAAAAGTTGGAGAAAACCGGGACTCGACAGACTGCATCACTACTGGCTGAAGGGGTTCATGGTGTGTCACTCTGTGCTCGCCCGACAGTTTCAAGAGGCTCTCAACCAGAAGTCGCTCCCAAGCCTCTTCACTACTGGGATCACTCATTTGGTTCCTAAAGACCAGGGTACCACAGACCCGAGCAAATACCGCCCCATCACGTGTCTACCGACCATATACAAGACACTAACATCCATTTTGAGCGCGAGAATCACTCGTCACCTGGACTCAAATCAGATGATGTCGCGCGCTCAAAATGGTTGTCGGGGCGGTGGTCGTGGAACCAAGGAACCACTCCTCATTGACGCGGTCATTGGCAAAGTGGTGAAACGCAACCGTTGGAAATTCTCCGCCGCCTGAATAGACTACAGAAAGGCATTCGACTCGGTGCCCCATACATGGCTAAAGAGAGTCCTCGAGCTGTACAAGATAGACTGTACAGTTAGACTTCCTCGAGCAGTGTATGGGGCAGTGGAGTACGATCCTTTGTCATCTGGGCGAGCGGATGATGGCTGCGGAGAACCGCATAAGGATAAGAAGGGGTATCTTCCAGGGCGATTGTCTGAGTCCAATCTGGCTGAACCCTTTCAGTACCTTACTGGAGGGCTCCGGGAGGGGATTTCAGCCACGGAAAGGAGGGACAAAAGTGACCCACCTTTTCTATATGGATGACCTCAAGTTATTCGCCTCCAGTCGCTCCCATCTTATGGAATTGCTAAATATCACTTGTGAATTTAGAAATTCCATTGGAATGGAGCTGGAGACGGATAAGTGTGCGGTCCTCCATGTTGAAGGGGGAAGGGTTGCTAACTCTGAGGGCATAGACTTATCTATCCCCGTCAACTTAAGAACCCTTTCCGAGGCTGAAACATACCGAGACCTGGGTATGTCACAAAACATCGGTATCGATGAGACTGGTATGAAACAGTCAGTTTGCGACGTGTTTTATGCACGCTTGACCAAAGTGCTTAACAGCCTTTTGTCCGGTGTGAACAAGGCACACGCATATAACGGCGGGGTCGTGCCTGTCCTCATGTATACCTTTGGTATACTCAGGTGGACTCAGACTGAACTTAACGCCCTGGATAGAATAGTCCGCACTACCATGACGTCCCATAGGATACATCATCCGAGATCGTCGGTAATGAGGCTGTACTTGTTGCGAAAGCATGGTGGTCGTGGCTCCTTAAGCGCGCTCACCATGCATAATCGCGAAGTGTGCAGCCTCCGTGATTACTTCCTGGCGAGATCGGATGATCCATTCTATAAGGACATCATTTCTTGTGATAAAGGACTTACCCCTCTATCCTTAGCCAACGAGCAATGGCAAGACCTGGCAGTACAGAGCATTTCCGACCGGGAGACCGTATGGAATGAGAAGGAGCTCCACGGGAGGTTCTACAAGGCTCTACATGAGCCTTTCGTAGACACAATAGCCTCCCTCCACTGGCTACGCTTTGGTGATCTCTTCGGGGAAACCGAGTTTTGTCTGCGCAATACAGGATCAGGTTATTAAGACCAACAACTATCGGAGATACATCCTAAAGGATGGCACCGTCGACATCTGTCGAGCCTGTCGCCATCCCGGTGAGTCACTTAGGCATGTCATCTCCGGTTGTTCGGCGCTTTCTAACTCGGAGTAACTTGCACAGGCACAACCTAGTAGCCGGAATTCTTCACCAGGAGCTTGCTCTGAAATACGGTCTCGTGTCTCGGAAATTGCCGTATTACAAGTACTTGCCGGAAACCGTGCTCGAAAATGATCGCGCCAGGCTCTATTGGGACCGCGCCATCATCACAGACAGGACTATTCTTGCGAATAAGCCTGATATTGTGCTGATGGACCGGGCACAGTCAAGGATATTTTTGGTCGACATTACCAATCCGTATGACGAGAACCTCGTGAAAGCCGAAACAGACAAGCAAACAAAATATCTGGACGTGGCTCACGAGGTGACCGACATGTGGGGTGGTCTGCCGACCGAAATTATTCCTGTAGTCGTCTCTGCGAACGGGCTAATCCCACTCAGCCTCTCGGGTCATCTGAGGCGGCTGGGACTACGTGGCGGACTGCTCCAGGCTCAATTGCAGAAGGCGGTGCTCCTCGATAACGCCCGCATCGTCCGCCGGTTTCTTTCCCTTTCCCCCTAACCCTCGGCCGTTTGGTCTCCCCTGCCGAGGGCCTCCATCTGGTTGGGCTTTTTATTTATGTATTTTTATATTTATTTTATGTTATTGATATTTATGTATATTTATCTTTTCATCTTCATTTATAATTATGTATTTATAGAACCCAACCAGATGAGAAAACTATATTGATACCCCACAATAGTTGTGATAAAAGAAAGTTTGAATCTTGTAATAATATTTCATTAATTACCTACCAACATAAAATATGTACACTCTAAACTCAATACTTACAATTTTAATACAATAACTAGGTGCTAAGTACGCACCTAGTTATTGTATTATATACTTACCATAACTTTATTGTAGTAAGTCCATCCAACATTGGACTGGTCTTCATACTCAGAATCTGAGCTGTAAAATGAATATAGTTTTATGTATAAAAATCAATACATCAAATTCCAAATCCATGAAATTTATTTGTGGTGGAGCAGTGCTGCAGTTATATAGTAGTAATAGTTAGTAGCACAAATGGGTTGTCTCGACCGGGGAAGGACCACACTCTCACAGAATACCAGTGTAAAAAAAGCAGCTTAATGCTGCTGTGTTCCATATGGTGAGTGTAGAGAACTGGAGACCCTTTTTCTGGAAACGAGGCATTGCATCTTAGTCCTCACGAGTGACAATGTATTTGTATTTTGATTCATAATCAAGGATAGAAGTAGATGTCTATGGGCCACAGCAACCACTTACCATCAGGTAGACTGTGTGCTCGTTTGTCACTCTATCCTATAAAAAAATTAATATCAATCAAAAATCAATTCAAAAAGATCAGCTATGCATGTTTACAACAAACGATATATAGTCGATCAATCTGACTGAAATTGAAAGATATTCATGTTGACAATGAGAAATCATCATAAAATTATGCTAGACATATTCTATAGACTGGGAATAAGGAACAATGTACAAGTTACAAAATTATAGTACACCAGTGTGTGCAAGGACAGGTTTGTCCTCTACCCATTCCTTTGTTCTCATAGTCCCTATGGTGAGATACGACGCGAATATACAGAAATCAAGCACTGTACTAACATGCTAGAATACATATAAAAATGTATGGGAATAATCCAGGCGGTATCAGCATTTGCAGCTAGGAGTATAAGAAATAATTCAATCCGCATATTATCCCATAGCTTTATTTGGTACTACAGTCCCTAAACAGGCAGATCTAGGAGCAATGATACGACTGATGAGCCTAAACTCATAGTTGGACACCCCTTCAGATACATAAGGACAGCAGTACTAAAACATACACAGTTCTGAATTTACCACCAAGCTATGCATACAATTAAACTAAATTTCCCAAAAAGTTAACCAGTCTGAACAATTACCAAACTAGACTGGCCACTAGTGCCATAAAAGGATGTGGCTTTTCTATACAAGCAACTCTTTACTTTAAGTGTTATGGTTAGAGCTTTTGTGCAAAGTCTGCATGGGACAAGAGGAGATGGCAGGCATATTCCACTTGATTGTCCAGAGGTTATCACCTACAGAGCTAAGTACCACTAAATGGCAAGGTTCCTCCTTGAGTAGTTCAGGTGGCTCGTATAACATTATTTTCTTGTTCCTGAGGTTTCCCACCTCCCCATCTAAATGTGTTTTTTTTTTATAGGATAGGGTGACAAACGAGCACACAGTCCACCTGATTGTAAGTGGTTGCTGTGGCCCATAGACATCTACATCTATCCTCAATTACGAATTAAAATGCAGATGCGTTGTCACCCGTGAGGACTAAGATGGAATGCCTCGTTTCCAGTAAAAAGGGTCTCCGTTTCTCTACACTCACCATACGAAATACAGCAGCATAAGCTACTATTTCACGCTGGTATTCTGTGAGAGCGTGGTCCTCCCCCGGTCGAGCCAACCCATTCGTGCTACAACTATACTATTAATATAACTGCAGCATGGCTCTACCACGTATAAAATCCTCACATGTAATTTGTGTAAAGATCAGTTAGTATTAGTTCTAGTAGCAATGGAACAAAATCGCTACCACGGGTGAATACGGATATCATAATACTTTATTGAAATCCTAATTAATTCATTATATTATAACACCCATACAACTGTAAAGCAAAATCCACAATGAAAACCTGTAAACATTTAAATTATAAGAGTAATTCATCATCATACATTTAATTGCAAAGAATTCGTGGCAGGTTGCAATATAATTACAAACCATCCTGAATCTTCTGCAAAGTACATATCTCTTCCAAGTGAAGTATTTACTGCAATTGCGACACTTAGCAGGTGATGAAACCACAGTATCAAACCTTGTTTCTCAACAGTTATCTATGTAAGGCCTCACTTGAATGATACACTTTTTTCTCGTACAGTCGACTATCGTTAATTCCAACCTGTGATAATTCGAACCTCTCTATAATTCAAAGTTATCACAAGTTCCCTACAAAATCTCTTTATATTACTTTTTTTTTATATTATTTTTTTGCACTTGGTAATTCATACGAAAAAATAATTGCTACGTAGCAAATCGAAGCGTTAATTCGAACTCATAGGCGTCAAACACTCGATTATTCAAAGTTGCAGAGAGAAAGGATAGAGAAATATTGTAAGTACATTTTTAGACAAATTCAAACTTTTTTTTGCTATGTAAGCCTTTGTTTTTGTTACGATTAGTTTGACACACACTTCCTTAGGAATTGGTTTGTTTAGTTAATTATGTTTCAGCTACTGTTACTCTTTCGTTGGTTTGGTTGTATACAGATTAAAACTTTGCATTAGTTATGAGGAGGTAAAAAGTATAAATGCTTGAGGATTGCTGAAAAGAAGAAGTAAATCGAAAAAGTAGAGGGAGGTGAGAAGAAAATTGATGTAATTTTTATATATCAACGTGTTGTAAAATATATTTTTTTTATAGAAGAGGGGCAAACGAGCATGCGGCTCACCTGACGTTAAGTGACTACCGCCGCCCATGATCAACCGGAACACCAGGGGAATTGCAGGTGCGTTGCCGGCCCTTTAGAAAGGAGTAAGCTCTTTTCTTGAAGGTCGCCAGGTCGTATCGGTCCGGAAAAATCGCAGGTGGTAAATTATTCCACAGAGAGGTTGTACGCGGAAGAAAACTCCTTTTGAAACGTACAATGGTGGACCGCCAAGCATCCAGATGGTGTGGATGGTATCGGGACATTTGCCGCGTAGTGCGTTCACGAAATTTGGCGGCTGGGATTAATCCGAACAATTCCTCAGAGCACTCTCCATGGTATATGCGAAAGAAAATGCAAAGAGAAGCTACATCTCTTTGCAGTGCCAGTGAATCGAGCCGATCGGAAAGCACTCGGTCGTCGACGATTCGAGCCGCTCTGCGCTGGATGCATTCAAGTGGAAGGAGCTGGTACTGGGGAGCCCCAGCCCAGAGATGGAAACAGTATTCCATGCGCGGCCGAACCTGCGCATTGTAAAGTTGCAGGCGGTGTACCGGCATGAAATACTGTCCCGCTCTGCTGAGCACGCCAAGCTTTTTAGAGGGCAATTTGGCCTTCTCTTCCAAGTGACCACGAAACTGCACGTCACTCGACATGTCGACGCCGAGGATTCCGATGGCTGAGGCAACAAGGGTAGTGCCTTGAAAATGAGGAGATACGACAAAGGGGTTCTTTTTAGCAGTTAACGCGCAAACTTGTGTCTTCTGGGGTAACCCCCAGAAGACACAAGTTTGCGCGTTAACCGCTGGACTAGATTTAGTCGCCCCCAATCCGAGACTCTGTTCAGCAAAGACTCGACTTCAGACACAAGTTTGTCCCAGCACTCGGAGACGTTTTCCTGTGAAATATTGGCTCGGCCGGTGTAAAGAGCATCACCAGTGCTGATGGGGGAGGCCCCCCTGGACTCTACTGCCTGAGCCCATCTGTGAGTTAGGTAGACCAGAAGATCACGTGCTGACCGACCGTATTGGCAATCACTAATCAGCTGGTGATCCTCAAAGTACCTCATGAGCTGGCAGTTAACAATAGACTCCATTGCTTTGGAGAACAAGGAGGTGATGGCGATAGGCTGGTAGTTGGACGGGTCTGAGCGGTCGCCTTTTTAGGGATCGGGTGTACGAAAGCCGTCTTCCGTGATTTTGGGACTACGCCTAGGGAGTAGGAGTAGCGGAAAAGACGCGTTAAAATCGGTGCCAACTCTGGAGCACACATCCTTAGCACAATTGGAGGGATTTCGTCAGGCCCACTCGACTTGTGGATGTCCAGGGAGAGGAGTGCTTGGCGAACCGAGCGCTGTGTGAACTGCACTTCCGGCATGAGGCACTCACACCGCGGGATGGACTCCCTCCCGTCATCGAGTCGAGTTGGACGCAAATAAAGAGCTTATCAGTTCGGCTTTCTCCTTTGCGGTATGGGCCAGTGAGTCGTCCTCCCTGTGCAGAGATTGAAGATATGGCTGACAGAAATTCCCCTGGACAGCCTTGGCGAGAGACCAGAATGCACGGGTTCCAGAAGGAAGGCGAACTAGTTTCTCGCCAATTCTGCCTATGTGCTCTGACTTTGCCTTGGCAATGACTCTTTTGAAGGACCTAGAGGCGGAATTATACTTCTTTTTTAGAGTGTTGGTGTTTACATCCCGGGACGTTGATGCGTCAACCCAGGCTTGGTAGCACTCTTGCTTATAGCATGATGCTATTTTACAGGAGCGACCAAACCATGGTCGAGATTTGCACAGAGGAAGGAATAAAAAGTTCCATACCCTGAAGTACCGTATTCGTTATTTGCAACAATGTTGGGATCGTCCGGAGAGAAGCAAAAACAGCAAGCCCCCAAGGGTAGGATGCAAAAAAAGACCGCATCCCATCCCAATCGGCTGACCTATTGTGCCAAACACGGTGGCAGCCTGCAGAATGCAACTGAGAGTGAGAGTGTGGTGAGTGGCACCACACTCCAGACAAGACAATGGTCCGAGGAGCCTAAAGGGGCATTGACGGAAATCTGATATCCATCCAGGTGAGAGGTCAGTAGAAGGTCCAACAGGGAAGGTGCATGATCCTCCACATCTAGAATCCATGTAGGCCAAGTAACCAGTTGTGTCAGACCATATGCCAAGGCAAGTCATGAACAGATCTCCCCGCATGAACGGTTAAATGTGAACCAAGCCATTCGGCATGATGGGCGTGAAAGTCGCCGAGGATCACGATCTCTGCGGAGGGGATATGCTGCTGTTTTCCGCGAGCAGTTGTAGTCTTAGTGAAATTTGCCCCCCCCCCCCCCAGAATATGCATGGCAGCCTGAGAACCCACGCTTAGGAGTGGAGAAACATGGTTGTGGATGCTCAGTGAGTGATTCTCCAGGGGTGCTGGTACCCTCCTGGGGTAGTCTATCATCATATAATTCCGCTACCATGTTGATGGGGGGGATTTGGGCCTCCGGTCACCTGCACTCACCAGACAAAACGCGGAAGCAGAGCTTCCACTTCAGGCCGGTATTCTGTGAGGTTGTGGTACCACCCCGGTTTGAGCTGGCCCGTATGTGCAACAGCAAAGCTGCCGCGTGGCTCTACCACTGTTAAAAAATAATTTAAGATTCCTCTGAGTACTCTCTCAACCATAATAAAGCACAAGGAGAAAATTTATGCTGCTCAAACTGCTGGAGTATGGAAAAGAACTATTAAAGGTTAATTTCCCCATCTGGAAGAAATCCTGGTCATTTGGCTAAGACAGTATAGAGGACAAAAAGTATCTGGAAACTTGTTAAAGGAAAAAGCAAGAGTTCAACCTAAGCATTAAAAACTTTGCCCAAACTTTGACAGTGTGTGTCTTCCATAAGAGTAAGAGTGCAGTAATTACCTAGACAGATTCCTAAGCAAGAAATGATGCAAATGTTACTTTTGTATTTCTCAATAAAAAAAAATAAACAACTGAGTTACCTACTCGCTATAATCTCTTACATCTAAATACATGCTCTGCTCTGGTGACATGAGAGGAGTTGTTGCATTGTCAACTTGTACATTGTATAAGCTCTGTTCATTGAATGTTTTATCTTCATATGCATTTTCCTTCTGCCAATTCTCAGTGACTTGTTGTGGTAAAATATTATTTTCATTAACAGAGCTGTTTCTATTTACTTCAATACTATTATTCTTTGCAGGTGTAATACCATCCAAGAAATTTGAATTTACAGGCTGCAAAACTTCCCTTATGCTTATTTGTGACCTATTACATTGTATTTGGGCTTCATTACATTGCTTCATAATTTCTTTATTGATTATGGTAGAAGTGCGGACCATTTCGAAACTTGTCATGACTCCAATTGATATTTTATGATCCTCCTTATCTACAGTATCCACAGCCACATGTTGTGTTAATGAATGTTTCTGCATTTCTAATTTACCACCTGAAATAAACTTATCAACTTTTTCCTGCAATAGCTGTAACTGTTCATTTTGCAGTTTAATTATTTTAAATAGATCAGATACTGTAGGTTCTCTCTTTTCTTTTGTATTTCCTTGCTTTTCAATATCCAAGGTATCTGAACCTTTTAATTGTTCATATTTTTCTAATGCCCAATTCTTTTTATCCACTGTGTTTTTGTAATTGACCAACATATGATCTGCGTTACATAAGCATTTGTTGTAAATACTTTTACAAACGGGAACATAACACTCACAATGATTACATTTATTAGATAAATGTTGGGATAAGCAAGTATGATTACGGTATACTGGCATAACATTAGGTTTAGAAGAGATTTTTTCTGTATCAGCACTTTTCACATTACAAGACATACTATTTACTGTACCCCTGACACAGTGATGGCACATACAATAATTACTTACGGTAGAATCTAAGCATTTTCCAACATTTACATTGTCTGATAATGTTAGTAAAGGTTTAGGGATACCCAATTTCATTAACTCTGTTTTGGCAACTAATGGGTTGTTTTCCTTATCTAGAGACATATCTTTAAATTGATTACTCAAAGATGGAACTGACTGCTCAGATATTTTATGTATATTCTGACGTTGTAAAAAGAAATCATGTTTACTTAAAACATTTGGAGGATTTGGACTTATATTTTCTAATGACGACAGCACTCGTGAATTTGTCTTTGCATCATAACAATTAATGCGGCTTTCTTCTTTAGTAGTTTTCAATCCTTTAGGTTGATCTGATTCGGAGTAGCCAATATTTTTAGACATTTGCTTACATGAATCCAAAAGACTTATCTCTAGTTCATTAGAAGGTAACCACTTTGATTCCTCAAGTTCTAAACATGTCTTGTTTATAATGGGATAAGGTGAACCATTCGCACATTCATATTTTTGCAAAGGATCATTGCTAAATTGTAATACCTTAGTATTATCACATTTAATGACCGGTGGAGTAGTTATCAGCTTTTTATCGATGAAAGGTCTTGGAGATTGACAATCGAAATCATTCATCGTCACTTGCTGTAGAGATCTTGTTGGAGTTTCAAAGCGTACTCTCTTCATTGAGCAGTTATTTCAAAATTTTACTTAGAAAAACAAAATTACATTTACATATTATTTCTGGACCTTTTTCAAACATAAAATAATTCTCTCTATTCCCTGATTAACTTATAATCACAATTAAATCTTGTATCAAAAGCTTGTACTTGTTAATTGTTAACTTGTATTTATATAATGGGGCTGTAATGATGATAATATATTTATATAAAATCAAATTATCAAATCAAATCGAATCACATACCCGTACTAATTTTTTATTAACTGGCTTTACGGCTCTGGCTTCTAGCCCTTCTGAGCCTATCATTTCTTTCGGAGTCTTCATGTTATATCATTTTTCTTTACAAAATGCCGATGCGTCACATTGCGAAGCCCTTGAGAGATTTTGACGACAGCTCAACCTAGCAGACAGTTAATGACGACAGCCATTCAAGTTCATAAGACGCCCAAGCGATCAAAATAATTTGAGGTTTATATCGACATCAAAGCACTTGTTTCGTCGTTTTCTCTATAGTTCGCAGACTAATAATAACGCGCGGACACTTTATTCACAAAATCGCATAACTTTTACGAATCAAAATCCACTTCAAACCATTATTCAAGCGACAAAAAAGGAGCGACACTCCGTCTACGGCCAAGTTCCCGCCAAAACTCCACATACTAATGCCCACAGATTACCTCCTAATAGATTCCGCATACAGGGCCACAAACGCGCGCAACACATACTTGCTGTAGCTAGCATACGAAGTAACGCTAAGAATTACGATATCATTATCGACCAAGATTGTGACCCGTAGGCACGTCTAAGTTTTGGAAAATTTAAAAATAATTTTGTATCCAAAATACATTACAAATAGTTTCCTATGCTGTGAAATGGTGTGGCAAGCCAGCTGAGACATCCAGTTATCATAAAGACGGCATAATATTTCATCGGAAAGTAAATTTTATTCTTATCACGTTAACCTATTTCAAATGCACCGGAGTTCAACCTACACTGGATATATAATGTTGCAAAGTGATATAATTTGAGCACCCGTTGATGTCTTTTTGAAATGTCCTTTTCACTCATTACGTAAATTAAAATAGTTGGCTTTGTCTAACGACAGCACGTGTATCGATAGTGTTGTGATTTATAAGTCGATATTTGTTTGGTCATCGTTTATTTTTTTTTTTTGGAGTCATTATTTTATACAAATAGTGGCGTATATTTGTGGTGCCTATATGTTATAGGTATGAATGCCCCGGAAGTAAAAATGTGGATCGACGCTACATGTCGAGGGGACCAATGGTTTCCCCACCAGAAATAGTGTGCTATGCTCAAGACACTTCACAGAAGACAATCTTCATATTATGAAAACCGTAGAAGGCTCTTGGATTCCGCTATACCATCTCTATACTTGCCAGTTTTGATACGGACTTTTACATTTTTTAAAAAGTATAATACTGTTGTGTGAATAAGTCAACTAGCGCCATCTAGTGTCAGGAACGAGAGCGAGGGGAGCTTTGCAGAGAATGACATCACAGATCTCTCAACCGACAGTGCCACCCGAAGGACTAAGTTTCTAGAAAATCTATGCTCGAACTCTCGGTACCTTGCGCGTGTTTACTTGAACATTCCGGATATTTTGCTAATTTAAATAAATAGGTGGCGCAAGATGCAATCAGACAGAGTTGAACTCAGCGACACAAGCGAAGCTTCGGAGCGGAATTAAGTGAATTAGTGTGTTTAATTATTAGTGTTTTAATCTTAATTTGTGTAAAGTAAATTAAAGTGTTAATTTAGGTAATTTTATCGGCAATTTTTATTGTCACGAACCTCAAGCTCGTAACAATACCAATGGTAATTACACAATAAGTAATAACATTAAGTGGTTGATTGAAACGTGATATTCTAATTTTTAGGCGAATGTTACAAGTCGAAATTAAACTATTTTTAACGGATTTATAAACCATAAAACAAGTGAAAGTTATAATGTGATTAATATTATTCTAGTGTTACATGAGCTTTAGTAATATCCTATTACTATTATTATTAATTATATCTAAATTTGAAACAGGTACCGTATGGCACACGCACCATTTTGTTAGTTAGATAAAAGACCTACATATCGCTGACAACGAAACTATGGTCAGTTTTGGTGTTCAGTCACTATTCACATGCCTAACTATCGAAGACTGCCTCTCAATTGTAACTAGGAAGCTACAAGATAACAACATGCCTGCAGAATATGCAGTAACACTGCTTCACATCTGGCTATCTATTGTAGAAGGAAGAGTTCCAAAAGCAAGTTGATGGTGTGGCGATGGGCTCACCTGTATTTCCTATAGTCGCCGCCATATATCATGGAGGACTTTGAGGAGAACTCTTCTTACTGCTCCTATAAATCCAAGATTCTACAAGCGGTACGTAGACGACACTTTCAAAATTTTACCGTCTGACAAAGCAACTGCATTTTTAGACCACATTAACTCTGTAAGCTTAAAATACAAATCACGATGGAATTTGGAGCAAATAATACTTTAGCTTTCCTAGATGTTTTAGTCACATATACATATACCAACCGATATTCAAATGGTGAATCTCACCATCATTCTTCATAGTTTGCTACTGTGGGTAAATATTTGTTTCAGAGAGCACAAGGGATCTGTGACAGAATACATCTGGCCGCCGAGCTTCAGCATGTCAAGCAAGTATTACAAGACAACAAGCTTTGGGTCCCAAGCCTCACAGCGACGTCACAGCGAACAAGTGAGCCGGCTACAGTCGTTGGATGGGTGCTGCCATCTGCTTGGGAACTTATAATTAAAAAAATCTATCCAAAACCAAGCATACCACTGCAAAATTTCAAATTTGTCGATCATCGTCCCAACCCTGTCCCATCACTATGGTTCAGAGCATTCTAAGTCCAACCTTGAATTATCCAATCACAGCGCATTTGACACCTCCCCCGCAACTCGCAATTTGGTGAACTCGAAACAGAACAAATATTCCATGATGCGGTATCTATTAGGAGGTAATCTGTGCTAATGCCCCTATTACACCACCCTGAATCAGGGCCCTGAATGAAGGGTGGTCCCTAGTTCCCTAGTTATTACACTACCCTGATCATGAAGGTTAGAGAACAGGAGAACGATCACTACGTACTAAAGCATAGCTCGCCTGACCTTGAAAATTGTAGAATACATAACGGCGCATTTTTGACAAAAAGAAACATTAAAAAATGGAGAAATATTTTATTGTGCGTGGACGTGCAAGTTGTTTAGTGTCTGATCGGAAAAATAGACTGAAAATGACTTTTATTGACCGAATTTAGTGATCGCTGCGCCTCACTGACGGTGTCCATATTTCTGGGACACTATTTTCTACGGCGATCGTACTCCTGTTCTCTAGCCTTTATGACCCTGATTTTACACCCTTACTCAGTCATAGGGTACAAGTAGGGTACACAAGTAAAAAAAAGTATATATTATATTTATTGAATCGATATATTTAAAGTAATTGTAACAAATAATTTACTGTGTTTCGTCCTGCTAACTCTAGTTACGTAACTCGAGTTTAGTTCGAGTTGTGTAAATTTGAATTTGATAACTCGAGTCATAATTTTTCCAAGTAAGTAAATCTATAGGATGTAACATTGCTCATTAAAAACATCGAAGCTTATGTACGATATATCGATATTTTATGTAATAGATGAATATTTATATTGAATTTTTTTATAAAACATACATATGGACTAAATGATCATTTTGAACAGAAATGAAAGAAAGAAGTATTATAATCAAACAGCATATTTATGTTATTTTAGGAATTTCTACACTATTTATTTTTACACGTGTAGACCCTTTTTACTGGAAACGAGGCATTCCATCTTAGTCCTCACGGGTGACAACGCATCTGCATTTTGATTCGTAATCGAGGATAGATGTAGATGCCTGTGGGCCACAGCAACCACTTACCATCAGGTGGACTGTGTGCTCGTTTGTCACCCTATCCTATAAAAAAAACACGTTTAATTTAATCGAATAATTATCAGAAAACAGGAAATAATTAAATATTTTGTTTTACTTTTACGTTTATTTGTTTGGAATTGAATTTTAAAATAACAATTTTGACAACCTGGTGCCTAATAAATGGTTACTCTCCTGAGTAATTGTAGATCTAGCCTCTGAAAATAACCGCTCACTGGATACCGAAGTTAACACGATAGGCAGATAGATCTTATCGAGGTTATGAAGCCCGGAAAATAACCCTTTTATGATATGCCACATGTAATATACGAAACTGTCTTCTGCATTAGTTTTATTTCTTATGATGTGGTGCGTTAATTTTTTATGTTAGTTCCGTATGTTGACCTTCAGTAGTATCGCATTTTCTGAATAACTACGAAACTATACCAAAATACAAAAAGGTGAATAACCATTCATCCATAAAAATCAATATTTCAGAAAAATGATTGTAACGAAATACGAAGTACGAACTTTTTAAAAAAAAAATACGAAGTACCGTAAGCCGATAAAATAATTTCCATTACAAAATTACTATTATCTTACCAGAGTGTACTTAAGCTAATCATTAAATTAAAGCTTAAACAATATAATTATTAATAAAAAATTAATAAAACAATTTCAACCCATTTTAAATATTGGTCGTTTTTAACAGTGGTAGAGCCACGCGACAGCTTTGCTGTTGCACGTATGGGCCGGCTCAAACCGGGGTGGTACCACGACCTCACAGAATACCGGCGTGAAGTGGAAGCTCTGCTTCCGCGTTTCGTCTGGTGAGTGCAGGTGGCCGGAGGCCCAAATCCCCCCCCCCCCATCAACATGGTAGCGGAATTAAATAATGATAGACTACCCCAGGAGGGTACCAGCACCCCTGGAGAATCCCTCGCTGAGCATCCACGACCATGTTTCTCCACTTCTGAGCGTGGGTGCTCAGGCTGCCCCGCGTATTCTGGGGGGGGGGGGGCAAAATTCCGCTCCAGACTACAACTGCTCGGGGCAAACGGAGCAACAAAACCAAGGCGACCCCTGCCACGCTGTCCGTGAATTTCTGCAATATCAGGGGACTTCACTCTAACCTAAACGCCGTCCACTACCATCTCGAGACGGCGAGGCCGGCTCTGCTCTTTCTGACCGAGACGCAGGTGTCCTCTCCGGCTGATGTCTCGTATCTCTCCTACCCGGGGTACAAACTGGAACACTCCTTTGTGCATCGGGCTGGAGTTTGCGTTTACGTCAGAGAGGACATCTGTTCTCGACGCCTCGGCAGACTTGAAGGTTCGGACCTGTCCATCCTTTGGCTACGCGTAGACAGCGACGACAATCCGCGAGTCTACGGGTGCCTCTATAGGTCCCATAGCGGTAATGCCGAAACAGACCGACTCTTCGACCACGTCCAAATGGCTGCAGATTCGTTGCTACAGCAGATCCCCTCCGCAGAGATCGTGATCCTCGGCGACTTTAACGCCCATCACCCCGAATGGCTTGGTTCACGTTTAACCGATCATGCGGGGAGATCTGTTCATGATTTTGCCTTGGCATATGGTCTGACACAACTGGTTACTTCGCCTACGCGGATTCCAGATGTGGAGGATCATGCACCTTCCCTGTTGGACCTTCTGCTGACCTCTCACCCGGACGGATATCAGATTTCCGTCGACGCCCCTTTAGGCTCCTCGGACCATTGTCTGGTCCGGAGTGTTGTGCCACTCACGCTGAAATCGCGGTTGCACTCTGCAGGCTGCCGCCGTGTTTGGCACTATAGGTCAGCCGATTGGGATGGGATGCGGTCTTTCTTTGCATCCTACCCTTGGGGGCGGGTTTGCTTCTCGCCGGATGATCCCAACGTTGTTGCGGATTCTGTTACTGATGTGGTACTTCAGGGTATGGAACTTTTTATTCCTTCCTCTGTGGTGCCCATTGGAGGCAAATCTCAGCCATGGTTTGGTCGCTCCTGTAAAATAGTATCATGCTATAAGCAGGAGTGCTACCAAGCCTGGGTTGATGCATCAGCTTCCCGGGATGTAAACACCAGCGCTCTTAAAAAGAAGTATAATTCCGCCTCTAGGTCCTTCAAAAGAGTCATTGCCAAGGCAAAGTCAGAGCACATAGGCAGAATTGGCGAGAAACTAGTTCGCCTTCCTTCTGGAACCCGTGCATTCTGGTCTCTCGCCAAGGCTGTCCAGGGGAATTTCTGTCAGCCATCTCTTCCATCTCTGCACAGGGAGGACGACTCACTGGCCCATACTGCAAAGGAGAAAGCCGATCTTCTAGGCTCTTTCTTTGCGTCTAACTCGACTCTCGATGACGGGGGGAGTACGCCGCCGACCATCCCGCGGTGTGAGTGTTCCATGCCGGAAGTGCAGTTCACACAGCGCTCGGTTCGCAAAGCACTCCTCTCCCTGGACATTCACAAGTCGAGTGGGCCTGACGGAATCCCCCTAATTGTGCTGAGGACGTGTGCTCCAGAGTTGGCACCGGTTTTAACGCGTCTTTTCCGGTACTCCTACTCCCTAGGCGTAGTCCCAAATTCATGGAAGACGGCTTTCGTCCACCCGATCCCTAAAAAAGGCGACCGCTCAGACCCGTCCAACTACCGGCCAATCGCCATCACCTCCTTGTTCTCCAAAACAATGGCGTCCATTGTAAACTGCCAGCTCATGAGGTACCTTGAGGATCACCAGCTGATTATTGACCGACAATACGGTTTTCGCCGTGGTCGGTCAGCTGGTGATCTTTTGGTCTACCTCACTCACAGATGGGCGGAGGCAGTAGAGTTCAAGGGGGAGGCATTGGCCGTTAGTTTGGACATTGCGAAGGCCTTCGATCGGGTTTGGCACAAAGCGCTCCTTTCGAAGCTCCCTTCCTATGGGCTTCCCGAGAAATTGTGCCATTGGATCACCAGCTTTCTTGCAGATCGGAGCATCAAGGTCGTTGTAGACGGTGCAAGCTCCGATTGCAAGCCTATTAATGCTGGTGTTCCACAGGGCTGCGTGCTATCGCCAACGCTGTTTCTTCTGCATATCAATGATATGTTGCATACCCGTAACATTCATTGCTATGCGGATGACAGCACTGGTGATGCTCTTTACACCGGCCGAGCCAATATTTCTCGGGAAAACGTTTCCGAGTGCCGGGACAAACTTGTGTCTGAAGTCGAGTCTTTGCTGAACAGAGTCTCGGATTGGGGACGACTAAACCTAGTCCAGTTTAACCCCCAGAAGACACAAGTTTGCGCGTTAACCGCTAAATAGAACCCCTTTGTCGTATCCCCTCAGTTTCAAGGCACTCCCCTTGTTGCCTCAGCCGGTATCGGGATCCTCGGCGTCAACATATCGAGTGACGTGCAGTTTCGTGGTCACTTGGAAGGGAAGGCCAAATTGGCCTCTAAAACGCTTGGCGTGCTCAGCAGAGCGGGACAGTATTTCATGCCGGCACACCGCCTGCAACTTTACAAGGCGCAGGTTCGGCCGCACATGGAATACTGTTCCCATCTCTGGGCTGGGGCTCCCCAGTACCAGCTCCTTCCACTTGAATGCATCCAGCGCAGAGCGGCTCGAATCGTCGACGACCGAGGGCTTTCCGATCGGCTCGATTCACTGGCGCTGCGAAGAGATGTTGCATCTCTTTGCGTATTTTATCGCATCCATCACGGGGAGTGCTCTGAGGAATTGTTCGGATTGTTACGCGCTCCAATCGACGATATACTAGCGCCATCTAGTGTCAGGAACGAGAGCGAGAGAGCGTGTAAAGAATGACATCACAGATCTCTCGACCGACAGCGCCACCCGAAGAACTAGGTTTCTAGAAAATCTATACTCGATTTCTCGGTACCTTGCGCGTGGTTGCTTGAACGTTCCGGATGTTTTGCTGATTTGAATAAATAGGTGGCGCAAGGTGCGATCGACACAGAGTTTAACTCGGCGACACAAGCGAAGCTTCGGAGTGAAATTAAGTGAATTAGTGTGTTTAATTATTAGTGTTTTTTTACTTTAATTTGTATAAAGTAAATTAAAGTGTTAATTTAGGTAATTTTATCGGCAATTTTTACTGTCACGAACCCTAAGCTCGTAACAATTTGGTGTCAGAAGTGGGATAAAATAATGCCGATTTTACCCAAGGAGGAACGGAGGGTGTCCGTACCCGAAGTCAACGCCAGCAGGAGACGGACCAGAGGAGATTTGGTGGTGCAACGCCGCAGATGTCTGAGGGCCAGCCGCCGGCCACGGAAGCCGGTCCGTCAGCAGCTTCTACGTCTGTGGCACCTGACTTAGGTACCCTGATGGTGATGCTGCAGGAGCAGGCTCGCCAGCAGGCGGAACAGGTTCGTCAGTTGAAAGAGCAGCTTCAGAGTGGACAAGAGGAACAGGCCCGCGACAGGAGGAACAGATGCTCCTCATGAAGGACCTTCACGCTACCTTTGGGAAAGAGATAAGGGAGGTGAAGGATAGGGTTGCTCAACATGACAACCGCCTGGTGGAAGCTGAAACCCGAATCGAAGAACATGAAACCCGAATCAACCATGTGAACAATCGGGTTGACAACGTGATGGCTGACGTGAAGAAAACGCTGAACGACCTCAAACTTGGGGATGGAACTACAGCTCCCGTAGTAGCTACAACACCTTCGCTACGTGGGTTCAAGGTACCACCGTTCGACGGGACTTCTTCCTGGTCGGCCTACAAAATCCAGTTCGAGGCCGTCATGGAGGCAAACGGCTGGAATAAATGCCAGGCCATGACTGCACTCACCTTAGGCCTGCGCGACCAAGCCTTAACCGTGTTGGAAGCTCTCGGTAAGAAAGTGACCTACGAGCAGCTCCTTGAGGCATTGGAGGCGAGATATGGTGACGCTCACCTGGAACACGTCTTTCGCGCGCAGCTTAAAGATCGCGTGCAACGCAGCAATGAAAACCTGCAGCAGTGGGCCCTTGAGGTGGAGAAGATGGTTCGAAAAGCATACCAGTCTGTACCTGTGCTCATTGGAGGGAACCTGGTGCAAACATTCATCGACGGCATCCGCGACCTGGAAGTCAGAGCTGCTGTGAGGCTCGGGCACCACGAGACGCTTAAGAACGCCTTGGCCCATGCACTGGAGGTGGAAGCCGTGAGGCAGGATCATCGTTCCCATCGCGTCAGGGAGGTCGCAGCAGCTACAGTTCGCGACCGCAACCAAGGATACAGCCCAAGGTGCTATGGCTGTGGGGAAAAGGGCCACCTTCGATCCAGCTGCCCTAAGCGAACCGCAGAAAGGGAAAGTGAACGATATCAGGAGGGTAGTGCAGCTAACGGCACTGCCTGGCGGCGACAGGATCATCGTTCACCTCAAGCTAGGGAGGGTGCAGCAGTTACGGTTCGAGACCACAATAAAGGATACAGCCCTAGGTGCTATGGCTGTGGGGAAAGGGGCCATCTTCGTTCCAGCTGCCCTAAGCACACCCTAGGAAGGGAAGGTGAACGGTCTCAGGAAGGAAGTGCGGCTAACAGCACCGCCCAGCAGCAGCTGGAATACGACTTTGAGATCGAACATCGCAGCGAGAAATCTCATGGCAACGTAGATGCATTGTCAAGAAGACCTTGTCCTGAAGATGGTAACCATTGTAGTAGGCAAGGTAAGGAAGTGGTATCCGTGAGGATGCTCAGGACAGACCACCTCAGTAACGGGTGGAAGGACAGCCTACGACGTGCACAGCAGGAAGATCCAGACATCAAGCCGATTCTGGGATGGATGAAGGCCCGTGCTACCAAGCCTAAGTGGAGGGACGTCTCAGCGATGAGTTCAACCACGAAAAGCTATTGGGTCCAATGGGACAGCTTGCTGCTTCAGGATGGAGTCCTGTGCCGTAAATGGGACAATGGTCGAGGAGACAGCTGTCGTTTGCAAATGGTTGTCCCTAAAGCTACAGTGCCGCATGTTTTACAGCTGTGCCATAATGGTCGTTCAAGAGTCCATCTGGGAGTTAAACGAACTCTACTGAAGGTCCGAGAACAGTTTTACTGGGTCCATTATCGTGACGATGTGGAGGATTGGTGTCGTACATGTACAAGTTGTGCGGCTGCGAGGGGACCTCAGACACGGAGTAGAGGAGCATCGAAATTGTACAATGTTGGTGCACCACGGGATAGGACATCCCTTGACATTGCGGAGCCGTTACAGAAAGGCGCAAGAGGGACTCCTAAGATCGTCCATGTGGATCGCTTGGCGCGTTATTATGGGGCCGATAATGCTCGGGACGAGCATGTCTTAGGAGGGGGCAGTGTTACGCGCTCCAATCGACGATATACTAGCGCCATCTAGTGTCAGGAACGAGAGCGAGTAGAGCGTGTAAAGAATGACATCACAGATCTCTCGACCGACAGCGCCGCCCGAAGAACTAAGTTTCTAGAAAATCTATACTCGATTTCTCGGTACCTTGCGCGTGGTTGCTTGAACGTTCCGGATGTTTTGCTGATTTGAATAAATAGGTGGCGCAAGGTGCGATCGACACAGAGTTTAACTCGGCGACACAAGCGAAGCTTCGGAGTGAAATTAAGTGAATTAGTGTGTTTAATTATTAGTGTTTTTTTACTTTAATTTGTATAAAGTAAATTAAAGTGTTAATTTAGGTAATTTTATCGGCAATTTTTATTGTCACGAACCCTAAGCTCGTAACAGGATTAATCCCAGCCGCCAAATTTCGTAAACGCACTACACGGCAAACGTCCCGATACCATCCACACCATCTGGATGCTTGGCGGTCCACCACTGTACGTTTCACAAGGAGTTTTCTTCCACGTACAACCTCTCTGTGGAATAGTTTACCACCGGCGATTTTTCCGGACCGATACGACCTGGGGACCTTCAAGAAAAGAGCTTACTCCTTTCTAAAGGGCCGGCAACGCACCCGCAATTCTCCTGGTGTTGCGGTTGATCATGGGCGGCGGTAGTCACTTAACATCAGGTGAGCCGCATGCTCGTTTGCCCCCTCTTCTATAAAAAAAAAAATAAAAAATATTGGTAAACTTAATTAATTATCACAATAAAGATAATTACAATTTTACATCGAAAATGGAATTACCAATAGAAAAAAATTGTACTTCTGAAGTTCAAGTATATTTATTTTCGGCTGAAAGACCATTCGCCTGTTTGTTGATTCGTATTAAAATTTTCGGGATTGAGTTATTTCTGCTGAATACTCGTAAACCTTCTAACTTTAAAAATTAAGACGTTATCTAACTTTGACATATTTTGTTTGGAATATTTATTTTTTGGCAACATAAAATTCGTGATAATCATCGTTCGCAACTTTTAACAAACGGAATTTTATACCTTCGTATAGTTGGTTATTTCGTAACCTTTGACGGCAAAACATGGATCATGAAGAAGCATGTTTATGAACGATATATCGATGTTTGAAAGAATTGATGTATCGTTTACATCCCTAGTCGCGCATCGAATAAGTGCCCTAACTCCCTTAGTGTTATTACAATGCACGATGGAAGGGCACTGCAGACCGGGTCCACTTTGACGCCCTAATTAGGGACCCTTACTCCCTTTCTCTTATTACACCACCCTGAATCAGGGCGTAGGCACCCTGATTCAGGGTAGTGCAATAGAGTTTAAATTTTAAGCAAAACAACCACAGATTACCCAAGGAGAATATTATCACCATAGAATTATGGAGTGTACGACGCAATGTCTGCAGCGCGGCTTTGAATTCTACAAATTTTCAGGGACAGGCGGGGTTGTGATCGTTCTCCTGTTCTCTAACCTCCATGGTATATATACTAGATTATGGACTATAGATTAATATATTTATAATACTGGAGATAGACTGGCAGCCATTGATCACTAATAAAAAACTAGACGCACAATCAGCGACAAAAAATGTCCTCACCGAATGAGCGCCTATTCGAACATTTGGGTGCGCTATTAATCTAGTTACATTCGAATGCTCCGACCATTGACTTAGGTATATATTACTAGCGTAAGGACTGGGCCGACCGAACAACTAAAACGGACCAGTGCGCTAGCCCTAAAATTACAGTTTAGGGTCAACGCGAATCGGTCGTTAGTGCTGCGCGTGCAGGACCGATTTGCCTGTCATAAATATGCCTGGTTGAATGGTAAAAGAATGCAAAAATTACGATACAAAGATTAAAAAGGAACATGAGATATCGTATCATCGGTAAATAATCTTATATTAATTTTGTTACTTTAACATTATTATATAAACGCATTTTTAAAATTTTATTTTACAGTTAGTCAGTTTAGCTACGTTACCAAGATTAGGCCAGGGTTAGACCCTTGAAAATATTGTACAAGGAAAATAAAATTTCACTATTTATCAAAAATTATATCATGTTTGATGTTTATGTATAATGTTTCTTTTTTCCCATGAGCCAGGATTTTGGCGGCACGCGTCTAGTTTTTGCTATACCGAAACATATAGATAAACTTGCCTTTTTTGACGGTTTTATTTTTATTTCTGTTTTATTTTTGTCTAAAGAACTTATTGTAAGCTAAATTTTGAATATTCGTACCCAATATATTTTATAATCAGTAGGGGTAAAACAAAAAAGTACAAAAGAAACTATATTTACTTAATTGAGACTAAAAATCTGATTCATAAAATATTTTGAAATTCTGTTTTAAATCGATTGCTTCTGATAAGATTCTGATAGAGTTATAGTTATCGTGGTAGGCTAACATTATAGTTGTATCAAGGATACAACATAAATGCATCGATCTAGCACTGATTGCCCAGAAAGAGAGCTAATGCTAATTTTATTTAAAAAAAAGCGGTACTCACGTTCAATACAGAAATTCTCGATATCGTAGGGTTAATATTAAAAAGTGAAAAGACCCAATAATAATACAAGTCGGCTTAGTAGTATTACGATACTACATACACACTATGAAATAATGGCACAAATACGATAATTATACTACGAAATCCGACCCTGGTTACGTCGTGTAATGAATTGTGTCGTCTAACGTTTACTTTTTCTTGTATGAAATGTATGAAGAAGTTATAAGTAGAATATTTAAATGGGCGTATCCTCCTTTTCATAGAGTTTAGAGAACAACAGAACGATCGCTACGTACTAAAGCATAGCCCGCCTGTCCTTGAAAATTTGTAGAATTTATAGCCGCTGCCGTCGTTGAGTAGTGGCTGCGAAGTTAGCTGTTTATGAGTACAAGTAGGTGAAGTTAGTTAAATATTGCACAAATTTTCATTTCATTTTTTCGTAGAAAATTTTCATGCTCCGTAATTTTGTATTTTTGACAAAAAGGAACATTAAAAAATGAAGAAATATTTTATTTTGCGTGGATGTGCAAGTGGTTGAGCATCTGATCGGAAAAATAGACTGAAAATGACTTTCATTGACTGCACTTAGTGATCGCAGCGCCGCACTGATGGTGCCCATATTTCTGGGACACTATTTTCTACGGCGATCGTTCTCCTGTTCTCTAACCTTCATGGTACTAACCACAGACTAATAAGAGTACTAACGTAGTACTAATTGTACTTATGTTTATGATTTATTACCGTAAATGCATACAACATGAGACAGGTTTAAATTTCAATTCACAGTATAAGGTGTAATTCTTAATAATTATGGTTTGAAATTTTACTAGAACATGAGTCTCTAAGGTAATAGGAGCATATTGCAATATTGAGCCAATCAATGTAGTTTTTTTTATATATATTTATTTCGTCTTGTCTCAATTTACCTGCAACATGCGGTAAACATAAGACACCTTATAAAAGTCATGGTTTCACATGTAGAATTTCAATGTTTGTTAATTGAGACGTTAAAAAATAACAAAATATTGAATTTGCGCAAATTAAAACAATAATAAATCAGTTATAACCAGAGGTATTAAATAAAACAAAATATTATTTCCAAATCTTACCAGATCTTTTACTATTTCTTCAAAAATCAAATAAAAATTATATAAAATCAAAAACAAAAAACAAACTTCTTCATAAATCGTCAAAAAATAAATCAACATAAATCTCGATTTTGAGACCGAAGGTAATTTGAGATCTCAATTTGCCCACATGTCTCAAATTATTTTTTTTGCGAGTAGGAGTGTGCTCACTATACGTAAAAATAACAAGCTGCGTAATTTAATCAAAAATATATATATTTATCAAGTGTTTGGTGTGACTGATGTGCTAAATTAGCCTTTAACCTACCAGCTTATTTCCATACAACTATTTACAAACCTGCAACTGAATTTTGCCACTAAATTATTCTCATAGTGTGTTCATAACCTGTCACTAAAATGGAGTCACTACAGAAGTCCCTTGAAGACATGTCAACCTTATTCAACACTCGAATGGATGAATTTCATAAAAGTATACAAGCAAATAGCTCTTTACCAACAACAGGTAATACATCCTCACTCTTGACAGATTTTGAAGTTTTTCGATCTTTAGTGCTCACATCTTTAAAAACTCTGAATGAGCAAATGCAACTGTTATTCAAATTATATGACCAATCTGAAATGAGATCTAGACGTAAGATGATCCTTTTACATGATATCAGAGAGGAGAAGAAAGAAGACCTTCCTTCTACAGTATGTAAATTGTTCGCAGACAAATTAAAATTGACAGATATACACACTGATGTAATTATCAGATGTCATCGCCTAGGTGTTTCTAAAGATGGTAAACCGCGCCCCATTCTGGTCAAGTTCAATAATATTGAAAATAAAAATCTAATATGGTATTCTAAAACTGCATTCAAAAACACTGGTGTAACTGCATCGGAATTTCTGACCAAGAGTCGACATGACCTTTTCTTAGCTGCTCGTAATCAGTTTGGCATTAATAAATGTTGGACAAAAGATGGTCATACAATCATAATTGGTTCCAATGGTCAGCGATATACCGCCACCTCATTAGCTGATCTGAAATCTATTCCTTGTTCTACTGGTGATTTGGAAGGGTTGTCACTATCAGGGAAGAGCGTTAGCGAAGATAGTGCTAAAGGAAACAAGGTTATTTCTACAGCTAGGTCTAAGAGAGTTATCAAGGCAAAGTAACTTTGTATTAAACTTCTTCAAACGCTGTATGTAATGCATTTTATTGAACAGCCATTTAATAAAACCGAAGTATAATAAAAACTAAGTATACTTCGCTTATTTTTATTCTATTTGTTAGTAAACTTAGTTACTTTAGTTTGTTATCCAAAGTGATTATTTCTCTTTTTGTACTGCAAAACAACAAAATTTTAACATTTTTATTATATTTTGAGTAGGACAAACAACACATAATATGAAATGAAATTGTATTATTTCCTTAGTTTTAGTTTTATAAAAATATGTTTATGTGCTTGTATTACAGATTGTATATTTTAGTAAATACAAATTGATGTAAATAACTCGCAGAATACTGAATATATCTGAGAATGACTGAATATAACTGTGACAAATCCCAACAAAACATATACCTAAAATAAAATACAAAAACTGATTCATTACAATACACAATAGGTATTATCTTTTTAGCATGAATATGAAATTTAGTATAAAACTAGGCCTTCTATTCAATATTTATTTAAGAAGGCATAGGTAACGGTTATGTTAACAAACCGTTCCCTTACCCCAGATTGCTTTATAGGGCCAACATTTGCCATAGTTTCCACTCAAGTATTCTATTCATTAATATAGGTACTTCAAGTTATGTTATTACTTCAGCATACAACTATTCAATAACATGGGTAATGGTTATAACTGCATTTACTTTGTTGTACCAATACACTGCAAAATGATTACCCTTGTTCACTTGATTATTTTTGTTATTTAAGCTAAGTACTTTAGTATATTTAAACTAGTTTACTATATTTACTACTAATGCTAGGTACTTTGGATAGATAAATATTTCTCTGTAATCGTTTATTAAAGTGTTTGGTTCATTAGCATAGGCAGTCGGATCATTACTTCAGTATATGCATTTGTTTACTGCGTTCTACCGATACTACAAAGTTATTGCAAATTGTAGTTTTAGGTTAAAATGATTTCAATTGTTTGATAAAAATGTAATTAAAAAGGGTAAAATTATTAATTTCCACATTGACGTAAGTCTGTCAAAGTAAATCTTGTTGATATCAATATAGGCAAAGATCGAATGACCATACAGCCAACTCATACTCAAAGTTTTACATTAACTTATTGGCTTACAAAAATTTTTCAATAAAATTAATTTGTTTACTTTTAAGACCTACTGTTAATTTTCTATTTGTTTGTAATATCGATTTGTGCTACTGTTGGTAATATTATTAGCCTATACTACTTTTTGCAGTAACTTGTGTACGTATGAAGTGTAACCATGTACTACTGATAGTTTAGTTGCGTTTTTGATCGATCGATCTTCTGGTAACGCTGGTTGGTGAAGAAGAACTAGTTCGTTTTTGCTTATTTTTATTATTTATCTACGAGTATATATTTATATATTATTTTTATCATTTTATATCGCTATATATATATACGCATTACCATATCATATATTGTTCATAAAAAGAAAGGCTTATTATGAGTTTTGAGTCGTTCAATTATATTGATTCAAGTAATGATTCCTTTGTGACACCTTACTCAGAAAGCGGCAGTAGTGACGATAGTTTTCACAGTACAGATCTCACTCCTCTAAACGAAGTCATATCTTCTCAATTCTCAGATGTTCTGAAAAATTTCAATGTTATTCATATTAATGCCCAAAGTATTCCGGCACATTTTCCAGACATGCTTGCATCATTTAACACTAGCTTCCTCAGCGCTATTCTTGTATCCGAAACGTGGCTCAAACCATGTTTACCATCTACCTGCTATTCACTACCAGGATTCAATCTTATTCGAAATGACCGAGTAGGCCAGAGTGGTGGTGGGGTAGCAATTTACCTTAGATATGATATTCCTTTTAAGATTATTAAATTGTCTACTCATGCACCCTTGCCTAATGAAGCTCAACATCTCTTGTTGGAAATTATATTATCTAACACCAAAATCTTACTAGGCGTCTTTTATAGCCCATCCCTCCATGTAAATTATTTCCCTTCATTTGAGAAAACACTTGAAGATCTGACTCCTCTATACAATCATATTATTTTTATGGGCGATTTTAACACTTGTATGTTAAAGAATAATCACCGCACTAAAAAGCTGCGCTCTATTACTGATTCGTGTAATTTACATATTCTGCCACTTAATGCTACACACACCTTGCCTAACTGTATTTCATCCCTGTTAGATCTTATCATAGTTTCATCTCCTGATCACGTGTCAAAGCATGGTCAATGTGCAGCTGTGGCATTCTCTCATCATGACCTCATCTTTCTTTCATATAAATTACGTACTCCTAAACTTCGAGGCAAGTTACTGATGCTACGGAATTTTAGTGGGATAAATATAGAACGTTTACAAGACGATTCCCGGAATGCTAACTGGTCTGCTGTATACTCTGCAGATTCTATAGACTTAAAAGTGGAAACATTTAATTACATTTTGATTGACCTTTATGACACCCATGCACCAATCAGACCAGTTAAAGTTAAACACTCCCCTGCACCTTGGCTAACAGACGATATTAAATCACTGTTAAATAAGAAAAATAAAGCTAGGCTTATTTATAACAGTGATAAATCGGACCACAATAGAGACAAGTATAGGAGCATACGGAATCGCTGCAATACAACTTGTAGAGACGCACAACAACGCCATGTTCAGAGATCAGTCGAGAACGGAGACCCTGCAAAAATTTGGAAGTTTCTCAGATCTATAGGAGTCGGAAAATCTAAAGAATCTACTATTTCGAATGAAGACGTTGACATTGAATCATTAAATCAACATTTCTCATCTACCTCTTCGTTTTCAAATGATAATATAAAATCATATACTTTAAACAATCTGTCCAAAGCATCAACTCCTAATTTCTCGCCGTTCACCTTCAATCAATTTTCCGACTGTGATGTTAAAAAGAGCGTTTTGTCCATATCGTCAAGTGCCATCGGATGTGATGAAATTAGCCGTAAAATGATCGTCCCCCTGATTGACATTATTCTCCCTATCTTAACTCATATTTTCAATTACTCCATATCCTCTGAATCCTTTCCTCGAATTTGGAAGGAAGCAAATATCATTCCTTTTCCTAAAAAGAAGAACCCCTGTTCTCCCTCAGATTATCGACCTATATCTGTCCTTCCATTCCTTTCAAAAGTCCTTGAACGTTTAGTCTTTGCACAACTTAACCTCTTCCTAAATAAAAACTCCCTTCTTGACTCCTTTCAATCGGGGTTCAGACTTGGTCATAGTACGGTTACAGCGTTACTTAAAATCACAGATGATATTCGTTGGGGTATGGACCAAAAGCAGCTCACATTACTTACGCTACTGGATTTCAGTAATGCTTTTAACACCGTCGATTTTGATGTATTGCTGAGTCTGCTACGCTCTATTAACATATCTCCAGCGGCAATTGAATGGTTTCAAAGCTATTTTATGATTATGTATGTATATATTTATATGTATGTATGTATATATATGTATGTATGTATATATATATATATATATATATATATATATATATATGTGTGTTATGCATGATTTTTTATCTACTATTTATGCACACTTCTATATTTTTGTATGTAAAATATCTCCTTCACCAAGGTTTGCCTGGAAGAGATCGCTGTTTAGCGATAAGGCCACCTAATTGTACATAAATTTATCTATAGTTTGTTGTTCTTTGTATTATTGTGTGTGCAATAAAGAGTATTTATTATTATTATTATTAGCCCTTAACACTAAGTAAATTAATAACATTTGCAACTTATAATAAAATTTAAACATTGAGATCAAAATTGGAGTCTAAGCTATTAGGAACGTTTTATTGCGATACATAGGCTATACCTAGGCATACCTACGCTTTGAAGTGCGCACAAAAAATATTATTTTACACAATTTTATTAGTCTTATAATTAAATATTAATATTAAAAATGTATTTTCCCCTTTTCACTTGAGTGGGCTTAATTGTATTTATTATTCGAGAAGTGTCAATTGTCATCATGTCATCCACTGCTGGAAATATGTAAATACCCTTTGTAGCTGAAAAACATCTCATGAAGCGACAGGTCACTTTTCCGTCGCTAACCATGTTCGTAATTTGAGCAATAAACTTCTTTTCAGTTTGTTTTTTCGTATTCTCATTGTAGAGTAATTCGACAACAACAAAAGAATCTGGTGAAATCTCCGAATTATTTACAATTTCTGTATCGATATCTTTAGAGCAACCAGCACCACCATCACTAGGTACAGAAACTTTAAATTGTTCGTCAGTATAGACCGATTGGTCTACATTGAGTGGATCTTCATTTTCTTGGTTCTCATTATGTGGGATGTTAGTTATACGTGGTGACGCCGATCTTTCATCATCGTCAGGAAACATGTCATGAACATCATCAAAAAACACTGTGTCGAGCTCATTATTGTCATCGGATGATGAGTTTGCAGTATTCAAAACTGCTTCCCTCCATTCTTCTAAATCACTGCAGGAAGTGCTTTCATCATCGACGATCTTTTTTTTTGTTTTTTCGTTTTATTACGTTTCGTCTTAGGCTTTAATGATTCGGATAAGTCCTCCACTGTTACACCTTTACCTGGAATAACTGCCACCTTTTTTTTTCTTCGGGGCTGTGCTGCATTCTTTTGTTCGCATATCTTCGAGATACATTTTAAACGTTTCTAACCATTGCTGAGATGCATTATTATGGATTTCTGGATCTTCCTGTGTAGGCAATCTATCTAAGACTCTTTTTTCATTAATTGGATATATCCCAGCTGCTTCAAATCCGGACTTCAAATTTTTTCCCATATTTTCTATATTATCCAGAGTTTGCTTCAAAAGCCTCGGAAAAATATGCTTCGGCATTACTCCTCTATTTTGTTCCTTCCAAGACAGCAGAACAGACCTCCATTTTATTTTTAACGGTCGAAACACTGCTACATCGACGGGTTGGCACAACCCCGTACTATTTGCCGGTAAACAAACAAATTTAATATTATAGTCAGTACACTTTTGTATCACATCTTATGAATGCTCAGATTGTCACCAATTACAACCACGGGTCCTCTGCCATTAAACGATTCATCATAAGGAATAATGACCTTCAAAAACCAATCCTCAAATATTGTAGTGTCAAACCATCCACTACGAGATCGGTTGTAAACTGTATTTGGAGGTCTTCCTTCCGTCCAAATATTATATAAATGTTCCGCTTTATAAACGACGTACGGTGGTAGCAGAACACCTCACGCTGTCCCAGCAAACATTACGGAGGTACTTGATTTTGATGAGTTAATGATTTTATGAGCATGCTTGATACCTCGACGTACCAACACTTTCATGCGTCCCGGGTCATCAGACATATTAGTCTCGTCAAAATTTACTATTGCGGCCGGATCTACATCCTCCAAAGTGGTTTTTAATTCTTGGAAGTATGATTTTAATGTCTCCTGCGTAACTCCAGCTCTTTGGCGTTTAATATTTTCTGAGAGCCTTACAGATAAAGTGCTTTTATGGCGCCGTAGAAAACCTTCCAGCCAATATCGTCCCGGTAAGTTACCTTTGAAACGTGTCTCATTTAGACCTAGCCTATCTAGATGTGATTTCACGAGTAAAGATAGGTCTAAACCTGATAGTGGATATCCCCAAGCAGCAGCTGTAATGATTGATTGCACAAAGACTTCCTCCAGAGCTTCACTGAAAACTTTAGGACGGCCGACTTTGTTTAATTGTAGCCTTCGGTGTTTTCTATTTAAAGTTGCTCGAGGTATTTTAAATTTTTCTTCCGCTTCCCTCAAAGTCATGCCAGTGTCAACTGCTGCCATAGCAGCTTTCAAAGTGTCCTCACTATAATTTCGGTAGGGTTTCGCCCCGAGAACTCAAACAAACTGAAACAAAAAAAAATAATGTATCATCAATAATTATCATAATTACTTGAAATTTAACCACTAACGATTTGAATAAAATTTGAGACATATGCACCTAATTTGACTCATAAGCACCTAATTTGAGACATGGTCTCAATTTTCCATCATAAAAATAAAATGCGTCCAGTTTGAGGAAATTTTAAATTTATTCTGGCAACATTTAACAAATAGTCTAAAACATGGAGTTTTTTTTTGTCTATGGGAACATGCTTCACAAGATGGGATTGATTAATCGATTTAAATCACAGTACTTATTAGTCAATTATCAGAGTTCTGAGGTATATGTAGTACAACAATATATTTCACAAACAAATTAATGTCTATTTCTCAAAAAATACTACTTACCTGGTAAAAAATCCTTCACGACAGCAAGTATGGAACCTCACACAACAAATTTGAAACTGAACTGCTAGTGTTGCCAAAATAATAATGATACTACATGTAATAATACATATATGCCATGAAAGTTTAGTCTCAGTTTACCTTCGAGTCTCATGTTGTACGCATTTACGGTTTTGATGAAATAAAAGAAAATAATAAAAAAATTGTGTCAGTAATTTAAAATATGGGAAGAAGTTAACAAATATCTAGTTCATTTGTTATATATTGTCTAATATTTCTTGCCGATCATGATGGATGTTACTATTTTGATTTTTAAATGTTCTATACATCAGATATCGTGATACTTGATGATTTTAACGCCCACCTCACTGAATGACTTGGTTCTCGTTTAACCGATCATGAGGGTAGATCTGTTTATGACTTTGCTTTGGCATATGGTCTGACACAACTGGTTACCTCGCCTACGCGGAACTCAGATGTAGACCTCTCATCCGAAGAAATATCAGGTCTCCGTCAATGCGATTTTTTACGTGGTAAAGCCATGCTAAAATTATATTTGCAGTATAGTTGTAGCACGATAGGGTCGGCTCGACCGAGGAAGGACCACGCTCTCACAGAATACCAGCATAAAATAGTAGCATAATGCTGCTGTGTTTCGTATGGTGAGTTTAGAGAACCGGAGACCCTTTTTTCTGGACTCGTTTCCATTCCATTTCCGCATTCCATTTTTAGTACTCACGGGTGACAACGCATCTGAATTTTGATTCGTAATCGAGGATAGATGTAGATGTCTATGGAACACAGACACCACCTACCATCAGTTGGACTGTGCGCTCGTTTGTCAACCTATTCTATAAAAAAAATGCCTCTCTTGGCTCCTTGGACCATTGTCTGATCCGGAGTATGGAGCAACTCCCGCTCTTATCGCGGTTGCGCATTGCGGGTTTCCGCCGTGTTTGGCATTATAGGTCAGCAGATTGGGATGAGATGTGATCTTTTTCTGCATCCTACCCTTAGAGACGGGTTTGCTTCTCGCCGGATGATCCCAGCATTGTTGCTTATTCTGTCGCTGATGTGGTGCTACCGGGAATGAAACTTTTTATTCCATCATCTGTGGTACCTATCGAAGGCAAAACCCAGCCTTGGTTTTGTCGCTCCTGCAAAATTGCACTACGTTATAAGCAGGAGTGCTATCAGGCGTGGGCTTGCACATCGACGTCACTGGAAGCAAATATGGCAAAATTGGCGAGAAACGAGTTCGTCTTCCTTCGGAAACACGTGAATTCTAGTCTCTCGCCAAGGCTGTCCAAGGAAACTTCTGTCAGCCATCTTTCCCATCTCTGCACAGGGTGGACAACTCACTGGCCTATGCCGCAAAGGACAAAGCCGATCTGCTGGGCTCTCTCTTTGCATCAAACTCGACTCTTGATGAGGGGGGAACACACCGCCAACCATCGTGGAGTGAGAGCTCCATGCAGGATGTCCTGTTTACTCAATGTTCAGTGCGTAGAGTACTCCTCTCCCTGGACGTCAACAAGTCCGAATGGAGTCCCTCCTATAGTGCTGAAGACGTGTGCTCCTGAGTTGGCACTGGTTTTAACGCGTCTTTTCTGGTACTCCTACTCCCTTGTGCATCCGATCCGTAAAAAAGGTAACCGCTCGGATCTTCTATCGGATCGGCCTATCACCTTGTCTCCTTGTTCTTTAAAATAATGGACTACAATATTAACAGCCAGCTCATGCAGTACCTTGAAGATCACCAGCTGATTAGGGACCGCCAGTACGGTTTCCGTCGCGGTCGCTCGGCTGGTGATCTTCTGGTTTACCTAACTCATAAATGGGCGGAAGCAATAGAGTCCAAGGGGGAGACGTTAGCCATTAGTTTGGAGATAGCGAAGACCGTTTACGTGGTAGAGCCATGCTGCAATTATATTAGTAGTATAGTTGTAGCACGAATGGGTCGGCTCGACTGGGGAAGGACCACGCTCTCACAAAATACCAGCGTGAAATAGTATCTTAATGCTGCTGTATTTCGTATGGTGAGTGTAGAGAACCGGAGACCCTTTTTACTGGAAATGAGGCATTCCATCTCAGTCCTCACGGGTGACAACGCATCTGCATTTTGATTTGTAATGGAGGATAGATGTAGATGTCTATGGGCCGCAGCAACCACTTACCATCAGGTGGACTGTGTGCTCGTTTGTTACCCTATTCTACAAAAAAAAAAACCTTCGATGGGGTTTGGCACAAAGCGCTTCTTACGAAGTTTCCTTCCTACGGGCTTCCCGAGAAATTGTGCAATTGGATAACCAGTTTTCTTGCTGATCGGAGCATCAAGGTCGTAGTAGACGGTGCATGCTCCAATTACAGGCCCAGTAACGCTGGCGTTCCACAAGGCTGCGTGTTATCTCCAACGCTGTTTCTTCTGCGTATCAATGACATGTTACAAAAAAACCCCTTCGTCGTATCTCTACAGTTTCAAGGTACTCCCCTTGTTGCCTCAGCCAGTATCGGAATCCTCGGCATCGATATATCGAGTGACGTGCAGTTTCATGGTCACTTGGAAGGGAAGGCCAAATTGGCCTCTTAAACGCTTGGCGTGCTCAGCACAGCGGGACAGTATTCCATGCAAGCTCACCACCTGCAACTTTACTAGGTGCAGGTGCGGCCGCACATGGAATACTGTTCCCATCTCTGGGCTGGAGCTCCCGAGTGCCAGCTCCTTCCATTTGATTGCAAACAGTGCAGAGCTGTTTGAATCGTCAGCGACCGAGCTCTTTCCGATCGGCTTGACTTTCTGGCACTGCGAAGAGATGTTGCATCTCTTTGCGTATTTTATTGCATCTACCACGAAGAGTGCTCTGAGGAATTGTTCGGACTAATTCCAGACGCATAATTTCACCATCACACATAGCGACAAAACTCGCGATACCATCCATACCATCTGAATGACTGGCGGTCCACCACCGTGCGATTTAAAAGAAGTTTTCTTCCTCGCACAACTTCCTTGTGGAATCGATTACCACCAGAGATTTTTCCGGACTGATACGACTTAGGAACCTTCAAGAAAATAGCCTACTCCTATTGCAAGGCCGGCAACACATCTGCAATTCCCCTGGTGTTGCAGTATTCATGGGCAACGGTAATCACTTACCATCAGGTGAGCCGTAAGCTCGTTTGCCCCCTCTCCTATAAAAATAAAACATTTACAAATCTGGTATGAAAAAATTACTATGGGACCTAATTCACGACTTAGTCGTCGTTTTTATATCAACTACTTTTATCATGAATGAAAAAATAAAGAGAAAAATTAACAAACCACACAAAAACAAAATAATAGACTTTTCCATCACCTTTGTTCACAATTTTTAATCTGACAGCCCAAACAGTAAGTTACGGAGTGTAGAGGTAAGGATAACAGACTGCGTATTAAAAAGTGTTAAATAAGGGTGGCGCTACTGAAGCTAAAGGGTAAATTTTAAAGAAATTTTTATGATATTTTATTGCGCAGACTTTCACCATAATTCTTTTTATAATAATTATTTTATTGTATTCAAAAATTTTATTTCCAAAATCACTCTCAATGTGTTTTACGGCGGTTCTAGGTTATATTTACTAAATTATTTTAGACAACATAAGTTTAAGTTTAAGTAGTTGGGGATTTTAATACTGCAGTTTCATCAACTACTTTAGCACCACAAAATATAAAATCCTCAACTCAGCACATTTCACTCCGTCGAACTTCTAAGTTCATTTCATACCCTTTAGCTACTCCAGCGCTGTTGTTGAGTTTTTGAACTGTTATTTACTGCTTACAGATCGTAGAGGAAGGATATAGACTAGAGAAATCATCAGCGTATGACGTGTGAGATAGAACTAGTATAATCCGACTATATGTGCATGTGACCCAAATTCAATATGTTACTATCTGTATTGGCATGCTTCACATTTTGTTTGGTTTATAGAGATAAATATGGATTAATTTCTTTATTATTTTATGTTATTTTACTTAAAACTTGCGTAATCTTAACGTTAAGCATGTGTTAGTTTAATAATATATAATAAGTAATATAAATAGTTTTACATTCACTTTTAACAAAAAATATGCGTTTGAACGGTATTTATAACGAAAATTAATTAGGACACCACTCATTTGGGTGCCATCAACCGTAGACAGAGAAACCTAGACTAATGATTAGCGTGACCTAGAGTGAAAGAGGACGATAACGTAGTTTTAGGTTATACAATAATCTTTATGACTTTTAAACATATTTAGATAAAAAATTTAATTGTTCTAAGAACTGAACTGAACAAGATTCACGAATCTTAAGCTCACAAAACACTTTTATTCTCACTTAAACTAACTTGTAAACTCCTTAGATCGCTACGAACTGTCAAAGTTTTTTAGCAGGGTGTAGTTCGCTAAACAAAAAAAACCGGCACGGAGAAAGGGACAAACAATCACAGCGCTCTGTCTTATTTCTATGCAAGATGTTGCATAAATCTATCTTTTTCTTGTGCGAATGCGAAAGAAGGCATCAATTTCTCTATAGGTTTCTCTGTCTACGCCATCAACGAAAATGGTGACAGACAACAAAAACCACTTTTAGCACAACTTGTTGAGCTGTCGTTGTTTAGATTAATTATTATTCGATTTTCAATAATCCAGTGAAAATTAATCTCACTTTCAAAGTCACCCATAGTCAATTTTATTTGTTTTTTCTACCACTTTTGCTCAATCATCCTTTGTGACATGTAAGGAGTGTAGAGGTAAGGAGTACAGACTCTGTATAAAAAAGTGTCCGTAGGAAAGCGCTAAATGAGGGTACTATAACTACAGTCTACATTTTAAAGAACTTTTTATAATTTTTTTTATTGCACAGACTTTCACCATAATTATTTTTACAATAATTAATTTATTGCTTTCAAATTTTTATTTTCAAAACCACCGTATTTTACGGCGATTTTCCCTTAGGATTTTTCATGCCCTGTAGCTACTCGAGCGCTGTTGTGGAGAGTTTTTGAGTTGTTATTTACTGCTTACAGATAGACACGTTTTCAACTATTCTCCTATGGGAGATTGTCCTCCTTACCTCTATGCTCCATGGTGACATGGGCATATGCTTCAACATAGAATAAACAGTCCAAAAAGTTAAAACCGTGTCATAATATAAGAATACAAACACAAAATCACAAAAATACGCACGGTAAGCTCCCGAAATGGCGACAGATTGAAATTACATAGTGGTTTTTCCAGCGTGATCTTATATATGAGTTTTTTGCCTATAGAAATTTAAGTTGACAAAGTAAAAAAAAATACGTGGGGCACTCGGGGACTGCCGCGGTAAAGCTATCGCATAGCATTTTTTACCAACTTATGCAATTATAAATATTTATTTATTTTATTTATGCAGTTCTTTTTCTTTGATATTAATTCAAGTTACACTTTTTGAGCGTGGTACCCGATAAGAAAACAATTTTTTTTTCTTATAGAATAAATGAGAATTTAATAATGTTTAAAATATTTAGTGGGGGATGTTAGGTTTATTTTCGTTACGGAATTTCTTGATTCGGTCACCGCGCTCAAAGCCCACAATAAAAGCTATGCAATAGCTTAATAATATATAAAAAAATAATTATTCAATTATATATATATATATATATATATATATATATATATATATATATATATATATATATATATATATATATATATATATATATATATATATATATATATATATATATATATATATATATATACATATATTTTACCGATTATTTGAATATTTATTCTGATTATTCGCATAACAATCAATTTTAAACATCCAAACACTACGGTAAGGTACATAGTGACATATCATTGAAACGACGTCTATGGTTGTAAAAGATAGCTTGATCTCTGCGACAGCTGTCAGTACCTTACAGAGCGATCAAGCTATAGGCATGGGCGTTTTTGGATTTGAACGCAAACCGATATTTATCCGATTTCAGATTTCAAAATCGATTTCAAAATCCGTTTTTAAAAATCCAATTTGACAGGCCTGTTGGTCTAGTGGTTAGTGACCTTGACTGCTACGCCGGAGGTCGTGGGTTCGATTCCCACCCAGGACAAATGTTTGTGTGATGAGCACGATCATTTGTTCTGTGTCTGGGTGTAATTTATCTATAATATTTATGTATTTAGAAATATATAAGTATGTTTATCAGTTGTCTAGTACCCATAACACAAGCTCTGCTTAGCTTGGGACTAGATGGCGTTGTGTGATAGTTGTGGAATATTATTATCATTATTATTATTATTAAATTTCAGTATCACTTAGCCACGCCAACTCGTTTGCGTACTTAGATTTCGTTTTATAAGTTAACAAAACGACAAACGCAAATCTAACTAATACAGAAACAGATTTGCGAGATTATCCTTCATGCTTTAATCTAGGCTATGCACTAGCAGAAAAATTTTGTATGAAATTAGAACTTTTCCGGCGCATTTAATAATCGGAATATTTACAATGATTTCTTATTATATTTTTTTGGCTTTTTTTCGCTTTTTATTTTTTAATTTTTTATTTCATAATCTGTTTGGACTAAGATTTGCGCAATTTGCTCCACTTTTGAAGACTTAAGACGACACCTCTTTTCATTTATTATTAATCCCGTCTTTGAAAAAATTCGTTCGCATGGAACGGATGTCGTGACAATATTGCATTTTGAGTGATATATTTCCGACAATGTGGATAAATCATTTTATGATTAATAACTTACTCACTTAAAACGTACACTCACACACAATTCACACCTGATTTTTCGATTTTTATAAACTTTTTTCATATATTTACTAAACAAAAAGGTATTAAGGCAATAAATATCAGTAAATATTATAATACAATACTAATAATAATAATATTATAAGTAATTATGTTTCTTTTTTACGGGCCTTTGTTGTCTGTCAATAAATGATTATTATTATTATTATTATTATTAATACACTGTTACGACTGACCGGCATGCGAGCAGTTGTCACCAGGATTAAATTTACGTCTAAAGTCTAAAACATAACAACATGAAAACAAAAAATTATTTTAAGTAAGCACTTTACTAAAAACAAAAATAAATCATCACACAATCTCGCAAATATAGCCTTAAACGACTTAACAATAAGAACGATATTGATCGCACACTGAACCAAAAATTCAGCAACGCATAATCTCGTAAAGCCAATATAGACTTTACGTACTAAGCATTAAGGATAATATTGATCCCATATCTCAATGTGTAATAGATTTCGATATTCCATAGCCGACAAACCGAAATCTGAATCTTAAACTTCGCGTCAGCGAGAGAGACACTGAAAAAACGAACAAAGAACTTAGATTTTGATATTGTCGATTTTATTTTCGATTTGGATTGGTTTGGTTGTACATATCGTAAGAGTTAGCTAGTTAGGTCGATTTTTGAAATCGGATTTTCAGTTTGAGCAATCTATACGAATCGATTTGTGTTTGAAATCGGATTTTAGATTCGTTTTGATATATCCGACTCATGCCTATCAAGCTATCTTTTATGAACTATAGTAACAAAGTCGATGCTGGTTATTTTTTTAATAAATTGCTTTGTTTGAAAGATTTGAATTTGAATTAGTGATAAAAAATCACTAATTCAAATTCAAATCTATATACACGTTGTAATGAAATATAGATAACTTCATAATTCTTCAGATTTACTTAAAAGGTTATTTCTATATAAATCATGTGAGTAAGCTTGTGCAAAGCAATTGCTGAATGCGTTGACAGAGAAACCTATAGACAAATTGACGCCTTCTTTCGCATTCGCACACGAATAAGATAGATTTATGCATACATCTTACATAGAAATGAGACAGAGCGGTGTGATTATTTGTCTCTTTCTCCGTGCATGTTTTTGTTTAGCAAACTACATTTTGCTACACAACTTTAAAAGTTCGTAGCGATCTAAGGTGTTTAAAAGTTGGTTTAAGTGAGAATAGAAGTGTTTTATGAGCTTAAGATTGGTGAATCTTGTTCAGTTCAGTTCTTAGAATAATTAAATTTTTTATCTAAATATGTTTAAAAGTCATAAACATTATTGTATAACCTAAAACTACGTTATCGTCCTTTCTCACTTCAGGCCACGCTAATCATTAGTCTATAGGTTTCTCTGTCTACGACTGAATGATTAATGTGAAACGTCAAAAGGTACTTCCTAGGTTTGTTTGACTATAATCTATTTTTATTTTCATAACCTTCAAGTTCAAGTTAACAATAAACTCGGTATGATAAGCTCATAAATGCAGCTAAATATAATTGTGTAGATACTTATACATATTTTCAAAATTATGTTGGTAAAGACATCAAGGGAAAACAATCATTTGAATATCAATTTATGTAGAATAGTTATAAGGAGACAACCGACAATGACACTACAGAATAACAAAACCATGGAGTATAGTAAATACAAAGAAAGCAGTGACCATCGATGACGACTGTGACATATACGATCGATGCGCTTAGTAATTCTGAATTATTCGAAATTTCAAACCTTTAATAGGCGATGCAAGAATTAGTTGACACAGATTTCGTTTCGCGTTCTTCACAAGTTCCTATTAATTATTAATCGATTATAGGTTCATTGACGTCATTGTTTTTATATTTGACATGTGGCAGCAACGATTTTTTAATTTTTAACATCGATAATCATCGAACATCACTAAAACCATAAAGCATAGACTTTTAGTTTAGGTGAAAACTGTACAATGAACAACAAGTGAACTATTTATGCATCTTTGAATAACCTGAAAAAAAAAAACAAAAATGAACCAAACTCTACTAAAGACGGTTAGCCCTACATTAGCATTATTTTATCGCTCAAAAGGTTACAAAGCTCCTGGTGGATTGCGATACCCTGGAGGTATCGTATACTATCCTAGGTAGTTGGTATAAAAAATGTATTTTATTCATAAACCGTATTATTAGCCTTTTTTGTTTAGTATGCAAATATATACTAGTACATAATATGTTGATTTCTTACATCATTTGTAATTACAGACAGCCTGATCACAAGGACCCTGAATACACGCCATCTAAATTGTTTAGAGTTGAAAGAATACGTCCAACAAAAAATAACCCTTGGTGGCTTAAGACTATTCTTAAGGAATTGAAAATTGATGAAGCAGTAAGTAACATTACATTACATCATTTAGTCTATGTATTTTCAGAAAAGACTAATTTTATACTATTTACAGAATCGTGTAACAATTGTCAAAAATATACCAGAGGTAAATGCTAGATTGTGGAAGATTAAACATTTAATTAAAGTGACACCAATCACTTTTCCTTATGGGGAACCAACTGAAGCAGATATAAACTATACAATCTTAAAAGAAAATGGACAATGTGTAGTAACAAAAACTCTAGAACCCCAAGCAAGTCAAATTGATGCGTTAGAAAAGTTTGAAACTGATAAAAGTAAAATGGATTCAACTACAATTAAAAAAGATTCAAGATATAAGTGGAATATAGCTTTTGGTGGGGGTTTTTAGATGTTACTCAGTTATGTATTATATTAATTCAATGCTGTTATTTTTTTTAATTGGAAATCATAACTTTGTTGATCGTGTTGAGAATTATAAAAAGCCATTATTTAGTTTATTTTGGCACAGAAATTTAATGTAACTTACAATTAACAAATTTTAAGTATTTATATTAGTCAATTTCAAAGTTTGGCTTTGTATGTTATAAAGTACAAACGTTTTGCAAAAGTATTATGCTGTACATGTTTATGAACTTATTGTAATATTTGTAAAAAAAATAGGTTATGTAATATTTTGCACTTTTGGATATTATAATCCTCCAAACAAGTAAAAAATGGATTGAACCAACTGCAAGGCATAGTTGATTTCCTCCAATTACAAGCCTCATTTTCTCTTCATAACTTAAACTGTAAAATTACAGTGCTGTATTTACTGGGTTTGGATTACACAGTAATTCGTAGTTGCAAATAACTATAGAGCATAATGAATGTGAATTCATGTTCTTGTGTGGGTTTTGCATATTAATAGTGTAAACATAACAAGGTGTGTTCTATAAATTTCTTAAATTGCATTAAAATTAATTTAGTTAAACACTTCACTCTTATAAAAAATTCATTGTACTGTTGACCGAACTTTGAAAATATGAATGAAATATACAAGAACAAATAAATAAAATAGTTGAGTAAATTGTTTGTTAGTTTTAATAAATGTCTGTTATTATTTCATAAAAATATTTTATTTAGTAGTCTTTAATATGTTTAGTACTGCAAATTTTGTGTATGTAGTGTTTATAATCTAGAAATAACTCCTTGATTGAATCTAGCTTCACTGGATTTGGGGTTGTGAGTACTTAAAGGTAAGAACAAAGAAAACAATGAAATTATTAACCAATTCTTTAAATACTTTTTTTGTGTACACATGGCTGTTCTCATTGTGGGTGTCTGACCTAAAATATTCAGTATTTGACTTTAGCCTCGGTTTAGCGATCGGAAACTAAATGAAAATGATGATATGATTTAAGTATTTGCATTTCATATGCATTTTCACATTCAAATGATTGCAAAGGATGGGGCAAATAAAAGTAATTTCTTAGCTCTATATAAAAACAATCCCGAAGTATTTGATGGACTGATCATATAAGTAGTAGTATTAAGAGTTGCTTTGTAAAGAGTGTGAAGTTTTTAGTAATTCAGTATGTCATGTAGGTGATTAGTAGAATGCATTTTAACCAACTAAGGTTATATGAACAAATAACATTGTACCCTCTACACTAAGAAAATGTTCATACACAGTGCTCAAGGGGAGAGATTATACTGCATGGCATATCATAGGATTCACTACTACACTTCTGCACTGCACTTTTATACTTCTTGAACATTTTTTTGTAAAAACTCATAAAAATGAAATGAAAAGACATCCAACGCACCATTAATATATTTCAAAATTATGACATTTGAGGACTAGTACATTTATAAGGTATCTGTGATAGTATATATTATAGTTATCTGTGCAAGCACCAAGCATGGTATAGGCTCAAGTACTGATTGTTCGGGCACTGTAGCAACAAGTCTAGGTTGAGGAAGTACCATTAGCTTTGGTACTGCTTGTCAATCAGATGCAGGCATAAATTGCTACAAATAGCTGGCTACATATGTATTAATCTGTGGTCACAAATTCACATTTTGCTTTAGATACCTCTCAGTATAGAGTAACTGTTCTGCGATGGATACCTTTTAAAATATACCTATATATAATAATGTAAAAATATGAAGAAATTCATAACTATGAAACAGGGGTATTCATAGTATACATTAATGCAATCAATCTAAATATAAATCTTTTAAATTTTTCCAATAAGTCTGGTATTAGACCACTGACAATAAGATGGAATGCCTTGTTCCAATAAGAAGAGTATCCTGTTCTCTACACTCGCTATATGAAACATAGCAGCATTGAGGTGCTATTTTACACTGATATTCTGTGAGAGTGTGATTCTACCCCGGTCAAGCCAACCCATTCACGCTATAACCATTTATATAGCTGCTGCATACCAAATATATTTTTTTTTCAATCACCAGATAAAATGGATTCATATTAATAAACATAAATAAATTAAAAATATTAGTGCATAAATAGAAATGTTTCATTTTGATATTTGTTCGGGATTATTTACCTATATCATCATTTGCTCTAAACCCTGTTCTGTGAAAATTTTGGGTTATTTCCAATGAGACATGCCATTGTGATTGGGGTTTCTATTAGTCATTTAAGAATTTTTTTTAAAGATAATTGATAGAATCTGTTACTTTGTGGAAATCAATTACTTCTTCACAGCAAAGTCTACATTATTTTATTTCATTACATGGAAATAAGCAAATTGAGTTCTTACAACTTCAATATTTTCTTTCAAGTAAGGTTACACATTGGGGTAATACCGGACGATTTTCGACTAGTTAAAAAAGTCGCGTAAAAACTTTATTTTCTCTACATCCACATACGTCAGATTTCTGAAACATGGTGCAAATTGTTAATGGTTACAAGTAATTTAGCTATAAGAAGCTTTTACTTTTCAAAACTCAATAGTTTCTGCTTAAAATGTGTGCGAAGACAAGACATAATTTTTTATATGCGTGATGAAGGTTTGGCCATCAAGGGGTAAGACCAGACGTCGCTAAAAATAGCAGATAAAAGTGATAGGGAAAGACCGGATGGACAAAAAAAATACAAAAATTACCTAGTTTTTTAAATACTGCGCAGCACACGCCCTACTTTTCGGAGCGACTGGCTGAAACTTGGGGTCAGGGCAGGATAAAATGGAGTCTTGTACCATATTGCTAGCTTTCAAAAATATAGCATAATTCACCAGGAATTAGAATTTTATGATCTTACCCCATTACCGATCCAACCCAATGCACTTTATATGTAAGATAAGTAATTTTGGGTTAAAACTACTTTAAAAAGTGGATGACATGGTTAACAGATTAAGTACAAACTTCAAATGAAAATAATATCCTATCATTTATTAAAATTTACAAAAAATCAGTATACTTAAACATCTTTATGAATAATTATTCAGTCACTTTCCCTGCCTGAATCTTTAGCTTTTTTCTTATTTAATAGGTTGTGGAAATATTCAGGTGTCTTGAAGTAGTTCTCAAGAATAATGCCATGTTTTTCTCCAAGAGCAAATCTTGCATCACTCCAAGACACAACTAAAGTAGGGTTTAACTTTTTAAATTCATCTAAGTGGAACTCATGTTTTTTAATGGAATTGTATGTATGACCTTTAAAAACTGCTATATATTTATCTCCGTTTTGATATAATCGTATAACATATTTAGACAGAAGAATTTTAACAGCTAGATGAAAAATAACAAATGCACCAAGATAAATGAAGCATTCCATTGCATTATTAGCTATAACAACATCATGCCCAATTATAACAGGTTCATTCATTGTTGCTTTATCGAAAAGAAAAACTGAATAATATAGTAATCCACATGCAACGGATGTGGTTGAAAAAGTTAGATAAGCCGATACAAATTTCAGAATATTCTCCATAGGTCCTTTATAAATTAACTGCCATTCTTTAGAAATACCATCCTTCTCCCGAAATCTATCTTGGGTTTCTAAAAATTTTATTGGATGCTGTGAGACGTACTTTGCCATACAAATTTTGAGAATTGACTGTCGATGCACTGTTCTAAGTAAACGTAGGCATTGCATTATGATTTCCAGTTAATTAAAATGTACTCTGTGATGTAATTCTGGTTGCTTTTGTTACAACAAATTAAATTGTCATTGATATTCACTTATGCACTACCGTCACGTGCACAAAAAATCCAATAACGTTTTTCTAGCAGAAGCTAAATTATAAATCCAAATCTAAGAAAAAAGAAAATGAAAATTAAGTAGGGATACGCAAAAGTATCGAGTACCTTAGTAATCGATACTTTAGTTTGGTATTTTCGTACTCGATACTTTTATTAGAGTATTTTATTAAGTATCGATACTTTCTTAGTTATTCGATACCTTTATCTCTCACTACACAGACAAAGGTCAGTAGATAGTACTTCCTTTTCCGTTGTATAGCATCGTTCCTTTCGTTGGAGTGAAGATTTGGGGGGAAAACTATTATAGTTGGAATAATGCTTAAGTAAATATATTTTATATATTTACTAGCCCGTAATTTTGATGAACGAATATTATATATATATATATATATATATATATATATATATATATATATATATATATATTTGTATATATATATATATATATATACATATATATCCAAATCAAGCAAAGCACCGGATTCAGCAGTTAAAAACAGTAAAATTCACTTTTATAAACTTTTTCGTTTCAAGGACGAATACCAATCAAGACAAATTTCTTAACAAAAATAGTCTTTTAATGAATTTTATTATATATATATATATATATAATATTCGTTCATTAAAAGACTATTTTTGTTAAGAAATTTGTCTTGATTGGTATTCGTCCTTGAAACGAAAAAGTTTATAAAAGTGAATTTTACTGTTTTTAACTGCTGACTCCGGTGCTTTGCTTGATTTGGATCGTCAGAATGCCACGGAGGACAAAGTGATGTGTAGAAATATGAAAGTTGATCAAAATTCAGCGAAATGTAAAATTAATTATAAAGTTATGAAGTCTCGCAGTTAAACTTAAAAAAGAGAATAGCATAATTAAAAGAAATTGATAAGATCAGTTGGGTGTGTTCTGACGAAAATAAATACCCTGTGTAAATAGCCTGATAGATCCAAATAAAAAACGATGTTTGTTTGGAAGTTATGATAAACTATTGTGTTTTTGAAACAGCAATTCCTGATGCTTACAGATTGAAAAATAATAGTAATGGATTCATTGGATTTTGATCTGGTACATGAAACACAAATCAACATCGACAAAAATTTAAATCTTTACTACACGTATATTATATACAATACAGAATTGATAGAAACAAATATTTTACAAGGACTTTATCATCAAATCCTTGTTATGACTGCACATTTGAAAGCTGCCAAAATAGTTCTGCAGAAAAATATATCTACCAACTGTCACTGCCAAGTGAAAAATTGTGTTGGATTTTGATCTGAACATCAACGACAAAGCGGATTGTAAAATTATTCGCAATTAATTATGATCCCAAAATTGGGATACTAGAATTTACCGATAGAGTGAATGAGGTTGCATCAGTAAATTACACATGTGTATTGTATAGTTTTCCGTGGGATTATGAACAAAAAAATGGAAAAAAGCAAAACAAAATATCGACAATCCCGACTTATTGTTTTGATAGACTTATTTTTGGATAAAGAGAATACTAATGAGTTCATAATGGGTTTTTATGATTATTTATCACTTTAAACAATTTATCAGATAATCAAAATCAGAAGATGATCAGATTATTGTTGTATATTAAATAGAAAATAACTATGAAAATAAAAGAATCTATGAAAACGTATAAGTATTATTTGGTTAGTTTTTGATGTGCTATTATATTAAAATTTTTCAGATAATTCATAAAAGAAAACGATCAGATTGAATGAGCATGATCCAATTCAAATAGGTACATTTTTATAGTCATGTACTGTTTAAGAACAGAAATTATTTGATAAACTGCTTTTTATGTCAGGTTGCGATGTACAAGATTGGGAGGTCAGTAATTAGGTTTTAGTAACACGTACGTTTGTTGTAAAACGTTTTTGTAACATAATTTATTTAGTGAATATAAAATTGAATCATTATTATGTATTTTCTTGCGATTCCTAATATTTTATAAATATTACTCAATACCAAGTAGTATCGATACTTTTCAGTCGATACTCTTATAGGTATCGATACGTTTTGTTCGATATTTTTTGTTGGATACTTGGTATCGAACAGTTATCGATACTTTATAAAAATTTTAGAACCCTAAAATAAGAACTTTTGACAGCAAATGTATTGGGTTTTTATTTAACTGGCTTGGCTCTGGGTTCTAGTCCTTCTGAGCCTGTTTATTGGGCTATGTCACTATCACAGACTACTCAAAGGATACCTGTAATGATAGCAGTTTCCTTTTCCTGTACCCTGTTATTAGTCAGGGAATAAAAGTTACGAAAGTTTGAAACTTAGCCTGTGGTAATAAAAAATGTCATATTCTAAATTATCATTTGTATATGGTTGAAAATAAGGGCAAATTGTTTTGTTCTAAGCTAATAATGGGCGTTTTCAGTTTTTAGCTGCAACAGTTACATTACTAAAAATATTGAGATTTCATATCGTTATTGAAAACCGTTTTTAGATTTCGATATCAGTCGTTGATTAGTTTGCTTTTGAATGCGCAAACGGTAATCGAAACAAAAGTAAAAGCAGTGCAATACATTTACGAATTACTTAGATTATTAAATGCTGTATATTTATTAATTATTACTTAACCCTTCAAGCACCATAAAAATCCTATGCAGTCGCATGCGCCCGGCAAATCCCGAGCGGTCGCATGCGACCGCACCCACCCACAGCACTTACAACCATTAAAACTTGTATTTAGAGACTACTTTACTATGAAGAAGTTTAGCACTATAAAATCTATACAAAATTCTCTATCATGTGGTTTAAACAAAAGTCAGGTTTTATTACATTATAAAAAGCTTTTATTGTATTTTGATAACAAAAAAACCTACCAAGCCAATGACGGCAGCGTAAAAATCACAATTATTTCAATATATTGTTACGCGGGAGGAGCCTGAGGTTCGTGAAAATAAAAACTGCTGATTGAATTATCAAAAATTACACCTATATTAGAGAACACCAACTAAAACTTAAATCACACTAATAATTAATCACACTAATCACTTTTAGTTCACTTTATTTCGCTCCGAAGCTTCGCTTGTCTCGCCAAATTCAATACTGCTCCGATCGCGGCATGCAGTGGCTTTAATACACCTTTTACACCGAAACATCCAGAATATTCCAGTGAATACAGACTCGCCGACCGACCAGACGCAGAAAGTTCGGGTGTGGGGCTTTTAGAAAGCTTAATTCTTCTGTCCGATACTAGATGGCTCTGTTGGTCGAAAGTTCAAGATTGACATTTTCTAGGAAGCCCTCCTCGCTCTGATCCCCGACACTAGATGGCGCTAGTGCCGGGTACCTGACGTCAACTTAAGCGCGCAACAATATATTAGACGTGTAGAGGCGAACCACGTGTCGTATTATAAAGGGTCGTGTGTCATTCCTAGTGTGATGGTGATGAGAGAGGTGGCACTGAGAGTGGTGGTGCTGAAAGTGGCAGTGCTGGAAGTGGTGATGAAGGGATAGTGCAGGCAACTGAGGGAGGGTGGGAGGTGAGTGCTCTTCAGACTGGGCAGGACATATCATTGTATTTTATTTCGCGAAAAGGAGCAAATCCACTTCTAATAACTTCATTATAATGGATTTCCGTAAATTATCGCCTGATTATTTTAATTATCGAAAAAGTTAAGTATTTGGGCGTAACAATCGACCAAAAACTAACGTGAAACTCTCACCTGAACAACCTATGTCATACAGCTAAAATTGTTTTAGGTACGTGCAGTCGTATGGTTGGAAACAACTGGGGCTTCGTTCCAGCATGATCCTATGGCTGTACAGCAACATAGTGAGGCCAATTATCATCTACGCCTCCATTATCTGGTGTAATAAGGCCAACCAAAAGACGACTGCGGACAGACTAAATAGTCTACAAAGGACTGCCTGCTTCATGGCAACTGGAGCAATGCGATCGTCACCTGGAGCAGCTCCTAATGCACTTCTGTGTCTAACGCCCCTTGATCTTTATTTAGACCAGGTGGAGAGGGCTAGTTTGTATAGGATTAACGCCCAGGGCGGTTTGCGCTTGCTTTCCTAAAAATTGAGATCTATGCTCGACTCAATTAAGGAAACACGGGTCTTATGCATGATCTCAGACATCATGCGTACACTATACACTTTTAATAAAAAGTATATAGTGGGACTACCCTCCAGAGAAAATTGGCCGAATGGATAGGTTATCTGTGAGATCGGTAGCATTATAATGGTACACCGATGGCCTCGACGTAGGCTTTGGAGTTTATGGGGAATATCCCAAATTAAATTAGTATGAATTAGGGTAGATCTACCTCTATCTTCCAGGCAATAATTTTCGTCATACTTCAGTGTGCGGAAATCAATCAGCAAACACACTACGTCAATCATATCATCTATATAAACTCTGATAGTCAAGCAGCACTGCTAGCGCTGAGATGAAACATAGTGAACTCGAGGCTAGTTAGAGACTGCGTGAACCATCTATACGCCTTGGGATGTAAAAACAGGGTCGTTTTAAGATGGGTTCCGTCCCACGCGGGTATTGCAGACAATAAACTTGCCGATGAGCTCGCACGAGGGGCATAAAGAGCACACAATTCGGAACCGAGCCATTTTGTGGAATCTCAAAAAGCCTAGCCCGATTTACCCTTGAAACTCTTTATCACAATAAATCACTTAAGATCTGGTCTGATACACGAGGCTTAAAACATTTTAAGCACGGCTTAATCCAGGCTTTTGATCATAAATTCACTTCAGAAGCCCTGGGATTAGGTAAAAATAAACTGCACATTCTGGCAAGAGCCCTGACTAAACACTATTGTCTTAAAAATAACATGGCCATCCTGGGACTAAGCAACTCAAGGATGTGCATGCCGGTTTTGTTCCTTAACGGAAAAAAGCCTCTGCACATCCTGATTGATTGTGGACCCTTAATGCGCAAACTTAACACATGTGGGAAACTATCTACTTCAACCCAGAAGAAGTGAAATTGCTCACATCTAAACTACTCCTATTTATAGGGCTCAGCAGTGAATTATAACCATAGCAGCAATCACAATAGATCGCATAAAATAAAGATAATATGCAGTCTGAATCTATGGATTTACCAAAAGCGTCGTATTGTTTGAAAATTTTGTTAGAATTGATTGAAACAGTACCGAGCCTTTACATCTGCGCTAATAACAGATAGATACAACTTTTAAGCCAGTCCAATCCCGAAGAAAGAAAATATTATTTTATGTACGAAGACGCAGGTGAGACACCAACTGATCCTAAAGAATTGTTTAAAATTAACGTTTTTTACCCTGTGATTGATATAATTAAAAGAGCATTGGTTCCTTGACTTAAGCTATCAAAATGCTATGATACGTATTCATTTTTATACAAAATGAAAATAATTCTTGAAAGGTCAAAATGCCTGTGTTGATTTGCAAATCAGTTGAATAGATAATGTGATTTTTCTTCATATCTTGGAATCTTTTCCATAGGATATTCTATTGCCCAGAAGTTAAATTATTCTGAATTAATAAAAATTTTGCAAGCGCATAAGACAGAAAGTGGCCATCTAGGCTTTTCGTTAAGTTTGTTGTTGGTAGTTCTTTTATATTTTTAACACTGTCTGCTGAACAACAGTTGAAATATAAGTTGTCAAACAAGATTGTTAACTCTTATTATGAGAAATAATCTGTACAACTAGTCACCGCAGCAAGGCAAGCATAGTGGCGTTGGCGAGCACAACAGAGTAGTGCGAGCGGAATGGACAACATTACTTTAACGCAAATAAGCAGAACAACTGAATGGTTGGCAAAAGCGGTTTGGTTGGTTTATGGCAAAAGCGATAGACACAACTGTGCTTTCCCCGCGTAATATACTCCCGTAGATATTTGATAGGTCTTATACTATTTCAAATCACATCACGAAAAAGCAACTGCGTAATCAGTGCCACAGAGTACCTTTATATACACTGAAAGTCAACCACGTAGCAGGAGTAGCAATTGCTACGGGCCCCGCGCAAAGGGGGGCCTCGCGTATTAAAGCCTGTTCAGCTCTTATTGAGACGTTATTAAATTTACTTGATGTCACACAAAAACGTGAAACGTTACACCTTTTTTGACTAAGACAATCCATGTCAGAGAATCGTTAACCATGTTATGATATATATATATATATATATATATATATATATATATATATATATATATATATATATATATATATATATATATATAGATGTAGCAGCCAGACTAATCAACCCTAAACGGGAATAAATAATATATACTCTGCTGCTACCATAACGCGGAAGGCGAGGATAAAAAACATTTATTTCCTAACTATCCCTGGCTACTGAGATACTGCGGACTGCATATAGATAATTTGACGTTCTTATAAAGAAACAAGAAGTAGCCGCAAATATCATTCAGCGCCACATCGACTTCACACGCCGCTATCGTCACGTATCCGTCGACCAATGGTGAGCCGTTTCTTCAACGCCGCAGCTCGCTTCTTCTTGTTGTTCCGGAGCTGTATTCCACGCCGCCGCCGCTCCCCGACTACGCGCGCGCATTTTTTTTTTTTTGCGCCCGAAGCAAATATGGGCAACCCTCCGGAAAGCGGGGGAGGGAGGCGGTGAATGCTCATAGCATACCACGCAGCGACTTTTACCCACTGAACACCGCCTTTTAGGAATTGGCTTAACGATCTGACTAGAGATCTCTAAGCCGTATACGAACGCGACCCTCCTTGGCAGAAAGGAGGGCGCAAGCGGTGAAAAGCCGCTTAGAAGAGTGCCTTACTAAGGCAGATTAAGGGATGTGTTATGTAGGCTCGGCCTGATCCGCCAGGAGGCAGTTCAGGTCAGCCGAAAGCTTGTTGGGGGGGGGGGGGGGGGGTACGCGCGCGCACCGATCTGCATGTCTTTTATAGCCCGGTCCAGCGACGTAGCTTCGTGAACAACACACAAGTCTCATGCCGGGAAACGAATAATAATAGTTGTATATTTTGGTTAATTTTCTTGGTCATAATATAAGCATTATAATTGGCTAGGTAAAATAAAAATTGTTACCATTGGTAAACCAAAAACGTAGCCGGCCATATAAATATAGGCAAGGTTAATGCAAATATATTCCATTCCATTCCATATTCATACTCCAATCGGACTTTCATAAACAGTCGTTTCATTTCTCCACCTTACAAACCACTCGGAGTCTGTTAATAGTGGACCGTTCATCTCCACTATTACATATATATATCATAACAGGCATTTAATGTGTGAGCTGTATAAGAATATAATTCTTAAGCACTGTGTACTGAATATATTTCATAAACACTGACCATAATAGAATTTTGGTATGCTTTTATGCGTTTATTTAAAGCCCTGAAAATACTAAAGATATCCGTCCGAACGAGAGGTCAGCAAAAGGTTCAGCAGGAAAGGTGTAAGATCCTCCACATCTAGAATCTGTGTGGGCGAAGTGACAAATTGTGTCAAACCATATGCCAAGGCAAAGTCGTAAACAGATCCTGCATGATCGGTAGTATGAGAACTGAGCCATTCGGTGTGGTAGGTGTTAAAACTTGTGCGCTTACCGTATAAAATTGTATTTTATTTTCGCCAAGGAATTAATCGGTTACCGATTGTCTGACGTGGATTGTCTTAGTCAAAAAAGATATAACGTTTTACGTTTTGTGTGACATCAAGTAAATTTAATATAGCACGTCTCAATAAGTTTCATTCAAAAAATTACACTTACGGCCTGGCCACGGGGATCGGCGGCGCGAACGGCGAAGCGACAGGTGGGGCGATAATTCGCGCGGCGTGATTTGAGGGCCACGGTCACTCACGTTTGCCGCCGCGACCAGATAGGCCGAGAGTGAAATGTCTTTATCAAAGTTATCTCGATATTACTTAGAAAGTAATTATTTATTGATTCAAGACATAATATTTGGAAGAGATTGCGGAGTACATGATTTGAATAGGAATCGGGTTATAAATGGAGAATTCCACAACAAATAGAATGCACCGTACTGATTCATACATTTGTTTCAGTAGCTCGCCGCGCCGCCAGTCGCCCGCGCGATTCGCCCGGTAAATTTCGCCGGTCACGTCGCCACTCGCCGCTACGCGTGGCTTGATCCATACATTTCTATACATTTGTTTTAGTCGCTAGACGCCTCGCCGTTCGCGCCGCGCGAATTTTCACTACGGCAAATGTCCCGTGACCAGGCCGTTAGGATGTGATGAGCAGGCTTTAATACGCGAGGCCCCCTTTTGCGCGGGCCCGTAGCTATTGCTACTCTTGCTACGCGGTTAATCCGGCACTGACTATGCAGTTGCTTTTTCGTGATTTTAAATAGTATAAGACCTATCAAATATCTACAGGTGTCCTCCACCAATATTAAATTAAGATCATTGTTTAAATCTTATGGTCTTTTTAATTTATTTTTGGAGCCAACACGTATTGCTGAATCTAGTGAAACATGTATAGATAACATTTTTACAAATGTTAAGCCGTTCAATAAATGTATAATTCAAAAATTGAGCTCTGATCACTGTAGACAATTAGTTTCATTACCTTATGTTCACAAAAAGCAAGTAGATAAAAAAGTAGTGTTTGTTCCAGTAAATGCACTTCGCTTGAAGAAGTTTAGAAGTAACATAGTAAAGAAACTTCCATTACTTTAAATTAGACCATTAGACTGCGAACTCGGTCGATTGGTGAATCTCATTACGTTGTCGGAGTAAGGTTTTAGTAAAAGTTCTGGTTTCATTAAATAAGTATATTTTTAAATTATTTATTTTATCATTAATGTAAAATATTAACACATGAAACAAGATTTATATTATAAAGTATTAAACAATGTCTTATTAATAAGATAATAAAAAATATAAGCTTACATTTATAATTGGTTTGACCTAATAAGTATTTAGCATAACCATTTCACTTATGATTTAGTGATATCATTTTGGTAATATCATTAACATATCAAACACAAAGTTAACATATCAAACATAACATTAGATGACCAGAATTGCATTTTCTCATAAACACAATTTTATACTTTCTTGATATCTAAGTAATAGGTGAATAGATGTACATAATGTAAGTTTAATTCCTTGTATGTAGTATACCAGAAATTAAATTTCAACCTATGAGTACAGACACATATTTCACCTACGGAAACTGCCACACAAATAGCATTATTAAACAATACCAAAGTTAAACAAAACTATTTTTACGGATTTCATCGAGTCAAATTTTACTTACTTAATACATACACAGCATGGCTTCAAGATAAAGTTAGCTCATTACACGTAGATTGGACAACAATAAAAACAATGACATCGGGATATCAAACACCTCAGTCTCCCCGTGTGACCATAGGTGCTGCAAAGCACCCGAAACGTCGGGAATTAAAAAGAAACGAGATAAAACCCGTAAAAATAGTTTTACTCAATATGTAATGTTGACGTAAATATAAGAAATCTTATAAATAGCAAAGTTTTTTATACAGCTATTTTTTGAAGTCGTACTTAAAATAGGTAACATATGTCCATCGTTCACGATCACTTCTTATTATAGACATGGACCAGCCAATGGGATCTTCAAACAATAGTTGTCCGCACTTATTATAATTAGTTCAACCGAAGCGATTGTTTGGCGTACCTATTACAGCCCTTGATAACTCATTAATCAAAAACTTGTTAGAATAATTATGAATATGTTGGTATGTATCAGAAATATTGAGATCTATCCTTCGATCAATAATATACTAGATTCCCGATGAGCGCTTCAAAAAAAATAAGACCACAAACACTTCTGTGGTCTTATTTCAAATTAGTATAGTCCAATCATAGCCAACGTTAAAACGTCGAAATGCCGCAGTGCGCGCGTTCAAAAACTGTGAAAATAACCACCGTAACACCAAGAATTTGGAAGGAATATCTTTTTTTCGGTAAGTTTATATCATTGTTTTTCATAAAATAAAATCAGAATTAAATAGCAAAAATTATTCAATTAGCTAATATTATGATTGTTTGGCCAATGTTTGCTACAACGCAACAACTATTGTAACAAACATCCACTGTTCTTGAACAAACATGCATGGAGTAGTATTTTTTTTTAATACATATTTTTTGTTTGTAAATTTCCTAGGGACCCATTTCGCTGTGCAGAATGAGTATCTACTGTCGCGAAATAAAGAGGAGAAGAACTATATATACAACCCATCCAAAAATTTGAGAATATGTTCGATTCATTTTGATAGATTGGACATAACTGGAAACAAGCAAAGGCGTAGATTACTAAAAACAGCGGTTGCCAAATTGCAGGTAATTATCATAAAGTAGTAAAATTGAAAATGTAAGATTGTGAAGGTAGTGTAGTGCTTTTGGTAAAAAAGTAAGTTATGACTTTTTCAGATTCACAGAAAAGTGTAATCAGCTTTATGTACAGAATAGCGAAAGAGTTATTAAATCAGTTTATTAAAAAATCATTATAACAGAAAAAAACTATACCTGTAGGTATTTTCATGAAATACTTTAAAATTGTTTTCAATAAACTTTAACTTTTGAAGATATGACAGAAATACGTGACGAACCTCGGGTTGATGCAGTTTGCTTGAAGTCTCCTGATGCATCATTATCAGATTTAACATCGATATGTGAAATTTCCAGTAAAGGGTATTTAAAAAAGAAATTGACGACCTTTCAATGAATACCTACTGCTTAATCCTACTACTTTTATAAATCGGTCAAAAATATTTGCCACCATACGTAACGACCCTTTCCCTAAAATATTTATATTCTGCAACTCTACGTTTTTCAATACTCACTGTGTTCCGAGCATTGAAATATAATATCAAGAACTACGTCTACTACCAAATTAGAGTAAGCACGAAAATGTCAATATAATGTTTTAACCTTATAACTAGAGTTTAAGTTTCATTTTAGAATAAATATTTTTGTAACCTATGACTTTTTATTTTCAAGCGACATTCTAAACTTATTGCTTTTAACCTTCCTCTGATGAAAGGACTTAAATAAATATATTTTGCAATGGTGATTAAAGTTTATGTTAGAGTGTTATAAGGTTTATAATAAACTGAAGTTGTTAATATTATTAAACTTTTATCTAAGATAGATAGATGTTTATGTGTGTGCAAACGTGGCCACTTGTGCGACTTATTTTTGTTCCTGAACCTTAATCTAGTATATAGGTAATTGATCGAAGGATCTATCCTAAAAATATTTTATTATATTAAAATCGCTTAAATTCTTTTTACCGTCTTTATGTTTGCAATACGACACTAAATTAATTTATTCAAAAACAATTAAACTATAGAACTAAAACATCACATATAATTATTGTTACTGATATTGACATAAACATAAAATTATAAGAATTGTTGCAAACAAATGAGGTTTTAATAGGTTCAACTTGACTATAACATACACGTGTAATTAACTCAGTCTGATCCAAAAAGGGCTTATGGCAGAGACAGACTGGTCCCACGTACGCAACGTATGCAAGGCATTATCACATCTGAACTCTTGATTTTGTATAAAAAACTATGCATTTAGGAACACCTATCGTATGCAACGCAATCACACGCGTCCGACGCAACGTCGAACTGCGATCAGACCAATCGGCGTGGAAAGGTGGAGGAAATGTTTTACGCAATCCCACGCGTACGACTAGCGTGTTTCTTACGCGTAGCACGTCATAAACAAATAGACCTTGGCAATATAAAACGCGAGCACGGTGCGTTTTATTGTCATCGACTACTAGTAGAAAGGCTATCGCCTGTGTCGCATGTATTTTATAAAATTAAATGTGTTGAATATCGTTAAAAGTAAAAAGTAGCAGCGAGCCCAGTTACGATTGGATATAAGACATGATTTTATATATTGCAGCAATAGAAAATTGTATTCTACAAATTCATGCATTTGTTTGCAATATTAATCATACATTTTATAAGAATTTATTACTCAAACGCCCAAAGCTCTCACTTAAGAACATTTGGTAGTAATAATGTTGAACGTTAAGATGATTTAAAACGAATCCATGAATATGTAAAGGATAATTGTGTTACTCCCGCAAAACATCGAATTTTGACATACCAAAGAAAAAAATCAAACGTATTTATTTTGCAGTTATTTTACTAGTATACAATATTCTCCAAACCCGATATCTTTGCTTCTTATCTAAAAGGTTAACATGCGAAAACATTGTGTTCGTGAAAGGAAAAATATTTTTCTTTGTGGCCTGTATATCGTTAATAACCATCAGAGAAACTGTATCATTGTCAAATTCTTCCTCAGAACCAAAAAAAATTTGTATTCGTGCGTGCGCTAAGAAGTGACAGAAGTGTCGACGCCAAACGAACGTTGCATACGCGGATCAAGTGTATACACAAACGGAGGAACGATACATCGCATACGTTGCGTACGTGGGACCAGTTTGTTTCTCGCTTTATAGTACCACAAACGACTAACAGAAGAATTTTAATATTCATGATTTAAAAAGAATCAATATAATTTTCAAAACAAAAGCTATTTCAATTTTTATTTCCCTAAATGAGCAAGATTATAAAACGTGACAACACTTTTTATAATTTATTCCGGATATCGTCGTTGGGGCACGTTTATCAGTGCTATATATATTGTAATATACTTGTAGTATACTTGATATGGGGTGTTCCACACGGGCATATTCAACTATAGGTATGTCATAATTTGTGCTTCTACTACCCTTCACAAGCTCATAGCAGTTAAGAAGTGCAGCTAGCACTTGTCGACGTGTATGGCACCATAGATCAGCAGATTGATGATGTGATGCGGTTTTTACATCTTATCTAAGGGCGCGCGTTTGCATCTCGTCGGATGATGATAATGTGGCAGATTCTGCCGCTGATGAGGTATTTCAGGAAATGGATTCCTTTATTCCATCATTTGTGTGATCTATGTTTGGTCACTCCTGTAAAAATCCATCACATTAGCAGGAGTGCTTCCAGGCATGAGCTGACGCATCAATGTCCCTTAATGTAAACACCAGCGCTCTTGTCGAAGGACATTTCTGTCAGTCATTTCTTCTATCTCTGAACATAGGGAACGATTGATTGGCCCATGTCTCAAAGGAAAAATTTGAACGTTTAGGCTCTCTCTATGCGTTTAACTCCACGTTTGAAGACAGGCGGAACACAGCGTCGACCATCCCGCTGTGAGATTGGTGCCGAATGTGCAGCTTCACAGCGCTCAGTACGTAAAGAACTCTTCCCCAGGGACGTTAACGAGTCAAGTGGACGTGATGGAGTCCATACTATTGTGCTGAAGAAGTGTGCTCTAAAGTTGGCACATGTTCCAATGTTTCTTTTTCGGTACTCCTACTCTCTAGGCGTAGTCTCGAATTCATGGAAGACAGTTTTAGTGCACCTGATCCCTAAAAACGGCAACCGCTCAGACCCGTCCAACTACAGGACTATCGCCAATACTTTATCCTCCGAAATAATATAGTCCATTACAAACTATCAGCTCATGAGGCACCTTGACAACGACAGCTGATTAGTGACCGGCAATACGGTTTACCAGATCTTCTAACTTAACTGACTAATAGATGGAGGTGGTAGAGTCCAAGATTGAAGGCCTTCCCCGTTAGTTTGGAAATTGTAAAGACCTTCGATCTAGTTGGGCGCAAAACGCTTCTTTCGAAGTCTATGGGCTTTCCCAAGAAATTATGCAACTGGATCATCAGTTTTCTTGCAGATGGAATTTTCAATGTCGTAGGGGACGGTGCAAGCTACGACTACAAGCACATTAATACTGGTACTGGTACAAGGCTACGTGATAACAACACTCACGTTATTTCTTCTGCATATCAATGATATATTCCAAACCAGTATTCTTTGTTAAATAAGCCTCAGATTGGGGACTATTAAATCTGGAAATTATTAAGATGGATTAAATTGGATAAGAGAATGGATTAAATTTTCAACCCTCTAATGACACAGGTCTGCGCATTTACCGCTAAAAAGAACCCTTTGTCGTATCTCCTCAACTTCAGGGACTTCTGCTCTTATTGCTTCAGCCAGCATCAGAATCCTCGGTGACGTATCGAATGTCATTCTGTTTCGTCGCAATTTAGAAAAGGCTAAATTGACCTCTAAAAAGTTTGGCGTACTTAGTAGAGCGAGACAGTATATCATACCTGCACGCCGTTTGCACCGGCGCAAGTTCGGCCACACATGGAATACTACTCTGTCTGCTCTGAAAGGAAATGCCACCCCGGTGCCAGCTCCTTCCACTTTACCGCATCCAGTAACGAGCGGCTCGAATTATCCACTACCGAGTTTTTACTGATCGGCTTGACTCACACTAGTTTCGAAGAGATGTTGCATCTCTTTTAATTTTCTATCGTATTTACCACGGAGAGTGCTCAAAGGAATTTAAGCAGCCACATTCAACCAACGTACACGACGATTCGTAAGCCGTTCAAACAATCTGGATGCTTGGAGGTTCACCACAGTGTGATTTACTGGAATTGGAAGTTTTATTCCTTGATTGACGTTTTTATGAAATCCGCTACCACTAAAGATTTTTCCAGACTAATACGACAAAGCAACCTTCCCTGTGATCCCCCTAGTGTTGCAGTTGTTCATGGTCAACGGTTATTAGTTACTTAATATCAGATGAATTGCATGTTCGTTTCCCCCCTCCTATAAAAAATCTTTCAACTAGCGAAATTGTTCTTAAAATACTTTAATCAAGAATAATTTTAATGTTATACCACCAATAAGTATGACATGCCTCGGTAAGTGAGTGCAAGCATGAAGCGATTCGTGTAGTTGTTTAGTTTCTGTTGATGACTACTAATTAAATGTGCAAGAGCCGCCGTATGATGTTTCCTTCGAGTAATTGCTCAGTTTTTACATGAAAAAGCCGTTAGAGCTGCATAAAAATCATTATTTGTAATGGTCATAATAAAAAAACAAACTGATGGACGCTGCTACACGCGGCTTATAGTTGTTTGCTTGCAATTGCCGCCTTTGTGCGTCGAGTTCACATTAAATTTTACCATTCAATTATATTTTCTGGAATGTTTATTTATCGGATGTAAAATATTACATATATAATTACGTAATAAAAAAGCGATACTAAAATTAAGATACCCTTACGGATCGGACTGAGTTTTTAAAGTATTGACGAAAATCACTTAGGTAATTTTTACGTATATAAAACATAACTATTTATACTAGTTTAAATCTGCATGTGCACTGCAGGAGTAAAAATGTAAACATTAAACATTTTATACTCCAACCAGTAAATTCACTATCACATGTGTTTCAGTCTATAAATTTGGAATTTCGATTAAGTAATTATACTTTATTGCACACATATTATAAGTAAGCCTTCAGTAAGAAGTTTTTATGTTAGACTGACATTATTAGGTTTAACAAATTCTGCAATGTTTCTTGACTCTGTATTGCCTACAACTTTTTGTTTGGGTTGAAATATTTGAGCAAATAAATCACCGTTTGTATCATAATTGCTTAATTTACCTTTTGTCTTATTTTCTACCATACTAGATACATTGTTGCTTGAATTCTGCATTAAAAATGAGAGACTAATATCTACTGGATCTTTATTACTTCTAAAATATTCAATTTTATTAGATTTTAATTTCGAATCATTATATACAGAAATGGGTGACTTTGATACATTTTTGTTCCTTGTTCTCAAGCTTTCCGGTAACGTATCGGATTTAAGTTTGACTAGAGATGTGTTCACAACAGAACAGTCTATTTGCATAAGTGTAACATGATCATTCATTAAAGAATCTGAAATAAAAATGAAACGTTAAGCAATAGTTAAAAAATAGACAGTTGAAAACATTTTTTCTTTGGTCGAAACTACAACACTTCGTATGTACAACAAACTATGTACTAGGCTTGAGCTTTTTGGAATATCATCATTACCTTTTTTTGATCACTTGCTGGACTCAGTAAGAACTATCAAAAATGCGCTACCAGACGCATAGTTTATGTACTCGCTCATACACATCGAGCTGACTTTTTGAGTTGCAAGCACAGAGCCGGGACCCTCGCCGGGACGTTCTTGCAATACTGCTTTTGGACGTAAATCCCCACAGATCGAACCGAACGGGTTTCTACCTTTTCGTGGCAAGGGGGAGCTTAGTGGCTTAGTCACCCATGGTGAACAAAGAGGAACCCACTGAGTTTTTATACGTGGTAGAGCCACGCTACAGCTATATTATGCTTGTAGCACGAAAGGGTCGGCTCGACCGGGGAAGGACCACGCTCTCGCAGAATACCAGCGTAAAATAGCAGCTTCATGCTGCTGTGTTTCGTATGGTGAGTGTAGAAAACCGGAGACCCGTTTAACTGGAATCGAGGCCTTAATTTTAGTACTCAGGGGTGACAACGCATCCGCATTTTGATTCTTAATCGAGGTTAAATATAGATGGCTACGGGTCACGGCATCTACTTACCATCAGGTGGACTGTGTGTTCGTTTGTCAACGTAATTCTATTAAAAAAAAAGCTGACCCGAGGAGAAAGCCCGGCCCGAGATGGCCACTCCGAAGGGCCTTGGCAAAAAAGTCGAGAAATTTGTATTAGCATTTATATACTCGTAGACATCTTCGAACACTGTTTCCAACAACAACTACAGGCATAAGTGTGACATGGACATACTTAAAGGAAAAGCTTCCTTATACTCCATATACGCAAGACCAAGAGACAGATTGAACTCTTCAGTCTTCTGTACAGAATAGAAAAGAATATAATAAAATCGGTCAGTAGTTCTAGTAACAGTAGTTCTTCAATAGAGCCCTTCTTGAAGAACAAGACCACCGAACTACTGCTCCACGCCTCCGGAGTAATACAACAATGGAGGACAGAATTAAAGAGCTTCTGAAGGACTTTAAGTGCCAATTTTTTATCCGCTTATAATTCCAGCCTCGCCAGTTTTGAGGGTGCTGGGGAGTAGATATATGCATGTTCCATTAGGTCGTTACACGATCTAGTGGCGGCAGTATCTTTCCAATAACATCTCAAAATAATACCAACTGCGGTTAGCAACCTGACTGCCAGGGGTGGCAACTATTTAAAATACCGTACTACGAGGCAACCTATCGGGAGGCCTATGCTCAGCAGTAGATGCTTGAACATAGTTCGCATAATGTCTCTTTAAATTTATCCCAACTTTTCCCGTTTTTTGCCATTTGTTAAAAACATTATAAAGTAACCATACCGGCCAGAAAAAAACATATTGAAATGTTTTTTTAATTTAAATTTGTTCAACATTGTTATAAAACAACTATACCTGCCAGCTACATAAATTTAACGAAATATTTTTCCTTAAAAATAATACTTACCATTCCCGGTCCTTGCTGGCAGAATCAATGCCATTTTCGGTGGTCTAGTCACGTTATGTGAAACGGCCGGCAACAATAGATGTTCCCCTTTACCAACACCAACAACGTAAAACGTATCATCGCGTCTATGCAACGCTTGTAGTAATGCATTCCATTCACCAAAGTCATCCATATTGAAATCATTCATTTTTCGTATTGGTTTGTGATAAAGTTTCCCATAGTGATAAGCATTATCTTCGGAAAATTCTCCATCTTTGTTGCGTTTTAATCTGTGCATGCGTAATTTTTGCCTAGGACGCTTCTGTGATTTTTTATTAGCCGTTGGAAAATCTAATAAACTGTTGTCTAAATTCAATTTATTAAACAGGCCATACGTTTCAAATAGTCCAGCTAAAATAAAAAAGTGTTGATAACAAGTCGTTAAATTAGTTAATTTAAAAAGTCGTTAATATGATCTGATAACACCAAAAAGTATGCTAAAAATTTGCACAATACAACAAAGTTTGACGCACAAATGTCATAAGATTCTTACACGAATTGACTTACTAAAAAAGGCATGGCGACGGTTTGTAGGATACTCATTCTACAAGTTGCTTCATTAATTTTTAAAAACAATTCGTGGGATATCCATACTACAAGTTGTTTCATTAATATTTAAAAACGATTCGTGGGATTCCCCTTTCTACAAGTAATTTCATTAAATTTTAAAAACAACTTTTGAGATGGGATACCCGTTTTGCAAGTTGTTTCATTGATTTTTAAAAACGATTCATGGGATACCCATTCTACAAGTTGTTTCATTCATTTTTAAAAACGATTCGAGGGATATCTATTCTACAAGTTGTTTCATTCAATTTTGAAAAAAAATCGTTGAATACACCTTCTACGAGTTGTTTCATTATTTTTTTAAAAACGATTCGTGGGATACACATTCTAGCTGTTTCATTCATTTTTAAAAACGATTTGTGGGATATCAATTCTACAAGTTGTATCGTTCATTTTTAAAAAAGGTTCATGGGATCCCCATTCTAAAAGTTGTATCATTCATTGTTCTATTCATTTTTAAAAACAATTCGTGGGATACTTATACTACAAGTTGTTAAATTTATTTTTAAAAAGTTTGGAAAATCCAAATGTGCACGCCTCATAATCTCATTTGATTTTATAAAAAGAAAAATATCTCCTTTTCCATATTTGAGACGAAAGAAGAGATCCATGAGAATATTTTTTTGTAGACAAGTACCAGTTGTTTTCTACATTTTCATTAATTACAATTAAACGAGACCAAATTACTCAGTGATTTTAAAAGGAACCTGAGCGTTGAGATTCTAAACCTAATAAAAAAAGAATTATTTTCATACATTAATTCTAACGACCATAAACATGCTCCTTCCACACATAGACATCCGGACACCCTCGAAATTTTTTTTCAATCAGTTTGTTTTACACTAATACAGAAAATAATTTTTAAAAATAATAGAATCATGAAAACGAGTACTTTTCTCGATATATGTGTTTTTTTATCATTCCAAAAGTGCTATAGTAAAAAAATAAAGACATTTTTAGCTCAGAAAATTAATGGATTTCCATTAGGTGAGAGTAGAGCACAACCTTAACGCTTCGCTTATGAGGCGTGCAAAACGATTTTTAGGATAACCATTTTACAAGTTGTTTCGAAACCCGGATTAACATGCAATAAGGTGATGCTGTGTGTACGGTGGGATTGGAAGGGCATCGCTTGTTATGAGCTTTTACCTCCGGTCAAACCATCTATTCGGATCTCTACTGCCAACAACTAATGAGACTCAAGCAAGAAATTGAGAAAAAACAGCCGTAATTCATCAGAAAAGGAGTGGTCTTTCATCATGATAATGCCAGACTACACATATTTTTGGCCACTCAGCAAAAATTGGGAGAACTTGGTCGAGAATTGTTAATGCATCCACCATTTAGTCCTGGCCTTGCACCCTCAGATTTTCACCTGTTTCGATCTCTTCAGGAATCTTTGTTACAAAAATGAATTTACAATCTAAATAAAAGTCAACTTACCATCCATTTTCTCATCATTAGTGTAAGCATTGGATTCTTTTTGTGAAGATTTTGTTAAATTCAAAGTTTTGCCACCGCCAATCCATCGTTTCAATTCACCCGCTATTCTAATGCTTTCTGTTTGATTTATATTTTGAAACTCTGTTAGGGTGCTATTGTGACAATCGGCGTTATCGTTACTACGGTTAACAAATGTATCATAGTCTGCAATAATGTGATGAAATATAAAGTGATTGTAAAAAATAGTATTTAATAAAAACTTTTAGTAATAATAATTTATTTAGTTCCAAATATAAATATAAAATAATATAATTTGTAATAAACACAAAATAATTAGGAATTGAAATGGCGTCTACCCAACACAAATGTTACAGAAACCACATAGCGCTAATCATAATGCTGATTTTCAATATACATCAGTCATAGGTACAGTAAAATAAACTAAATTTAAAGGGCTCCAACATAAAAAAAACATACACTTAAAATTTTTAAAATAAAAATAAAACTTAACATTTAGAAAAAAAATGACAAGTAAATTATTTCACAAGGTAAGAAAGCAAAATAAATATTGGAAGTAAAATTAAGCAAGTATTTCCTAATTTTATAACATACAGACATAGTATGGTACTTCATATGAAACGTGTAGTACATCGATACAGAATTTTGCTAATTTTTTAAATTTAAAAGCTATTCTTTTGGTTTTATTTTAAAAGTACGAACCGTGTTGCTGGTTTTCGTCGATTAATAAAAAGTTTGGAAAATCCAAAAGTGCGCGCCTCATAATCTCTTTTATTAAATTTTTTTTCATACAGTTTGTTTTTACACTAAACACAGAAAATTACTTTTGAAAATAATAGAAACGTGATTTTTCTCGATATATGTGTATTTATATTATTCTAAAAGTGCAATAGTAAAAAAATAGACATTTTTAGCTCAGAAAATTACTGGATTTCCATTAGGTGAGAGTAGAGCACAACCTTAACGCTTCGCTTATGAGACGTGCAAAAGTAAAATCCAAATTCAAAGACCATAAAGGAATAAAATAATTTCCAAATAATTGTTACTAAAGTCTTACGACATAGTATATGACAGAATTAAGGCTCCGACTTGAGAAAATGGTATGTATAAATTATTTCACTCTCTATAATTTTTTTACCATTTTGTGTGGACGAAGGAATATCGTAAAATCAAGGTAACAATGAGAATGTCATCTAAATAGTAATACTAAAAATTGATTCCCTTTTTTGGCACCCATAGGAAAACCTTTTTTATACGTGGTAGAGCCATGCTGCAGTTATATTAGAAGTATAGTTGTAGCACGAATGGGTCGGCTCGACCGGGGAAGGACCACGCTCTCACAGAATACCAGCGTAAAATAGTAGCTTAATGCTGCTGTGTTTCGTATGGTGAGTGTAGAGAACCAGAGACCCTTTTTACTGGAAACGAGGCATTCCATCTTAGTCTTCACGATCAACAACGCCTCTGCATTTTGATTTGTAATCGAAGATAAATGTTGATGTATATGGGCCGCAGCAACCACTTACCATCAGTTGGACTGTGTGCTCGTTTGTCACCCTGTCCTATAAAAAACCATTTAAAAAAGAAATAATCACTAAAATGAGTTCATAATTGACAAAACACAAAACATATAGTCGAATTCAGAACCTCCTCCTTTTTTAAAGTCGGCTAAAAACAAACAAAATTCAACTCTCAGTTTGAAATGAAATATTTAACCATTGCCGCCAATCAAAATCCTACTTCTGAAAATAAGCTTCCCCCAAAGATTAGAAATTTTATAGAGATTATAAAATTTCTAGGAATCTAGAAATCAATTTTTTACAAATGGATGAATCAAAAATGCAACACCTTAAAACCTATGACGCTGATTCTAACTTGATCTATTAGTTACTAGAGATCATAGGCATTTATGTGAAATTTTCTTAACTTACTTCTAAATGTCACACACCGTGTAGTGGCGGTTAAGAATATCCACTACCCCATATCTTCCCGTGGGTGTCGTAAAAGGCGACAGAGGGAAACAGGCAGGAGATGGGCAGCAGCATCTTCCTGATAACAACAATTACACAAAAAAAAAACTGCGGTTGCCAACCCGCTCGCCAAGCGTGGCAACTATGGCAATATACCCCCCATGAACAATAACACAAATAGACGGCCCCCAGTCCCCGGCGGCCCCGCTATTCCTGGCTACGGTGGCGACCATGGTAACGGCGGGGCAGGGGGTGCTAAGAATCTCCGGTGGAGGTTCGGTTGCCACCTACGACGACTCGACCTGGCAACATTTAACGCACGCACACTGAGGACTGACGAGAAGATCCTGGAGCTGGAAGAAGAGATAGACAAGTTGCGCTGGAGTATTATAGGATTATCCGAGGTCCGAAGAGAGGGGGAGGACACGGTGATTCTCGAATCCGGCAACTTGTTCTATCACCGGGAGGGCGACCATCTGTCCCAAGGAGGTGTCGGATTTATCGTCCACAAGTCTCTCGTCAACAACGTTGTAAAGATTGGGAGTGTGTCGACGAGGGTCGCGTACCTGATACTCAGAATCACCAAACGGTATTCGCTGAAGGTCATACAGGTTTACGCACCAACCTCGGCACATCCCGATGAGGAGGTGGAGGAAATGTATGAGGATATTTCCAAAGCCATGCATTCCTCCAAAACCCACTACACGGTGTTGATGGGAGACTTCAACGCAAAACTAGACACAAGAGAAAGCGGTGAGCTGAAGTTAGGGAAATTTGGAGTAGGGCAACGGAACCGAAGGGGCCAACGGCTGGCCGACTTTATGGAGAAAGAGGGACTCTTTATGATGAACTCTTTCTTCCAGAAGCGGCCCCACAGGAAGTGGACCTGGTCGAGCCCCGACGGTTCGACAAAAAATGAGATTGACTTCATTATGACGACCAGACGCCAACTGTTCAGTGATGTCTCAGTGATCGCAAGGGTGAAAACTGGCAGCGATCACCGAATGGTTAGAGGCACACTGAACCTAAACGTTAAGTTGGAGAGGTCTCGTCTAATGAAGTCAACGCCCCGTCCCCCTCGTGCTCTAATCCAGAATCCCGAAAACTTTCAGCTCGAGTTACACAACCGATTTCAGTGCCTAGAAGATTGTAATGCAGTGGACGATATGAATGACAAGCTCGTGGAAACTGTCCATGCGGTCGGAGCTAAGTTCTGCAAGACCCGCCGCAGAAGAACACAAAAACTCTCCGATCACACTCTTAATCTCATGGCTGTTAGACGGGAGATGAGGCTGCAATCGTCAACAGATTTGACAGCATACAGGCAACTGAACAGACAGATCTCCAAATGCATGCGGCGAGACTTACGCAACTTTAATACTGCTCGTATTAAAGAAGCGATCGAGCGGAACCAGGGCTCCAAAGTCTTTGCCAGAGATCTGTCTGCCCGTAAGAGCCAACTGTCAAAGCTGAAGACTGAGTGTGGCAGCATCGTTTCCGGGACACCTGAGATTTTGAGTGAGATTGAGAGGTTCTATGGGCAGCTGTACACATCATCGTTGGAGCCACACGCAAGTGTGAGTAACGATCCAAGAGCAAGTCTTATCCGACACTATTCCGATGATATCCCGGACGTCAGTCTAAGCGAGATTAGAATAGCTCTCCAGCACCTTAAAAACGGCAGGGCCAGGCGAGGATGGAATTACAGCGGAGCTTCTGAAAGCGGGTGGAACACCGGTACTTGAAGTCCTTCAGAGGCTCTTCAATTCCGTCTTCCATGGTGGCACTACTCCAGAGGCGTGGAGCAGAAGTGCGGTGGTCTTGTTCTTTAAGAAAGGCGACACCGCTCTCTTGAAGAACTACAGACCGATTTCCCTTCTGAGCCGCGTCTACGTGCTGTTTTCGAGAGTCATTACGAATCGTCTCGCACGCAGACTCGACGACTTCCAGCCTCCCGAACAAGCCGGTTTCCGAAAAGGCTTCAGTACCATAGACCACATACATACCCTGCGGCAGATTGTACAGAAGACTGAAGAGTACAATTTGCCACTTTGCCTGGCGTATGTGGACTATGAGAAAGCCTTTGATTCCGTCGTAATTTGGGCGGTGCTGCAGTCCCTTCAGCGGTGCCAAGTTGACTGTCGGTATATCGAAGTGCTGAAGTGTTTGTACAGTAGGGCTACGATGGCTATCCGAGTACAGAACCAGAGCTCGAAACCTATCCAACTGCAGAGAGGTGTAAGACAGGGTGACGTTATATCCCCGAAACTCTTCACCGCTGCTTTGGAAGACGTTTTCAAGCTACTGGACTGGAAAGGATACGGTATTAACATCAATGGCGAGTACATCACTCACCTTCGATTTGCCGACGATATAGTCCTTATGGCAGAATCGCTGGAGGACTTAAGCACTATGCTCAATGACCTCAATAGTGCCTCCCAACGGATAGGTCTTAAGATGAACATGGACAAAACAAAGATCATGTTTAATGTCCATGTCACACCTATGCCGGTAGTTGTTGGGAGCACTATGCTCGAAGTTGTTGACGAGTACGTTTACCTGGGACAAATAGTCCGACTAGGTAAGTCCAACTTCGACCGAGAGGTCAATCGACGGATTCAACTCGGCTGGGCAGCGTTCGGGAAATTACGACATATCTTCTCGTCAGGTATACCTCAATCTCTAAAAACTAGATTGTACAACCAGTGCGTGTTGCCAGTGATGACTTACGGATCTGAGACGTGGTCCTTCACTGCTGGCCGTATGAGGACGCTCAAGGTCGCTCAGCGAGCTATGGAGAGGGCTATGCTCGGAGTTTCCCTGCGTGATAAGACTCAGAAATGAGGATATCCGCAGTAAAACCAGAGTGACCGACATAGCCCAACGGATTAGTAAGCTGAAGTGGCAATGGGCCGGCCATATAGCTCGAAGAACCGATAACCGATGGGGAAGAAAGGTTCTCGAGTGGCAGCCTCGTACCGGTAGGCGTAGTGTAGGGCGACCCCCCACTAGATGGAGTGACGACCTGGTAAGATATGCAGGAAGTCGATGGATGCAGGTGGCTCAGGACCGTGCTTTGTGGCATTACTTGGGGGAGGCCTATGTTCAGCAGTAGACTTGTGAAGAGCTGTAATGATGATGATGACTTCTAAATGTGCAAAATGGAGTGATTGTTATATGCCACAAATACATTGTAAAAAAAGTTATTGCACTGTGTGTAGAATGTGCAAAAATGTTGTCATTTGACAAAAAACACTCGTTCGTATCTCATTTCATAACATTATGAAACATTTTGACCATTTTTTGACAAATTTTGATAGTTTATTAATGATTACAAATAGCTTAATTGGTATATTGTTTTTAATTCTTTGTTCAAGGTCCTTTCTTTTTTTAAAAAATCTATTTTTTCGAGCCCTTTTTTTAGTATTTTTTAAAAACACGAAAATTTAAATTAAACTAATTGCACTCATGATTTTTTATTCAAATAACCAGTTCAGTTTTTTCTATTATGTCGCTAGGATCAAAAAATATTATTCGTATTTCATCAGTATGTAATTTGTATCTAAATATAATTTCCAAAACACACGAATTAAAAAAAACCGAGCGAAAAATACCGAGCAAAGCTCGGTCAACCGGGTACCTAATATAATGTACGCTTATGGACCTTAACACGCCGCTGGGAGTGTGATACGAAATGTGAAATCTAAGTAATCTCGATATGAGTACCTAACTAGTGTTAAATATATTGGAATCATGATCATTATGATTTTTCAAATACACACTAATATAAAAATTTCTATTTTTTCAATTCTATTTCGCAAATTTCTATCTCATTAAAAATAACGTTAACTAACATTACTCTGCATTGCATTGCATTTTAGTAATACCTACAACACGTACGAATTAACTTGAGACTCCGCTGGAATGCGAGCCCCTTCCCGACTCCCCGCACCGCGTCCCGCGCTGGCCGTGCGCGCTCAGTACCGATAGCATTTTTGTTACGGATACGCGTCTCGACTCTAGTTCGATATTTTTGATAATTGTTTGTTGTTTGGTTTGGACTTTTGTTTGTTTTTGTTATACTTGAACGTTATTTTATCTGTTTGTTGTTAATTGCGTAAACGCGACGTCTATAACGGCTTCCGATTGGAAGAAAGAAATTAACCATATCGAAAGATTAGAAAATGAATACTGGGAGAGTGATAGACTTGGAGAAATCCAACAGAGAGAATTAATTATATCCCTCGGAGGGGAAGAATCCAGCTCAGAGAGTGAAAGTGAGGACGATCTAATGGACGGAATAGAACCGATCGTATACAGTGACAATGAATAATAAATATTATAATAAATCCTTATTAATATTCCTTACTTCTATTCCTTGATTTTACATAGTTTGTGCTGTTCCGCTTATCCAAGATTGATTCACTTTCACCCTATGGTTGCCTGGGAGAGATTGCTTTTTAGCAATAAGGTCGCCTGTTATGCTTTGTATTTTTATTGTGTACGAATCTGTAACACTTTTTATAGTGCAATAAAGTGTATAATAAATAAATTAATAATATTATAAATGAGAAAGTGTGTATGTTTATTTCTTTGTCCTTCCTTGACGCGTTAACTAAAAATAATATTATATATATATATATATATATATATATATATATATATATATATATATATATATATATAACAAGGTATGATGATCGTTTCTACTACCATTATATAACTCGTACGAATTAACTTCAGACCTGGTCCGATGACGTAATTGTCAATGTACGGTGTGCAAAATAATGCGTCGTAATATTTTTTTATTTGAAATTTTTGAGATTTGCATGAGATTATTAATAAAAACAAAATAAAATGTTCTGGCAAGGGGTGAAGTAATAAGTGATATACTGTTGTAAAAAATAAATATTTAAATATTTATTTTTTATAATATATATATATATATATATATATATATATATATATATATATATATATATATATATATATATATATATTATAAAAAATAAATAAATATTTAAAATATATAAAAATGGCAACAGTATATCACTTATTACTTCACCCCTTGCCAGAACATTTTATTTTGTTTTTATTAATAATCTCATGCAAATCTCAAAAATTTCAAATAAAAAAAATATTACGACGCATTATTTTGCACACCGTACATTGACAATTACGTCATCGGACCAGGTCTGAAGTTAATTCGTACGAGTTATATAATGGTAGTAGAAACGATCATCATACCTTGTTACTCAAGATATAAAACATTTATACATCATATTTATAATAACATACATATTTAGGTGTATATGGCAATATCAAAAAATAATGTTACCGAGCCTAGGTTCAATTAAAAGTCACTCACCAGGTATAACGTCAGGATTTTCTTCAGCCCACAATAAATGTCTAGTAGCCTTTTGGTGTGTGGTTGGACCAACAAATGATGCATTATTATTCCATCTGTAAAAAACCAAGCGCTCGTTGTAAATTTCAATTAACTTTTTCACCGTGTAGTGCTAGTGTAAGAATATCTTAACGCACGCACGCACGCACGCACGCACACACACACACACACGCACGCACACACACACACACACACACACACACACATACAAACGCGCGCGCACAATTGTTTGCGATGCAGCTATAGATCCCCACAGTAATGACCTTAATTAAGCAAATTAGACTAATTTAGATGTTGCTACATTAGTCAGTTTTCTAATCCTTCTAATAGCGAAGATTGGAGAACTTAATATCAAAAATATCAAGACATACTAACCACTGGGGCTTTAAATCAATAGAAATGTTCCGAGAAATACGGTCGTACTTTCTGAATGTAAATTATTAACTTGTAAATTAATCACAGCGCTTTTTTCAAGTAAGGAAGATTATTTTTGTAGACTGAACAAAATAGAACCAAGTATTGATCCCTGAGGGATATCCAGATTTAACACACGTTCCGAATATACTACAGCGTTAATTGAAACTTTTAGCTTTTGGTTTGAGAGATACTATGTTAAGAGATCAAGTGCGGCAGCACGAATGCCATATTATTTAAGTTTATTAACGAAAATTGCGTGATCCACATAATCAAACGGCTTCGAAAGACCACAAAGGACACCAACATTATCATGGTGCTCTTTCTCGAGCTGTGAAATATGTTATACTAGTTCTATATCTACATTCAACGCCAATATCCTTTTTGTGAAGCCAAATTTCTTACAAATGATATTTTTAAAATAAAAAAACTGTCCTAAAATGTTTTTTTTTTCAAAACCATATTCTGAAATCGCGATCCCCTCTATCCACAAACTATTCAATTATACATATTGTTGGCGACGCGCCTATAAGAATATTTCAATTTATTAGTTAACCGATTACGAATAGCTTCTAAAAAGCAAATTATCAAGCAACAATATTCCGATAAGAAAATGCTTAGTTAAATCTTAAAGAAATATCGAATTAATGATATGAAGGTCTTGGTTTCGACTCCCAGGCCGGAATAGTTTATCGTTTTCTTAGTAATATCTCTTAATAAATTCATATAGGGAATTTTTAAGATATAAATTATGTTACCGTATTTGTCCCCCGGTTGAAATCATCTTTCCAATGATGTTAATTTAAAGAAATATTAAAATAGAGTTAGAGACCGGATTTGTTCCCCGGTCGAGATGATCGCTGTGCATAAATAGAATTAATGGAAATTAATTGCATAAATGTTGTCTTATATGAGTTTGATATGTTTTGTATGAAAACAAATGCCTATTTTCTATGATTGATTTATGAAAACATTCACTTATATTGTTTGATAAGAAACATGATAACTGATAAGAATCTGATTAGAAATAGTTTTCAACGTTATGAGAATTGTGTAGAATCAGTTATTCACCTAGTATTGTTGATATTAGACTTTCCATTTTTTCTGATAGTCGATAGCCGTGCAAAAGTTAGTGTGAGATCATAGACGCACGCTAGCCACGTACTTAGGAGGCCAAATATGTAGAAATTTAAATATTTGTAATTTCAGCAATTTATGTAAAAATGACTTGCGAAACATTTCAGATTGATTGTACGTGCAAAAGAGGTGAATTCTGTGTTATTTTTATGTGGAAATTCCTGTGAATAAGTGAAATATTGATAGTTTTGTATAAGAAATTTAAAAGTGTTTTAATAGTAAAATGAATAGAGAAAATGTAAATTAAACTGTTGTATTGGTTAAGATATGTATAGTTTCAAGTGGAAAACATTGTTTTAACTTTATATGTTAAATATTTAAGAAATTTCGACTTTGAACATGTGAGTAAAATAGGCATATTTTGTTAAATAAATAAAAGGTTTTTTTGTGATACGAAAATGTAATGTATATCGTAGTATAGATATTTTTTTGTGCTATCTATACAAGTAAATTGTATAAATGTATGTCTTATACAAATAAAGTTATTGAGAAAACCGTGAGAGAGTGATAGAACAAATTGATGTAATTGAGTTGCGCAAGCGCACGAATGGCACGGCTCACTTTCGCGTATAGCTCTGGGGTAGCTCAGTAAACGAGTTTTCTTGCAATTCGTTCGGGGAAGTTTCGGGAAAGTTCGGAGAAACTTCGGGAAAAGTGCAAGACCAGCAGTCAATAAGAAGAAGAAAGAAAAAGTGTAGGGAAGTGATAGGGAAAAGTAATTACTTTCTCACGGAACGGTTTGAAGATAATTGCTATTTTATTCTCAAGGAATTCGTCCCTCAAATAATACAGTCCACATCGAAGAATTAAGGCGTTGGGACCGGGACGACTTCGGAAGACCCGTAATCCCCGTCTGAACCTATTTTCTAAAAAGGAAGAGGTTATCGCCCTTGTGTGTTACTCCGTTGCGGAGATCACATACGTTGTTCCCGAACCCAACGTAGGCGTTATAGGAGGCCGGATCGAGAGAAGCCTCGATTCCTACCTTCTGTTTCTTAGTTTAACGTTTATGCACGCCTGGGTTCCTTTTCACATATATATATATATATATATATATATATATATATATATATATATATATATATATATATATATATATATATATATATATATATATATATATATAGTACCCGGTTGACCGAGCTTTGCTCGGTATTTTTCGCTCGATTTTTTTTAATTCGTGTGTTTTGGAAATTATATTTAGATACAAATTACATACTGATGAAATATAAATAATATTTTTTGATCTTAGCGACATAACAGAAAAAACGGAACTGGTTATTTGAATAAGAAATCATGAGTGCAATTAGTTTAATTAAAATTTTCGTGTTTTGAAAAAATACTAAAAAAGGGCTCGAAAAAATAGATTTTCTCAAAAAAGAAAGGAACTTGAAAAAAAATTAAAAAAAGTCGGTCGGTTGGTCTGGGCTCGAACCGGGGTTTTACGATTCTGTGACCGCCCATTATACCAATTAAGCTATTCATAATCATTAACAACTTGTCAAAATTTACCTTCTTATTCTAACGATATTGTAGCAGTTTTTCATTGCCTAAAAACACGGACAAAAAGACATTTTCTAAAAATAAATCCTAGCTAGATCGATTTACTATCCCCAAAACTCCCTGGACACTAAATTTTATGAAAATCGTTGGAGCCGTTTCCGAGATCCCGATTATATACATATATATATATATATATATATATATATATATATATATATATATATATATATATATATATATATATATATATATATATATATATACATACGAGCGATATACTATCTCGCAATCAAAATAAAAAGAAAGCCCAGCTTCAATGGCTACTGTCCCTGCAATAATAAAATAAGTTTTAGAATTTATTGTGTTTCCTACCACACCACAGGTGCCTTTTCGTGAATCGACGTCTATATTCTATACAACGAATCAAAGATAAAAAAGACAAACATATCACGAAAACAATATGTATATTGTACATATTGTTACATGTAACGACAAAATAGAAATTCAAATAGGTAAACATACTAACAAATTATGTATAATTGTAAAACTGTTTAAATCTTAACTTATCACTTACCCTAATACATTCCAATTTAAGGAAACCATGAACACCATGGCAAAAAGTACAGCAATATTTTTCTTAGGTATTAATATCGAGGTATCCAGTCGCGGTATCTACAAATATTTAAAAACATTTACATTTTTTAAGCCAGAGCATTATGCATATAATTTTAAGTACCCGGTTGACCGAGCTTTGCTCGGTATTTTTCGCTCGATTTTTTTAATTCGTGTGTTTTGGAAATTATATTTAGATACAAATTACATACTGATGAATTATAAATAATATTTTTTGATCTTAGCGACATAACAGAAAAAACTGAACTGGTTATTTGAATAAAAAATCATGAGTGCAATTATTTTAATTTTAATTTTCGTGTTTTTAAAAAATACTAAAAAAAGGGCTCGAAAAAAATATATTTTCTCAAAAAAGAAAGAAACTTGAAAAAAAAAAATAAAAAAGTCGGTCGGTCGGTCTGGGCTCGAACCGGGGTTTTACGATTTTGTGACCGCCCATTATACCAATAAGCTATTTATAATCATTACCAAACTGTCAAAATTTACCTTCTTATTCTAACTATATTGTAGCAGTTTTTAATTGCCTAAAAACACGGACAAAAAGACATTTTCTAAAAATAAATCTTAGCTAGATCGATTTATTATCCCCGAAACTCCCTGGACACTAAATTTTATGAAAATCGTTGGAGCCGTTTCCGAGATCCCGATTATATATATATATATACATATATACAAGAATTGCTCGTTTAATAGTATAGGATAAGGTTGTGATTCTATCCTTGATTCTTATTATAGTCTCTTCAGGGCGATAATTTTAATCTAAGATTTCATTTATTCACTAACTAAAAAATATAATTCCCTTATTAAACTGTTTTGTGATTCAGTTGTTAACAGTTCAAATTTAAAGAGACAAAGTACCTTACGACATCTTCCAATGCTTTGGAGTTGATCAGTTAATAATTTATTTTCTAGACGTAGTCGCGCTATCTCCTTGTGTGCCTCTAATAATTGCTGTTCTAAAGCTGCCACATACTCCTTCTTCTTTTGTCTGGACTGACATGCTGACTCTCTTTAGAAATAAAGGTTATTTTTTATTACATAACACGTTTTATGTATTATTAAACAACATGTATTATATAAAAGGCAGAGATCAATCCTTGAAAAGTTCTATTAAAAAGCTTATAGACCATCATTGAGCTATTATGTACTACGTACTAGAGGAGACACCGCATTCAGCTACTCTGTTCCACTCAACTGCGGTTCATGCACTGCACTTTAATCAGTCACTCGCTAGGCGCTTGTAGAGTTGTCACGTGTTGTGTTGATTTAAAAAAAAATTCTTGATAAAAATATGCCGTCTTGTGTACTTAGATATTGCACAAATAATTCAAGAAATGTCAGTAAAAACCAAGGAATTACTTTTCATCGGTTAATAAGATACTTATTCAATAAAAAAGTATTATAAATTAATAATAAAACAAATTATTCCTAAGACGCCATCTCGTGTCACTGAATATAGATTATGAAATTATTTCCGTGGGTACTTAAGTATAGGACGAATATATTATTATACACATTTTTTTATAGAAACATATATAAGTTATTATGATTTGGCAAAAATTTCCATGTTTAAATCCGCTTATTATTCTTTTATTTTATTTTTAAGTTTCCACATCAAAGTCAAAGTGGAATAAATTCGTCCATTTTTAACTCTCGCGTGCCCAGCATTTATGAACGATTATTTACAATATTTATGATTCTAATTTAAATAAATATATTTGTAATTTAAATTTTATGTTAATAAGTTTTGTTAAACATACATTTAGTACGTTTTTTTATATTTGACATAGATACCTTTAAAAATATCATTAAAATGTAATTCTGACATAATATTATGTAATATTATATTAAATTAGCACATATACAAAATAAAAAACAATTTAAAAAATTGTACTCGATATAATTAACAATACAATATAAATAAACAATTATTACATACTGACCATTCTACTTACGTATAATCTATAATAACAAAAACTTACCGCGCAAGCGCAATGCGCGTTTATACCAACTGCGCATGCGCGACTCTACTATTACCGCGCATGCGCGAAGACATACGAGTAGTGCACAATTTTTGTTTGGAATAGCTTCTCTAGTACGTAGTACATTATAACTCAATGTAGACCATAAGCAAATAATTTAAAACTTGTATTTCTTTTAATTGTCCAAATAAACTTTGTAATATGATTAAACTATTATAAAATATTATTACTGAAAAAGAAAATGACACGACCAAAGTATTTTACTGGATTTTTTGTAGAAGGTCCTTACTTTTAGAATTTATAGTAGATTGTGATGCTCATAGAATGCTTGAAAAGAGTTATGAGTTATTTTCTACTAGATTATAATACAATGGATTATATTTAAAAATACATTCAACATTGTATTAATGAAAGTTAAAAATTAACCTTAGAGTCATATAATATTAAATAGGTGCATTTACCGATTCTTTATCATTCTCTGTTGTTTCTTAATAGCTCTTATCTCAGCCTCACTTAAAGTTGATAAATCTATACTAGGGCTCATTGGTTCTTCTGTTTCTATTGATTTGGATCCATTTTGTACTAATCTTATATGAGTGATCTCATCACCAGGCACATTTAGTTTGGGATTGACAACATTATTATTCTCTGGCATTAGAAACTGAAACAAATTAAATATGATATAGATATTTTAAAAAAAATTATACAGTAGATTATTGTAAGGTACTTAAATTACCACACCTTAATTTGATAATCACAAGCTGCTTTAACACCACTTAGTTTTGTTTGTGACAGTGGTGATATTGTAATTTGACTTCTTTTTGTACTCTCAGTAGGAATTACAATATTTGGAGTTTTAATATAAATATATTGCTGCTTTTTAAGAATAGCCGGTATTTTCTTTTCCTCCATAACCTGTTGAATTTTATTATCCTCTTTCTTGGTATTATTAATGGAAGAATTTTCATTCTCAACTTTATAATAGGCATTTTGCACAAAGTTATTATCTGTAAATTAGATGTAAGATTATAGAGTTAATGTTATCAAAAGAGGAAATTTCAATAATATTTATTATACCTTTATGTATATTTAACATACCTGACTTACTTCTATTTTCATCACAGTCATCATATTGTATTTTAACACCCTGTATATTAAAAAGGATAGAAATAATTATAAGGCATTTATAAAGGCAAATATAAAATGTAGTCTTCAATGAATTTTACCTTAATAATCCCATTTTCAATAGCCATTACAGGACCATTCTTCTCTGTTATACCATTGTGTATATTTGTAGATAGTTCTGGTTTATTATTAGGAGCTGCATAAAAGAAATAAATAAAAACTTACGATGAAAATCTTTCATCAATTTTAAATAATAATATACTGGAAGTATATTATAAGCATAGTTTATTTTTTAACTATTTTATAAATATTATTAACTATTATATATTATACACAAAGGTATACCGGATTTTTGTAAAAACTGATCAACATCTTCCAATTTTAAGTTATTTGAGTCATCATCAAAAGTCCAATCCAAAGGTGATAGTGACGACTGACGTGCTGAAGTATTACTTGAGCTGTTGGGGAATAAATTAATAAAATTTTATAATCTTAATACAATAAAATTAAAAATATTCTAATATTAAAAATGATAAGAATTATAATTTATAACCCTTATTCTATGAATGCATGAATGATGATACTTAAGAATATAATAGATGTCATTACATGAGATTGTTGATTTTTAAGCTTTGCAAAAATTCATACATTCTTTTTCGGCTGACAACCCGCTTAACAAATGGCACAGGGACAGCATGACAAAGATGTACAAAATTATTTAGCCAAGTTTGTCCATTGTATGATGACAGCTTAGGTATGGCGAAAGGGTATGTCAGTGTACCTCAACCAATTAGTATCCATTTCAAAAATTTGTTTTCATTTTGATCATTAAATAACAGTATGGAGTGTTAAAAATAACAGAATTGCAGTTATTACTTCACGGCATCGGTTGTCAGTCATTTTAAAATAACTGAATATACAGGCATAGGCTGTTTTGTTGTTTATTACACTATCGAAAGGTACACCAATAATTCCTCTATGGATGGAATATATCAAATCAGAGCAAATCCTATGCTGTTCTAAGTAGGAATTCAATGAAACACTTTAAGAACAAACAAAATAATATAATACAATGTGAAATTAAGATCCCCAACAGGACATTGTCATGAAAGAATAAACAAGAGATGAAGCTAGGTGTTTAATGTTAATACAAAGAACATGCCCTAAATTGCATCATTCATTAAAAATTATAATTTTAGAAATACCTTAATAATATGTTGTGACACTAAGCTCATAATTTATCATCTTCATCATCATTACATCCCTTCACAAGTTTACAACTGAACATAGGTGATGAACTGATGATAGAGAATGCACAAAAACACAGTCCCAAGTCTCCTGCAGCCATTTACTTCCTGCATGTCTTACCAGGTTGCCACTCCATCTAGTAGGAAGCTGCATTATACGTGGTAGAGCCATGGTGCAGCTTTATTATGATTGTAGCACGAATGGGTCGTCCCGACCGGGGAAGAACCACGCTTTTACAGAATGCCAGCGTAAAATAGCAGCTTAATACTGCTGTGTTTTGTATGGTGATTGTAAAGATCAGGAGACCATTTTTTACTGGAAATGAGGCATTCCATCTTAGTCCTCAGGGGTGACAACGCATCTGCATTTTGATTCTTCATCAAGGATAAATGTAGATGTCCTATATTTCGCCTTAATAAAGCGAACATTTATATGCTTATTATACACAACATTTGGAACAAATATTAGATATTGTATTAATTAATAACATAATTTACAATACTTTTTTGAATCATCTTCACTGCCAGAATCTGAACTACTGCTCTCATTTGGTGATGATTTAATGCTTATGGCAGGTGAAATAGATGGCACAAGTACAGGAGCAGCATCAGCCAATATCTCACTTGGTGATGCATCAGTCACATCCAACAGTGACGACCATTGATATTCATTGGTAAATTGATCTAAAAGATCAGCATCTGAAGCAAAAAAAGACTATTATTGGTAATATGTTAACAAAATAATGTCTTAATTATCAATCACATGATTTGAATGATTCTGATTAGTGTCTGATAGTGGTGCGACAATAGCTTTGCAGGCTTTTGATGCCTCAGGAGATAGGTGTAAATAAAACAGTATATCCAAATCACACACTAAACAACAGTCTCATAAACATATAGAGCAGTTATTTTATACTATTGCGGTCACCTCATTTTTTGGCTCTATAAAATCGATTTTTTTTTTAAGGATAGTGTGAAAAATGAGCACACAGTCCACCTGGTGGTAAGTGGTTGCTGCGGCCCATAGATATCTAAATCTATCCTCGATTACCAATCAAAATGCAGATACATTGTCACCTGTGAGGACTACGATGGAATGCCTCGTTTCGAGTAAAAAGGGTCTCCGGTTCTCTACACCCACCATACGAAACACAGCAGCATTACGCTACTATTTCACGCCGGTATTCTGTGAGAGCGTGGTCCTTCCCCGGTCGAGCCGACCAATTCGTGCTACAACTATACTACTAAAATTAAATGTTCGTTTTTTGTGTAGATTAATAAAAAAATATATAAACTTCGTTTAATGCTTTGCAAAAAAGTTATGAACGATTATATTCGAAGAAGTGCGTTTATGATCACATTTAATGTCATAAAACTATATGAAATCTTGAGGTGAGATATTTTACATATTTTTCCATAAATCCGCCATAAAGATGAAGATTTAAAAAAATCATCGAAATCGGATGATTTTTTGATTTACCAGAGCCAAAAAACGGGGTGACCGCGATAGTATAAAATTACCCAAGTTGCCTCAAGACGTGGTTAATGCTCCCTCTGTAATTAGTTTTAAAAACAAACTGCACAAATGGTTCAAAGACAATTCAATTGTCTTTGAACCATTGGGTCTTGGTGTGAACTTGGACTATTATATAGTTATATAACACGATTATATTATATAACACCAATATAGATATAGGAATATCAGCCATAAGCTGCTGGCCTATTACTACATTATAATATTAATATTACTAACAGATAAGCAAACAAAATATCGACCCAGCTTATGAAGTGATCAACATGTGGGGTGGTTTGCCGAACTAAATTATTCCTGTGGTCTCTGCCAAACTAAGGCTAATTTTGGTCAGCCTGTCAGTCATCTGAGGCCATTGGGCCTCCATAACGTTTCGCTCCGGGCTCAAATGCAGAAGGCAGTGCTCCTCAATATTGTCCAAATTGTCTCGGTTTCTTTACTCCTAACCCTCGGCCATTTGGTTTCCCCATGTGAGGGCTTCAATTTGGTTGGGCTTTTATTTTTTAATGTATTATTTACTTAAGTTAGTATATTTAATATATATTTATGTATATTTATTATTTTCTTTTATATATTTATTCAGCCCAGCCAGATGAGAATTCAGTAAAACTATAGACATCCGGTACTCGCGTACGGGGGTGGGAGGGGGTTTGGGGGAAGGAGAGGGTTCAGGGGAAGCCCCCCCTACCCTTCCCTGTTGCGAAAATGTATAGTTTATGAGTAACAATTGTTTTTGTAAAATCATAAACTCACTTTTCAACGGCTTCTGCGCTGCGCGAAGTGCAGCCTCTTCGCCTTTGCGTAGCGAATCACAGGCACTCATACACCGGGCGGAGGCTACTCTCCGCGCCTACGGCTTTACAAAATCACTCTAGGGGTAGGGTAGATAAGACTATGTGGAATCGGGTTGTGCCGTTTTGGTTTTAGAACAGATTTGACCAATCTTATCTGTAAAGTCAGGTTGCCCTAAACTCTGCTATGATAGAGATAAACAATGTGACTCTTCGACCACATCCAAATGACTACAGATTCGTTGCTACAGCAGATCTCCTCTGCAAAGATCGTGATCCTCGGCGATTTTAACGCTCATCACGCCGAATGGCTTGGTTCATGTTTAACTGATCATGCGGGGAGATCTGTTCATGATTTTGCCTTGACATATGGACTGACACAACTGGTTACTTTGCCTACGCGGATTCCAGATGTGGAGGATCATGCACCTTCCCTGTTGGAGCTTCTGCTGACCTCTCACTCGGACGGATATCAGATTTCCGTCAACACCCCTTTAAGCTCCTCGAACCATTGTTTTGTCCAGTATTGTGCCGCTCACGCTGAAATCGCAGTTGCATTCTGCAGGCTGCCGCCGTGTTCGGCACTATAGGTCAGCCGATTGGGATAGGATGCGATCTTTCTTTGCATCCTCCCTTGGGAGTAGGTTTGCATCTCACCGGACGATCCCAACGTTGTTGCGGATTCCGTCGCTGATAGGGCACTTCAGGGTATGGAACTTTTTATTCCTTCCTCTGTGGTGCCCATCAAAGGCAAATCCCAGCCATGGTTTGGTCGCTTCTGTAGGAATATAGTAGGGAATCCCCCCAATTGTGCTGAAGATGTGTGCTCCAGAGTTGGCACCGGTTTTAACGCGTCTTTTCCGGTACTCCTACTCTCAAGGCGTAGTCCCAAAATCATGAAAGACGGCTTTCGTCCACCCGATCCCTAAAAAAGACAACCACTCAGACCCGTCCAACTACATACCTGTCACCATCACCGTCTTGTACTCCAAAACAATGGAATTCATTGTAATCCGCTAGCGCATGAGGTACCTTGAGGATCATCAGCTGATTAGTGATCGCCAATACGGTTTTCGCCATGGTAGATCAGCGAAGAGATGTTGCATCTCTTTGCATTTTCTTTTGCATATACCATGGGGAATGCTCTGAGGAATTGTTCGGATTAACTCCAGCCGCCAAATTTCGTGAATGCACTACGCGGCAAACCTCTCGATACCATCCACACCATCTAGATGCTTGGCGGTCCACCATTGTACGTTACACAAGGAGTTTTCTTCTGCGTGAACCTCTCTGTGGAATAGTTTACCACCGGCAATGTACCTGCAATTCCCCTGGTGTTGCCGTTGATTATGGGAGGCTGAAGTCACTTAACATCAGGTGAGCCGCATTTTCATTTGCCCCCTCTTCTTCGAATTTCTTATTTCAAATTGTTATAGTTTTGTTTTCCGAAAAACCTCTGGACTGCTCTTCACCGTGACTCAATTTGTTGTATATGAGTCCCATCTTAAGCCTTGAATGGATTGTCATTGTCGCATTGATAAACTTTTTTATGGGTGTATGTGTTAAAAAAAACAAATTGACATATTTGCATTGTGTTAATGCAATTATTAGTAAAACTTATTTTTTTCATAATTAATTCAAAAGGCATTTCCAAAATCCAAAAACAGTGTTAAAGGTATGAGATTAACCCTGACAAACCTAAACCTCCTAATGATTTCTTATATTTACGCGAACACTACACATTGAAATAATACTAGTTTTTACGGAATTTATCACGTATATTTAACTTTTTTACCCGACGTTTCGAGAGCTTTACAGCACCCATGGTCACGGGAAGGACTGAGATGTTCAACGTCCAGCTGTCATAGTTAACCGCGGTTACCATAGATTAAAATTTTTTAAAATTTTTACTCGGTTTTTAAGATCAGAACAAAAGTTAAAATTTTAATCTATGGTAACCGCGGTTAACTATGACAGCTGGACGTTGAACATCTCAGTCCTTCCCGTGACCATGGGTGCTGTAAAGCTCTCGAAACGTAGGGTAAAAAAGTTAAATATACGTGATAAATTCCATAAAAACTAGTATTATTTCTAAACCTCCTAAGTTGAAAACAAAATTAAAAAACAAGTACCGGATGTCTACTTCATAATACTAGAAAAAATTGACATATTTGCATTTCATTATAAGCAGTTTTAGTGAAATTTATTGTTATCGTAATTAGTTCAAAACATATTTCAGACATCTATAACAGTGTAACAGGTTTAAGCTTAACCCTATCAAGCCTCCTAGACAAAAAACATTATTAAAATCAAGTACCAGATATCTATAGCTATATAAAGAATGCTATATAAATACCTCATAAATAATAATAATAAATATATATTTATAGAACCCAACCAGATGAGAAAACTATATAGATACCCCAAATATTACCCATATTCTCATGAAATTTGGGGTTGCAGACACCAAAATTTTTTATCAATTATTATTTGGCCTATGTTCAATGGTGATCAGATAGTTATTTGTAAGATGATAGCAAATATCTATCCAACAAATTCTGATAAATGAGAAAAAAATAATTGATAATATTTTATAGAAATCAAATTCTTTTGTAAATTTACAGTTTTGTTTGAGTAAGAACTTGACAACACTTTAAGAAGAATTAAGTGATTTTGTAGTCAAAATCAGAACGTCAGTAAAATATTGCACAAAAGCAGTTGCAGCATACTTGATCTGATTTTTTTTGTTGACATTCCTGGCTGCTGGTTGAGGACTCCAATCACCTATTTCTTAGGTAGCGGCTTTAGGGTGGTAAATTACCCCTTTAACCACTCTGTTGTGCAAGAGTGAAGAGTCGACACTAAACCTCAAATCTAATATTTAAGACTAGAACTAGGCTTAAGGGAAAATAAGTTCTCTCCTTCATAAACGATTTCCTTCAAATCGATTGTAAGCTTTCTACAGTTGAGCTTAGACCTCGCCTAAGTAGTGCTACTAACACGATCTAGGCACTTGCATCCTTACTGTAAGTCTTACCAGGTTAACACTGTTAACTACTAAAAGTTTGTTTTTAACTAGTTTTCAGTTGAACACATTTCTACTTTACGATTAAAGTCGATTTAAGGATATCGTAACAATTATCCAATACAAAGGTTAATAGCTTCATGAATTACTAGAACAGGTACATTGTTTTCATTTTTACCCGGCCTTCGTTGTTATAAAAATATTGCAATTACCGTATAAGTAATCCTTGTTCCCTAACAGAATATCTGTATCCATCGAAGTATCTACTTCAGGCAACAACTCTAAACAATTATATTAGTTTTTCAATAACTTTACAATTGCAACAAAACACGCCATAAATTTTTCTCATACTTGGCGACCTGGCGTAAATAAATGACAATGACAAATAAAAATGACATGACAATGACAAGCAGTGTTTCCACTTTAATGATTTCCTTTTCTCACGCCTCAATTGAGGTTTCCCCTTCTCAGGACTTTTTTCCCTTCAAAAAAATTTTTTTTTAATAGGATTAGGTGACAAACGAGCACACAGTCCGCCTGATGGTAAGTGGTTGCTGTGGCCCATAGACATCTACATCTATCCTCGATTACGAATCAAAATGCAGATGCGTTGTCACCCGTGAGGACTAAGATGGAATGGCTCGTTTCCAGTAAAAAGGGTCTCTGGTTCTCTACACTAACCATACGAAATACAGCAGCATTAAGCTACTATTTCACGCTGGTATTCTGTGAGAGCGTGGTCCTTCCCCGGTCGAGCCGACCCATTCGTGCTACAACTATACTACTAATATAACTGCAGCACGGCTCTACCACGTATAAATATTCTGCTGTAGTTTTAGCACTAGTAGTTAAAATCTGCCCAATCAACCTTATAATATCATTGTGTGATACACAATCAGTTATCATTGGGTGATACATGCTAAATAATAACCAAGCATAGGTACCACAGAGTAAAATTGCGCTGAAATTTCGACGGCATAACGGCATTTCATCAGACATGACGTCTTTAATCCATAGCAACTTCATTCTTAATATTAGCAACTATCGATATCGATATAGTCGCTTTTGTTTATTATATATTTAAAAAGAAAATAAAATAAAATAATGAAAATAGGACTATAATTATTATTATTCAACCGGTCAACTGAAATTTTTTTATATAAAAGAGGGGGCAAACGAGCATGCGTCTCACCTGATGTTAAGTGACTACCGCCGCCCATGATCGACCAAAACACCAGGGGAATTGCAGGTGCGTTGTCGACCCTTTAGAAAGGAGTAAGCTCTTTTCTTGAAGGTCCCTAGGTCGTATCGGTCCGGGAAAATCGCCGGTGGTAAACTATGCCACAGAGAGGTCGTACGCGGAAAAAAACTCCTTCTGAAACGTACAGTGGTGGACCGCCAAGCATCCAGATGGTGTGGATGGTATTGGGACGTTTGCCGCGTAGTGCTTTCACGATATTTGGCAGCTGGGATTAATCCGAACAATTCCTCAGAGCATTCCCCGTGGTATATGCGGAAGAAAATGCAAAAAGATGCAACATCTCTTCGTAACGCCAGTGAATCGAGCCGATCGGAAAACACTCGGTCACTCGGGCACTAGCGAGAACCAGCTCAGAGATGGGAACAGTATTCCATGTGCGGCCTCGTAAAGTTACACGCGGTGTGCCGGTTGGAAATACCGTCCAGCTCTGCTGAGTCCGCCAAGCTTTTTTGGACTAATTTGGCTTTCTCTTCCATGTGACCACGAAACTGCACGTCACTCGATATGTCGACGCCGAGGATTCCGATACTGGCTAAGGCAACAAGGAGAGGTAAGGTAAGGTAAGGTTCTTTTTAGAGTTAACGCGCAAACTTGTGTCTTCTGAGGGTTAAACTGGACTAGATTTAGTCGCCTCCAATCCGAGACTTTGTTCAGCAAAAACTCGACTTCAGACACAAGTTTATTCCGGTACTCGGAGACGTTTTCCCGAGAAATATTGGCACGGCCGGTGTACAGAGCATCACCAGTGCAGTCATGTGCATAGCAATGAATGTTACGGGCTTGCAAAATATCATTGATACGCAGAAGACACAGCGTTGGCGATAGCACGCAGCCTTGTTGAACACCAGCATTAATAGGCTTGTAATCGGAGCTTACACCGTCTACAACGACCTTGATGCTTTAATCTGCAAGAAAGCTGGTGATCGTGAATCGATGAAGTTCCACATCAGCGACAGAATCCGCAATAACGTTGGGATCCTCCTGCGAGAAGCACACCCACCCAAAGGGTAGGATGCAATGAAAGACCGCATCCTATCCCAATCGGCTGACCTATAGTGCCAAACACGGTGGCAGCCTGCAGAATGCAACTGCGATTTCAGCTTGAGCGGCGACACTCCGATCAAGACAACTCATGATTGGTTAAACGTGAACTAAGCCGTTCGGCGTGATGGGCGTTAAAATCGCCGAGGATCACGACTTCTGCGAAGGGGATCTGCCGTAGCAACGAATCTGTAGCAATTTGGGCGTGGTCGAAGAGTCGGTCTGTTTCGGCATTACTATAGAGGCACCCATACACACGCGGATGGTCGTCACTGTCTACGTGTTGCCAAATGACGGAGAGTTCCGAACCTTCAAGACTGCCGAGGCGTCAAGAACAGATGTCCTCTCTGACGTAAACGCAAACTCCAGCCCGAGGCACAAAGGAGTGTTCCAATTTGTACCCCAGGCAGGAGAGATACGAGACATCAGCCGGAGAGGACACCTGCGTCTTTGTCAGAAAGAGCAGAGCCGGCCTCCCCGTCTCGAGATGGTAGTCGACGGCGTTTAGGTTAGAGTGAAATCCCCTGATATTGCAGAAATTCACGGATAGCGTGGCAGGAGTCGCCTTGGTCTTGTTGCTCCGTTTGCCCCGAGTAGTTGTAGTCTTGAGCAGAATTTTGCCCCCCCCCCCCCGAATACGCGGGGCAGCCTGAGCACCCACGCTCAGGAGTGGAGTAACATGGTCGTGGATGCTTGGCGAGGGATTCTCCAGTGATGCTGGTACCCTCCTGGGGTAGGAAGTGGAATTCGTCAAAGCTATCCTTAATACTATCATCTGTCTTCATTTTCGGGATCGTTTCAAAAATACCAGTATTTACTAATAAAATCATAATTTTATCTTACACTAAAAGCGCTTCACTGCCAGCTGTATGAGGAAGCTCGAAGTCGCTCAGCAAGCTACGGAGGCGGCTATGCTTGGGTATTTCTGCATGATAAACATAAAAATAAGGATATCCACAGTAGAACCAGAGAGACCGACATAGTAATAGATGTTAGATTAGTAAGCTGAAGTAGCAATGGGCCGGCCATATAGTTCGAAGAATCGACAACCGATGGGGGGAAAAGGTTCTTGAATAGCAGCCTCGTACCACTGAGTGACGACCTGGTAAGACATGCAGGAAGTCGATGGATGCAGGTGGATCAGAACCGTGCTTTGTTCCTCCCCCAGAGGGTGCCTCTTTGGGGGAGGCCTATATTCAGCAGCGGTGTTGTGCAGTGCTGTAGGTAATGAATGAAAAAATTCTAAAAATCACTTTTACCAACGCTGAACTTATGCGGAATATGTTGATTTGTTTATCGATAGAAAATATTGACATAGTCCTCGCCTTACGGTGCTTACGCATGTAGACAGTGGCCCCAGTGTATCGAAACGTGAAACTTGATGAAATGTGTAAATGCAATGAACACAAACACAAATGCTGTAGTGTGCGTGTATAGTGACGCGATTCAATTTTGCATTTGTAGTGAAGTATACACTAGTGTGTTTTTCTTGCCCCCCTCCCCTGAGATTGCCAGACTTTTGTTTAGGAATTAACGCGCATGGAATTCCAGTTGGTTTAATACTCAACAGATCATTTTCTTATTAATGTAGCTAATAAGCGCCCTCCATTATCCATTAACGTCACTATTTATTTACCAAATAAGCTAGTGATTGACAACGTTTATCGATTGATGTGAAAAATATTATACAGGACCTATTTAATAATCTACAGTTTAAGGAGGTGAAACAGTAAAACGTACAGTAACAATACCAATAAAGAAATCGGTTGGGCCTGTGTCTGGGCACACGGTCATAGGTTTTAACGAGAAACGTCTAAGCAATCAAGTACATTCAGTCAACAAGATATCCCTTGTTTTAAATATTTTAATACAATACTACAACACCAAAAAAATTGCAAATGCGTTGCCGGCCTTTTTAAAGGAGTAAGCTCATTTCTTGCAGCCCCCTAAGTCGTATTGGTCCGTAAAAATCGTCGATAGCCATCATCATCATTACAGCCCTTCACAAGTCCACTGCTGAAGATAGGCCTCCCCAGAGGTATGCCACAAAGCACGGTCCTGAGCCACCTGTATCCATCGACTTCCTGCATGTCTTAGCAGGTTGTCACTCCATCTAGTGGGGGGTCGCCCTACACTTCGCCTACCAGTACGAGGCTGCCACTCGAGAACCCTTCTTCCCCAAGGGTTGTCGGTTCTTCGAGCTATATGGCCGGCCCATTGTCACTTCAGCTTACTAATCCGTTGGGCTATGTCGATCACTCTGGTTCTACTGCGGATACCCTCATTTCCAAGTTTATCACGCAGAGAAAGTCCGAGCATAGCCCTCTCCGTAGCTCGCTGAGCGACTTTGAGCGTCCTCATACGGCCAGCAGTGAAGGACCACGTCTCGGTTCCGTAAGTCATCACTGGCAACACGCACTGGTTGTACAACTTAGTTTTCAGGTTTTGAGGTATGCCTGACGAAAAGATGTGTCCTAATTTCCCGAACGCTGCTCAGCCGAGTTATATCCGTCGATTGACCTCTCGGTCGAAGTTGGACTTACCTAGTCGGACTATTTGTCCCAGGTAAACGTACTCGTCAACAACTTCGAGCTTAGTGCTACCAACAACTATGCTGATAGTTGTTGGTAGCACAACCAACATTTGTAGGTCAGGTTTGCATCTTCAACACAAAACTAGGCACTAGAGAAAGCGGTGAGCTGAAGTTAGGGAAATTTGGATTAGGGCAACTGAACCGTAGGGGCCAGCAGCTGGCCGACTTTATAGAAAAAGAGGGACTCCTTATGATGAACTCTTTCTTCGAGAAGCGGCCCCACAGGAAGTGGACCTGGTCGAGCCCTGACGGTTCGACAAAAAATGAGATTGACTTCATTATGACGACCAGACGCCAACTGTTCAGTGATGTCTCAGTGATCGCAAGGGTGAAAACTGGCAGTGATCACCGAATGGTTAGAGGCACACTGAACCTAAACGTTAATTTGTAGAGGTCTCGTCTAATGAAGTCAAAGCTCCGTCCCCCTCGTGCTCTGATCCAGAATCCCGAAACTTCTCAGCTCGAGTTACGTAACCGCTTTCAGTGCCTAGAAGATTGCAATGCAGTGGACGATACAAATGACAAGCTCGTGGAAACTGTCCATGCGGTCGGAGCTAAGTTCTGCAAGACACGCCGCAGAAAAACACAGAAAATCTCCGAACACACTCTTAATCTCATAGCTGTTAGACGGGAGATGAGGCTGCAATCGTCAACAGATTTGACAGCATACAGGCAACTGAACAGACAGATCTCCAAATGCATGCGTCGAGACTTGCGCAACTTCAATACTGCTCGTATTAAAGAAGTGATCGAGCGGAAATAGGGCTCCAAAGTCTTTACCAGAGATCTGTCTGCCAGTGAGAGCCAACTGTCAAAGCTGAAGACTGAGCGTGGCAGCATCGTTTCCGGGACACCTGAGTTTCTGAGTGAGATTGGGAGGTTCTATGGGCAGCTGTACACATCATCGTTGGAACCACACGCAAGTGTGAGTAACGACCCAAGAGCAAGTCTTATCCGACACTGTTCCGATGATATCTCAGACGTCAGTCTGAGCGAGATTAGAATGGCTCTCCAGCACCTTAAAAACGGCAAGTCCCCGGGCGAGGATGGAATTACAGCGGAGCTTCTGAAAGCGGGTGGAAAACCGGTACTTGAAGTCCTTCAGAGGCTTTTTAATTCCGTCCTCCATGGTGGCACTACTCTGGAGGCGTGGAGCAGAAGTGCGGTGGTCTTGTTCTTCAAGAAAGGTGACTACGCCCTCTTGAAGAACTACAGACCGATATCCCTTCTGAGCCGCGTCTACGTACTGTTGTCGAGAGTCATTAAGAATCGTCTCGCAAGCAGACTCGACGACTTCCAGCCTCCCGAACAAACCGGTTTCAGAAAAGGCTTTAGTACCATAGACTACAAACATACCCTTCGGCAAATTGTACAGATGTCCGAAGAGTACAATCTGCCACTTTGCCTAGCGTATGTGGACTATGAGAAAGCGTTTTATTCCGTCGAAATTTTGGCGGTGCTACAGTCTCTTCAGCGGTGCCAATTTGGCTGTCGGTATATCGAAGTGCTAAAGTGTTTGTTCAGTAGGGCTACGATGGCTATCCGAGTACAGAACCAGAGTACGAAACCTATCCAACTGCATAGAGGTGTAAGACAGGGTGACGTTATTTCCCCAAAACTCTTCAGCTCTTCCAATGCAGCGGGCATTGGAAGACGTTTTCAAGCTACTGGACTAGAAAGAATAAGGTATTAACATCAATGGTGAGTACATCACTCACCTTCGATTTGCCGACGATATAGGTAGTCCTTATGGCAGAATCGCTGGAGGACTTAAGCACTATGCTCAATGACCTCAATAGTGCCTCCCAATGGATAGGTCTTAAGATGAACATGGACAAAACAAAGATCATGTTTAATGTCCATGTCACACCTATGCCGTCGATAGTAAACGATTCAAAATAGTATTCGTGTGATGAAGAAAACTCCCAGTAAATCTCGCGATAGTTGACAGCCAAGCATCCAAATGAAATACATGGTTACGTAACTTTTGTTATGATATGTATTGGTAAAATTTGGTGGTTGGAATATTCATCGGAGCACTCCCCATGAGAAAGACGCGAAGGGATGTAACATCTCTACGCAGCACCAGGTAATCGAGCCAACCAAAGAGAACTCAGTCGTCGGCGATTCGATCTACGCTCTATGGGGTCAAGTGGAAGGAGCTCGCACTGCGGAGACCCAGAGAGAAGAAGATAAGAAGAGTATTTCATATTTGTAGGCTGTATATTTTGTACAAATATATTTTAAACGTCCTACCATATCTAGTGATTCCATATGAAATGATTGACTCTGTGAGTGCATTATATAAATTAGTAATATTTTTAATGGTACTTTGTATTTTAAGATAGCAAATTGAGTTGGCATTGCTCTCAGTTTTTCATATATTGTGTCAATGTGATAACCCCAGTTAAATCTGTTGTCGACTACTAGTCCTAAGTATTTTAACGAGAAACCTGCTCTAATAACTCACATTTGTGTCCAGTCCTATTTGGTTGAGAATCATGCAAGCACTAGTGACTATGCGCAATTACTTCGATTTTCTTTTCAAAATTGAGTAGGTAGTTAGAGCGAATACGAATAATTACAGTTTTACTAGCATTCAGTACTAGACGAACATGATTAGACCATTTACATAAGTTATTGAAATCGATTTCTAAAAAGTGTTCAGCCTTCGACTAAAGCTTTTTCAATTATACTTCACTAATGCTTATTATATTTTCGACATTAATTAGCTTTATTTGATCGTTCACTTAAAATTCAGGATTTATCCTATCAAGATCCAAATTACATCCAAAAAAATTTTAACGACAATATATTTACCCCACAAGACGAAACTAGTGTTATACAGTTTTTTTTACTAAGGTAGCTTTTTGATCCCCAGTACAATGGTCTATCAAAAAATATCCTACCGGAATTTTTAATGTACCATTAATTGCCATTATCATGAAAATCAGTGCCTCTCTAGCGATAGCTGCTTCATGCCAACCAAGGTACGCTACATAATGAAGCCGACACATTTTTCTTCGTCCCATTGAATATGTTTTTCGATAGCCATTTCATCTACGATTAAAGCAATACACAACTTATTATTTGGGATTGACTCTGCTAAAATCTTAAGGCATACTAAAGATTCTACCGTGAATCCAGGATTGCCATCAACAAATTTATACCAAGAACGCAATCAATAGATTCTCAATTCTGTTCATAATGTTACATGTCACCTATACCATATTCAGCAAAGCGAAATATAAAATGTAAACAAGGAAACTAATGGCTCTCAAAAACAACGACAAATAATACAGTACACTAATATCAGCTAAGTAGTTCAGATTCTTTTACATATACAAATGGGTACAGATACCAGATGCTACCTTTCCGTTTCTAATTGTTGAATATCTTAGCCCACTTGTATTACAACAAGGTACCGACTAGTTTTGGTAACTGCCTCAACACAACCTTTTAAAAACTCAAGAACTACCGCAGTAAAAGTGCTTTGTAGTTCCATAACTACATCATCAACATGATGCCCATTTTCGGTAATTTTAACGTCCTCCTGGAAAATATCACATATTCTCAATATTATTTAACATTCTATAACACAATAAAAATATTACAATATGTCATTATATATATAACTATAACTTTTATATCAATTCTTGTCACTCGTACTAGTGTTTACTTAGCAAGACACTGAAAATTAAAGACGCACCGTATTTGGTTGTTCCATCACTAAATCATCACGCTCAGGTCCTTCAATGATTTTTTTTAATTTATTTTCATCCAATTATACAATAAACGTTTTTAACATTTTTATCTGCCAAACTGCATTACAGTTTGTCGGCAGTAGTTCTCGTCTTACATGCTTATGTTTATACATATTATCTGAAGTATATTTTCTTATACAGATACTAATATCTCCCAAAATCTATTTTATTATTTTATCTATACATATTTAGTACAAAGTTTGTTATGAGGTCCACATCAGCCAAATATCAAAATTGGTTCATTATATACATACTGTATATACACTAATTCATCATATACTCAAACAGCACACATCGCATATAGACTGCTAATTTTAACAGTACGTTACTCGTGGCCTGTGGCGTACCTTTATGGACACAATGATAGATAATGTTTTCTTAGGATATTTTTAAATGATTTTTTGAGATAACTTTACTAAGCAAATCCGGCGGCAGCTCGTTATGTAATTGCGGGATAACCCATCGTCTCGTGCGCATACCGAAGTAATTTTTAATTTTAGGTACTAAATATTTTCCTTTTTTAGTGGATTGACGAGTTGGGTAGCCATATTCTCTTTCTACTTTAAACTCATTTATATTATACTGTTCTATTATCAACTTTATTTTCATTTTTTTGTCTACAGGTACAATTTTACAAATTTTGAAAAGTTTATTATATTCTTTATTACACGCACTTTTCACTTTATTATCTTCCTCGTAACATCCTCCTGAAAAAATATTCAATTATTCAATTTTCTTCTATACATTCAGCGTAAAAGAAATGATGTCTTTTAAGTTTTCTTTTATCCTATCTTAATCCACCAGATTATAATATACACCCTTTAATGAAATTCTGACCAAAAACAAGCCTATCTACTATATGAACACACAGTTAGAAGATTTAAAAATACGACCATATTTAAGCATACAAACCTTAATTGTATAAAGTGTTGGGACAGCATTACGAATCAATTCAGTTCTTGTCCTTTTTCGTACTAATGAATTCCTTTCATAGTGCCTGGAGCAAAATCGAGACTATTTAATAGGCTCCCAATTATTTTTACCCGTAGCTATAACCCATTTTCTTTTTATTTTCGAATCAATTGGGAAATTAATTAATAAAAATCAAGAATAATAAATTTAAATTACGTTATGGTAAAAATGTAAGAGATTAGGTACTCTCGCCGTAATTGTAAGCGATGAGTTCGTACCTCGGGTAATAATAAACTTTAGCTGGCAACATAGTGTTACGAGCTTCAGGTTCGTGACAATAAAAATTGCCGATAAAATTACCTAAATTAACACTTTAATTTTCTTTACACAAATTAAAACTTAAAACGGCAATAATTAATCACACTGATTCACTTTATTCCGCTCCGAAGCTTCGCTTGTCTCGCCGAATTGAATACTTCACCGATCGCAACTTGCAGCGCATATAAATATAAATTAGCACCTAAATATCCAGAATATTCAAGTAAACACGCGGAAGGTACCGAGAGTTCGAGTTTCAACTTCTAGAAGTTTAGTTCTTCGGTTCGGGACTAGATGGCGCTGTCGGTTGAAAGATTAGTGATGTCATTTTCTGGAAAGCTCCCCTCGCTCTCGTTTCTGACACTAGATGGCGCTAGTGACGTCGACTTAGGCGCGTAACAATAGGTTTGAGATTATAATTACGCTATAGTCAACCAAATCCATGAAGGTTAGAGAACAGGAGAACAATCGAAGTAGAAAATAGTGTCCCAGAAATATGGACACCATCAGTGAGGCGCTGCGATCACTAAGTGCAGTCAATAAAAGTCATTTTTAGTCTATTTTCCGATTAGATGCTCAACCACTTGCACATCCACGCACAATAAAAATTTTCTCCATTTTTTAATGTTTCTTTTTGTCAAAAATTACAAAATTACGGAGCATGAAAATTTTCTACGAAAAAATGAAATGAAAATTTGTACAATATTCAACTTACCTCACTTACTTGTACTCATAAGTAGCTAACTTCATAGTCACTACTCACTGACATCAGCGCCGCTATGTATTCTACAATTTTCAAGGACAGGCGGGCTACGCTTTAGTACGTACTACGTAGTGATCGTTCTCCTGTTCTCTAACCTTCATGACCAAATCTAAGAAATACCTAACTTTTGACGTTTCCAATTAATCATTCCGCAATATCTTTGCACAAGCGTACTCACACGATTTAAAATAACTTTTTACGTAAATCCGAAGAATTATGAAGTTATCTATATGTTATTTTTTTTACAAATAAGTCATTACAACCTGTATAGTTTTTCATCACTAATTTAAAATCGATTCTTTCAAACAAAACACTTAATTAAAAAATAACCAGTACCAACTTTTTTTACTTGATATCGTTTCAATGATATGTCGCTATGTACCTTACCGTTGTGTTTGGATGATTAAATTTTATTGTTATACGTATAATCGGCAAAAATATTCAAATAATCGAATAAATTAGTTAAATTATTTTTTTATTTTTAAAATTCCTTAAATTACATGAATCATGAATAACAAAAGCTTATTTTTACTTTGTCTACGTAAATTTGTGTAGGCAAATAAAAACTCATACAAGGGCGCGCTGAAAAAACCACAACGTAATTTCAATCTCCCGCCATTTCAGGAGCTTACTATGTATGTAATTTTGTGATTTTGTGTTTGTCTTCTTATTTTGTGACTCGGCTTTAACTTTTTGGACTGTTTCTTTTATATTCGTTGAAGCAAATGTTGTGTCACAAAGGTCGATTGGGCAAAAGTGATAGAAAAAACAAAAAAATTGATTATGGATGACTCTGAAAGAGACATTAATTTTGACTACATTATTAAAAATCAAATAACATTTAATCTAAACAATGACAGCTGAATTAGTTGTACTAAAAGTGATTTAATAAATTTATTTTTTATCTAGTTTCAATCTCAAATAAACAGATAAATCTTATGTTTTAAATTATCCGTTTCTAATTTATTTTGGTATTATTCAAACCAAACTGTAAACTATTGCAAACTATAAATTATCGATATTGATTTTTTAAGAAGGAATCGAATAATGTACGTTGCCATTATTTGGTTGGCGTGTTTGGTGCCGTAGACAGAGAATCCTTCACTGTCTACGCTTGGTCGAATAAGTTTGACAGCTGTCAAAATGTATTTCTTAGATTTGGTCATGGAGGTTAGAGAGAAGGGGAACGATCGCTACGTACTAAGGCATACCCCGCCTGTTCCTGAAAATTTGTAGAATTTATAGCTGCGCTGCCGTCGGCGAGTAGTGGCTGCGAAGTTAGCTGTTTATGAGTACAAGTAGATGAAGTTAGTTGAATTTTGTACAAATTTTCTTCGCTGCATCGGTGAGAAAATTTTCACGTTCCGTATTTTTTTAATTTTTTACTAAAAAAAATTGAAAATGGAGAAAATTTTTATTGTGCCTTGATGTTCAAATGGTTTAGCATCTGATCGGAAAAATATACTGAAAATGACTTTTATTGAGTGAACTTAGCGTTCGCAGCGCCTCACTTATGGTGTCTGGTCCTGGGACACTATTTTCTACGGCGATCGTTCTCAAAATCTCAAAAAATTCTACAAATTTTCAAGGACAGGTGGGCTATGCTTTAGTATGTAGCAATCGTTCTCCTGTTCCCTAACCTCCATGCTTATAACCTTGCTATATAATTTTATAAGTAATTTTCTTCTCCCTTGCAAACTATGGCTGTCTATTACTATTATAAGTTTATGTAAATAACGTTAGGTTTAATTTTCTAACGTTATATTTTATATTAATTTTTTTACCATAATAAGAAAAATGGATTGATATTATATACAAATGTACTCTGGGGCTTGAAAATTGACATTTGACAATAGACACTACTTTTTATAGGGTATGTTCCGGAATACAACACAGTGTACTGTCCAACGCAAATGACGTCATCAATTGACACTACATTGCACTGTCGTGCTGCCGTCATATTGTGTCGGATATCTGGCCATAATAAAACAACTTTTAATTGTGTGTGCGCTGAATGAAGCATGCCAGAATTTATTTTTATTTATTCAAATACAAAAAACTATTGAATAATTGCTGGTATCTCCATTAGGAGCATATAATGATTTTGTAGCACAAAATGACAAAATAATCGCCAACACTTTTCCGATATGGCGCTAATGTATGACGTCATATACTGTCTTATGTTTTGGAACGAATCACCAGTACAGCGAGGATTCATGACGTCATTTGCATTGGACAGTACACTGTGTTGTATTTCGGAACAGACCCATAAAGTTCGCATTTGACGTTGACGTATTATAGTTTATAACTCGATTTCGATCTCGATTCAGTAGAATTCAGTACTCAGTAGTTTACATATAGATTACAAATATTAAATATTTCTATGATTCAGATTTCAGTAGTCCATTGTAAAAGAGATATATCTACATAACTTTACTGAGAGCAAATGTAGGGCTAGGTTCTAGGATGGTACACTACATTTGTTTTTATTTTCCTTCGAAATAGGTATTATAAGATGAAATGATAAAAAAGGCATCAGTTTTCGAATATACATTGATCAATAATATGTTTGTTCAGTGAATTTTATGGTTTCTTTGATGGATAAAATCAAGCAATAACAAAAATGTCTGCATCCGAAGATTTAGAAGATTTCATTTTTCGTCCTCAGCAGCATTTGGATGCTAAGTGGCTTAATCCTGACTTACAAGATGCTTTGCATAATCCTGATTCTCTTTCTACTTTATTTAATAGTCTAATACAGGACCGTGAAATATATTTTGAGGCTGGAAACGGTCTTGTAAATGCTGCTGGAATAACAGCCAAACTTGGTGACAGTGGCAAATATTACTGTGGCCTAAGGGTGTGTTGTTGTTTGGCTTTTCTTGCTAGTTTATCAAGAATGCTTAGGACTGATTATATATGGCATTTTTTTTAGATTCTTACCTGTACTTGTTGTGATGGACTTTGTGGTCCTCATTCAGGATGTGCTTGTGACGCATGTTCTGCCTTATCTTCAGAAGAAGAACAGCGTGTTGCTATTCAATCAAAGTTAGTTGTTCCTCCTTCATCAATTCAGGTTATAGATGATCTAAAATGGAAGCAAGATCCAGGTATGAAAAACTTATGTAGTTTCTAATAAAATTGTGAAGTGAATTGGTGATATATATTTATTTCTAGTAAATAGGTACACATTACTATTTTATTTTATTTTTCAATGTCTGTAGAAATTTACAGTATACTTTGCCATAATAGTTATTTAAGGGCAGAGCTAATACTACATCCTGTTATGTTTGCACAACAATGGTATAAATATTCCTTCACAAAGGAGACGGGCGAAAGTTCATAGAGAGCTGGGCCTGATGTTACAGTAACGATTACTGCATTATATTATTTATATACCAATACCATTTTAAAAAAAACTAAAATATTTACAACTGCTTCATGGTAGAAAAAAATATAGGATGTTATTGATCTGTATGAAAACAATGTTATTGCTTACGTTATGCTTACAATGTAATTCTTACAGCAAGCTCTCCCACTTTACACTTTAAGAAAATATTTATTAGACTTTATTGTAAACTAGACTAATATAATTTTATATACTGTAGGATATTCACACATAGAGGATTCAGACGTCGCCTTCCAACTAAATTCTAGAGGTTTGAAATAATTATAAAACAGCTGAGGGGCTATGAATTAAAAACACTTTCTCTTTTATTGACTTATTAATCGTCCACTTCATCACAAACAAATAATATATCGTCTAAAAATGGTGCATGCGGTATTCAATTATCTTGATGCCTTGCCCAGCTTAGGTACCATATTATGGACATTACATGACGACAGCAACCTACAGTTCTTTTTCTTAGCAAGCAATTACAATAATACCAATTGATGGCCTCTCTACCATTATGATAACTGTCAACTAAAATATATGTAAAATATGTTTTTGAGCTTAATTATGTCTCGATTTTATTCGGCCACTTAATAACCAGCTAGAATGGTTGGATATTGACAGTTGTCTTAGTAGGTTGCTAACCGTTTCTCGACACACTTCTATTTCATATCGCCCATCTTGTCGTATGTGTTCTCCATAATGGGACCTAGCGTACTTAATTTGATAAATACCTAAAGATATTTTTATTAAATCACTATGTGTGAGCTGGGGAAAATCATTTGTTATCCTTTTGTACATGTATTCTTGTAAAATCAGAAAAGAAACCGTCAGAATCCTTTACACATAGCCAGAGTCGTTAAAGATCGGAATATTATTGCAGCACACAAAAACATCAGAAAATATTCACTACCAAAGTAAGATCAGAGCAAAACAAACTTAACAAGTGATTTGATTGATGCTTGAGTTTTTGAACTAACGTCGACATTTCCGCTTTGTGGCCTGTATAAAACATTTATAATCGATTGTGAAATCGATTTATTAATTGGTTCAGTCAATTCATTTTACGACTTTTTAGAAACCTTGAAGTGTCACGAGGACCATTATTTAAATAATAAGTTTCCTAATTACCTAAAGAAGAAAACACTGAATTACTTTTTATTCTTTTTTTTCTATTTTTGTATTAAAATCGATTAACTAACCTATTTCATCCGGCAGCATTGTTTAAAAATGAAAACAACGGAAGTCAGTATTATTTTTATTTAATATTCAATTTCTTTTCCCATGATAAAACTGCTTAATATTTCATTATTAACTACAAAAAACTGTAAAAAAATATTGATAAATATTTCACTTGTGTAACGGTTAGGCCCAAATTCGCCCGTCTCCTTTAGGCATTTTTTTCATTTTTATTTTAAACATTCTTTTTATATCTACACTACTCTAAGTAGAGAGAATGCTTAAAATAAATAAGCACTTATGTTAATGGATTTTATATTAGAATGTATGATTTTTATACTGTATGTGTACTATCCCCCCTTAAAAGGAAAAGTTGTGTGCCCCCCCCTTCGAGTTTTTTCATTTTTAATTCTGAGGAAATTTTCCTCATTTTATGGATTAATACTAAGTGTAAAAATCCAGGGACCCCTTGGGGGGGGGGGGGTTCCCCCCTAAGGAAGGGTGTACAATAAAATATACAATATTTTATTTGTTGTCTGCCCTTATTTTAACAGTACTTACCTAGGTACTGTCCGAACTTATCTTGAGTCAATAATTTCAGGCAGTACACTTTTTATAAAACGCTTGTAGCTTGGGTAACATATTCAAAATCTAAAATTTGTAGTCATAGATTTTTATTACTTTTACTGCATAACCTGGGCCAGTCCATATGGCAAGCTCCAGAGATAGGATATTTCTTTTTTACGTTTAGTGACACATTGATACTTGTATTTGTTTTTCCCCATTCCTGGTAAAAAAGGTCGGGTACAATCAAAATAACTATGAGTTAACTATCTGGTATAATAATAATGTGCGAACTTTATACCAATTGAAATATACTGTACGAAAGTAAATACTCCCAACGATCAAAAACTGCGATCGTAGTTGAGTTCTATTTCGGAACACAGGCCAAAATAGCAGCGCCTATAATGTCAATCGACGCATACTACAATAATATAGAACTAAACGGAGCGCGCGAAATAAACTGACACAGGTCCAACCTCGACAATCACTCGCTTGGTACTGAATTCACATGGCCGGTGCAGTGAAATATATGCTACTTTTATTTAATTAATTAAAAAATCATAGTAACGATTTAAAAAGTAAAAATCATAGTATAGTTTAAGGAAATGTTGACGATTATTTTGGTATAAATTTTACGTCAAAATGATGAAGAACTTCGAAGATATTGGGGCTTGTATCGAAGCTTTTTGGTCGTTAATTGAATTGTGTCGATTTTTTTCCTTACGTGGAAGGCATATAACGAAAATGTATTTTATCATTATTAAAGTATAGAATGTTTGTGAGATAAAAATATTTGTTTTGATGGTTGATATTCAATAGAATCAACAAATTAGAGCTTCCAAATCATATCTCAGAGTTTTGGCCTAAACGTGCATCGGGAAAATGATTATTACTAAATAAATAAAAAAGTTTTCTAAAATTTGCCTTGAGCTTATTGTAGTAGAGAAAACGAACTATTTGTTTCAAGTAATTGATATTTCAAATATCTTATGACACCCACAGGAGTACGTAGGGTAGTGCCACTACACTGCGTATACTGCATGGTAATTGATTGACTTAGTTTTTTTATATTTTTTATAGAATAAGGGTAATAAACGGGCCCACAATCCACCTGATTGTAAGTGCATACTGTAGCTGATAGACACCCACATTTATCTCTGATTAAAATGCAGATGTGTTGTCGCTCCCGAGTGCTAAGATGGAATGCCTTCTTACAAGTGAAAAAAGTGGCGCCGGTTCTCTATGAGCACCATCATGAAATACTGACATTGTGTTGCTATTTTATTGTGTGAGAGATTGTAGCTATAATATAGTTGTAGCAAGGCTCCACCAACACAATTATAATTAATTGTTGTGGAAGAAATTCCTTGCCTATTTCTGTTAGTCACTCATAGACAGCTGGTAAGTGGATACTGTAGCCCATAATACAGTTGCATTGACACCCCTGAGGACCCCCGGAGGATAGCATGTCTTATTTCCAGTAAAAAGGGTCTCTGGTTCTCTACACTCACCATACGAAATACAGCAGCATTAAGCTGCTATTACACTATGGTATTCTGTGAGAGTGTGGTCCTTCCCCGATCTAGCCAACTCATTTTTGCTACAACAACAATATTTTTTTTAATCGAATAGGATGACAAACGAGCACACAGCCCACCTGATGGTAAGTGGTTGCTGTGGCCCATAGACATCTACATCTATCCTCGGTTACGAATCAAAATGCAGACGCGTTGTCATCAGTGAGGACTTAGGTGGAATGCCTCGTTTCCAGTAAAAAGGGTCTCCGGTTCTCTATACTCACTGTACGAAACACAGCAGCATTAAGCTACTATTTAACGCTGGTATTCTGTGAGAGCGTGGTCCTACCCCGGTCGAACCGACCCATTCGTGCTACAGGTATACTACTAATATAATTGTAGCATGGCTCTACTATGTAAAACACATGTATAAAAGAACCAAAAATATAATTACATTTCTACATTGGGGGTAGATATAAGGTTAAATTATTAATTTGTATTAGCTTTTATTGTTTTTATTGATTTCAGAATCATAATAATTAGTGTTTAGTAGTGTGTAGTAGTTCGACTAAATTACAAATTTAATATCTTTAATAAGGCTACAAGTAACGAAATAAAGTTTTTTATTTTAAGGCCCAGAATGTCTGCAAAGTTTGATGGAATCCCTAATGTGGGAGCAACGGATGAGAGCCATCAATGCGGTTGTCAGTTGTTCATTCATATCTCAAATTCGCCGATTGATTGTCCTCTGCAATAGACATCTTGTGGCTGTTATCAGGTATGATTATATATAATTTCTTTAAAGATCTTTAATAAATTGCAAAAATAATAAAGTATCAACATAACGCTTTCCTACTTTAGTGTCCTATATTGCCAGTATTTAAGTCCCTGGTTCTCACTATATGAATTACAGCTAATCTGTGCAAATGCACTGTGTACATTTTCGACTTTCGTTGTATCTAATAGCGGCTGCTCTATATTACTACGAAAATTAGCTCAGTGTTGCATTATGTACTATTTTACCTATGAAATTTCAATTTATTTATTATAAAGAGATTTTAGTTCATTAACAGTGTACACGTGATTCGATCCGTAAACGCCCGATAGGCAGAGTCGGCACGTTAGATATGTATAGCACCGTGTGTAAATCTGCGGCCAGGTGTGGGCTACTAAGGTGAAAGGTGCAGAACGGGAGCTGCATATAATGTTAGGAGCTCAGCTTTCGGTCAATAAGCATATCGTCGAGTTTAGTTCAGTTCGCCGCCTGATGGCCTACTAATGCGTCTCCGATACGGTTCTTACCTGCACTTAACAGTGCGACTGAAACTACTTTCTTTATTATTATTTTTTCGCTTAGGTTGAATGCTGTAACTCTGAGGTAGATGATCGTACATTTCCTAAAAGAGTTTTAACCTTTTTTAAGACCCGAAAAAATTTGGAAAATGTTTTTTTCGGTAGTTTCCTTAGGATCACTCCAGAATCAAATACGGTAAAGAAATTTTGTGGCCAGGTCTGAAAACCATACACTTGCGAATTACAATTTTTTTTTGCTATACGATCATTTTCCTCAGAGTTTACAGCTTGTTGTAAATCACCCAAAAATCTGGAATTTTTTTATATCCCTTATTTTTTGTGACGAGTGTATATAGAAGAAGGGGCAAACGAGCATGCGGCTTACCTGATGGTAAGTTTCGACCGCCGCCAATGAGCAACTGCAACACCAGGGCGTCGCAAGTGCGTTGTCGGCTTTAAAAAAAAGAGTAGGCTCTATTCTTGAAAGACTCTAAGTCGTATCGGTACCAAAAAATCGCTGGTGGTAGTCGATTCCACAAGGAAATAGTGTGATAAAGAAAACTCCTTGTAAATCACACAGTGGTGGACCGCCAATCATCGAGCTGGTATGGATGGTATCGCGAATTTTGTCGCAATGTAAATCTTACACTATAAGTTTCCATTCATCATTATAAACCTTAGTATGAGTTATGTAATATCGTAACTTTAATAACACTACTATATTATTTATTTATTTACCTTCATATTCACATTAGATGCACATAGGCGAACTGAATGCCTGAGGCATTATCTACCAGTCTACCTTAGAGTAGTGCGGAGATAATATATTATCGAACTTTAAACTAGCCATTAAGTTAAAGAAAATAGCTATTTCATTGGTGAAATACTGCATATCATTATACAATATTATTGTGTTCAAAAAGTCAATTAAATGTTAATACAATTAATATTTCCTTTTAGGGACCAAAGCCATAATAAAGAAATTAAGAAAATTAAAATAGATAACAAACCACCACATGTCATAAGTAACAGAGCACTTAGTAATGTTGTCAACACCCTCAACAAACCTGTAGAAATCAGTTCAGAAACTCAAGAGGAAACTGAAGAGCATACTGATGATTCAGAGAGGTATTTATTTTATGGCATGTTAAACTCTACAACAATACATATTGTAATACTTAATATCCCTATTTTTCTATTTTTATATGTGGTAGAGCAACGCTGTAGCTACATTATGGTTGTAACACGAATCGGTCGGCTCGACCGGACAAGGACCACGCTCTCACAGAATACCAGCGTAAAATAGTAGCTTAATACTGCTGTGTTTCGTATGGTGAGTGTAGAGATCCGGAGACCATTTTTTACTGGAAATGAGGCATTCCATCTTAGTCCTCAAGGGTGACAACGCATCTGCGTTTGATTCTTAATCGAGGATAAATGTAGAAGTCTGTGGGCCACAGCATCCACTTACCATCAGGTGGACTGTGTGCTAGTTTGTCACCTTTATTCTATGAAAAAAAAAACACTCCTCGTGCCGTAATTTATTATTTTATTCTATTAAAATTTGTAAAGTAATGAATTAACGAGGCTCCTATTATTTGTGAGAGGAGTTGTTGCAAGTACGAGCCCGCCCTGTGCTCTCTAATGAGGTGATAAGTGTTGGAGGACTTCCCCACATGTCCTCGAAATATTTCGTAATTTCTCAGATCTACAGGTAATTTTTCGCAAACCTTCACCGCCGAGGTAAATCAGCACTTATATTTACATATCTTTATTTTTTGAATCGTCACATTATTCAAATGTAAAGGTGTGTTGATAAAAACGGGCCAAAAATTTGTATCCGCTTTTTATTTAGTGCAATAGGGTTAGCACGAGTAGGCGCACGCGCTGCATTGCGACTGGCATTGTCGCTTGTGCGACGTGCATGGCGTTGCGGCGAGGATGCGGACGTGTGCTCGGCACTGCTCCGCGATGCATTGGACGCAGTGCGCGCATTACCTGACGCGGCTCTCTATGCTGGTGCCGGGCTCGGAGTAACGCAGGCACCGCGCTCACAGAAAATCTGGGCCGAAGTTGTTGATAGTGCTGCCAAGTTCCTGCATCAAGTTGTCGCTGGGTAATTATGTTTTAAGTGCTAATTCTCGTATTTTCTAACAAAAATATAATTTTAAACAAAAAAGTCGTTCCGGCTGCAGTGGTCTTTATTGAATGAAAGCCTGAACTGTGACAAGAGACACTCTGGATTTTAACTCAGTAAATAATACTGGTTTAATCATTTATTATCCATACTCATAATAGATTATTGTTAACTAGTATTTTATATATATGAAGGGAAAAGAAAATATTAAAATAAAACATTTTGAACGATGTTTCTAGTCACAATATATATAGGTGTAATTAGTATATAACATAAAGGTGCCTAATTAAAAGGCATTTATGTTGACTTAGATATATTAAATATCAAAAGTAACATACCTAAGAAATGTAAAAAAAAGAAAAACATGCGCGCAGCTCGCACGTGACAAAAGTAAAACCTTCGAATGAAATGAAATATAAAATACAAATAGTTTAAATGATTTATTTAATATTATAATTTAAACTACAAGTTCGGCATAAAATATAAGAAAATATAATTTTATAGTAAATAAATGTAACAATCCTTAAAACAATCCTTAATATATATTAGACACAGATATTATATTACTCTTTTCGATATACCTTATATAGTACTCACTAATTACAAAAAGATTTATATCAATTTTACCTATTACGAAGTTGAGGTTTGGCCGTTCTTCACAGCTTGTTTAATCCATAGGCACGCGACGCCTTCGTACCTTGTTGAACAAAACGCGTAAGCGACGCCGTTTCGGCGGCGTTTACGACTTTTTTTCTCGCGAGCATTGAGCTATAATCTATAATACTTTCTATCTCAATTTCTCCCACATTAAATCTTATGAAGTTATGTGTCTGTCTCTTTTTACTGTCGCTTTTCGTTTCATAGACTTTCACACAACAATGCTAAAGAAGTTTTCACTTCAAAAGTATATTGGCATCACTGACAAAGCATTCCTTTACAATTTCTGTATCGATCGATCTAAACGAGGCATCATCAGGCGATTTTACTGTAGGTCATTTTGACATTATATGCGATTGTTTAGGCCTCTTCAGAGACTAGGTAACTATAATCTACATCATTTTTTTTGCACGCTGATCTTAGCTAAATAGTTTTTACATCTTTAATATTTGTTTGCCATTCACTCAGCGTGCTCCTCATCTACAGTATTCTCTAACATACAGCACTACACTGAGTATTTGTCGTTTATTTATAAATGTATATCTTGGTTACTATAGCGAGGTAGGATGTAATGTTCCTTTGGGTGACTGGCGCACTTCACTATGCGTGTGGGTGGAGCTGTGCGCACGCAGGGCCGAGCTGCCTGCACTGTTAAAAGCAGCTGACGTACTCGTCACACTACCACCGCGCCAGAAGCGACAACCCGATAATAGGTATGTACCTTTCTTTCCTAAATAATGTATAATTAAAAATTCTTTAAAGTTATAGATATACATTATATATACAACACGTAACATAATTAACGCACTTTGAGAAAGTAGTTTGTGCAGGATCGTTTACTGAATCGATTCCTATCATTTTTAATATAGGTAATTTTTTTATTCCAAAAATAATTAAAACTACGTAAATTACAGTCACACTAAATCTGTACAGTCAAAACAAACTGAAATGGACCGTAACTTAAGGCAATAAGACTTTTAATAGTGCAGTTTTATTTGTATTATTACTAATTCTGTCATTCAATAAAAATAAAGAAAAATGTACTTTATTTCAAGCTCGTTAAAGTCTTTGCGTTCGTGGATTTGTACTGTGACCACAACGTTCTTCCGGAATTAGTATAACTAATTTGATAAATAATCAGTGCATAAAAATGTTTAACTAAAAATTCAGTGTATGTATTATTTTTATAACATAATATACTAATTGGGGTGTCTGAGGGTGTGCGTTAGTTACGTTACATATCGTATATATATATATATATATATATTTATTTATTTAATTTTTGCCGCGTAGTTGCGATGTGTAAGGGAATCTACTACCACTTCAGAGGGAAATTAAAATAGAAAATGTGCAGCATTTTCCACGTAACAACTTAAAAATATAAAAAAAAGCTGTGGTTGTCTACCCGTTTACAAAGCGTGGCAGTTATGGCAAATTTTCCCTCTAATAGATAATCTTTGTTGGGGGCTTCTGTTCAGTAATAGCACAGAATAAATTATAGTACAGGAAGTAATAGACTTTTTATAGGTTGTAACGAATGAATCTAATGATTTTTGGTTTTTGTTGTCATAAAATATTACAATTGTAATTAATAAAGTTTTAAATTTAAAATTAATAGTATAATTAATTCATAATTAAAAATAAACTTATCATTTTAAGAATCATTCTGGAAGAATTTTTGTTGTCATAAAATATTACAAGCATAGTTAATAAAGTTTGAAATTTAAAATTAATTCTCGATTAAAAATAATGTTTTAATTTTAAGAATCATTCTGGAAGAATGTACCGCGCCACTTGGACCGTTTTTAAGACGCATGGCAAAAGTGACTGCCCCCAATCCGATTGTTAACAATGAAACTACGGCCGAGGACAACTATACTGAATTATATCTAAAGTAAGTATTTGCAAAATAAAGTTTTATAATAATAATATTTAGTAAATTCCGTTAACAACGTAATAAGCAGGAATTTAGTTGAAGAGTGATATATTATTATGCTCTCCCATACAAATCTGCATGCTGAAGTGTTATACAATATCGAAGGCTTCATATTTAACATTTTTATGTAAAAGGTATGTTAAAAATAAATATATTGCTTATTATTCTCATCCTATGTAAGTTGCAACACGGCTACTGTTTAAAATTATAAAAAATAAAGTCAAACATGTAATATTTATTAAATATTATATATTGCAGGGAACTTAGTATACCTGCTGGTGATGGGTTAATGGAAGTAAGAAAGGCAGGTATTGCTTTGCTCTGTCACCTGGACAGGCTTGGTGCTCCTTTGCTGCCACCTTTGAAGGGATTTGTAACTGTGAGTTTCTTATGGTTTTTTATTGGAATCATTCTATCATTATTGCAATCTATTTTCATTTTCACTGCTGCTACTATTACAAAAAAATATAAATAATGTAAATAAGTAAAAAATAATGTAATTTTACGATATATTACAAAAATAAAAATACATTACTTCAGTGCAATTTATTTAAAAAAGTACACCGTAGAGGTGTACTTTTCCAAATAAATTGCACTATATAAAAATTGTTTTACTTTGTTATACCCTCCTCAATTCATTTGATAAATATTTTATCATTTGCAGTGTACAGAATCAGCACAAGAAGTGGTGTCCATTGGGTCTGGTCCTCTTCAGTTAGGCAGTCTTAGAATTCAACAGATTGCATGTGCAGAAAAATTAGCACTTTTACTAACTCACGATGGCGCTGTCTACACATTGCCTTATGACACTCTGACTCCTCATTTAGTACCAGGTATTTAAAACTTATTTATTGTATGAAATAGACACTTATATTTACGCGTTGGGGATACTAACTATCTGATATCTTTACACGAATGTGACGCATTTTATCGCATTTAATTTTAATTTATTTTTATGTTATGGCGATTCAATTGCTTAAAGGGAATGGAATCATACACTATATGAAGTATAAAAAAGTTTTGGTCTTTGGAGCGTAAATTTTAAGTAACGTGCTGTTCATTACTTCACCCTATAAGTTTGTCTCGTACTTATTCAGATTTGGCGTAATTTACTAAATGTTGGCATCTTATCAGAGTATGCATCACGTTCTGTTGCGGTTTCTACTAGGGATGGGCCGAATATGGATTTCACCGAATACGAATATTCGGCCGAACGTTCGGTAAAATGTTTACCGAACCGAATATTATTCGGCACCATCACCTCGGTACGTAGCCAATTTATGTCGAAATTTGTTACCGTAAAGCGCGCGGAATTAGCGCAGGACACTACCCCTCGCTCACCCGCCCCACGTGACATGTTATTGTATCATCTAGTACTGAGCAAATTGCCGGCACATGCTTGTTTTGACTAAGTATTTAGTCAGAAAAAAAGTATTTCGTTGTGTTATTCTCAATGAAAATTTATAATTATATGATAAAAATGAGTGGCAGGAGATCTACTATTTTGACTTATTTTAGAGAAACTGACGACCAAAGTAAAGTGATTTTTTTGGATTTGTGTTAAGTGATTTTTTTTTGATTTGTTTGATTCCAAAAACATTTTATCAAGCTTCCTATTTGCTAAGCTAGAAAGGGAATGAAGATGAATGTAAGGAAAACGAAAGTGATGGTGTTTGAAAAAGATGAGGCAGTGACAGACTGCAATATCGTGATTGAAGATGAACAAATTGAACAGGTGAAAGAGTTTGTGTATCTGGGGTCAAAGTTTACAAGAGATGGAAAGTGTGAGAGTGATATCGAAAGAAGAGTGAATGCAGGAAACATGGTGAATGGAGCTTTGCACTCCTTTATGAACAGTCGGAAGGTGTCTAACAAGGCTCGTTTGGCTGTGCATGAGGGGGTGTTGGTTCCGACACTCATGTACGGAAGTGAAAGTTGGGTATGGCAGAAGAAACATGAAAGTAGAATAAATGCAGTTGAGATGAGAGCATTAAGAAGTATGATAGGAGTTAAACTGAGTGACAGGGTAAGAAATAGTGAGATAAGAAAACGTTGTGGCTTGAAAGAAGATGTAGTGACAAAAATTGAGAAAGGTATGCTGAGATGGTTTGGCCACATCGAGAGAATGAATGAAGAACGATTGACGAAAAAAGTGTATAAGGCGAGTGTGAATGGAAGTGCTGGAAGGGGTAGACCTAGGCGGACTTTTCTAGACCAAATTAGGGACGTCTTGAAAAAAGGCCAGGTTAAGAGTACCTTAAACCGTAGAGCATGTATGAAGGGAATAATGAAAGTGGACGAAGCGAAACAAGTATGTAAGGATCGTAGCAAGCGGAAAGAAGTGGTCTCTGCCTACCCCTACGGGAAAGAGGCGTGATTATATGTATGTATGTATGTATCCTATTTGCTATAATTGGAAATAAATCTACAGTGACTCAAAAACATAACTCTATACAAGTATACCACTTTAACGAATGTTCGGTGATTTAGCCGAATATTCGGTAAAGCTGACGAATATGCTGAATACCTAATATGAAACGAATATTCGGTCCATCTCTAGATTTTACACTGTGCAATTTATGTTAAGGCGCGAATTTCCAACATCAAAAGACTTTTCCACTATATGCATATTTGTTCAGAAGTAAGTAAGCGTGTGACATTCGGTAGACAATAATTTACTTTAATTGAAACGTTTTTGTTTATTATCAGGAACAAAAATTACGGATAAGAATCTAATTTATAACATGCCTTTCATATTATCGAATAATAGTACACGGTTATCGCTTTAAAAAACCAGAACTCGAACGCAAAGATTTTTCCGGCGATTAACCTTTCCCTTACTGCGGCCGCCATATAACAAAAAACAGCTTTGTGCCGGGCCATCTGTCGTCACCTCAGCTGGCGGCACTTGTTTTAAATATTTATGTTTCTCACGACCTTTCATTTGTGTTTAAAGAGGTTTTAGTTACAGTTATTTAAAGCCGATAAGATTTTCGATAAGTAGAAACAATAACCATAACATTTAAATGTTTATTTTATTATGTACAGCTCTTTTGTTTCTAACGGATCTTTATAAAGTGTACTTACTGACAATAAATTTTGTTTTATGAATGAAATATCGTAAGTTTTTATTTTACTTTTATGTCCTTACAATCAATAAAACATATTCTTCCTAAATGAATCAAAATTATGCATGTAATAATTATAATAATTCTACTTTTTCACTTGCAAACATTTGCAAAAAAATTCGACAATAGACAGTTTGCGCGCGCTTTGTAACATCATTTTCAAAACCTTTTTGTGTATATATTATAGTGTCTTCCTTTATTTTTCTTATACAATCATATAGATATAACATTTAGCAATTCCTAGCAAAAGTATTTACTATGGTATTCGAATAAGGAATATACTATTATTATCTTATTAGAAATCTTGATCGTTATGAATTGTTCGCGTAGAGGTTTTTTGTTTCCACTTTTTTATCAATTGAAACATAAAAAGTTACTGTTGTTGTAACTTAGATCATTCAAAAACATTACGTAGTAAAGATAAATAACATTACTTACAGTTTTTTTGAAAGAAAATCCAACTAAAATCACAATCACAAAACTTCAACGATTACGCAACCAACCGTACCGGCATGCAAAAGCGAATGGCTGTTATATTTGATGATGTCTATATAACCGAGTGAATATAATGCTACAGAATATTCTTTAGTTCGTTCAGAATCGAATGAAATAGTGTTCAATCGAAAATATACTGTATTTTTATATCAATTAATGACGAAAATAGCTGCACGTAATGCGGACATGTATACATGTCCTCGGTACTTAGCGGTCACAAAACTTGGACCTGTCAACATGTCCTCGGTACCTTAGGGGTTAAATTATAATTTTTTTATCTTGATTAACAAAAATTAAATATTTTAAAAAAATCAATTCGATTAACAATTTATTTGAGTAATTCTTGTATGCGCATATATTTTTTCGAGCGTATACTATTTCAAAATGTATCAATTCTCGAGCGTCAAATAGTGTTTGTTACTCGAATCCACTGAGTCAGTAATTTATTTTTGTCGATGTACGAGTATACGCTTTTATAACAAAATTCCAGAAGACATAGAAAATCGGACGTCCACCAAGTTTAAAACTGTATTAAATAAATATTGTGTAAAAAGGATGCCATCAAAATCATAACTTGTAAAAAAAACAAGTCTCGCAACTCTTCTACCATAAAAAGTTGTGAGATCCATGTAGGTAATACCAAGTCGGTTAATTTATTCAGTTCCTACTTAAGGGTCCTTCTGTTTTAAGTTATTACGTAATTAGCTAACCTAACAACATTTTGTAGTGACCATATCAATGGTAAAAATGTTTTATGTTTTAAATATATAGATTGACTTGGCCATCGCATTAAAACACAATGTATCTCACAAGTAATACATATTATATTAAATTAGATTGCTTAGTGCGATAGCCTACGTCCTACTACTCTACTACGTTCAAAATGAATGAAATTTGAAATATTCCATTTTTATACAATGCCTACTCGGTTACTGAAAATTCAGGCTTCTTGTTTTATTGACTACGAAGTTATAGGGGGTCGAAAATGGCCTGAATTGCTTCGAGAAAAATATGGTACGGCCATGCCGCTTTTGTGCTCGACTTGGCGCAGAATATTCCAATAAGGAATATATGAATGATAATAACGTTTGGGAATGAGGTGATCGATAGCAAGCTATTTCTAATTTATTTTGCGTTGTTAATTATTGTGTTCCCTTAATATGATACAGATTGTAAACAGTTCTTTTTTTAAATATTCCGCTGGTTTTTCTTCTGGTTCTACTGGGTATCTCTAGGACAGAGATATTTTTGAATTGGTGGTAAATTGAACATAAGAGTGATTTCAACAAGTATTATTTAAAGTCTGTATTGAATAAAAAAAATTGTATTCGTGAAATTTCATACGTCGTAGAGCCACGTTGAAGCTATATTATGGTTGTAGCACAAGTGGTTCGGCTCGACTAGGGAAGGCCCACGCTCTCACGGAATACCAGCGTAAAATAGCAGCTTAATACTGCTGTGTTTAGTATGGTGAGTGTAGAGAATCGGAGACCCTTTTTTACTGGAAACGAGGCATTCCATATTAGTCCTTAGGGGTGACAACGCATTTGCGTGTTGATTCTTAATCGAGGAAAAATGTAGATGTTTGTGGGCCACAGCATCCACTTACCATCAGGTGGACTGTGTGCTCGTTTGTCACCCTTATTCTATAAAAAAACGATATTTCGTTCAATCTCATCTTAAGGATTGGAGAGTAAGACGATAACGCAAGTGTCGTGCCACGGTGCGGGGCGGCACTACCTGTGCTGCGGGTCGTGCGGCGGCGCGTGGTCGTGGGGCGCGGGCGAGGACGGGCGGCTCGGGCACGGCGACACGGCGCCGCGCGACGCGCCCGCCGCGCTGCACCACCTGGCGCACCACGAGGTGGTCCGCGTCGCCGCCGGGCCCGCCTCCAGGTACGCACATTTCCACATCAATACATCATTCAGTTTGCAATCCACAGAACTGATGATAACAAAATCGGAGGGTACAGTTTGGCGTTGCAGCTACATTGCGGCTTCCTATCCGTCTTCGCCGGAATGCTCATATTCTGTCACTTCTTTACAATGTTCTCTTTAATCCTTCCTATCCTTCTTATCTTAGGGATCATTTTGAATTCCTTCACTAATCCCATTCGAAAGTCTTGAGATCATCAGAGAATTTTACATTAAAAATGCCTGCCCATAATAGCAAATTTATTGGCAGGTCGTTTAGTATCCAAGCAGTCCTTCTATGGAATGCCCTACCTCTGTCAGTGAGACGCGCCCAGTCTTTACCTATTTTTAAGAAACTTGTACACAGTCACTACCTTAATCGTTGAGTTCGTGACATCTATATATGTAGTATACATTCGTATTTTTTCGTATTTATTTGTTGCTTATTTCTAATTATATTATATAAAATATGGATATATTTAAAAATATTGTTTCTGCATCAGCAAACCACACAACTTACTGCTGTTTGCGATCCTGTCCATCTAAAGGTTGTCTGCAAGAAATCGCTCTTAGCGATAAGACCGCCCATTGTGACACTATTTTTTTCTTCTTCTTTCGTTTATGTATTGATTTGGTGTACAATAAAGAATTATCTATCTATCTATCGATCTGGTAGCCGTGGTAGCTCAGATGGTTAGCGCTCGCTGTAAATTTCACAATACGCAAGCAAACCGGGTTCGATCCCCGCCGGCACCAATGAAATTGTTAATTGCAATTTTAAGTGCTGATTTACCACGTGCTCGGCGGTGAAGGAAAACATCGTGAGGAAACCTGCATGTCTGAGGAATAAGAAAAAAAATATTTCGAAGACATGTGAAGTTCGCCAACACGCATTGGGGCAGCGCGGCGGACTATTCCTTGCCCTAAAAAACCCTCTCAGAAATGAGAGGAGGCCTGTGCCCAGCAGTGGGACGTATATATGCTGTAACTTTACTTTTTTATCTATCTATCTATCTATCTATCTATCTATCTACATATCTATCATCTACATCCAAAATTTTACTATCCGATAGCTGCAGGATCAAAGAATTCCTTACGTAGTGTGGGAAATGTGTACTAATATATAGTTAATATTTTTATAATATCTTATTTAGAAATGTCTAGAATATTCTGAGTTACACCTTTTATTGTACACCCAAACACGATATTTCAATATTTCATTTTTGGGAGTATTTATATGTTCGCAATAAGCCGTGGTGTTAATTTTTGTATGACTTTATGTTTTTTTTTATAGGATGGGGGGAAAACGAGCATATGGCTCACCTGATGGTGATTACCGTCGCTCATGAGCAACTGCAACACCAGGGGAATTGTTATTTATTGTAAACTGAAACCGACGAAAGGGCACAATGCTTCTAAAGATTACTTATTTGTTAAATACGATGAGTAGCTTAGAAGATTTGAGGGAACTGATGAACATAAATTCACATATATATATATATATATATATATATATATATATATATATATATATATATATATATATATACATAGCCTTTTAAAATTGTAACTATCCTTTTGGCTTCGCCGTAGTAAAGATATTTCCTTACATCATCTGCGTCAAATCAGAAGATACGAATATATTGCAATCAATATTGATAATTGAAGTTGAGGCAGATAATGCATGATGCACCACGATGTGTTAGCCATACATGCACATTACATGCACACTGTTGTATTTTGAATTTGGTCTCACCCTCATCACTCCATCGCCAATCTAGTATATACTATATCTATGATATTATATTTGTTTCTTAATGCTTTTAAAGTTTATTTCGTTAACCCTTAAGTTTTATTCATTAACAGCGCTGTAATAACATCGCGAGGCGCGCTTTACACGTGGGGTCGGGGCGCACACGGCCGCCTTGGCCACGGAACTGTCGAGAACTGCCTCACGCCACAGCCCGTTTCCTTCAACGCGCACAACATTGAGCGCGTTATCGACATTGCTTTAGGTACAGGAAATTTTATATATTTTCTATGGGATTTTAGATTTTATTTTACTTACTTTATATTATTCTACAGTGTTTGATTAAAAAAAATTATCATTCAATCCTCAAGAAAAAAATTTACTTCTTTTCAATATTATTATATTATAACTATTATAATAAAATAGTGAAACTTTAGGTACCATTATACCTACGAACTCGATGAAGCACTAAGCATCAGAACGTATTTCATGTTCCATAGGACATTAGATATTACAAACATCAGCAAAGATCTCAACTTCACTATGTATATTGCGGTTAAACTAGATGTGATATATTTTAAATTACGTAGATGTATCAGGTATAAAAAATGTATAGGTATCTTATTATTTAAACGTATAATTAAGGTTGGGGCGAGAGCTACACGCTGTGCTGCACATTGGAAGGTGCAGTACAAGTATTCGGTGAGAACGAGGGAGGGGCTCCCCACGCATTGTCGTCTCTTTCGGTGTTCAGGGTCACTCGCGTCTACACTGGGGAACACTGGCATGCGGTACTGACTGACAGGTAAAGTTGCATGATGCTTTCTTGCCATTCATTCCATTCCGTCATGGGCTTATACCGTAGTAGGAAAAATTTCTTCACCTACTGTCCTATTAGTAAATGTTGCCACCTTTGCCGTAAATTGACGCGTAAGTATAAAAATACGTCTTTGTTACGCCAAGCTAAAGTGATTTTACCATCTAGGGCTTCATTACCACCAGATGAGATTGTAGTTAAGCACACTGGCCTAAAAACAACTGTTTGCCTGCAACCTCCGTACAATATGTAAAACACTAAGAAAAGTAATATATTCCGTGTCCCACGAATATTGAAATCTGCTAGATTTGAGAACGAAGCAAACTGTTTGGTTCGGATGTGTGTTACGTTGACAACGAAGGAGGAATGAGATATTACTTTTTTGCGTCTGTGCTCGAGATAAGCAAAATTGGCATTCACGAAACTGTGTCAACAAGAAGTCTGTCAAGGACTCTTTATATACATATTTAACATACCCTTCCATTGAGTCCAAAGCTGCTTAGTTGCAGTCGTACATTAGGTACCTAAAAACTTAAAATAGCTCGTTTTAATGATTTCTATATAACTACATTAATAAAGGTTGTTACAACTTTTAACCATACAAGTTTGTGGCAAGCTCTCAACTACATTTTAGTTTTTGTTTTTTTTTTTATAAATTGCACCAGGGGGCTAAACAATAAATACTTTCTATTTTTATTTTCAGTGGACAAGTGTATACTTGGGGTAAAGGTGATGGCTATCGCCTTGGTCACGGTTCGTTAGAATCTTTTAAGATTCCGAAGTTATTGGAAGGCCTTCAAGGTATGTTTTTTTTAAAAAAATTGCTGTATATTTGGAACAAAATAAGGCACATTTTATTATTTGTAACATATATTTTTGCAACAGGTGTAAAAGTGGTTGACCTGTCCTTGGGTGCATCGCACGGTATTGCCTTAACTTCTGAAGGAGCACTATACGCTTGGGGAACACATGAACGAGCTCAAATATCAAAACCAGTACCTCAGTTGTTGCAAGTTTTTAACTCTTCTTTTAAAGCAAACGGTAAGATATAAAGCGATATTTTAAAGGAAAGAGTTGAAAAAAAGAAACAATTTAAAGTTTACATGAACAGTTCTTTTAAGTCTAGGGCTTGCGGCGCAGCGGCGAAACAATTGGGTTACTGCTTAATAATTTGCCCTTATTTTTACAGGCTCCTCAAGCGCACCGACACAAATATTTGCGTGGAGTGAGGAGAACCCGAGAGACTTGCCATCTTCGATGCCATTCGTTATAGATTTATCTGAAAACACATTTATGTACGTAAACAATATATTGGACATATACTTAAAATAGCGTACAAGAAAAATCTTATTGGTGTAAAATATTGCATTTTAAAGTGATAATTTTTGATTGCAGATATTTAGAAAGACTCTTGAGAATTGCGGTGGATCAGAGCAGTACGGCAACTATAAAAGAGAACGAGTGCTTAGCAATAGCTTGTCTTAATTTACTGAGATTGCAAGTGAGTAGAAGTTGCATTCAAAGTTAATGAAGGAATTCACGATTTTTCCGTCACCAGGACGGCGCCATTTTAGATACTGGTGAAACGTTTGACAATTCATAGCGGGGAAGTTAATTTGACACCAATACAGGTGCACGCGTGGCAATGTTCGCGCGGCGCGGAGAGCGCGGCTGGCGAGGGGGCGGGCGAGGGTGCGGGCGGGGAGAGGCGCGCGTGGTGCGGTGGCGTGCACGGCGCGCTGGTGGCGTTGGCGGAGGGGCGCGCGGGCGCGGGCGCCGCGGCCGCCGCTCGCCGCGCGCTGGCCGCCGCCTGGCCGCTGCTGCTGCCCACACCGCAGCTGCGCGCGCACCACCTCATCGCGCTGCTGCCGCACGGTCAGTTCACATCAAACTTTTATATGTATTCTACTACACTTCAATTCGAAACTAAAACTGTCACAGCTGTAGATCGCGCGGGCGGGTACCTGGCACAGTAAATATGACATGAAGTTGTATTTTCATTTACGAGAGTTACGAAGTTTTAGGCAAATACGATATTAATTTACAAACATACTTATCTGTAATTAACTTCAAATTATGTTGATAAAGTGCGCACACAAACAACTTTTTCTTAGTAACATTAAACAAAAAAAAATGTTAGATTGTCAAAAACAACGTTCGCGTTTTACAAAACTAGGACCTGCCTTTTCCGGCAACGCACCTGCTAATTCCCTTGGTGTTGCGGTTGATCATGGGCGGCGGTTATCACTTAACATCAGGTGAGCCGCATGCTCGTTTGCCCCCTCTTCTATAAAAAAAAACCTTTAGTCGACTGCAAGGCAGGAGCCTTGCAGTCTAATACATAATTTGCTAAGCAGTAAGCACGTAATTTCATGATGATATGAAAACAGAATTGTACAAACCAAAAGCAACCTATGACACTGGTATACTTCACCGCAAAAAAAACTCTACTTTGCTTATTTGAGCGGAATGAACACAATAGACATAATGATTATAAACAAGATATCTGATTGGATGACTTAATTTCTCAGCACATCGTCCGTATCGAAGTTTTTACTCTGCTAAAACGAGATGCGGTTTCGAATTGTACTTTACTTCTGTTTATCACTTTTTATCTTCCACTCTATATCTCCGACATATAAAATGAACAGGATCAGCGCCGGCCAGTGCTGGTGCGAGGTTCATGACGGAGCTGCTGGTGTGGTCTCTACTCGGAGGCGGGGGTCTCCGCGACGCGTTGAAGAACGCGCTACAAGCGCATTCTACTGACACCTACAATCACTTGCAGCTTGACGAGTATGTTTTATTTACTAAATAATGATGAAACTTAAAATAGATTTTATTGACTAGTAAATAAATATGCCCTTTTTATTAAGGTATCAAAATAAATAATTTTTTAAATGTTATTGCCAATATAAAAGGCTTAACAAATACTCTATTTTCGTCAGCACATAAATGAGCTCAATAAAGCTTTACGCCTGTTCATTCATTCTTATCTTACATATTTATTGATGTACATTTTCCAGTCAATGTTTTTCATTGCAGTGAATATGATCAGGTCGATATTGTGACGGGTCAACGTGGCTCTCAGTCGTCTGCCAATGCTGACGATGTTGATGTAGTACAAGGTAATTGTTTTAATTAAAAAAATAATTAAATTTAAATCATTAGTTAGAATTAAGCAGTTGTTTATATTCATAGTTTGAACAGTTTTAAGTCTTAAATTTTATTACTATAGGTGGTTGCACGGAAGAGTACCAAATTGATAATGCAACATCTTCTGAGAATGGCGCTTCTGTTCCCTTAATGCACTTGGTATGTAATATCCAATTATTTTTATAAAATTACGATTACTAATGAACACTTTAAATGTTACGAATTGTTCATTAAAATACAATTTTAATAAGTTTACTTATAAAAGCACCAAAAAAGGCTATGAGAAATATCTTAAGATAAACCGAAGAACGGGTTTAGTGGCGCGCCTTGGCGTCCAGCAATGGACTATCGCAGGCTGATGATGATGATGAAACATAAAAGGAAAAATATGCATTGTGGTGGCGAAGAGAGAAGCTGTTTCTCTATCTCCTGTGGATTTCAGTTAGAATAAGTGCCTCCATAACTCCATATACACGGTAACTACCGTAGACGCACGTCCACTTTGGTATAGTCAATAGTAAACATTTCCTCATGTCTTTTTATCAAATTCGTAAAATAAATCTCAGCATTTTGTACTGCGTGTCATCTCATATGGTTTTGAGAACTAAGTTTCCTAGGACCAAGCATTTGCTCCTAGGCATGGCAACACTCAGCACTTTGTTGAAAGAAAAAACCGAAATTTTACTTCAAATCCCATTTCAATAAAAAAATATCATATAACCTTTATGCGCGGATGAATTAAAATCGATTAATATTAATCCCAACAAAAAAATTGTGAAACGACTTCATACTTCATAAGAAAGTGAAACGATATGTGAAATAAGAATAGAATGGGAGTTGATCGAGCAAGTAGATGAGTTTTTAGATGATTGTTATTGGATGCGTATTTAGCAAGGATGGGAGATATGATAAGGATGTAGAATGAACACAGGAAATAGAGTAAATGGGGCCCAACACTGTTGTGAAAAGTCAGAATGTGTCAAAAAAGGCACGTATGGAAATTCACAATGCTTTGTTAGTTCCTACTTTAACATATGGTAGTGAAAGTTGGGTGTAGCAGAAGAAGCATGAGAGTAGAATAAACGCAGTAGAAATGCGGTCGTTAAGGAGTATGTTAAGGCTGAATCTGAATGATAGGGTGAAAAATTGTGTGATAAGCGAAGAGTGTGGTTTGCAAAATGGTGTTGTGACAAGTAACAAAGAAAGGAATGCTTCGGTGGTTTGGTCATATGGAAAGAATGAAGGAGGAAAGAGTGAGAAAGCAAATTTATGTTGAGGAAGTGAACGGCAGAGTCGGAAAGGGACGTCCTAGGCGAAAGTATATCGACCAAATTGGCGATATATTGAAAACGGAAATTAGGAGTACTCTTAACTGACGAGCAAGTATCCCTAGATATATGGATGTGGAGGAGGCGAGATAGGTGTGTCAGGATCGTGCTAAATGGAAGTCTGTAGTTTCTGCCTACCCCTCTGGGTGACAGGCGTGAGTGTTTATGTTTACATTTGCATATTCCTATATAACATTCTTGGAACTGCCGGACCTTGCCATTGCTCGTTAGCTAAGCATATAGTGTTAAGTCTTTTATTATTCGAAACGGCGTCTGAGCTAAATGGGTCATCTAATCCAAGTAATTACGTAGACTGCACACTTCGCGATTATGCATGGTGAGGCGCTTACACGACTCTACTCACACGTGGTAGAGCCACGCTGCAGCTATATTATGGTTGTAGCACGAATGGGTCGGCCCGACTGGGGAGGGAACACGCTCTCACAGAATACCAGCGTCAAATAGTGGCTTAAGAGGATACCTTGAAAATAAATCGAAGTTTTGGGGGCGTGGCTTATTCCTTTGTCGGTGAAGCTAACGGACGACTGAGGGAGTGTCAAAACGAAAGTGATGCAATGACTTCATAGTACGCAAATTATGAGATAGCCGTACCGAGCAAGCGCTCGGAAAAAACTAAGTAAGCGCCAAACAACATTTTTATTTATTTTAACAAAACTTCGTTATGGATTAAAAAACTGGTTTATGAGAACTTAGGTATGATTATTTACTATGCCTTAAAAATAATTCCATGAACTTATTCGTAATAATATTGTGGTGTCATCGAAAAGTGTAAATAATTGCCTTATTTGCAATTTTTTTCTATCGAGAAAATTACATGATATCGTGTTTTCCTTTTATGCAATCTAAGGTCATATAGTCAAAAATCATTTACCAAAATTTTTGTTTGTAATCTATAAAACTTTAAAAAATATGTTAAGTAGAAAAACCAACAAATTTTCGAGGTATCACCTTAACGCTGCTGAGTTTCGTATGGTGAGTGTAGAGAACCAGAGACCCTTTTTACTGGAAACGCGGCATTCCATCTTGGTCCTCAGGGGTGACAACGCATCTACATTTTTATTCCTTTAACCGAAGATAGTTGTAGAGAGTTCGGATGTGTGGCTCACAGCATCCACTCATCTTTCGGTGAACTGTGTGCTCGTTTGTCACTCTTATTCTATAAAAAAAAACATATAAATAGCTTCAGCATTGTATTTGTCAGCGTTAGGTCTTTTATTTATTTGTTGGTCTTTTATTTATTTATTTATTTGTTGCTGGGTTTCTTGTTGGTTCGGATAGAAGTTTATCTGAATCAGTAGTAACAGTAAAAAATGGATTTCAATAAGAATTACTTGTAGTCTATATTGAATAATTTTTTTTCTATTCTTATACAGTATATTTCTGTTCTACTTGTATACAGTACAATAATAGAATAAATGATAATAAAACTCTTGTCTTATACCGTGTAGTGGCGATGTAAGAATATTTATCAGAAAGAATACAAATCAGGTGTGTTGGGCAGCAGCGTCTTTCTATTATTAACTGAAAAAAGAGGCGACAACCAAACCTGGTAACAATGAAAAATATCCATGAGGTAATCTCTGGGGGACTTCTATATTCAACAGTTATGTATTGTTAGGTTGTAACTGTAAATTGTCTTAAAATTGCATAATGTGTTGAAAAGAGTACTTTTCAAGATTATTTAAATGAAATCAAAGTTCTCCGGCGAATTTCCATAATAAGACAAAAAACACAGTAAGCCGCGTGTTTGAAAGATGTAAGCGGAACACCAAAAGAGTACAGTATAGTGATATCTACGGAAATGGCCCCGTTCATACAAGAAACCAATCTTTTATGGTGACTGCAAACAACTCCGTTATGGGGAGGTGATCAAGAAGGAAGTGGCGTGATGTACCTCTCCAAGTGTTGTTTACGAATTGCTACATAAAATATAATGTTAACACGTCACGACTACGACGTCGTCACCTTTAACATGTGAACGGAACAAATATTATACCTAAATAGTGTTACGAGCTTGAGGTTCGTGACAATAAAAACTGCCGATTGAATTACCAAAATTAACTCTTTAATTCACTTTACACTAATTAAAACTTAGAACTAATAATTAACCACACTGATTCACTTTATTTCGCTCCGAAGCTTCGCTTGTCTCGCCAAATTCAATACTTCCCCGATCGCACCTTGCAGCGCCTATAAATACACATTAGCACCAAAACATCCAGAACATTCAAGTAAATACGCGCAAGGCGTTGAAAGTTCGAGTGTCGGCTTCTAGGAGCTTAGTTCTTCGTTTCGGCACTAGATGGCGCTGTCGGTTGAAAGATTAGAGATGTCATTTTCTGGAAAGTTCTCCCCGCTCTCGTCCCTGACACAACATGACGTCAACTTAGGCGCGCAACACTGCCCCCTCCTAAGACATACTCGTCCTGAGCATTATCGGCCCCATAATAACATGGACGATCTTAGGAGTCCCTCTTGCGCCTTTCTGTAACGGCTCCGCAATGTCAAGGGCTGCCCTATCCCATGGTGCACCAACATTGTACAATTTAGATGCTCCTCTACTACGTGCCTGAGGTCCCCTCACAGCCGCACAACTTGTAAATGTACGACACCAATCCTCGACATTGTCACGATAATGGACCCAGTAAAACTGTTCTCGGACCTTCAGTAGAGTTCGTTTAACTCCCAGATGGACTCTTGAACGACCATTATGGCACAGCTGTAGAACATTCGGCACTTTAGCTTTAGGGACAACCATTTGCAAACGACAGCTATCTCCTCGACCATTGTCCCATTTACGGCACAGAACTCCATCCTGAAGCAGCAAGCTGTCCCATTGGGCCCAATAGCTTTTCGTGGTTGAACTCATCGCTGAGACGTCGCTCCACTTAGACTTGGTAGCACGGGCCTTCATCCATTCCAGAATAGGCTTGATGTCCGGATCTTCCTGCTGTGCATGTCGTAGGCTGTCCTTCCACTCGTTGCTGAGGTGGTCTGTCCTGAGCATCCTCACGGATACCACTTCCTTACTCTCTTGCCTAGTACAATGTTTCCAATCTTCAGGACAAGGTCTTCTTGATAATGTATCTGCGTTGCCGTGAGATTTCCCGCTGCGATGTCTGATAGTAAAGTCGTATCCCGGCTGCTGCTGGGCGGTGATGTTAGCCGCACTTCCCTTCTGAGATCGTTCACCTTCCGTTTCTAGGGATTGCTTAGGGCAGCTGAATCGAAGATGGCCCCTTTCCCCACAGCCATAGCACCTAGGGCTGTATCCTGTATTGTGGTCGCGAACCGTAACTGCTGCAACCTCCCTAGCGCGAGGGGAACGACGATCCTGCCACCGCCAGGTGGTGCCGTTAGTTGCACTACCCTCTCGAGATCGATCAGCTTCCCTTTCTACAGTTCGCTTAGGGCAGCTGGATCGAAGATGGCCCTTTTCTCCACAGCCATAGCACCAAGGGCTGTATCCTTTATTGTGGTCGCGAACCGTAACTGCTGCAACCTCCCTAGCGCGAGGGAAATGACGATCCTGCCACCGCCAGGCGGTGCCGTTAGCTGCACTACCCTCTTGAGATCGATCAACTTCCCTTTCTACGGTTCGCTTAGGGCAGCTGGATCGAAGATGACCCCTTTCCCCACAGCCATAGCACCTAGGGCTGTATCCATTATTGCGGTCGCGAACTGTAGCTGCTGCAACCTCCCTGACGCGATGGAAACGATGATCCTGCCACACGGCTTCCACCTCCAGTGCATGGGCCAAGGCGTCCTTAAGCGTCTCGTGGTGCCCGAGCCTCACAGCAGCTCTGACTGATGAATGTCTGCACCAGGTTCCCTTCAGTGAGCACAGGTACAGACCGGTATGCTTTTCGCACCAGCTTTTCCACCTCTAGAGCCCACTGCTGCAGGTTTTCATTGATGCGATGCACGCGATCTTTGAGCTGCGCACGAAAGACATGTTCCAGGTGAGCGTCGCCATATCTCGCCTCCAATGCCTCAAGGAGCTGCTCATAAGTCACTTCCTCACCGAGAGCTTCCAGAACAGTTAAGGCCTGATCGCGCAGGCCTAGTGTGAGAGCAGTCATGGCCTGACTTTTATTCCAGCCGTTCGCCTTCATAACGGCTTCAAATTGGATTTTGTAAGCTGACCAGGAAGAAGTCCCGTCGTACGGTGGCACTTTGAACCCACGTAGCGAAGGTGTTGTAGCAACTACGGGGGCTGTAATTCCATCCCCCAGTTTGAGGTCGTCCAGCGTTTTCTTCACGTCAGCCATCACGTTGTCAACCTGATTGTTCACTTGGTTGATTCGGGTTTCACCTTTCTCCATTCGGGTTTAAGCTTTCGCGATTTTGGTTTCAGCTTCTGACAGGCGGTTGTCATGCTGAGCAACCCTATCCTTCACCTCCTTGAACTCCTTCCCGAAGGTAGCGTGAAGATCCTTCATGAGGAGCATCTGCTCTTCCAACCGACGGGCCTGTTCCTCTTGTCCGTCCCGCAGCTGCTCTTCCAAACGACGGACCTGTTCCTCTTGTCCGCCCCGCAGCTGCTCTTCCAAACGGCGGGCCTTTTCCTCCTGTCAGCGAGCCTGTTCCTCCTGTCGGCGAGCCTGTTCCTCCTGTCGGCGAGCCTGCTCCTGCAGCATTACCATCAGAGCACCTAAGTCAGGTGCTGCAGATGTAGGAGCTACTGACGGGCCTGCAGCCTCCGACGTCTGCGGCGTTGCACCACCAAATCTTCTTTGGTCCGTCTCCTGCTGGCGTTGACTTCGGGTACGGACACCCTCAGTTTCCTCCTTAGGTAAAATCGGCATGATTTTATCCCACTTCTGACACCAATTGTTACGAGCTTGAGGTTCGTGACAATAAAAACTGCCGATTGAATTACGAAAATTAACTCTTTAATTCACTTTACAGTAATTAAAACTTAGAACACTAATAATTAACCACACTGATTCACTTTATTTCGCTCCGAAGCTTCGCTTGTCTCGCCAATTTCAATACTTCCCCGATCGCACCTTGCAGCATCTATAAATACACATTAGCACCGAAACAACCAGAACATTCAGGCAAATACGCGCAAGGCGTCGAAAGTTCGAAGGTCGGCTTCTAGGAGCTTAGTTCTTCGTTTCGACACTAGATGGCGCTGTCGGTTGAAAGATTAGAGATGCCGTTTTTTGGAAAGTTCTCCCCGCTCTCGTCCCTGACACAACATGACGTCAACTTAGGCGCGCAACAATAGTTACAAAACACTATAGCCAGTCGCTGCCTTTATAAATACGGAAGCTGCGTTAACGGACTATACATTTTACTGATCATTTCCGTTACTTTCGTCAGAATAAATATCCGAGTTACGTTCAAGTTTCGTCTATAGAACTTTTATATTTAGTTCATTAATAAAGTGTAATTTACGTGGTGTGTTTTTAATTTCCACGCTAATTTTATATCATGGTCAAAGACTAAGGACTCCAGTTAACTTAGTGCTATGTCATCTAGTATATACAATGAATTATAAATCAAGCTCGCAAAAGAAAGCAATGTCAAGGGTTACGAGTAAAATGTCTCGTATTATGACTGCTGCCAATTATATGCATAGCGCGAGGGTTAAAATGTGAAATCCTTTCTATTGTAGAAGAGTGCCGTGTCCTATGGTGGACTATTTATACATAAAAGAAAAGTTATATCATATAAGAGTAGTTGAGTGCAAGTTCGCAACGTTGCTAAAGTGTCTATCGGTAAAATTTTATAACTTGAAATGATTTTATAAATTGCCGTCGATCGTTTTCTTAACTACAGAGCAGGTGAAAGTCAGCATTAATTATTACAATTACCTATGTTAGTATGGCTAGCTATATAGCTATAGAACTACTTTGAAATTAGGGCTAAATCGCTACCACTCTTCAATAAGTTCTAACATCTTATTTCCACATTACTCTGTGCCACGAGGTATTAATTATTAAAATACAGGGGGTGCGTTTGGCAGAAAAAAGCGCTAGCAAGCGCTTATAAGCAAAATGGCGATCGTAAGGGGTAAGCGCTGTCAAATCGTAAGTTGCTATTTTCCTCTAGGACACGAAGTTAGTTTTAACCGAGGAATCTAACCTAAATTAAATATACGTTTGTAAAGTATTCATATTAAAAATTTACCAATCATGAATTTTTAATAACATGTATGTGTCTATTCATGTCATTATATTACTTAAAACTAATATTGCAAAAAACAACTTATAAACTCTACTTGAAAATAAACAAATTAAATAAGCAAAATGGCGGATTGTGTCAGCGCTGCTGAAGTAGCAATCGTGTCCTGGCCGAAAACTATTTTAGCGCTAGTAAGCGCTTGCTAGCGCTTTTTTCTGCCAAACGCACCCAGGGTGTCCAGTCGCAGATTTCAAAGTTTGAAAAATTATAAAAAAAGAACGACACGTTTTATGCAAAGTATTTTTATTAAAATATAAAGAACATAAAGGCGGATTTTATTTTTTGAAAACAACGTTTTCTAAATGGCGGCCATCGACCCTAACACACTCCTCGAGTCTGGAACGCATGTTTTCGAAAATTCTTTTACAAAGCGACTGGGGAATCTTGCTGATTTCTGCTCGAATGTTTTCTTTCAGCTGTGTTACAGTGGTCGGATTTGTTTTGTAAACGATAGATTTTAAGTATCCCCATAGGAAAAAGTCACACGGACTTAGACCTTAAATGCATGATTTTATTTTTAGACCGAGAAAAAATATATTTTGGAGCCATGAATATGGTGATTCAGGGAAAAATAATAAAAAAAATCGTAAATATTTTTTTCATAGCTATTTTTATTAAAAACCATATGTTGCAGAACTACAACACCATGCACTCACTAGACAATAACTACATATGAAAATTTTTAAAACAATTTTTGGTCGTGGTAAGACAAAGAGCTACTCCACACTTCTCACCCCTTGTTTGCGTGTATCCCTTGCATCCAGGCATTTTGCATCTGCTGCGAACACAATTACCAGGCCAGTGACCAACATTATCAGTTCTTATGTCCTTAGGAGGAATATGTTGAGCTGGTCCTCTCCTTTTCTTTGCTTGTATTTCCATTTCAACACTGTTGCTGGTACTCGGCCTTCCTCTTTTGTTGCAGAGTTCAAATGAGTTATTTACTTTGGCTAATACCTCAGCTAGTTCCAGTCTATAGTGACATAAGTATAGAACTGATGAATTGGCTTCAGTTGTTTTTAAATCTTTATACACAAGCCAAGAATTTATTACCGTCATGTCCAATAAGTGGTAAAAGATACGAAGATACCACTTTCGGCTTCTCATTGCAATTCGGTACCTCCCAATAAAGCTATCCATTAGGTCCACTCCGCCCATATGGGCATTATATTCCTTTGTTATATGTGGGCATGAAATTTTAATTCTAGTCTTATTTGCCTTGTCAAATCTTTCTACTTGGCCCACAGGTTCAGCTCCAACTTACGAAGATAGAAAAGTTACAACTTTATTGTCCTTCCAAGTAACTGCTGTCAAATCAATACCGTCAAATTCAGTCATCTGCTCTTCATAAGTTCCACGAGGAACAGATTTCTTCATCATTGTTTTTTTGTCCGGCAGTTTGCAGTTCACTAGCCTGTTAGATTGGACAGTACCTAGGCTATAGATTCCTTGTTTGGCAAGATAGGTAACTAAAGGTACAGAGGTGTAAAAATTATCAAAATAAATTATATGATTTATATGCCTTGGGACACCTCTAGCAAGCCGGACTACAACATTTCCCACTGGCCCAAAATCTGGTTCATCTGAAAGCCGTTCATTCTCTTGGCCAGTATATATTTCAAATTTATGAGCATAACCTTTCACGCTGCACATCACATATAATTTAAACCCCCACTTACGGGGCTTATTAGGTAAATACTGCTTCATGAAATGTGCCACTTTCGTGGCACACATCTGTTCATCAATTGAGAGTCTTTGTTCCATAGGAACTAAAGCAAATTTTTCATTTAGATGGCTAATTATAGGCCTTATCTTATGGAGACTATCATGTTGTGGGTGTTCCTTGGGTAAATGTTTCTCGTTATTGTTGAAATGTAGAATTCTACGAGTAGTCTCAAATCTGTTGACAGTCATTATGTCCTTGATTGGTTGAAAACCTACAGTATTTGACCAGTATAGCCGTACATTGGGATATTTTATAACAGACATGTATATCAGTATCGCCATAAACTTTTTCAGCTCAGTTTCAGACAAATTTAAAGGTTTAGTCACATTTTTTTGAACGGAATACAAATTAGACTCTTCCACAATCCTTTGAACTATTTCTGATGTAATAAAATGTGAAAAAATACTATAGGGAGTACCAGTAGTAGCCTCATCCTTCAGTTCTGGTGGGTTGGGTATGTAGTGTCTCCATGAAAAGCTGTCTGGTCAGAATTCAATACATTTTTTTTTACCTTCCATACGAGTCCTCTCATAGTTGCTCGGCGACTAGCTTGACTTGTTGAGGGGAATGGAACCTGTGGCACTTGATCATTTGCTGTAGCTTCATTTATCAATGGCGGGTCTCCTGCCATGAATGGATCATTATCGGGGTCATCATTTTCCTCTTCTAATGGACTCTCAAGATCGTGAAGCAAATCGTCTCGATTTTCACAAAAATTCTCATGACCTTCTGTATCCGACTCCTCAAGATCATCTTCCGACCTCTCTCCATCATTTATTAGAGCTAAATACTCTTCTATTTGCTTTTGATTCAAGTTTGGCATCTGAAAACCAATAAAAGTGATAATTAGAATCTAAACAGGGACATTTTCTAGTAAATGCATATTGTTGCACATTTACAACAACAAAATAAACAAAAATTCCGAACACACTAAAAGTTTTTTTTATAACTTATAAATTGTACTGAAAAGAAGATGAATTATTACGTAAAATAACCAATTTTGTTTGAACTTACCTTCGAAAATCAAATAATTACACTGCAAAGCAAGTACACAATTTTCATCCGCTCCAAAATTACGATCGGCTTTGATTTGTCAAGTTTAAATTTGACAGTCGTGAAGAAAAAAAGTGTGTTGCCACTCGATTAAATATATAACCATGATAGTGATAATCTTGCAACAGCATGCAATGAACTCATACTAATAATTTTATGGTCGTTTGAATGGTATGTTGCAGTTTTACAACTTTATGCATTTAATGCAGGTCTGGTGACCTGGGAGGCCACGGTTTGGTGCCGTTCCGGGATATGATTTTTTCGGGAAACAACTCTCGCACTGCACTCATGGCATGGACTATTCTGTAATTCTAGTCTAAAAAAATCACTGTTCATCTCAGCATATCTCTCGGAATTTACTGTTACAGTTTGGCCACGTTCATTTTCGAAGAAATAAGGCCCTATTATGGCAGACGCAGATATTACACACCATACTGTGACTTTTGGTTTGTGTAAAGGCTCTTCATGCAATTTTCTCGGGTTGGAAATATCCCAATAACGAAAATTTTGTTTATTTACATATCCTCCGATATGGAAATGGGCTTCGTCACTGAAGAATATGTTACCCATCCGAGTAGCAGTTTTAAATCTTAACAACATCGTCTCTGCGTAAGTTTTCCTTAATTCAAAGTCAGACTCGAGTAAATCTTGGACGATTTGGATCTTATAAGGATGGAATTTCAGTTTTTTTCGCATTATTACATGTAAAGTTGATTTACTAATACCCAAAATCGATGAACGTGCACGAAGTGATAAACGAGGATTTTCAATCACAGAAGCCATAACACGTTCGACATTTTCGTCCGTGGCTACCGTTGGTGTTGGTCCTAGTCTGGGTCTATTTATTGTTGAACCTTGCTACCCAAGACTGAATCAGGTTGATTGATGGTCCATCACGAACTCGACGAATACCGTAGTGATTATTAAATCGACGACGGGCTTTAGACAGTGAAAATCCACTCGAAAAGTACACCTCGACGGCAAAAGCGCGGTGCTCTCCACTCCACGGATCCATGGCTACTAAAAAATCCGCATCGCTTGCGCGTCGAATAACCCCCTCCGCGCCCTTCTCCTACGTTGCGTTCGAAAATTAAGTCTGTTCAAAGTTTGAAATCTGCCACTGGACACCCGTTATATAATAATTGATAGAATCAGGCGTTACTTTGCGGAAATCCATTATAATAAAAAATAAAAATATAAATTTCTTTGCAACCTTCCGCTAAATAAATACAGTGATGTGTCTTACCTGTATTGAAGAGCACCTCCCGCCCTCCCTCAATTGCATGCACTAACTCCGTCACCACTAGTCTCAGCACCACTACTCCCAACACCACTAATCCAGGTAAGACACACCATCGACGATAATACGACACGTGTTTCGCCTCTACACGAGGCAGCTTCAGGTAATGTAGACTCTACGGCGGCTGACTTAGCGGTCGGATGGCGGGAGGTGCTTTTCAATCCAGGTAAGACACATCATTGTATTTATTTAGCGGAAGGTTGCAAAGAAATTTATATTTTTATTTTCATTTTAAAATATATCATATTTGACACGCTACTATACTTTCGATGAATGAACAACTGATTTCGTACACATTGCTTGTAATTCCTTTTTTTCTTTCTCAGGTCAAGCATCTTATCCGCAACACGACCTGCCAAACGCAAATGCATATAAATGCAATAATCAATGGCGAAACAAGCAAAACGGACGATCCTAAAGCACACGATACCGTTAGCCCTAGCTGTGATCTGCTCATAAGGTTTCAGAGGTATATATTTGCATTTAATATTTGCTTCTTATTGGAAAAAAGAAACTATTAAAAAACGAAGGAAAACGAGGATACTTCCTTGTTCTGAACCCTCATAAATGAGAGATTAGTGCCAGCCGTAGAACGTATTAAAGTAGTGAAGTACTTTACATGTACGGTTATCCATTTGCGGTCAAATTCCCTTCAAAAAAACCATGTCACTAGATCACTCGATGAATTACGTGTTAATGGCGATACGCGTTCCAGGCTGCTATTTTGCGAAGCGATGTGGTCACGAGGAGGGCGGAGCACTCGAGGTGGAGTGCGAGCGCTACTTACACAGTACAGTGCTCTGCTGGCCGAGCACGTGGACGCCACGCTCACCTCATTTACACGGGCGCTTCGAAGGGCCGATAGCGATCAGATGGTGGCTTTGTGTGATGTCATCAATTCTGATATTATAGGTCAGTTTTAGTTACTCTTTTATATACTAATACTACTGAAGATTGTATTTATATTATTGTTCATGATAAATTGAGATGTTTAAAACATACGAAGAAAATAAAATAATAATTTTAATCACAAACTATTCTCGGGTAGACTTTTTGCTTAAAATATTTAAAGAATTTGCAGCAGTGTTTTTTTTTTGAAAAGCTTAACGCTTTTTCTGGTCCCATGTATCATATATCAACATTTCTATTGTTTAAATATTGTGTCTATTTCGCGGACAGGGTAAATTTAAAAGTCAAGGTCAAGACATTTTATTCAGCATTAACTTGTTTAAAGTGCTCGTACGCGTTAGTCGTCGTGAGATGTAATAACATTTAAAACTTTTGTAAACAGTACAAGCACGCCGTTGTGAGATCATCGGACTCAGTTCTCATGTTATTACACACGAGTAGTAAGATATTTGAATTTATCTCTTTTCAATAGTGTTTTCACGCACTGTGACACTAGTGAAGGTTGGGGTTGTTGTGTTGAATGATGTTTGTGTGTGTGTGCAGGGCGCGTGGTGAGCGAGGCGTGCGCGTGGGTGTGTGCGTGCGCGGCGCGGGCGAGCTGCGCGCTGCTGGAGTGCGCGGCACCGCTGGCGGGCGTGGCGCGCGCCTGCGACCGCGCCGCGTGCGCGCTGCCCGCCGCCGCGCGCCTCGACGCCGACCTGCTCGCCTGGCCCGGCCTGTTCGCGCGCAAGCATCGCCGCGCCACCACCCTCCTGCGCAAGTAAGTGCTTTTTTACTTACGACCACGCTCTTACAGAATATTAGCGTAAAATAGCAGTTCAATACTGCTGTGTTTCGTATGGTTACTGTAGAGAACCAAAAATCATTTTTACTGGAAACGAGGCTTCTATCTTAGTTCTCAGGGGTAACAACACGTCTACATTGGATGATTATTTGAGGATAAATGTAGGTAATCTATGGACAACAGCATCCACTTACGATCTGATGGACTGTATGCTCGTTTGTCACTGTAATTTAAAAAAAACGTAGCTGTTACGACCTATTCTATTTTACATACCCAAAGGACAGAAAACAGGCTTCATTTTTTATAATAAAATTGATTCTATCTCAAATTACATTTTTTTTGATGGCGTTATATACATTATAAATTAGAAATTCCGCATAACAGTTGAGCGAAACAAATCATTTAACATGGTCTATAGAATTGTATAGCAGTAGAGGATTCTGAAAGTATTAGTTAACATAATTTTAGGAATAAAATAAAAATAATTATTCGCTTGCTTTGAATTAAAAACAATTATAGCCACAGGTAAAAGTTAGTAGCATATAAACCAATCGGCAACCACTATTTCGTCAAAATGTTATTATGTACGTCTATCCTACACTCATAAACACAAAGTCATTTTGATGACTTTGTATTTATGAGTGTAGGAGTGTAGAACTGAATTTTACACATTTATTTACAGGACTTTGGTCCTGTAAATAAATGTGTAAAATTCAGACTATTATTAACTTTAAATTGTTATCTAAATATTCAGATGCGACATTCAAAACCACATAAAGGAGGGCGGTTCTTGGATAGTGGTGGCTGGTCACGTGTTTGACGTGGAAAACTTTGATTGTGCTAACGCCAGCACCGTAGAGCTGGTGCGAAAGCTGCACGGTTGTGACGCTACTGAGGCGTTGAGCGAGGAGCCGCACGCCGCGTTTCTGTCCAGTATCACTGAGAAGTGTGTCGGGTTATATGCCGATCAGATCTATAGCCACCGGTGTCAAGTAAGTCAATGAGTTATTTGCTGATGATGGCTGCTATTTTTAGTAATTATTTGAAGTTCTATACATTTTTTCATTTATTGCCGTCTACCAGTCTAGTAATTATTTGAAATTTTCATTCATTTCAGCCTAATCAGTCTACTGGTGAACATAGGCCTTTGCTATAGATTGTATGATAAGAGAATATTTTCCATAATAGCGGATTGGCAATCGCAGTTTTTCATTAAATAATTATGTCGTCCCGTAGGTGTCGTAAGATGTGACAGAGGAAAACTGAAACAGGAGCCGGGCGGCGTCTTCTTGATAACTCGACGTGACAACTCAAAATAATAAAAAAACGCGTTTGCCAACCCGCTCGCCAAACGTGGCAACTATGGAAAAATCTATACAAATAATATTGAAGTGTTTGTTCGAAATTTTAAGGTAACGGCCTGTGGCGGCGCTGTCGTCGCGTCGCAAGCAAAACATACCGAGGCCTAAATCACGCTATCAACATTCCGAATCATAAACAGCATACATCCGAACTATCACACGGAGTGTCGGCCGCTCCCCGGGCAGGACGCCTTGCCCGGCGGGAGATCTCCCTTTTTCCTTCCACGGCCACAGTGGTGAAGACCTGACGTGATTTGAACACGCAACCAAACACCTTCGGAAACTACAACTTCAAGCCTTCGTCATTATCCTCAAGAACCCCTACCATTCACTACTAATAATCGTCTTCTGCAGTCTTCAGTTCCTGCAAGCCAGTTCAACTTGTCTTCATCTCGACCCACCGCAGATTTATAAGGCAGACTTCTGGCACTTGCTCCGGCACATCGTTCTCACCGGCATCACTTGCCAGTGCGTAGTACGGCATGCATTACACATCGGCATATTATTCGCACCGGTGTCACTTGCCCTTACGCACACAGCATGCATTCCCCACCGGCACACCGGCAATCGGACTGCACTATCGACCTCCGGTCTGAGCAAGGGGGTGATGTGGCGGCGCTGTCGTCGCGCCGCAAGCAAAACATACCGAGGCCTAAATCACGCTATCAACATTCCGAATCATAAACAGCATATATAGAACATCTCCGAACTATCACACGGAGTGTCGGCCGCTCCCCGGGCAGAACACCTTGCCCGGCGGGAGATCTCCCTTTTTCCTTCCACGGCCACAGGCCTAATGATTTCTTATATTTACGCGAACACTACAAATTTAAATAATATTAGTTTTTACGGATTTTATCGCGTATATTTCACTTTTTAAATACCCGACTTTCGAGCACTTTACAGTACCCATGGTCACAGGGGGGACTGAGATGTTCGACGTCCAGATGTCATAGTTGACCGCGGTTACCTTTTGTTTTAGAAAAAGAATTGGGGCTCCGCGCAAAAAAGAATGAAAACCCTAAATTACACGCGGACAAAGTCGCGGGAAGTAGCCAATCTCCCCTATGTGGGAGATCTATGTTCAGCAGTGGACTTTTAAAGGCTGTAATGGATGGAATTTGGGCTTGTAGCATTGTTTCTGTAGAAAGGGTAGGACTTATGTGACATTTGTGCAGGAGAGCACGTCCAGCCTGCGCGCACTGCACGTGCTGTCGTCGTGCGCGTTCAACTTGGCGCTGGGGCTGGCCCAGTGCGGCGTGCGGCTCGCGCGCTCGTTGCCCGAGCAGCAGGCTGAGCGCGACGCAGCCGCCTATGCTGCCGCTGTCTTCCTTAGAGGCGGCTTGCAGGTGCCTACTTATTGCATCTTTTTTCATTTTACTTGACAACCCTCTCCCAATGTTTGTATCGCCATCGCAATACCGGACATATCGCACTTTTGACATGTCATGCAATACTGTCATGTAACGCAATACCATGGGATTTTCTTCGTAATCAGCCTTTTAAATTCACTTCTGTATAAGTCTTTTAAAAAAGGTGCCATACGGCATGATAAATAATAAAACCATTAGATTTATTAACATTGGTTGATTGTAAAAACAATAGTCATACGTCTTTGAGCGTCGTCAATCTTGCGGTCGCGGATAAATAACTAATATGATCGGGGATAATGTTCCTTCAAATTTTATATACAAATAATATTATTTTTTTCAAAATTTTGTAAGTTTTATTATAAAATATATGTACGAATTTCTTAAATAATTTGTTAAATATTTAAGAAATTCGTACAAATATAATATATATAGTAGTAAAATCTGTATAAAAAGTGGTAAATCATGTAGTAATATAATCCCGTTGCTGTAGAAATCTTGGAATTGTCATGACAACGTTAAATGAGACAACCTTTATGCCCCAATTCCTGTTTAATACTGATTTAAATTTATAATAGGTATTTAGTTAGTGGTTAACGTGAACCATACTGTAAGACTTGATCAAAAAAATGTGACAAGTACATAGTTTTGACAGTCCTCTTTTGATGTTAACCTAACACTACCCACAGACAGTGGCGAAGCTTCCATAAAAGCCGAAAAGCCGGGCTTGCCTTATTAAACCTGAATCAATCAATAATATCAACTAATAAAATTACTCGTAAAATGTTTCAAGCTATTTCAAATTTCCCGCGCACTCCACTGTTCGACACATATCGACCGATGACCTCGTATTGCCTTAGCGATACTGCTGCTGTCATAAAAAATGAGTTTTAATAGAGCGATTAGTTGTCTCCCTCGCTCGCGTGGGCTTTTTACGGGACTTTCGAGAAGACGATCGCTCTCTTTCTAACCTATGGCAAAATATTCTATAATGAAATATAACTACGATTTTATATATAGCAATTAGTATAGAGATTTAAAGCCAGGCTTTTGGGAATAAATTTGTTAAAAGCGGAGGCGCGCGGGCAATACGTTTGCAAGTTCATTTCACGTTTCAATGTTTATTTACTCTGTGTGCTTATCTTAAGCAATGTAATATTACGAGTTCAAAATTTATGCTTTTTTAAATGGAGGATAATAGTGTTCCTTGTGATGAATTGAAGTGTGTTAAAGTGCTAATCGGAGAGGAAATCTTTAAACTTTGTTGAGATAATACACAAGGTTAAGAGTGTATTTCAGACTTATCAATTATCGCAATTAAAAAACAGTTATTGGTACAATTAAAACGTTCACCAACATTTTACGTGGACGTAATTAAATCTTTCCATAAGAAAGCGAGACGATTCTACTTATCTTATCTCTTATCCATTAGAATGTAAATAATTTGTTTTTTTAATTTTGTACATATGTAGTTTGTTTGTACTTTGTTCGTGTTTTACTTTTGTTCATGTATTGTATAAGTAAAGTAAAGTTACAGCCTATATTACGGTATTGTATTGAATGTAAATATTTTTTTTCTTTCGCTTAAACAAACCCAAACGGCTTTCTTCAAAGCCACCGAAGCTATGCAATTGCTGATATGTAATACAATCTATCTAGCAGTGGTATGACTTCTGTGTTCTTTGTTAAACACGTCCTTGACAGCACTGAATATGAAACTGAAGCGTGGAGGCAGATCAAGATTGGTGTATTTTTATAAAACTGCTAAAAACAACAATCTATATTTTTATCAATTTATATCTTGGGCTTGCCTTAGCTTGGAGCTCTAGCTTCGCCACTGCCCACAGAATACTAAAGAGACCGAAACAGTTGAAAATCTGCGGGTGCAAAGTCAGGACTATATGGTGGATGCATTAACACTTCCCAATCAAGCTCTCTCAATTTTTGCTTAGTGGCCAAAAATGTGTGTGGTCTGGTGTTATCATGATGATACTTTTCCAATCCTACCATACATGCAGCATAACGAATTTATGACGAATATTGTTTTATGAAGTGGGAAGCTGATAATAATGCAGGCAACAAAATGTTCCGAGTCTACAATGAGATGAATTGTAAAAGGTTTTTTTTTTATAGAATAAGAGTGACGAACGAGCACACAGTCCACCTGATGGTAAGTTGATGCTGTGACCACTGGATATCTACATCTATCCTCAATTAAGAATCAAAACGCAGACGCTTGTCACCCCTGAGGACTAGGTTTAAAATGCCTCGTTTTCGGTAAAAAAGGGTCTCCGGTTCTCTACACTATAGGTTCAAAAGATTCCTAATTTTTAACTGTCTTCTGAACTCTCGGTAGAAATAAAAGAATCAAACAAAAACCAGTAACAGACTGTCAGCTTTGATCAGGGTGTTATAAAAAGAATCATCCACAATTTCCACGTCACAGAAGAATATTTGCCTACCATAGGCAAGTTGCGAAGGAACTTACAGGATAACCTACATTTCCAAATATCTGCAGCAAGTCTGAGGCGAATATTAAAAAAAAAATAATTTTAGGTGGAAAAAATAGAAACCAATAGAAAAATTTTAACTGAGCAGTTACAAATTTGATTTCAAAATTCTTTGAATGTCTGAAAAAGATAAGAAAATATACAGAGAAAGGGGTCTGATTAATCATACATCGATAGTTCCTATGTGTCTCACCATTCTTGGACAGACGGCCCTACCAAAGGCATTAAAAACCTCTATTTAAAGGTAGCTGCTTGGTCATAGTGCACGCCGGTGGTAAAACAGGTTTTGTGCCGAATGCTTTGCTCACGTTCAAAGCCTTTACAAAAAGCGGCGTCTACCACGACATCATGAATTTGGAGAATCACGAGCGGTGGCTCCGTATAAATCGCTGCACGTAACTCTAGCTCTGAATGAAACGTGGAGGAGATAGCTGCGAATGTCGTATCAGTACGGGGGACGTAATGCGACTGGAGAACCAATCAGCGCATGCAAACGATACGCACAGCTAATCATACGTAATAACGCGCAATATGGCCAATTATTCGCTATAACTGTCATCGCCAGACTTTCGTGTCGCGAGTTTATTTATTTATTTATTTATTTATTGTACTGAACTGATGCGAATTTAGCGCCTGATTCAGTCGTGGTAGTCGACAATGCATCGTACCACAACAAACAACTCGATGCTGCACTAACGTCTAATAAAAAGAAATCAGACGTTCAAAACTGGCTCCATCAAAAAGGAATTTAATTTGAAGAAACCATGCTAAAGTTCGAGTTGTACAACTTAATAAAAAATACAAAGAGCAATTTAAGAAATTAAATATCGATGCCATATTAAATGAAACAGGACATTCTGTACTTCGTTTGCACCCACATCACCCGAACTTAAATCCTATAGAAATGACCTGGTCCCAAATAAAGGGATATAACGCCAGCAAAAAAGTAAGTTAGAACCTTACACGGATAACTGACTTGGTTAATGAAACAGTAAATTTAATTTAAGCATCAGAATGGGGGAAATTATGCACCAAGGTAAAGGAAATAGAGGCCGATTATTGTGAAAGCGATCATGTAGGTAGTCGACGTGATGACAGAAACAATATTTCTCGCGTAGAGGATGATGATTCTGACTGAAATGAGGATGAAAACTCAAGTGCCGACAGCGGCGACGATGAAATGGCTACCTCTAACATCAACACCGCATCTTCATCTGGTTTTCACGTCACCCACGATGACTAAATGGAGGGAGTTTCAACATTAATTTTATGTAATTAGATTAAACATTCTACACTGAATCAAACATGTTTTAATTCTATTTATAAATATTCTAATCTTAATAATTTCATTCCCTATTTTTCACCATTAGGGATAGCCTTTTTATTGATATAGGATTATTTCCGAAGTATAACATATTTAATACTAGTTTGCCAGGCAGACGTTGTTCTGCCCTTTTTGACGACCCTTTGTCATGTCCTATTAAAAATCCTTAAATTAGCAAAAAAAAAATTGTGGGTCACTCATGGGCAAAAAAAACTATCCTATCTCTCAAGTTGGACCAAACTGCACACGGTGTGCAAATTTCATTAAAATCTGTTAAGTAGTTTAGGAGTCCATCGCGGACAAACTACGTGATACGTAATTTATATATATTAGGATTAATAAGAAAGGTACATAAAAATGTGTGCATTTCACACGCGGTGGAAGTGAAACCTTCAGAAAAAGGCTACGAAACATCGCACAAAGAGGACATGAGATAATAAGAAATATTGTATACTGTATTCTGTTTTGTTCTCTTACGGGCTAAATCCTATAGATGTAAATGTTTATGTCTTTTAATGTCGCTTTTTCATTTCATCGAGTTACAATTCACAACGATTCTAAAGATGTTTTCACTTCAAAAAAGTACAATCAAATTGAGAACGTACTATTTTAAAAAAAAAGATGTTTGGTGTTGAATACACAGGTTTCGCAGCTGACGAACCCGTTCGAAGAAGAAAAGGCGGAGGCTCGCAGCGGGTCGTCGACGGGCGGCAACAGTCCGGCGGGCGAGGCACCGACCGCGCCGCGCCTGCGCGTGGCGCCCGCGCCCGCACGCGCCGTCGCGCTGCTGCACGCGCTTGCCGAGCCCCGGCTGCACGTGAGCGTACATTCATTACAATACGATTTTTTTTATAGAATTAGGGTCAGAAACGAGCACACAGTCCACCTGATGGTAAGTGGATGTTGTGGCCCATAGACATCTACATTTAAACTCGATTAAGAATCAAAATGCAGATGCGTTGTCACCCCTGATGACTAAGATGCAATGCCTCGTTTCCAATAAAACGGGGCTCCGGTTCTCTCTACACTCACTATACGAAACACAGCAGCATCAAGCTGCTATTTTACGCTGGTATTTTGTGAAAACGTGGTCCTGCCCGGTAGAGCCGACCCTTTCGTGCCATTGTATAGCTGCAGCGTGGCTCTACCACGTATAAATATAATTTTCATGACACCTCGCCATTTTGAAATTATCACTTTGAAGAAAATAATTATTTAAGTGATAGTAACTTAATGACAGAAACGTAAACCTATACGAACGAAACGTATAAGTCACCGTTATCGTGTAGTGGCGGTGTAAGAATATCTCCTACGCCATATCATCCCGTAGATGCCGCAAGAAGCGACAAAGGAAAATAAACCAGGAGCGGGACAGCAGCGTCTTCCTTATAATGACAAAAAAAACTGCGATTGACAAATATCCTCCTATGAGGCAATTATTAGGAAGGTGGGTTGGTAATCGCAGTTTCTTATTACTTAATGTTATCAAGCATGCTGACACCCACGGGAGGATTTAGGCTAGAGAATTCTGTTCCACTACAACAAGAACAAGGAAAGAAGCATTCATACTGTATACATACTTATTATATTATTGCTTAACCATCTTTGGCTGCTCACCAATTACCATTAGATGGGATAGTAGGGATGGGATAGAATAGAATGGGCTAAGAATCTCCGGTGGAGGTTCGGTTGCCACCTACGACAACTCGACCTGGCAACGTATAACGCACGCACCCTCAAGACTGACGAGAAGATCCTGGAGCTGAAAGAAGAGATAGACAAGTTGCGCCGGAATATTATAGGATTATCCGAGGTCCGAAGAGAGGGCGAGGACACAGTGATTCTCGAATCCGGCAACTTGTTCTATCACCGGGAGGGCGACCATCTGTCCCAAGGAGGTGTTGGATTTATCGTCCGCAAGTCTCTCGTTAACAACGTTGTAAAGATTGGAAGTGTATTGACGAGGGTTGCGTACCTTATACTCAGAGTTACTGAACGGTATTCGCTGAAGGTCATACAGGTTTACGCACCAACGTCGGAACATCCCGATGAGGAGGTGGAGGAATCGTATGAGGATATTTCTAGAGCCATGCATTCCTCCAAAACTTACTATACGGTGTTAATGGGAGACTTCAAAGCAAAACTGGGAGCAAGAAACAACGGTGAGCTGAAGGTAAGGAAATTTGGGATAGGGCAACGGAACCCAAGGGGCCAGCAGCTGGCCGACTTCATGGAGGTTGACTTCATTATGACGACCAGACGCCAACTGTTCAGTGATGTCTCAGTGATCGCAAGGGTGAAAACTGGCAGCGATCACCGAATGGTTAAAGGCACACTGAACCTAAACGTTAAGTTGGAGAGGTCTCGTCTAATGCAGTCAACGCTCCGTCCCCCTCGTGCTCCGATTCAGAACCCCGAAACATTTCAGCTCGAGTTACGTAACCGCTATCAGTGCATAGAAGATTGCAATGCAGTGGACGATATAAATGACAAGTTCGTGGAAACTGTCCATGCGGTCGGAGCTAAGTTCTGCAAGGCCCGCCGCAGAAGAACACAAAAACTCTCCGATCACACTCTTAATCCCATGGCTGTTAGACGGGAGATGAGGCTGCAATCGTCAACAGATTTGACAGCATACAGGCAACTGAACAGACAGATCTCCAAATGCATGCGGCGAGACTTACGCAACTTTAATACTGCTCGTATTAAAGAAGCGATCGAGCGGAACCAGGGCTCCAAAGTCTTTGCCAGAGATCTGTCTGCCCGTAAGAGCCAACTGTCAAAGCTGAAGACTGAGTGTGGCAGCATCGTTTCCGGGACATCTGAGATTTTGAGTGAGATTGAGAGGTTCTATGGGCAGCTGTACACATCATCGTTGGAGCCACACGCAAGTGTGAGTAACGATCCAAGAGCAAGTCTTATCCGACACTATTCCGATGATATCCCGGACGTCAGTCTAAGCGAGATTAGAATGGCTCTCCAGCACCTTAAAAACGGCAGGGCCCCAGGCGAGGATGGAATTACAGCGGAGCTTCTGAAAGCGGGTGGAACACCGGTACTTGAAGTCCTTCAGAAGCTCTTCAATTCCGTCCTCCATGGTGGCACTACTCCAGAGGCGTGGAGCAGAAGTGCGGTGGTCTTGTTCTTTAAGAAAGGCGACAACGCCCTCTTGAACACCGATATCCCTTCTGAGCCGCGTCTACGTCCTATTTTCGAGAGTCATTACGAATCGTCTCGCACGCAGACTCGACTACTTTCAGCCTCCAGAACAAGCCGGTTTCCGAAAAGGCTTCGGTACCATAGTATCAGTACCACCTACCGCCGACCACCACATACCCTGCTTTTCTGATTGTACAGAAGACCGAAGAGTACAATCTGCCACTTTGCCTGGCGTATGTGCACTATGAGAAAGCCTTCGATTTCCTCGAAATTTGGGCGGTGCTACAGTCCCTTCAGCTGGCACCGCTGACTGTCGGTATATCGAGGTGCTGAAGTGTTTTTACAGTGAGGCTACGATGGCTATCCGAGTACAGAACCAGAGTTTGAAACCTATCCAACTGCAGAGATCTGTAAGACAGGGTGACGTTATTTCCCCTAAACTCTTCACCGCTGCATTAGAAGACGTTTTCAAGCTACTGGACTGGAGAGGATACGGTATTAACATCAATGGCGGGTACATCACTCACCTTCGATTTGCCGACGATATAGTCCTTATGGCAGAATCGCTGGAGGATCTCTATCATCTATCAAATAACACCAATTTCGTGGATTCGAAACCGCCATTCGATTACTGTCGTGAACCACTCGTAATACAAGCATTTTAAGCTTACCAGGAATGGTTTCAGGGAATATTAGTAATGTTAATAGCATTACTATTGTTTTAAATAGTCTAACCGGAGACAGGCCATCTGCGCGGGTCACGGTTATAGTGGCTGAGTATACAAACACAGGTACACTCTATTCCCTCACTCTCATTATCCGATGGGACGGTAATCCGACACGAACGGTGAGAGATCAGATACTAGATCAGCCGTTGGTCTTGTGTGATTATGTGCTCGAGGTACAGGGGTGCAACAATTCCGGCCTGCTACTGAGAATATCTCGATAAAATCCAATAACTGAGATTTATGACCCAACCCGCAATTTAAATTCAGGCCCTCATGGTCAACAACCGTGGTTACGATCACTAGACCAACAAGGCAGTCTAAACCAGTTATATACTGGATGACCTTTTTTACCGTCTGGAAAAAATACGATGTAACATGTGGATGGAGATATTTTACAAAAAATTAAATAAGAATTTTGAATTAAATAAATTAATTAATTAAACTCTATCGAAATTCAAATCATATCCACCCTACTTTACGAACGACAATAAAACAATAAATTTAGTAGGCATCTTTGACCTTGCCACTTAGTCACGGTCACAGGCTAGGGTGGATATGATTTCAATTTCTATAGATTTTAGTCAGTTTATTTATTTAATTCAAAATTCTTGTTTTATTTTTTGTAAAATATCAGTGCCATAGGCTTCTTATCCGTTCACATGTTACATCCTATATTGTCCTATCCTAGGTGGATTGTTAGTTTGTTTATCAATTCATTCTCATAAAAAATTTATAGATATTTATTAAATCGTATTTTTTTTAACTTAGTTTCACTAAAAGTTCTACTCTATGCACTAGATATTAGACCGCAATGCGAAGTGAATTATCAATACGTAGAAATGTTGTATGTTATAATATACTGAGGTCATGTTCCTAGGATCCATTAGCGCTGCACCTGTGGTGGGCGTGCGAACGTCGCGAAGGTTGCGCCCCTCACTTTCCCCCAGAGCACCCGCTTGAAGAGTTGAGACGTGCCTTATTAGCAGCGTTGCTGTTCCACGCTGGGTTGAAGGAACACGCGCTTGCAACTGCAACTACTGGTATATACATCCACATATTTTTTTTTAATAATTAATAAGTAAGAACTAACTACTACTATAATATTTATTTTCGTGTAGAAATGGAAAAGGGAGAAGTGAAGTTGTCACCTGCAATGTCCGAGATTGTCAAAGCCGTACAACAGAGCAAATGGACGCTAATGAGGACGAGGCAACAGTTGTCACGTGGATATAAGGAAGTAAGAAATGCTTGAGTTTTTTTCTTCTTAAGAAGTAACTATTTTGTACGTTAAGATAATGCAATTGTTGCACGGAATGGACTTTTATGATTTTATATTAATTCAAATGTTCATTAACTTTATCGCTATAAGTTCTGAGATTTTGTTGCGGAATGTAGTAACGTAAAATGGCGTAATCTAATCCTAAACTGTGTGCCGGTGTAACATAATCTATCACTGCTTTTCGTCCTGTTAATAATTGAAGACGCGAAAAATATCAAAAATATATAATTTAATAGTTAAATTAAACATAAAAATATAATTATGGATGTGAGGCATTCCATCTTAGTACTCAGAGGTGACGACCTATCCGTAGCCTTCTTTGATTGACATTGGTTGCAGTTGTCCATGATCCATGATAAACGAAGCTGAAAATAACAGAGTTAAGGCAACAAATATTTTTTTATTTATTGGTTTAATGATTTTAAAGAAAAAATTAATAAAATACTTGCACTTACATACTGCTAATCCTAATCACATACATTTATGCAATAGTTCTGTATAAAAACGATTAATTCATTATTTTAGGTATGCGCATCTCCATTGGAAAGGGCCAGGTTTTTGTTACACGAAGTACGTGCAGCGATATCTCCAGCAGTAACGGCTTTACAAAAGAGGCCTCCATCCCACCGGCCACCTACCGCTAAAAGGATTTTTCAAAAAGTCATGCGAATGGCCAAGTCGCCTAGTTTCAATAAATGGTAAAGCAATATATTATTTATAAAGTTGATAAATCAAAATGGGAATATGATATAATCTACTAACATTATGCGTGAAATATATATAGATGTTGAAATTCTGTTATAAGTTTATAATCGAAGCAAAATTTAAAATTTTAAAATATAATATCAAACGTATTACTTTAAATATGCTATGCAATGTTATAATAATTTTGATAGACTGTAACTAATGAAAGTTAACTTAATTTTATTGCATTTATTCTTTAATTTATAAACTTAAAAGTTTCTTGTATTATTTTCTGTTGCTATTATTAAATACGGTAATACTTTCAGTTTTGAAACAACGAAGGATTTAAGGAACAGACAGAATAGCTTGAGTAAAAGCATGTTAAGAACGACAGGTAGTTTGCTTCAGGGTGATGCACTTCTTATTAAATCAACAATAGGACACACCTCAGGCAAAGCCACTGAAGATATTCACATAAAAGTCACTGAACCAAAGAGTCATTCTAATGCAGAGGGCGTTAACGATCCAGCTTTGAAAGACGCTGCTAATCAACAAACTAAATATAAACTAAAGCTAAAGGTTAAGCCTCTCGAGAAAGATTTAAAAAATGCCTCAAATTACGATGACATGCGTAACGAAGCTCGTAGTGACATAAAAATATCTGAAAGGGATGATGTGCTAGACAAAGATGATGATAAAACACCTACAAATGAGGTATCAATTAGCTCTATAAACGATATCACGGACAATTCGATTTTAAAAGAATCGATTGAAAGCGAAAAGCAGGTGATGTTGCTGGCTGACGATTTGAAAAATCAACTAATTACTGCTGATGAAGAAAAGGACGACGATAATTCTGAAAGAAATAAGTTTGTTAATGCCTGGGTGGCAAGACTAGCATGTGAGGAAAAAGGTAATTTATTTGTTTATTAAATATAATATTATATAGTATTGTGAAATATGATATATTTTACGAAATAAAATACATTGGTATAAAGGGTTATTTTGCAATGTATGCCGAAATGTGTATAGAAGGTTCAGTTTAAGTAATGTAGGTGAATGGTGACGAAACAAATTAATAAAAAATCTCTAACATTTTCTCTAATTATCTTTTAAATTCAAAACGTAACTGATTGTCATTCATAAATATTTAACGTCTATTATTTTACTACGCACGCATACATTCTTAAGGGTCGTTCGGTTTGAAATTTATGTACATTGTCGCGTGTCTTCCTCAAAGCGCGCGTACTCGTACTCGTTGCCCATAAATCACATTCAATTTGGAATAATTTCAAATAAAAGTAGAAGCCATGTTTACTCGTATTTTCAGAAACTGCAATAGCGGTATATCATTATTTATTTAATTGAACATAAATATAAAATTCGGTTACTCTGAAAAATAAATCTGTATATGTATATGTAAAACTGTTTTATTATTATCATTTTTTTTTCTTAATTCTCAAATAAAAACGAAGTATTTACAATTTAGATTTATATTGGATGCTTGAAGAAGTCACACAGGAACAGCAAAAATTGACAACAGCAATCATTGACTTTGTAATGACTGAAGAGCCTTGCGATATTGATATTCTGAGAAGAGCTTTATATTGCCAGGTAGGCTTGTAATTTATCTCAGTAAAATTACTTATGAAGAAATGTGTTAATATATTTCCCATTTACTGTTTTGTAACATTTTAGGTGCAGAGAGCTGAGATTCGTAAAAATGGTTATAAAATAATAAATAAAATTCTACACCTATCTCAAACCATGTCCGAGAGCGTTAAGTACGCGGCGCTCTCTGGGCTATTGGGAGCCTCAATGGCTGATTCAGCGCCACGCACACCTCTAAAACCCACCGTCCCGTTGACATCACCTTTAAAAGGCATCGAATCTGTTATACCATACTCAAAATATATGGTGCTTCTAGAGCGTTCGAAGTTGATGGATTTCATTCTTATCGAATTAAAGGCAAAAGTTTTAGAAGGTGAACAACACCAGCCTTTACCTTTAAAAATGAGTGCCAACTATGGAGCTCATGCATTGCTGAACAAACCTTCAAGAGCGAGGTATGATGCGAAGTAAACATAGTTTATATCTAGATGAATCAAGTTGTTTATTGCAGATCCTTTTATTTTTACAGATTTCTAATTTCCCTGCTGGCACTGATGATAGAAGGTTTTAATGGCCCGGAATTAGAGCAATTAATTAACGGAGGAGCATTGAGTTCTTGTTTGACTTTATTGAAACAAATTGGTGGAGATACTACACAATATACTTCCCTAATTTGTCATGGAACGAAATCTAAATGTACGTAATTAATAAATAAAATAAAAAAATATTTGATTTTATATATAAATATAAGAATATTACATAATTTTTGGGTTTTCTTTAGCCGAATGCTTAGTTATTTACGAGGATGAAAGGCTGGGTGCTCGCGCTAGAGGCGCTTCGCTTTCTGGTCCTGAACTGGCTTCTCTTATGAAGATAGGAACGCGAGTTGTGCGTGGTAAAGATTGGAAGTGGGGTGATCAGGTAATGTCACAATAATTAAACACTTGTTTTCTTTTCAATTAATATTATAAAATTATAGATTTATTACTATCTTAAGACGAGGATCCCCAACGTTAAATGTCTTAGCGCTTCGTTCTTCACTGCATGCATATTTGTCTAGCACGAAGTAAGCGTGCGACAATTCGGTGGAAAAAAAGTTACTTTATTAGAAACTTTTTGCTTTGTAATAATATCCTCTAGACCGACTTTTGATCTCAGCGGCCAGATGTGCGGGACACTATTATATTGCCCGAGTGTATGCGCGAAGACAGGTGCACTCTCTATTTCTTCCGTCTGATGGGACGGTTATCCGACACGATCGGAGAGAGATCAGGCACAGGATCAGAAGCTTTATGTGCTTTCCGAGGTACAGAAGTGAAACACCGCCAACGTCTTGACTCCATAACTGATATATTTGCCTGACTTGTAGTTTAAACCCGGAACCTCATGATCAGCAATAACTAACAATATATAATCAGCAATAACTAACGAGTCACTCATTTCTTTTGCTAATTATCAGGAAATGAAGGGTTTAAATAAAAATATAGCCGATTATGAATCTAATTCAATAACATGCCTTTCGTATTATCGAAAAATATTATTTGTTGTAGCTTAAAATAATGAGAACGAGAACTCGAACGTCAAAGTTTTTTTTCTGGCGATCAAATTATCTTTTTTTTTGTCTCAACTTATAAAAAATTATTTTAGAAGCCTATTCGATTAAGAATTTAATGGTGTATTTATTGTATGTGCATATTTTTTCGAGCATAATATATACTAAGGTACTATGGTCACCTTAAGCTTTGCCGCCCTATAAAACCAAGACTAGTAGAAGGATAGAGACAAATATTAAGAAAAAAAAGGCAAACAAGCTTTGGCAATAATTAGGAATACTTCGAAAAATCTACTTGAAAAAAACTCACTACACTACACCATACAAAATATTTACAATAATGTCAACTGTCAAAGTGGCTTTGAATAAAGCATTGCCCTTTTGACCCTTTATTATTTGATTGACCGATGAAGAGCTATCGTATCACAAAGCCATCTATGCAAACAAGGCTGTAGTTTTTGAGTTACAAGAAGGTGACCATATTAACCGGATGACTGACCATATTACCCTCACGTACTATATTTCAAGAAGTACCAATTACGAGCGTCAATATTGTGTATAAATTCGATATTTTGTGCATCCCGTCCTTAAGCCTTTCATTAGTATTAGCTTTTTACGCTGCTTTCTTAGTTTGAACTTTAAAAATTGAATTCTTTTTCATATATCTAATATTACAGTTATCCTATAATAAGACGACAACCTAATTTAATAAGAAAATGTAACGAAATTTGAATTTAACCACTCAGGACGGTGTACCGGGCGGAGAAGGCCGAGTTATTGGAGAGCTAGGCGAAGACGGTTGGGTACGTGTTGCCTGGGATGCTGGTGGCACTAACTCGTATCGCATGGGTAAAGAGGGGAAATATGATCTCAAGTTAGCTCGTTCCCCATCTCCGCCGCCGTCTGTGGATGAGACAATGCATGGCACTGGTAAGTTTAAAGTCTAGAAGTGTTATTATTAGTCTACAACAAGCTGATTTCGTGATTTCGTCCGCGTGAATTAAAGACAGAAAATCATAACTATGGACACTTGAGGTATAAGACCAAAAGATGTTTTTGGAATCATTTTCAATTTATATTTGAATTTATTTGTTTTTACATAGTTATTATGTCCTAACTCAAAACCGCCGAGATGACTAGACGGATTTGTTGATATTTATCATTATAATCGTAATATTGTATTTGCATTCGCACATTACTTCCGCATATCGTATTGAAAAGGCCTGCTACATGATAAATTGCAGTAAATCATTATGTAATAAGTCTTTTTAAAGTCCTCTGCTGGACATGAGGTTAAAAAGTTTTAGAAAATGTTAAACGCGTATCTGAGAATCTCACGTTGTTAATGATGCCTTTTATCACCGGTCTGTGGTCTTCGTGCTCGACGTTTTTGAGTAGGTTTTCTGTCATCAGTTGGTTGCCAGAGTCTTGTTCGTTAATAACAGAGTGTACCACATGTAGGGTAGTTTTAAAAAGTTTTTATATTATTCTCCCTTGTCACTTACATAGTGATTCTGTATAAACTCTAAACAAATCCATTGATGTTTTAAGTCGTCTTGTAGTCTTTTCTTTTCATCAACAAGGATGATCAACACCCTTCGCAGGATTGTTGATCGCATCACTAGATGTTTTGCACTTTAGATGGTTCACTCCGTCGCCGGTCTAAGTATTTTATATCTGACTTACACTAAATAGTGAAGTCGCCGTCAGTCGGAGGTCATGAGATTTTTTCGATATTTTTAACCGCACAAGAGAATAATTATTCATTACTACACGATCACGTTGGCAGTGGAGAGCAACGTGGAGTGGTGGCCGGTGAGCGAGGTGCGCGCGGCGTGCACGTGCGCTCTGCGCGTGGCGTGCGTGCGCGCGGGCGGTCAGAGTGGGACCGCGGGGGCGGGGGGTGCGGCGCGGCGCAACGTGGCTGCGCTGCAGCGTCGGCTGCTCGCGCTCGCACGCGCGCTCCACGCGCCGCCGCCCACCGCCTTCGCTGCGCACTCGCACACCGCACTCGCTTTGCTTAGAGGTGCGATCTTTTACCTATACTTTGACCTACATTATAAATATTATTTGACATACTTTATAATTCTGTATCAAACATATTTTCTTCGAGTCTTAGACCAATAAAGTAAGAAAGAGAGTGCTGCATAAATTTTAAGTGACGCAGAAGACCAAGACAAAACCTTGCTTTATTGTAAGATCCTATTTACGTACGCATATGCATCTAAAATTTTGCAACAAACAACATGGAAGGGAACATCATATTATCCAGCAGTGAGGTTTTACGGGCTGATAAAGAATGAAAGATATGTGCGTGAGTGCATGTTAAAAAGTAGAGCATGGTTTTTGATTCATTTGAAATGTACGCAGTACCAGAGTACTGTCCTTTCTTTTTTGAGACAACTTTTTTACGTTAGATATCTTTTTTTATTTTACATTATTAATTTACCTTATCCTTATTTAGTACATGACAGAAGACCACTTGTAGTCATTATTTTATATCAGTTTAATATAATATACAATTAAAATCAATTGACAATAGTTTTAAACACGATCTCGACATTGTTGTTATTCGCTGATATTAGATCGCAAATAGATTTTACTAATATTTGACATGAACATATTCTGCTTTCGCATCTCTTCTTATTATATGTTAAAAATCCTCTTTTTATTTACCTCTTCGTCCGCAGCTAAAGATGATGTTTCTTGTTAACCTTACTTTACCCAATAAAAACCAATTCATACAGAGGGATCTTTCTTTTTTACTGTAGCAAGCGCCCAAACTCCTGAAATGAGAAGATCGTTGTGCACCGACTCGTGGTTTGAATTATGCTACAGCATTATTTCTGCGACAGACAAACCGATCTCTCAAGATTTGATATATTTACAGGTTTGTAACTTCACAAAAGTTATTCACTTACATATAATATTAAATAAGAGGGTTGTTTTAATTTTGTAATCTGATTTCGACACCCTATTTTTAAGTAAATTTATTTTTCTGCAATAAAGCGTCCACCAAACACAGACGGTGGCGTTACGGTAACGGTGGCAATCTGACCGCGCAACAACGTTTAGTTCACACTGGCGTGATGGCGGTAAGGTCTGCATGCGTGGGCAGGACAGTTTTGACAAACTGTCATCATGGTCAGGTCCTTGTGTGGATTTAGAATCCGAGACCTTGATTCGGCTAGATTTCAAGCCTACTATTGTTTTCAATGAAAAATTTCAGTTTTCGAACTGTATCGGAAATATGAACGGTAAACTGTCTAAGGCCCGGCGCAAACTGCCGGCACGGCATGGAAAAGGATTTTTAGGTGACGAAGGTATATACATATTTTAATTTTGTTAAAGGTTAATGATAATGTAAAGAGCTACAAAATAACTACAAATGAATTGGAAGGCGTTGTGATGAGCTCATGATGATGATAATGATGATGATTTGATGATGATGATGATGACGGTCATTGAGGATAGTGCTTAGGTCCTCCAGTGATTCTGCCATAAAGACTGTAATGTCGGGAAATCGAAGGTGAGTGATGTACTCGCCATTGATGTTAATACCATATCCTTTCCAGTCAATTAGCTTGAAAACGTCTACCAATGAATTTATAGCATTAAGTTATATGTACTTCGTACTAGAGAAGCTATTCCAAACAAAAAATGTGCGCAGTTGATATAAGCGCGCGTTGCACCTGCACTGTGCGGACAGTTTTTGTCATCATAGATTACGTAGTTACGTAGGTAGAATGATCAGTATGTAAAAATTGTTTATTTATATTATATTGTTAATTATATCGAGAACAATTTTTTTTAATTGTCATTTATTAATTATATTATATATTAATTTACTCTTATATTAGAAAATATTATGTCACAATTACATTTTAATTATTATTTTGGAACAATGTAAAATATAAGAGCATACATTTATTTATTACATTATTACTTATTCCATTTTATTTACAAATATATTTATTCGTAATATTGTATACTAAAAAGAGAGAACATGAAATAAATATTCAAAAATATAAACAGGTTATAAAACAATTAAAAAAATTAAAAATCTTTCTAAAATCACCAAGTCTTTGTTCAGTAAAATATTTTACCTACATTCAGTTGTTTTGTAATGGAATATGTGCATGTTTTACTACAATAGAAAAAAATATATTTTCTATTGTAGTTTTACGATATTATTAACTTTTTTTCACTTAAACAACAAATAATTTTAGTTTTACTTCACTACTCAATTGTTATTTACGTCTAAGTTCAAACTTTGATTTGAATTTCTGTATTATTAGCGCCGCTCCACACTGCATGAATATCGACGTCACACTAAATGACACTAAAGTAAGGTGTACGGATTTCAGTACAGTTCAGTTTAACATAGTGAGTGTTCGGGATACTAGATCCCGAGCGTAGTACATAATTTTTATATAGAAGAGAGGGCAAACGAGCATGCGGCTCACTTGATGTTAAGTGACTACCGCCGCCCATGATCAACCGAAACAGCAGGGGAATTGCAGGCGCGTTGCCCGGACCTTTAGAAAGGAGTAAGCTCTTTTCTTGAAGGTCCCCAGGTCGTATCGGTCCGAAAAAAATCGCCGGTGGTAAACTATTCCACAGAGAGACGGAAGAAAACTCCTTGTGAAACGTACAGTGGTGGACCGCCAAGCATCAAGATGGTGAGGATGGTATCGGGACGTTTGCCGCGTAGTGCGTTCACAAAATTTGGCGGCTGGGATTAATCCGAACAATTCCTCAGAGCACTCCTCGCGAAAGAAAATGCAAAGAGATGCAACATTTCTTCGTAGCGCCAGTGAATCGAGCCGACCGGAAAGCTCTCGGTCGTCAACGATTCGAGCCGCTCTGCGCTGGATGCGGTCAAGTGGAAGGAGCTGGCACTGGGGAGCCCCAGCCTAGAGATAGGAACAGTATTCCATATACGGCCGAACCTGCGCCTTGTAAAATTGCAGGCGGTGTGCCGGCATGAAATACTGTCCCGCTCTGCTGAGCACGCCAAGCTTTTTAGAGGCCAATTTGGCCTTCTCTTCCAAGGGACCACGAAACTGCACGTCACTCGATATGTCGACACTGAGGATTCCGATACTGGCTGAGGCAACAAGGGGAGTGCCTTGAAACTGGGGAGATACGACAAAGGGGTTCTTTTTAGCGGTTAACGCGCAAACTTGTGTCTTCTGAGGGTTAAACTGGACTAGTTTTAGTCGCCCCAATCCGAGACTTTGTTTAGCAAGGACTCGACTTCAGACACAAGCTTGTTCCGGTACTCGGAGACGTTTTCCTGAGAAATTTTGGCACAGCCGGTGTACAGAGCATCACCAGTGCTGTCATCTGCATAGCATTGAATGCTACAGGTTTGCAACATATCATTGATATTCTGAAGAAACAGCGTTGGTGATATCACTCAGCCTTGTGGAACACCAGCATTAATAGGCTTGTAATCGGAGCTTGCACCGTCTACAATGACCTTGATGCTCCGACCTGCAAGAAAGCTGGTGAAAATTGTACAATTTCTCGGGAAGCCCATAAGAAGGGAGCTTCGAAAGAAGCGCTTTGTGCCAAACCCGATTGAAGGCCTTCGCAATGTCAAAACTAACGGCCAATGCCTCCCCCTTGGACTCTACTGCCTCCGCCCATCTATGAGTTAGGTAGACCAGAAGATCACCAGCTGATCAACCGTATTGGCGTTCACTAATCAGCTAGTGATCCTCAAAGTACCTCATGAGCTGGCAGTTTACAATGGACTCCATTGTTTTGGAGAACAAGGAGGTGATGGCGTTAGGCCTGTAGTTGGACGGGTCTGAGCGGTCGCCTTTTTTGGGGATCGGGTGGACGAAAGCCGTCTTCCATGATTTTGGGACTACGCCTAGGGAGTAGGTATACCGAAAAAGACGCGTTAAAACCGGTGCCAACTCTGGAGCGCACGTCCTCAGCATTGTGATCCTCACAATTGGGGGGATTCCGTCAGGCCCATTCGATTTGTGGATGTCCAGAGAGAGGAGTGCTATGCAATCCGAGCGCTGTGTGAACTGCACTTCTGGCATGGAGCACTCACACCGCGGGATGGTCGGCGGCGTACTCCCTCATCATCGAGAGTCGAGTTGGACGCAAAGAAAGAGCCTAGCAGATCGGTTTTCTCCTTTGCGGTATGAGCTAGTGAGTCGTCCTCCTTGTGCAGAGATGGAAAAAATGGCTGACAGAAATTCCCCTAGACAGCCTTTGCGAGAGACCAGAATGCACGGGTTCCAGAAGGAAGGCGAACTAGTTTCTCGCCAATTCTGCCTATGTGCTCCGACTTTGCCTTGACAATGACTCTTTTGAAGGACCTGGAGGCCGAATTATACTTCTTTTTTAGAGCGCTGGTGTTTACGTCCCGGGACGTTGATGCTGATGATATATGTCGATGATTTATAGTTATTTTTGTAGCTCCTATCATTATCATTTACATTTAACAAAATTAAAATATACTACTCGTCACCTAGAACTCCCTTGCCATGCCGTGCCGGCAGTAGGCATGGAAAGGGTTAGACAGTTTACTGTCAATGCTTCAGCGGTAGTTCGAAAACTGAAATTTTTCATCGAAAACAATAGTAGACTTGAAAACTAACGGAATCAAGTTCTCGGATTCTAAATACATGCCGGGATGCCTGATCACGATAACAGTTTAACAAAACTGCCGTGCCCACGCATGCAGAACGTAGCCCTATCCATAGATAGCTCAGCGAGCCAGCAGTGAAGGAACTATACAGCTAGTTTAATTGCTTGCAACGTAACGCTCGCAGATCACCACTGTTTCCGGAATGCTTAATAAAAATATAGTCCATAAAATATAAACTTTGTTATTAGGTTCAATCCATCTGGCTACTAAAGCATGTATTAATGGAGCACAACGGCGCCGCTGAATGGCGCAAGACCGTAACTGCACAACTTTTGGCATTAGTGGGACGGCTGTGGCTTGAAACCCATGTTGCTGACCCGGCGCTTAGACCAAATCATTTGATGGTTGTGACTGGCGATGAAGAAGAACTAGGTGAGTAAAGTTGAAATCATATAATTATACTAGCTAAAACTAGCAAAATTTAAATGTTTTTTTTTCTTAATTCCGTTTGATTATCTGTATAAAAATAGTATTCCGTTGGTCTGTGTTGTCTATTTAAGACCAAAGAGGACAGTCTCATTTCATTTTTAAATGAACACTCGCCTCCTTAGTAAAAAATACTTTTTTTTTTTACGGATTGACAATTTTATAAAAGTTCCACTTCTTAGTGTGTCAGTAGCGTGAGGCGAATCGAATGAATAAAATAGATTAGAAACAGAAACAAAAACTTTTTTAATCAATATAGATTATAAATAGTACTTATTGAAAGTCACTATTTTGTTTAATTTACCAATGGATCGGAAAAGAAACCTCTATCCTGGAATAATCCAGCAAGTAATCCAGTTTTCTTTTCTTTTTTTTTAGAAAAAAAACATAGTTTACAAACATATAATATGTTATACAACTTATAACACAAAACAAATTAGAAATAGCTTAGTAGTGATCACCTAATTCCCTGGGGTTATTACCATCTACAAATTATTTAGTATTACAATAATCCCTTTTTTATACAAATTTCTTTTAATAAAGTTTTTGAACTTTGAGGAGTTCTAATTTTGTATAATGACTAAAAGACTAACATTATTATTATTATCATTATTATTATTATTATTATTTCGTAATACTCGTACGATAAGAATAGAACGAATATTTATTTCACCTTGATTAGTTGTTAATTTTATGGTGTGATTGCATTTTTGCTGTTTTTTCTTTGAAATCAATGAAAGAATAATCTTAAAATGGCGGCGTGAAAAGTGTCGTTTTAAAGAGAGGCACGTCACTAAAACTTTTCTTTACATCATCCTGCGCACGTGATACGTACAAGCATTTTATTGCAACATGTGGCAAATATGTTTACGTAACAAAAGATACATGAAAATTCATTATGCTTGCTTTTTCAGACAACAGGTGGCGCGCGCCTGCTACAGCTAGTTACACAGGTACTACATGCGCAGCCGTCGTAAACTTAGTACGTCAGCTGCACGCGGCTCCTCAGTGGCAAACACCCATCACTGCACTTCTCCTCGAAAAGCTTCAACTGGCAGCACAAATGGTATTGCTTTGATAAAAAAAAAACATATTTTAGCAGATAAGTGCATTTAGTCACTGTTGCGGTTTTCGTGAACAGCGTTTTGTGCTTCAAAATATTTGTGACTTAAATAAATCACTCGAAAAGCCTTCCAACTAGTTTATGTCCCTGTAAATGTTTATCCATTTTAATATTGTATTTTTTTAATACTTTTTGTATGTTTTTTTTAAACGTTAGCTCCACACTAGGGTTCTCTCCTGTATCGAGAGGAAAGTTTACATATATAAGTTTCAAGGAAAAACATCCAGACTCGGAACAATTATTTGTAGGCCAACACAAAAGCTTATTTCGTGCGGGAATCGAACCCGCGGCTCTTAATGCTGCAACTCAAACTACTGCGCCACGTGGCCGTGGATATTCACCACAATATTTAAAGTTATAAACTACATAAAAACATTCATTAAACATTATTACTAATGAAAATTGTTAGAATACTTAAATTATTGATTTCGTCTTTGTTATTCTCAGACCAATAAAGATAGACGGAGCGAAAAATGCATTTAAAATAATTTGCAACTAACTTCATAGATTTAAATCTGTATTTGTGTATACAAAGGAAAATGTGTGAGTGTGTGTCCAGAAGTTGATCACGCTTTAAGTATCACATGAAATGTATGTCGTGTTTTGTCGATCTGGTTTATTATCACTTTGAATTGAATTACCTTAAGAGATGCGTAAGTCCACGTGTTTACTCTTGTAGTCAAAATATTTTAGTTTAATCATCTATAAGAGGAAAGATCTAAAATCTAAATCTATTTATCAGTCTAAGATCTAAAAGATCAAAAAGAAAATTTACAGTATTTAATGTCTTTTGTTTTTTCTTTATGATATCTGCAATCGTTTGGCAATAGTATATTAATTTTAAACTTAAATTTGTGTATTTAATATGTAATATATATTATTGTTCTAGATAACAAGCGACTGGCATTGGTGGCCGCATACTAGTCAAGACCTTACTCAAACAGTGAAGCCATCACCTCCCTCTTTGAATACTTGTCTAATAGGTACATTTTAATTTCTTGAGTATGTGATGCATCTAGAGTAATAATGCAGTGTAATATGAAGACTGTTGATTTTTAGCTGGTGCGTTGGGCGTTGTTGGTGGAGTAGAATGGCGTAACAGACTTGGTCAGAAAGTGACAGCTGGCTCACCACCGCGGAATGCAATCGTCACGCAACTGTCACCGAGGGCGAAAGTTACTATAATACACGATGACAACTCAGTCAGCAAGGTACTATTCTATGTAATTTATTCATTAGAATATTTTATTTACGTACAAATGAATACATTAGTATATTTATATAAAATATATATTATTACCAGCGCTCAACCCATATGAGTTCAGTGTTTGCCATAACACATTCCCGTCCACTCTGTCATAAGCCTTTTCCAAGTCCATGAACGCACAAAAAACTTTCTGGTTTTTGGCCAAAAACTTCTCCGCAATCATGCGCATGGAAAAGACTTGATCTGTACACCCCATTCCCTTTCTAAAACCCGCTTGCACATCCCAAATTTGTCCATCGGTTTCTTTCATAACTCTTTTAATTAATACCTTGGCATACAGTTTACCCACAATAATAAGCAAGCTGATACCATGGTAGTTTTTGCAGTCCTGCCGTGATCCTTTTCCTTTATATATTGGTACTATAACTGCTTTACACAAGTCATCCGGTACCCGTTTTAATTCCCAACATAAATTAAACAAGGTGTACAGCAGGCCTGCCACCACTCCCTCTCCAGCCCTTAGCATCTCGAGTGATACTCTATCACATCCAGCTGCCTTACCTGCTTTCGTGCTTTTCATTGCTTTCATTATTTCATCTACACTTATCTCCATACCCCTTTGCACTTCTTTCGGGATTTCTAGTTCATTTAATTCAGACGACTTTTCACTCATAAACACGGTTTCAAAGTATTCCTTCCATCTGTTTAAATTCGAAACTTCATCATTCAGAATACATCCGTTCTCGTCTCTTATAGCATTCATTATAGGCTGTTTTGTATTCCCTGGCAGTTCTTACGAGTTTCCAGAGCATTTTTATATTAGCCTGAAAATTATCAGATATCTTTCTATCATTCTTACCCATTCTTTCTTTCTTTTCCCTTTCAACTACTTCTTTTACTCTCTTATTTAGACGTCTAAATTCTGCCTTTTTCCTTTCAATCTCATCATTCATACCACCAGAATTACAATCTTTGGTTGCTAGTAAATCTAACCATGCTTTCTTCTTTGCTTTAACTTCCACCCGTACCTCATCATCCCACCACAACGTATTACTTTTCCTTTCATTTTTCTCTTACTTACACCACATACTTCGGTGGCGGTATCCACCAAACCTTTCTTAATATTATCCCACACAGTATTCAAGTCTAAATCATTCATACACAACTCATTCAAACACCTAATATTTTCTCTCAGTCTACATTTATAGGTACTTCTCTTTCACATGTTCATCTTGTAACTTCTCTATTCTTATACGCTGTAACGCAGTGGTAGACACAGATGTCCGATGCCGCCAACGCTTGAAAAGACCATTAATTCGACATAAGACCAAGTAATGATCCGTCCCTACGTTGGACCCCCGGTAAACCCTTGTATCTACGACTGCGCTCCTCATTCTTTCACCCACAATTATGAAATCTATCATGCTTCTATCATCACCTCTTTCCCATGTATACATGTGAATCTTCTTATGACGAAAAAAATTATTCGTCACAAAAAGATTCTTTTCCACACATACGGTGAGGAGGTCTTCACCATTCTCATTTATACTTTCATCACCAAACGTTCCATATATCCTTTCATAACCAGACCACGTCACCCCCACCCTTCCATTAAAGTCTCCTAACATAATAATACTTTCATTTTCCTTACATTTTGTCAACACCATCCTTACCATGTCCCAAAACTGCTCTCGGATGTAAGTGGGCTTAGACATGTCTGGGGCGTACACGCCTAGCAGGAACAGCTTCTTTAAGCCCACTTTCATTCGTATCCACAGCAGCCTCGGGCTTACACATTTATACTCTTTCACACATTGACCCATTCTTTCTGAAAGGATGAAACCGACTCCCTGGCATTCCCGTTCGGTTTCGTCTACACCAGACCAATACGCGGTATACGTGCCATGTGCAGTGGCATCCTTTCCCTTTCGTTTCGTCTCATTTACACATAACACATCTATTCCTCTGTCATTCATCATTTCGCATACTTCATCCATCTTATCATTCATTGCTACATATACATTAAGCGTAGCCAGACGTGCTTCCGCAATCCACTTTTCACCCCTCCGGGAGAGAGAACGTGACGGGTGGCGAACCTCGTCGCCTGTTTTTCTCCCGGAGATTCTTCGCACCCCTGCCCCATTAAAGAGGCGCCGGGAACTCGGGACCATATCTTTTATTTGCTGACTCATGGTGCGAACTAGGGGTAGTGGTATATTTTAAGCCGCTACCATACGGCTAGGAGCCGTGTCTATTTTTTCGGCTTTGTCGCTCGTTTAGCACCACCCGGGGGACACGTGTATGGTGGGCCTAAGGTTAGGTGGTCGAAGCCTACGGACGCGAGCGACTCATCCCCCATAGGGACTCTAGTGCTTGTGTCAGGATCAATGGGGTCTACTCGGACTGGTTTGGCATCCGAAAAGGTGTCAGACAGGGCTGTGTAGCTTCCCCTTGGCTGTTCAACCTATTTATGGACCGGTGTTTGCAAACTTAGAAAAATGAAGAATGTGGGTTAGGATGGGCGAGTTAAGGCGACACCGTGAAAAAATGCATCTCCTTTCATCGGATAGTATAGGACTATGACACTACTAACGAAAGTGGAATTTTGATATAGGTAAATTCATGTCTTTATCTTGAATTTGATTGTTCAAAAACACGATTGTATAATTTTGACTCGATCATAATTATTTGCGAAAACACCTTTAAAAAATCACTATAGTTGAAATTAATTAATCTATATGCTTGGGAATCACTCAAATATATTCATAACATCAATATTCATAATTTACTTGCTCATTATTTTGATTACTTTATTCAATAATTTAAAAAAAAATATATTTTAAGATTCTGACAATTTCTAAGCGCTTTTAATCGTCGCGGGCGCTACGCTATTTTAGACCTTATGACAACGTTTTTTCAAGTTGTTATAGAAATTATGTATTCACTCGGATCAGTACGGCGATAACCTTTTCGATGTGTCGTCTTAACCGTCAAAATTGCCTTTTGTATGCCGATGATCAAGTCATATTTGCGTCATCGGCGGCTGAGTTGCAAATGATGGTTACATTAATGAACTGGGCATTAAAAGAAAGGGGAATGAAAGTGAACGCAAGTAAGACAAAAGTGATGGTTTTTGAAAGAGAAGAAAGCAAAACGGTATGTGAAATAAGAATAGAAGGAGAGTTAATTGAACAAGTGGATGAGTTTGTGTATTTGGGATGTGTATTTAGCAGGGATGGTAGATATGATAAGGATATAGAACGACGAGTAAATGCAGGGAATAAAGTAAATGCAGGGAATAGAGTAAATGGGGCACTACACTTTATTATGAAGAATCAGAATGTGTCAAAAAAGGCACGTATGGTGATTCATAATGCTGTATTAGTCCCTACTTTAATGTATGGTAGTGAAAGCTGGGTGTGGCAGAGTATGCTAGGGTTGAATCTGAATGACAGGGTGAGAAATTGCGTGATGAGATAAATGTTGTATGCAAGATGATGTTGTGACCAAGATTAAGAAAGGAATGCTTCGGTGGTTTGGTCATGTAGAAAGAATGAATGAGGAAAGAGTGACAAAGCAAATTTATATGGCAGATGTGAACGGCAGAGTCGGGAAGGGTCGCCCTAGATGAAAGTTCATCGACCAAATTGGCGATATTTTGAAAATGGGCCACGTTAGAAGTACCCTTAACCGATGAGCATGTATCCGTAGATATATGAATGTAAAGGAGGCGAAAGAGGTATGTCAGGATCGTGCCAAACGGAAGTCCGTAGTCTCTGCCTACCCCTCTGGGTGACAGGCGTGAGTGTTTATGTTATGTGTGCAGCCACGTAAGATAAGTCATTACACTATATAATCCCCTAGGATGTTATAAAAGATGACAGAGGGAAACTGAAACAGGAAATGGGAGCATAATATTTTGATATCAACTCAAAATAATAAAAAAAAATATTGTGGTTGTCAACTTACCTGACAAGCGTGGCCACCATGGCAAATGAAAGTTCCTGTTAAGTAGGGCTATGTTCAGTAGTGGACTTTGATAGGCTGAATTGATGCTATATTTATATAATAATAATTAAAACATATTATAATTCGAATACAAGCTCATCAAACACGAATACAGAATGTCGCTTTAAAATTGGAGACCGATCTCTTATATGTATTTTTTTTAGGTGGACTTGAATTCGGTGACGAGTGCGGAGTGCGAGCGGCTGCCTCAGGCGCTGGGCGGCGGCGAGAGTGCACTGCGGGTGTGTGCAGCGCTGCTGGGCGCCGCGCCCAACGTTTTGCCTCTGCACCCACACCATCTTCCCGGTAAGTACGCCCACGCCCTTAACCGATACATACTAGTAGCTTTGTGTACTACACTATGATAAGCCATTAATGGGGGTATAAACCATAAAATCACCTAAATTTCACTAAAAGTCACCCCCATTAATATATATATATATATATATATATATATATATATATATATATATATATATATATATATATATATATATATATATATTAATGGATGTGGCTTAGCGCCTGAGCATTATCTTTCTAAAAGGCGTCATTTCTTAAATGTTACAGCCATTGCAGCTTGTATTTACTGCCCGAGAGAAATAATTTACTTAATTTTGTGGTCTCATCTAAAGGAGGATGGCCAAATTTCTATAGGAGCTGGACTTGACTTTTTTTTTCATGTCCTAAAACAAACTATGGTTAGATTGGTTTGTTTTTATGTTGTAAACACAATCACGTCTAAAAATAGTATCTAAATCACCACGATTTTTTATAATAACGTCAACAATATTTTTTAAGGCTGAATCAACAAATACCTTTTACTTTTTTTTATTGGCCATTTTATTAAAATATAACATTGGTATGTCAAAATTACAATCAATACAAATGATATAAGATTACATTAGATTATTAAAATTACAACTCAAAATACATTTAAATTATTTTTACATAATGATTTCTTATATTTACGCGAACACTACACAAGATTAAAACTACTTTTACGGATTTTATCGCGTTTATTTTTACTTTTTATTTTTAATTCCCGACGTTTCGGGCGCTTTCCAGCACCCATGGTCACGGGGGACTGAGATGACTGACGTCCCGATGTCATTGTTAAACCCTCAGTACCTTCAGCTTTTTTAATTATTGTTTATGGTCCGATCTATTTTAATTATTTTTACATGTCAAGCAAGTCAGAAAATGAACATTTCATATATTCTTCTATATTATAGAAAGCGAGATTCATAAATTATGTTTTTGTCACTTGTCGAAACGAAGTCTTGTTATTTCTTAAGGCAATTTATTGTACACTTTGATTTTTAACGAAAAACCTTGCTTGGACGCTTTATCCGACTGCGACGTAGCCTAATAGTGTAGTTAAAATAATTATATTACCCAATAATAGAACATCTCTCAAAGCGCACCCTACGTATGTGCACCATACTCCCTAAAGTTCGATGTCAAATCAAAAAGGGCCGTCTGTCAAACCATCTCGTGAAGTTGACCGTTTCGACAACAAATTATGACCGATAATTCAATTAAAACTACACCTACATGTATTGCACTAGCTTGAACAGTTTGTAGTGTAAAAAACAAGGATGGCGTAATTATTATCACACGAAGTCATTCCTAAAAGATTTCAAGGCTTTTTAGTAGTTTGACCATTTTAATTCTAGCTGAAGAGAGTTAGTCGCTAGATACCTACTGTCTTTCAGTCTTCAATACTAAGGTTGCATATGTATTGAAAAATCGAGTAATATAATAATAATATAATAATAATAATAATTTTTTTTTATTATTATTATATTATTATTATAATTTATATAATAATAATATAATAATAATATATTTATATTACCAAATAATGAAAGTTTGGTAATATAAATATATATATTTATATTACCAAACTTTCCACGGCTGGACGCGCTACTGGACAAAGTAGTGCTATCCCAGCCTGGAGAATAAGAATTGAAGAACGTATCGCAAAGGCTAGGGCCCTCATCGGCAGACTGATATGCTTCAGGTCAGGCAATACCAGACCAAGGATTGTGCGCACCGTCAGGATGGCGTTTGCTGGGACAAATGTTAGTTTATATATAAATCATTGGAGCGACCAATAGTAAGTGGAACGGGCCCTGCACCAAATCAGGCCGACACGGTCGCATTCTGGCGCAGCCTGTGGTCAGAGCCCGTAAACCACAACGAGGGCCCTTGGACGGAAGTTGTGGCGAGTCAGTGTGCGGGTATTACGCCCATGGACCCCGTCATCATAACGCCGGATGACGTAGCTGAGGCGGTCCGTAGGGCCCCGAACTGGAAAAGTCCGGGGCTTGACGGGCTGCATCACTACTGGCTGAAGGGGTTCATGGTGTGTCACGCTGTGCTCGCCCGACAGTTTCAAGAGGCTCTCAACCAGAAGTCGCTCCCAAGCCTCTTCTAGCCTGTTCCTAAAGATCAGAGTGCCGCAGACCCGAGCAAATACCGCCCCATCACGTGTCTACCGACCATATACAAGACACTAACATCCATTTTGAGCGCGAAAATCGCTCGTCACCTGGACTTAAATCAGGTGATGTCGCGCGCTCAAAATGGATGTCGGGGCGGCGGTCGTGGAACCAAGGAACCACTCCTCATTGACGCGGTCATTGGCAAAGTGGTGAAACGCAACCGTCGGAACTTCTCCGCCGCCTGGATAGATTACAGAAAGGCATTTGACTCGGTGCCCCATACATGGCTAAAGAGGGTCCTCGAGCTGTACAAGATTGACTGTACAGTTCGAGACTTCCTCGAGCAGTGTATGGGGCAATGGAGTACGATCCTCTGTCATCTAGGCGAGCGGATGACGGCTGCGGAAAGCCGCATAAGGATAAGAAGGGGTATATTCCAGGGCGACTGTCTGAGTCCAATCTGGTTCTGCCTCTCTTTGAACCCTCTCAGTACTTTACTGGAGGGCTCCGGGAGGGGATTTCAGCTTCGGAAAGGAGGTACAAAAGTGACCCACCTTTTCTATATGGATGACCTCAAATTATTCGCCTCCAGTCGCTCCCATCTTATGAAATTGCTAAACATCACGTGTGAATTTAGCAGTTCTATTAGAATGGAGCTGGGGACGGATAAGTGTGCGGTCCTCCATGTTGAAAGGGGAAGGGTTGCTAACTCTGAGGGTATAGACTTATCTATGCCCGTCAACTTAAGAACCCTTTCCAAGGCTGAAACATACCGATACCTGGGTATGTCACAGAACATCGGTATCGATGAGGCTGGTATGAAACAGTCAGTTTGCGACGTGTTTTATGCACGCTTGACCAAAGTGCTTAACAGCCTTTTGTCCGGTGTGAATAAGACACATGCATATAACGGTTGGGTCATGCCTGTCCTCATGTATACCTTTGGCATACTCAGGTGGAGTCAGACTGAACTTAACGCCCTGGATAGAAAAGTCCGCACTACAATGACGTCCCATAGGATGCATCATCCGAGATCGTCGGTAATGAGGCTGTACTTGCCGCGAAAGCATGGTGGGCGTGGCTTCCTGAGCGCGCTCACCATGTATAATCGCGAAGTGTGCAGCCTCCGTCATTACTTCCTGGCGAGATCGGATGATCCATTCTATAATGACGTCATTTCTAGTGATAAAGGACTTACCCCTCTATCCTTAGCCAACGAGCAATGGAAAGACCCGGCAGTACAGAGCATTTCCGACCGGGAGACCGTATGGAAGGAGAAGGAGCTCCACGGGAGGTACTACAGGGCTCTACATGAGCCTCACGTAGATACAGCCGCCTCCCTCAACTGGCTACGTTTCGGTGACCTCTTCGGGGAAACCGAGGGTTTTGTCTGTGCAATACAGGATCAGGTTATTAAGACCAACAACTATCGGAGATACATCCTAAAGGATGGCACTGTCGACGTCTGTCGAGCTTGTCGACATCCCGGGGAGTCACTTAGGCATGTCATCTCCGGTTGTTCGGCGCTTTCTAACTCTGAGTACTTGCACAGGCACAACCTAGTAGCCAGAATTCTACACCAGGAGCTCGCTCTGAAATACGGTCTCGTGGACCGAAAATTGCCGTATTACAAGTACTTGCCGGAAGCCGTGCTCGAAAATGACCGCGCCAGGCTCTACTGGGACCGGGCCATCATCACAGACAGGACTATTCTTGCGAATAAGCCTGATATTGTGCTGATGGACCGGGCACAGTCAAGGATATTTTTGATCGACATTACCATTCCGTATGACGAGAACCTCGTGAAAGCCGAAACGGATAAACGAACAAAATATCTGGACCTGGCTCACGAGGTGACCGACATGTGGGGTGGTATGCCGACCGAAATTATTCCTGTAGTCGTCTCTGCGAATGGGCTAATCCCAGTCAGCCTCTCGGGTTATCTGAGGCGACTGGGACTCCGTGACGGACCGCTCCGGGCTCAAATGCAGAAGGCGGTGCTTCTCGATACCGCCCGCATCGTCCGCCGGTTTCTTTCCCTTTCCCCCTAACCCTCGGCCGTTTGGTCTCCCCTGCCGAGGGCTCCCATCTGGTTGGATCTTATTTATTTATGTAGTTTTTGTATTTATTTTGTATTTATTTTATTGATATTTATGTATATTTATCTTTTCATTTTAATTTATAATTATATATTTATAGCACCCAACCAGGTGAGAAAATTACATAGATACCCCATAATAATAATAATATTCCACAAATATCACACAACGCCATCTAGTCCCAAGCTAAGCAGAGCTTGTGTTATGGGTACTAGACAACTGATAAACATGCTTATATATTTCTAAATACATAAATATTATAGATAAATTACACCCAGACACAGAACAAATGATCGTGCTCATCACACAAACATTTGTCCTGGGTGGGAATAGAACCCACGACCTCCGGCATAGCAGTCAGGGTCACTAACCACTAGACCAACAGGCCTGTCCTGTAATGGTAGGTTATGGGAATAAGTGAAGTGTAATGGTAGAATTTATAATTTAGGAGTACTTTAATGAAACAAGTAGGCTAGACAAAATTACTTTTTATTCATCATCCTCTCTTATATCTACAACATCAAGGAGTGATGTTGGCACTGGCGATATTGTCGGCTAATGCCTGGCCCACCCAAGGTACCACACAAGCGTCATAACATGTGCACATCACCCAACTGTCCTTCGATTCGATACCCTCTGTGAAACCTGACATGTTCACTATAATAGGACCTTTCCTATTGAATCCATATGGTCCTAGTGCAAATAATATAACTTCACACATGCGACTTAAAGCTCGTTGCAGTGTTTGCTAAATAAAAATATGTGGTGGAACCATACAACAACTATTTATCACACAATAATAGGGCATCTCTCAAAGCGCACCCTACATCTGACCTATAAATCCCAAACATCATGTATAATATCACTGCATTTATTATTCTAAAAATCGTCGGCATTTTATAAGTCCTTTCTTAAAAATAACACAGTAGATAGGTGCAGTGCGGGCCCTTTGTTTATTAAATTATTCATTTATTAGCAAGTATAAATTCCAAACATCATTAAAATATAATGTCTAGAGATACTTACCCATTTATATAATTATAAATCAGAAGGAGATTGTGAATTAAAAGAGACAAAAAAGGGTGCCAGAGCATTAAATTCAACTTTTACTCGTCGTTTATTTACAAATTACACATATAACATAATATATAACAGAAAATAAAAGCACACAGTAAAATTGTAATAGGTAAAATAAACAACATTACAATTTTAATTGATCATTATTAATCATCATTGCGACAGTCCACTGCTCAACATAGGCCTCCTAAACTAAATATATAATGTAAAATATTGCACAGGCCTTTCGTGTATTGCCACCCCGTCCCATATGGTGTTGTAAAAGTCGACAGAGTAAAAATCAGGAGATGGGCAGCGGCATCTTCCTATAGAATACCACAAAAAACTTTGGTTGCCACAAGTGTAGCAACTATGGCAAAAATCATCATTAATATAACAATATTAATACGCATTAAGGTTATAATCATCATTCTGTATTTTCAATATCATCACTTGATGGTAATATATCATATAAAAAAGATGCAGGTGGATCAACCTCATCTCGATGCTATGCCCATGATAGAAACCAAACTAAAATAGCAGCTTAATGCTGCTGTGTTTCGAATGGTGAGTATAGAGAACCGGAGACCCTTTTTAATGGTAACAAGGCATTCTATCTCAGTCCTCAGGGATGGTAACACATCAACATTTTGATTTTCAATTGAAGATAAATGTAGATGTCTATGGGCCACAGCATCCACTTACCATCAGGTGGACTGTGTGCTCGTTTGTCACCTTATTTCTATAAAAAAGAGAAAATTACTTTTTATTAATCATCATCTCTTACAACTACAGCATCAAGGAATGCTGCAGGTGCTGGTATTGTCGGCTGATGCCTGGCCCACCCAAGATACCACACAAGCGTCGTAACATGTGCACAGCACCCAACTGTTCTTCTACCAACTAAACAATTGCAGCAATACTCTATTATAGCTTCCCTTCCAGATAAATTATTTTCAATTAATATATAAACATAATATACTTTTCTCGAAATATGTCTGGATTTGATTTTGCCTCTTATAAGTGAATTATTTCCACTTCCTCTCAAACAATACTCTATTACATTAATGTTTTCTCTGCTTATTTCAATTCTATACCCTTCGTGGAACCTGACATGTTCACTATAATAGGACCTTGCCTGTTGAATTTAAAATGTTCCTAGGGCAAATAATATAACTTCACTATATTCTAGATGGGGGAATATAATACAGAGTCCGCCATCTAACTTTTTTTTTCAACTAGTGCTTATTTAGTGAATGCTGCACTTAGCTCATGTCTAATTTGACAGATAATTAGTTTTATCCTTCCGCTGAACGAATATGGTTGTGTATACGCTTGAACAACGCTGGGAAATATTGCGACATTACTTTGAAAATCATGGTAATGTTGCAGAATGTGTGCGAAAATTGCGTACGGATTTTGGAAGAAATGAAGGACCGTCAGCTCCGTATGTTCGTTACCTTGTGAAAAAAGTATAAGAAACTGGCATCCTCATCGATAAACCAACGCGTGAAAAGCCAAAAACAATGCGTACACCCGAGAATATTGCAGCTGTGGCCGAAAGAGTGCGTGAAACGCCATCAACATCAGTTCACCGTCGTTCTCAACAATTGGACATTTCGGAGACATCATAAGTATATATGACGTATATAATAACACGCCGTACAAAATCCAATTGGTTCAGGAGTTGAAGCCAACTGACCACTGACTTGCAGAAGATGCGGATTTTGCCAAAAAAATCATCTTTTCAGATGAAGCTCATTTCGAACTTGGCGGATATGTAAACAAGCAGAATTGTCGCATTTGGGGCACAGAAAACCCGCACGCATTCATCGAAAAGCCGGTGCACCCAAAACGAGTCACTGTTTGGTGCGGATTTTGGTCCAGAGGCATAATTGGGCCATAATGAGCAAGGTGTGGCCGTTACAGTCAATGGAGATCGTTATCGGGCCATGTTGAACGAATTTTTGTTCACAGAAATTGAAGAGGAGGATATTGGCAACATTTGGTTTCAACAGGACGGCGCAAAGTGCCATACAGCCGACGCTACACTTGATGTTTTGCGCCCTGTTTTTGAAAATCGCATTATCAGCCGCAGAGCTGATGTCGTTTGGCCACCTCGGAGCTGCGATTTGACACCGTTGGACTATTATTTGTGGGGTGCCGTCAAAGATAAGTGTTACGCCGACAAGCCAGAGACAATTGACGCTTTAAAGGACAATATTCGTGAAGCCATTGGTGAAATACAGCTGCACACAATCGATAAAGTACTCAAAAATTGGACCGATCGTGTAGGCTACTGCATGGCCAGCCGAGGCAGCCATTTGAATGAAATTATTTTCCATCATTAACCGGAAGGATTGTACTTTCAAATAAAAAAAGAAATTTGAAAAAATATTTAGTAGTTTTTTTTAATAGCATTTTTAAAACAAAAGTTATTTGGCGGACCCGCTATTAGTATTGGAATGAGCTGTAATACTAGTAAAATCAGATAATTAGATAAGATCAGATATTCATACTATTTATAAAATCAGATAAATTATTATTTAATGGAAATCGTTCTCTAATCACATTTATGATTTGCTCAGCAACATTCCTGTTTTTTAATAGAACACCGAATTTATTTAAAATGCTTGCAGCTATGGAAAACATTTGCATCATATGTGGAACAGTTTTATTAAAAAAATCTTGCCGAAATATTTTAAAGTCTCGTTTGAAGTACTCGTTAACAACTTCCACCACCCATCGGCATATGGTCACACAACGACTCCTGTTAGCTTGCTCAGTGGTGAGCTGATGTTCACCCTCAAGCAGGGATTCTAGCATATATGTTCTGTAGCTGCAAGCCTCTAACAAACTAATTGAATCTCTAAATCCCCTGTCTAGACAGTAACTTTAACGCTATTCACATAAATGCTCAAAGTATTCCTGCTCATTACCCCGATATGTTGTCAAGTTTTAATAGCAAAAACATACACGCTATCCTTGTTTCGGAATCGTGGTTAAAACCATGTCTTCCATCAACTTCCTACTCGCTTCCAGGTTTTCATTTGATTCGTAACGACCGTACCGATCGGGGCGGTGGTGGTGTTGCTATTTATCTGCGCTCTCATATACCTCATATACCTCAGTAATTCAAGTTTCAAATGGTTCGCAGACTGGAAGCGAAGCTGAATTTCTCTTTATCGAAGTTCTTCTTGGTCATACAAAATTACTTCTCGGAGTTTTTTACAGTCCCTCTCTCACTGTCGACTACTTCACAACGTTAGAAAATATTCTTGACAATCTTACACCTATCTATTGTCACAGTATTATTATGGGTGATTTTAATACCTGTCTTTTAAAAACAACTTTAGACCAATAAAACTTAAATCTATTATTGAAGCAGCAAATTTAAAACTTCTTCCTACGTCTGCCACACACTTTTCCCCGAACTGTGCCCCTTCTCTTCTCGACATAATGTTTGTGTCTTTACCTGACCATGTTCTTAAATTTGGGTAACATGCTGCTGATTCTTTTCCTATCACGACCTTTTATACTTGTCATACAAAATCCGTCCCCCTAAAGCTAAGTCAAGGATACTACTTCAGCGTAACTTTAGTGACTTGGATTTGGAGCAGCTTTTAAATGACGCTGTAAAGATTGATTGGAGTGTAGTCGTCAATGCGTCTACTGTTGATGAACAGGTTGCTTTGTTCAACTTTCTGTTAATTCAACTTTACGACGTTCATGCTCCTGTTCGTCTAGTGCGTGTAAAGCATCCTCCCTCTCCTTGGCTGACCCATGATATAAAAAAAATCATCCATATTAAAAATTGTGCCAAAGCTAAATACAAGTCAGTTCCTTGCGATTTGAATAGAGAGAAGTATAGATTAGTACGGAATCGTTGCAACAATCTGTGTAGAAAAGCACAACGACGCCATATCCATGAATCAGTACAAGATCCTGATCCTGCTAGGGTCTGGAAATTTCTTAAGTCCTTAGGAGTTGGGAAATTACGACAAAATCTCACACACCATAACCTTCATCTCAATCAACTTAATTTGCATTTTTCTCATCTTCGTCTTGCATTAACGATAAAGCAAAACATAATACTTTAGAGTCTCTTTCAAAAGCTCCCACTCCGGACACCTCTGCTTTTAATTTTAGCCAATTTAACAGTTGTGATTAGGCGTGTGTAACTCTTTACGGAACTGACTCACTGATTCGAATCACTGAAGTGTTTCAAAAGATTGGTTCAGTAACAATGTTTCAAATGCATCATTTGGATCTGGAACATTACTTTGCTCATTTAATGCGACGCGTCTCGCTCGCAAGGCGACTGAGCCACAAGCGAGGGAGTGGCGAGTGAGCGCGCGAAATAATAATCTATACAAGTCAGAAACAGATAACAAATGAGAAGTGTATAACTCAACTCGTACGGATTTTAGCTATAGTTATTCATGCACGTAAAAATGACCACTAAGGCGCTTACGTATCAAATAGTATACGGTCGTCTTTTGCATATAATGTTTACATTAACAAGTTGTCCTTTTACGTTGATCCGGCACTAACTTGTCAAATTGTTTATGTTCGTTTGCGCCTGTTTACGAAAACATACTGAGTTCTGTTTAGGATATCTTTGCGTAGTGATTATTGTGACTTACTTTCTTCCTTTTGATCATAATCGCCAGCTTGCCATAAATTAAGGACTAGCCAGTCATAAGTCTGGATAAAATATAAAGGAGGATCGATTTTATATACAACCTTATTACGGTACACAATGAATAACAATAACTAAATATATGATAAAAATAACCTAAGCACTTATATCATTCGACATTGTTGCCACATAACATTTCACTGAATCAGTCAGTAATAAACGCCCGCGACGCACCTTAATGTATTCGTAACATTCTGTATTTTATATCTTTTGAGTCCATGATCCAAATGAGCCAAATGAAACATATCAGTGCTCCGGAACATTTCAGTGATCCAGATGCAAATGTTCCAATCGCAAAAATGATACACTTTGCCCACCTCCAGTTGTGATGTTAAGAGAGCCATAGTGTCCATCCATTCAAATTCGATTGGTAGTGACTGCATTAGTCGGAAAATGGTCATCCCTCTCATTGATCTCCTTTTACCTATAATCACGTCTATCCTGAATAATTCACTGAATTCTGCTTTTTTCCCTTTAGCTTGGAAAGACGCATTTGTAGTTCCTCTTCCGAAAAAGTCAAATCCCTCTAGTTTTTCTGATTATAGACCTATCTCTATTTTGCCTTTCTTTTCCAAAGTTCTAGAACGTCTTGTGCACAATCAATTAAGCACCTATCTTTTAAAACACAATCTTTTAAATCCTTTGCAATCCGGTTTCCGTCCTGGCCATAGTACGACTACTGCACTTTTACAAATCACTGATGATATTCGGTATGGTATGGAGAAACAAAAGCTTACTATTCTCACGTTGCTTGATTTTAGTAACGCATTTAATACTGTAGATTTTGATATCTTGTTAAGCATCCTACGCTCTCTTAACATATCTCCAACTGTAGTTGACTGGTTTCGAAGTTACTTGTTTGGTCGCCGACAGCGAATTCAGGTGCAAGAGGTTTTTTCCACCTGGACTACTATAGCTGCTGGTGTACCACAAGGTGGCGTGTTGTCTCCTCTCCTTTTTGCAATTTTCATTAACTCTATAAGTCATAATTTGTCCTCTTCCTACCACTTGTATGCTGATGATCTCCAAATCTATACTCAGTCCTCTCTTGAAGATCTATCTAAAGCAGTTGACACTATTAACGCTGATCTGACTTGTATTTCGAATTGGAGTAAATGTTATGGTTTAACATTTTTCTACTGACCTCATTAACCTGTGAGGTCCAAGACATACAGGAGTCAAGATACAACCCCAGGTTCTTAACCTTGTTACTTACTAAGTTTTCTTAGGAATCCTAAGAAAACTCAGATCATTTTCATCGGTAGTTCTAGATTAATTGGTAAAATTGACTGGTCTTCCCTACCCCCTATTATACTAGACTGCACTCTAATCCCTTACTGTAACAAGGTTAAGAACCTGGGGTTGTATCTTGACTCCTGTATGTCTTGGACCTCACAGGTTAATGAGGTCAGTAGAAAAATGTTTGCTGCGTTAAGCTCTTTACGTAGATTACGTTATTTCCTTTCCACAGCAACTAAAGTTACGCTCGCCCAGTCTCTACTTCTGCCTATCCTTGACTATGCTGATATTTGTTATCTTGACATTACCGAGGAGCAGCTTAATAAGCTTTAGCGTATTCAAAATTTATGCATTAGATTTATATTTTGGCTTCGCAAATATAATCATATCTCCGAATTTCGCAAACAGCTCAAATGGCTCCCGATCCGCCTTCGCAGGAATACTGGCATTCTCTCCGCGTTGTATAGTGTGCTGTTTAATCCTTCTACTCCTCTTTATTTAAAAAATCGTTTCCAGTATCTTTCTCTTACCCATAATCGGTTCCTTCGTTCCTCCGTCAATCTTTCTCTCTCTACACCGTTGCACTCTTCTTCCTTTTTCAAGAAATCCTTCACCGTAACCGCTGTGCGATTGTGGAACTCCTTACCTCTCCATATTCGTCGTGCTAAATCTCTTCACTCTTTCAAAAGTCTTGTTAAATCGTATTATTTAGAACGCTATTAGATAAATTACTTTACCTTTCTCGTACTCTATTTATTTAATCTATTATATGATATTTTATATATAACTTTCACTTATTTTTATTGGTATGTATTTTTTTAAATTATTATTATTATTTTGTTTGCATTTTAACTTTTGTTTGCATCACTCCTCTACGCAAAGGTTGTCTGGAAGAAATCACTTTCAGAGTGATAAGACCGCCTATTGTACATACTTTAATTAGTTTTAACTGAACTTGATGTTTCTGTATTGTGGTGTACAAAAAAGAATAAATAAATAAATAAATATAAAACACAATGTGCTGCAGTGTTTGCCGCTCATCTATACTGCGGCAAACTAATCACCCGAGGTATTTCGTCATCTTGCTGGTCGGTATTTGGTGGGCTTTGAGGTTCTTGAGGTTGAGGCTCTGGCTCCTGTTCCAGCTCTGGCTCTGTCTGCTGCATATTGCGTGTTGCAACTCTCTTGAGTCTCAGCCAACAGGGATGACAAACATGGTCTGTTGAAGTTGCCTGAAACAACCATACAGCTTTGTCTTAATATAAATGTTTTGCCTAATTATTATTAAACCCGAGCAAACAGAAACACTTTTACAAAACAATATATAATTGCAGTGATAAATTCACTATAACATTGATACCAAGGCAAAACAAAAAAAAAGTACAAAATAAAAAGGTAATTATTACCTGCCGTGGGGCAATTCTATTTTACACCATCACATTACCGCGCGTCGAAAAAAGTGTAACCACGATCCAAACGCGACGACGTAGCTTTGAAACTAATAACAATTTTAAGTAAACATATATCTATCTCACTTACACAGGTTGCGAAAACAATATCGTCGTCTTCTATTTACGCGAACACTACACATTGAAATAATACTAGTTTTTACGGAATTTATCGCGTATATTTAACTTTTAATACCCGACGTTTCGAGAGCTTTACAGCACCCATGGTCACGGGAAGGACTGAGATGTTTAACGTCCAGATGTCATAGTTAACCGCGGTTACCATATATTAACGTAAATAAAAATAAGATAAGTGTAGATCGAAACAAAAGTTAAATTTTAATCTATAGTAACCGCGGTTAACTATGACATCTGGACGTTAAACATCTCAGTCCTTCCCGTGACCATGGGTGCTGTAAAGCTCTCGAAACGTCGGGTATTAAAAAGTTAAATATACGCGATAAATTCCGTAAAAACTAGTATTATTTCAATATCGTCGTCGTAAGATTAGATAAAGATAGACACACAAACATGCAATGGCGGGTTGGTGTGGCTTACTATACGAAATTTTACCTAAAATACGCAATAAAAATGAGTTTTTTTAAACTTCAGTTAATTGTTTTTATATTAAAAAAATATATTTTGTTTTAAAATCTTTATTACGTCCCCTTAGAGAAAAAGGGATACAAAGCTTATCAGATGAATAGAATTAAACATAATGATGTAATAAAACGTATTTTTATGGTTCTAATAAATCAAACAATATAAAATAGGTATCTAATAAAATATAATTGATATAAAATTTATATGAAATTATAAATAATATAAAATTATTAATATAAAATAGGTAATAAAATATATTTAATAGATAATTCATGAATAAACTAAAATAAGAATAATTAAATATTTTGTATGAAAGTTAAAACGTAGTTTTTATTATAATTTCCAAAATATTTAAAATCAGAGGTAACAAATTAACTTACTCAATTATATAGTCTCCCATTAATAACTAGCGCGAATCGATGATCACAGAGTAAGCGATGACAAATGACGTTCCGTTGTACATATGTAATTGAACAAAACGTTAAGCTTACTATGACCTACATAATTATTTTTATGACAAGAATCCAATACATAATAAATCAGCATAGTAGTTGATTTGATGTCTACATACTAATTGAATTGAATTAAAATTAACAACTATTTATAAAAACGTGAATAATTATAGTCTTTGAATACCAAGTCCTTTCACACACACGAAATGAATCGTCATTAGGTGCGTTCTGAAACTATAATTTGAAATAATTTTGAACAGTTACAAAAATAGAAATAAATGGATATTTTTTTTTTGTGGCGACTTAGAGAGGTATTTCTAGTGTGTTTTAAGACCTTAAACAATAAGGGTATTTTACATAAATATTTCATATTTGGACGCTATCATTTCGTTGTCTGGTACGATTTGGCCATCCTCCTTTATATATTATTATAACATTAGTGCTAAAAGCGAAGTATAATTGTAATTAAAGTACATTTTTAAAAATGGCGGAAATCGAATAGCCGCAATGAATGACAGTTACGGACAATACCAGTAGATATTTGACACATAGCCGGGATGGATGTTTTGACTGTTGTGCGAATATCTGAACGTCAAGTTATGTGACTTGATTTTAATCATTCGATTAAAGCGCGGCGGTGATGCCGCCGCTATAGGGTTCCATGTTCGTCCAGTAGGCTAATAGTCCACTCAGGCTGCTGGACAACACTTCCGGCTACTAAGTTACTGGATGAACAACAACAGTGCAAATACGGGAAGAATTTGAATTAACGATGTTATATCAGCCAATTCCTACCACAACATTGACCGATGTAATACTGACCTGAATGTCGAGTATCCAAAAAACTTCGGATACTTTTATTAGTTTACCGTACTGCGGTTATCAACCTAAAGGCTGCGCATTATATCTATTGCTTGATCAAATATATAGAGGAGTAGTGACTGAGAACATTAGTTTGTAATTCAACATTTTAAAATGGAATTTCGAGCTTTGGAGCTAATGGAAGTATTGGTTAACAACCCGGAGTTGCATTTGTGTTCTCTTGTAACGCTTGTCTTTCAATCTTACAAGTAATGTCAGTACTTACTTATAAATATACTACGCCAAGCATACAATTTTTTAAATTTTATTTTATTTCTTTTAACCTCAATGAAACAAATGAGAATGCTACTAACTTAACTCACACCTAAATATTTTTTTAATACAAATTAAACATAATTATATATAGTACACTATTCAAAATACATTATGAAAAGAAAGAAAGAAAGAATATAATGTATGTAATAATTGTGTAAATTATAAGCATAATTTAACAAACGCCATTTTCTAGCTGAGGTAGACGTTTACGGCCTAAGAAGACAACAAATGGAGCTATTAATGTTATGTGCTGTTAGAGGGCTGCTTACTACTAGAACGCGTCTCCGAAAAGTTTTAATGCAACCACCCGATAATGCTGGTACGTAAGTTTATTTGTCGTTTAGTTATAATTTTTAACGAGAAGTTACCTTTAAAAGAAAGTAAAGAAAAGTTAATTGCAATGATTTCTTACATTTACGCGAACACCACACATTGATTAAAACTACTTTTAAGGATTGTATCGCATTTATTTATGTTATTTTTAATACCCGACGTTTCGGGTGCTTTCCAGCACCCATTGTCACTGGGGACTGAGGTGACTGACGTCCCGATGTCAAAAATAACCCGGAGTACCTTCAGTTTTTTAATTATTGTCTTTGGTCCGATCTATGCAGAATGAACTGTGTTTTGAAGTCTTGCAATGGTATGCTTGGGTTTAGTTTTAATTTTATTAATTATAGGGTCCCAAGCAGATGGTAGTACCCAGCCGCCTTCTCTATTGAAATTAGGATGTTTTTTAATTTCAATAGCCTCACGTATCATCCTTGGTAGGAATCGATGTTCCTTCGCGAGGATTTGTGATCTATCAAATCTGATGTAATGGTTGCGGCCATCTGGGATATGATCGCAAAGTCACCTCAGTCCCCCGTGACCATGGGTGCTGGAAAGCACCCGAAACGTCGGGTGTTAAAAATAACATAAATATATGAATAAGATAAAATCCGTAAAAGTAGTTTTAATCAAAAGTTTATAGTTTTAAATATCTTCATGCTTTATTGATGAGGAGGGTAACGAAGTCCTATCTTTGACTTTTTCTTTTGCTTTCTTCAACGCTTAATACTTTATTACAGGTTGAATCATTTAACTACTTTTAGAACTGACAATTATAATATTATTACTACTTATGTATATATATCTAATTACTTATATTATCTTTTCACCACGAATTATTCACAACAAACCGACAAACAGTGCAGGATTAGTAGTTTGTAAAAAATAACAAACATAAAACAGGGATAGACATTATGTGACTGCCTATGTTAAGTCGTAGACTTGTGATGATAATGACAATTTTATTTCTATGTGCTATTATGTGTGACAGATAACTTATCTTGGTGGCTCTCAGGCACAATGGAAAGGGGCGGCAGTACGGGCACCGAGGGCACGTTGCTGCGTCGCCTGCTGTCGCTGGCGACCCGTCCCAGTCCGTTGGCCGCGGCGTACTCGCCCCGAGACCTCGCCACCGCCGCCGTTGCCATCGCGCACCAGCTTGCCGCACACGTCGCCGGTAATCATGGTAAACAATAATGATCTTTAATGTGATGGGTGTAAGACTGTTTTTACTATGCTTGTTGAAATTTCGACAACATTCACATTATTTCGAAAATATAAACGACTTCTGTTATTATTGGATCCGCTGAAAATTTATATGAAACAACTGTGAAAGTATATTCTTTCTATAAAAAGTATCAGCAATGTCAGTTAAATAACTTAGCTGGTAGTAGTATATTTAACCGGCTTCTACTAAGTAATGCACTGTGTTGTAAACAACTTAAAAATTAAAATAAATGAAAGAACTTTAGTGTGATATAATTATATTCCGATATCTTCTGTGTAGGAGATGAAAAAGACGTCGATTCGCCTCCTGATTTTCCAATTATAGACAAGAGCAATATGATGCAAGTTTCCATGGGACCCTCTACAAGTACAGCGTCATTGTGTGAGTTTTAATTGATAACTTCATTATCCAATTTTAATACATATCAGAAAATTTATTGGTTTCATTTTTCAGCACGAAAAGATCTTAATACATGGGCAAACTCTTCGCAAGTACAACAGGTCATAGAAATGGGTTTCTCGCGACACGCCGTATATAGTGCCATACAAACTTTGGGTATAATCATTTCTCACATAATATTTGATTTAACTTTATTGATTTTAATTATTAATATCAGTAATATATAAAGAAATTAGTCTCCTATAAATTATTATAATCAGTATTTTTTATATTTTTAATAACCTTAGGTGGTAACAGTATACCAACAGTGGAAGCACTGGTCGCTTACTTGCTGGAACAACAGCAACACGGATTCGATGAGACTGTGTACGAAGTAAAACCTCAAACATCTAAACAAGAGAAGCGACCTGCGCCGTACCGTTGGCGCAGTTGTTTCGCTTCCGAGGAGGAGTACGCTCAGTACCTTTCGGATATTATCGCTCCAGGCATGACTGTGCGATGTTGTAAAGCTTATGAAAGTGTAAGTATGACACTTAGCTTTTAGTTATGGTTGTTAATTCTCTTTTATTGACACAACTTATTGTCTATACAGGTCGCTTTGGGAGACGTTGGTCAAGTACAAAAAATTGAACGTGATATAAAACAGAATGTCTTCCTACATGTAAGTTTTTATTGTTACACGTTAAATATTTATTCACATCATATCTCCAAAGTTAAAATTAGCGTAAGAAAATCCATTACAACATTCCCGTAGGTGTAGTAGGCTATCGATCATCTCGTTTATGTCAGATGTAAAAAACATGGATAGCTGATGAAGAACAACGTCAAAGGTGCGTGATGTGTCTGTTCTATTCGCCAATCTGCCTGTTAAATGTGGCGATTGTAGCAAATAGTTTCTACAAAGAAATGCTCACGTCTAGCAATGGACTATTACGGGCTAATAATATACGTCTGTGCATTATTGAAATACAGGAAAAACATTTTCCTTGTCTTGTTTACTATTTTATTCGAAGCCCTACACTTCTAATTTGTATTAGAAGTGCAGGGCTTCGAATGGGCTTAGGGTATGTTGGACAATGTATCATAGGGCTTATGTGCACATTCTTGGTTAGGAAATCGTCGACATTAGCTAATGTCTTAATAAATTTTAAAAATAGAGTCCGAAGTTTGTATTAAAGCCTTCAAAAACGTTTTGTATCATCAGGACAGCGCTACTTTGGAACGAAGTGAAGTATTTGACAGATTTTATGACGGGGAAGTAAAATTTTTAGAAAAGTGTATAAAGATTAATATTTGTTTTTGAAATATTAGTTATGTTTTGTATTAATGATAATATTCCTTAAAGTAAAAAATTTAAGAACATTCCAATGAGGTATTGTTTTGAGTACATACTTATACTAGAAATCGAATTTTTTTTTTGAAAACGCAAGTTTTCTTCATACTTATCTGAAATCATGTTGAGAAAGTGCGCACATAACTATGTTTTCTTAGTTCCATTAAACAAATTCAGTGTTAGATTGTCGAAAACAACGTGTTTTTTGTTGTGGTTTACAAAAGAAAAGAACTAGTGTTCTCGGCTGCTCGCATTCGACTAAAGAATTTACGGAGAATTGACCATAACTTAGTATGCAATGTATAAGTGCGTAGAGCCCTGTCTAGTAGTGTACATAGAGAATTGTTTGATTAACCCCAATTACTACTATTGTTAACCGTGTAGTGGCGGTGTAAGAATATCTACTACCCCGTATCATCCGGAGGGTTTCGTAACGTGCGACAGAAGGAAAGTGATACAGTAGATGGGCAGTAGCATCTTCCTAAAAATAACTCAAAATAATAAAAAACTGCGGTGGCAACTATGGCAAAATCTGAAAAAGGTGTGCACAGGAATTACACAATTTAATTTCTCCCTCTCCCTTCCACCATTGGACAACCAGACGTTCGGCCAGCCTCCACCCTCTCGTCGTTAATTTACCACGCATTCGAACCAAATAGTTTGCTTCCTTGTTTATCATGTGTACAGCAAAGGAGTGGAGTAAGTAACCAGTATCTGTCTTTCCATCCGATTACAGTGGGTGGGTGCCTTCAAGGCAAGATTGAATAGGTTTTTGTTAAGTCAATGCCCTTTACCATCTTAGGCTATATCACTTACCATCAGGTGGAATTTAAGTTAAGCGCTGGCTTAGATTGATTAAAAAAATCTTTCTATGAGTCAATCTATACGACTCCGTGGCGCAGTGGCTTAGCAATGAGTGGCTGCGCTGGGGGTCACGGGTTAGAATCCCGCACGGAACAAATATTTGTATGGCCTACAAATAGTTGTTCCGGGTCTGGATGTTTGTCCTTGTGCAATTTATGTTTGTAAACTGCCCCTACGATACAAGAGAAAATCTTAGTGTAGGGGTAACGTTTTTTAAAAAAAAGAAATAAAAAAAATCTATGAGCAATATATTATGTTCAGCAGTGGACTAATGAAATGAAATGAATGATTTTTATTCGATATAGATTAGATTGCATAATACTTATTGAAAGTCATTTTTTATTTACCACTGGTTCAGAAAGAATCTCTATCCTGGGAAGAACGAACAAGAAACGCAGCGGGACTTTTTCAAGGATGTAATGGATAGATGGCTTGATGATTTAGTATTGAATGACGTGCGAGTGATTAATCGGGCGGGTGTGTGCGTGTGCGCAGGTGGAGTGGCGCGGGCTGGGGCGCGTGTGCGGCGTGCGTGCGCTGCACGCGGAGGTGGTGTCGGGCGCGCCGCCCTTCGCGCCCGGCGACCGCGTGCGCGTGCGCGCCGCCGTCACGCAACCGCGCTACAAGTGGGGCTGCATCGACCACACCTGCGTCGGCACCGTCACCGGTACGCGTACGCACCTTCACTTTATTTGCTTTCCGCTCACACTTTTATTGCAAAGCACTTTTTTAACGGGCTCATAACACTTTACTTCACACTGTTTTTCGACCTTATAAATATAGTGGAAACAAACTTAGATACTTACGACTTTCACTTTCGTTTCGTTATTTGATAACCTATTTATTTCAATACATTTAATTATTTGATAACTTCATAATTAATTAAAGGTTTGATTACAGGAATTTCTAGCAACGGCCGTGACTTGACGGTAGATTTTCCGCAACAACCCGGCTGGACCGGTCAAGTCAGTGAAATGGAACTAGTCACAGATCAATGTATGTTCATTTTGATATATTTGAAACAATTACAATTGAGTTTTCTTATTTTCAGCAAATGCTCGTTATTTGTTTTGTATTTTCTAATGCTGTTTTGGGTTCGAAACCCGGTCAAAACTGGTATTTGTGCCGATATATTTGCGATAAGTTGTATATTTGCTTGCCGGATTTTTGATACATTTGATTGATTGATTGATCGATCATGTATTACAGTCTATCAAAAGTCCATGCTAAACGTAGGGCTTTCCTTTGTTCACAGAAGGAAATTTGTCATATTTACCAAGTTTAGCAGGTGTGTTGTTCTCTTGTTCTGACTTCCTTCTGGCGTCTTTTACGACAACCGATGATATGGGCAGTGATTTCACTTACCCAGGCATTTCACTACACTATCCTCGTGTTTTCCTTTCTGCATCTGACAGAATGGTAAAGTGCAAACTTGTGCTTTCCATCCCTTGTTTAGTTAATAATAATTAATTTCTAAAATATGAAAATGGTCAAATAATATGATAATCATCATCAAAACATCATCAAATCCTGGTGTATGTCGAAATAATGTTTTGGGACCTCAAATATCCTCTATTTTCACCTATATATAAAATTACTTGTACAATTTTTCAGAGATCAGAGTTCCATTTCTCGTCTTGTATCCCTTGTACAAGAAAACTTAGCTGCGGTTTTACGAAACCAGGTGGAAGTAAAACTTTCTTTAACGCAAAACGAATCTCTATGTAAAGGCTATTTGCTCGCCGTTGCGGGTTGTTGTATTTTACATCTGGTATTTACAAGATGGCTATAGAGGTCTTATTAGAGGTTTATCAGAGGTCATAAAATCTTTCTGGCAATTCCCATTATTGCCTCTTACAATAATTACGGGACGAAATCAGTAGATGGTTTTTTATGCTACCATCATTATGTTAAGCAAGCAAACAATAGGAATGTTAATAAAAATAAAATAAAATAAACTGATACTAATGTTACGCATATTTTCTCCGTGTGTTCACTATGTGCTTATTATAAGTGTAAACTATGGATTGTCCCTTTACCCTTCAATTCAACGTAATGTATGTCTTTCGTCTTATGTAGTAATCAAAGCAAAAATGGAATGTAATATTTCAACTTAAAATGTTTATGTTCAGTTCCTTTATGTTGTTTTTTAAAGACGATATAAATACAATAAGAAAAAGTACACTCATGCGGTTTTTCATTTAATCGATCCACTTTTTACGATCGTTAATGTTATAGAAAACTATATAAATGAATAGATACTACATATCTGAACGTAAAGTCACGTGACTTGGCGTTGATTTCAATATTTTTTATAGTTTTCTATATTGTTAACGAACGTAGAACGTCATGTTGGGTAAGCTCGCTGAGCAGGCAATAGTAGTGTGTAATAATGGGTGCGTTTGGCAGAAAAAAGCGCTAGCAAGCGCTTGTAAGCAAAATGGCGAAACTAAACGGTTTTCGGCCAGGACACGTTTGCTAATTTCAGTAGCGCGGACACAATCCGCCATTTTGCTTATTTAATTTGTTTGTTTTGAAATAGAGTTTATATGTTGTTTTGTGCAATATTAGTTTTAAGTAATATAATGACATTAATAAACAAGTACATGTTATTAAAAATTCATGATTGGTAAGTTTTTAATATTAATACTTTACAAACATATATTTAAATTAAGTTAGGTTCCCCGGTTAAAACTAACTTCGTGTCCTAGAGGAAAATAGCTACTTACGATTTGACAGCGCTTACCGATTACGATAGCCATTTTGCTTACAAGCACTTGCTAGCGCTTTTTCTGCCAAACGCACCCAATGATGGTGTGCGTGCGGTTGGTTGCGGTAGCGGAGTGGGGCGTGAGCGCGGGCGGCGCGGCGGTGGGGTGGCGCGGTGCGGTGCGCGCGGTGCGCGTGTCGTCGTGCCGGCCTGGCGCCGGCGCGCGCCGCCTGCTCGACGCGCAGCCGCACACATATTGGCAGAGCTCCAGCGGCACCGGACAGGTACCACACGTACTCTGCACTCTTTGCTCTACGTACGTTATACAGATTGTTATTAATAGACTAGCTGCAGACGTCGTTTTGTCTGTTCTGACGACCCTTTGTCATAAAAAAATCCTTAAATTCGTGCTAAAAATATTGAGGGTCACTTATTGGAATATAAACTATCCTATGTCTCAAATTGCAGCAAGCATTACATGTTTACAAAATTTCATTGAATTAGTTAGTGGCGGACATTTGTCATCAATTATGTCATATTATAGATAAAAAATGTTGAGACCCATAGACGTGTACATTTATCCTCGGTTAACAATCAAAATGCAGATGCTACCTTGATTTTTTTTTGTATTGATATTATAATTTTATTATATTGGATAGCTAAAGTTTATTGGAGATCCATTAACATAATATCAATTTTAAAACATCAATACAAATTCATCTTTGCATAATTTAAATATGTCTTTTTATTGGTTTTTAAGGCCTGCCACTACAAGTAACAAGTAATCATCTTAGGAGTTGAGTCACATACACACGGACAGAAGAATTATAATATAAGTATATATAATGTTTAAATATGAGTGTGGTGTGGGCGCAGCACTGGATCCGCGTGTCGATGCGCAGCGGCGTGCGCGTGCGGCGACTGGGGCTGGGCGTGGCGGGCGGCGCGCACGCGGCGGGCGCGCTGTGCGTGCGCGGCGGTGCCAGCTTCGAGGAGGCCGCGCTCGTGCCGCTGGCCGCCGCGCCCTGCGCGCCCACAGTGCCCGCCGCACCGGGCGCGTCGCGCGACCGCCCGCCCGCGCACCTCGCGCAGGTGCAGCTGCTCGCCGACTGCAAGCAGGTACACAATACACTTGTTGTACATAGGACAACGTCAACCAATTCTCACAAAATTATACGATACTATGTACGGTATTTTCTTCTTTTTTTTCAGTAATAGTTATTCCCCACTAGGATTTGCTCCTGTATCGTGGTCTTACGGAATTGAATATGCCTTCCCTACTGGGTTACAACCCGCGACTCTCAATATTTTTACTCAATGTTAAACCACTACGCCATGGAAGCTGTCTCTTGCAAAAACTAAATCTGCAACCAAAATTTTTCTTAGCAATATTATTTGAACTATAATATTTTTATAGATGATATAATAACATTTGATGTAAGAAAAAAATGATTTCCTAATATAGGAAAAGCAAGTAATAATATAGTCTGTTCGAGCTTGCATATTACATTACATATTTTTGCTCTGCTATATTACATTGTGCTGTAAGTGGTCGCTGGTAATGTTCTCACTTCTTATATTTCTGACAAATTCTATTTTACTCATCTGACAAATTCTGTTTTATCATAGGCCATTTCTGCGACATAATAATAATATCTACAATATGTTTAATAATATAAAACTTAAGATGTAAATTTAATGCAACCACTATATAGTACCCAAAGAATAGTCTTTGAGTATCTGACCATCCTATACAATCTTGATACTGATCAAGAATCACGACTCAAATATGAAAGTCATCCATTAATTTGTGTTTGCTCACATGTTGGCATCCAAGCATTATGTATCGTGTATGTAATGATAGTAAGATAAATATATTAGATAAACTATTTTTGTAGTACTGTTTTAATAGTATAGTATGTTTAGTTCCTTCGATCATATAAACGGTTTAAAGTGAAACTTTTCTAGCCCCTTTAAGAATCTTTATGCTACAATTTACGTTCTAATTATTAATTTTCTATTTTTAGTATTATCCCTGCATAGAAATTGGGATAAAGCAAAATCGCAACGTTAATGCAGACTGTCGTGTGCACGGTCTTTACATTACCGGCTTTAGACCAAACCCACTGTACTCAGAAATATTAATGGTAAGTAACGTTAATGATTATTTTATGCTTAATGTGGTTTTTATAACTCTTTTTGATATGGGTTATTTTTATAGAGCATGAATTTCATTGCCGAAGACTGGATGGAAAAAGATAACCCAACTGGTGCTACTTCTGCTGAAACCAATCCAGCGTCGCTACCCGCTGATTGTCCAAAGGTAAAACATTTTAATGTAGGTAAAGAATATCACAAAACTTTATACCTTATTTAAAAACTTTATTTTGTTTACAGGTCTATGTGTGGGGCTTGAATGATAAAGATCAGTTGGGCGGTGTAAAAGGTTCCAAAGTAAAAGTGCCGGTATTCTCGCCAGTTTTAAGTGCATTGCGACCTGTTCATATTGCCGGTGGATCGAAGACACTTTTTGTTGTGTCTCATGATGGCAAAGTAAGCAATTTTTAAAATCGACTATTAATATGTTTAATTTCATCATCATCATCATCATTACAGCCCTTCACAAGTCCACTGCTGAACATAGGCCTCCCCCAAGTAATGCCACAAAGCACGGTCCTGAGCCACCTGCATCTATCGACTTCCTGCATGTCTTACCAGGTCGTCACTCCATCTAGTGGGGGGTCGGCCTACACTACGCCTACCGGTACGAGGCTGCCACTCGAGAACCTTTCTTCCCCATCGGTTATCGGTTCTTCGAGCTATATGACCGGCCCATTGCCACTTCAGCTTACTAATCCGTTGGGCTATGTCGGTCACTCTGGTTTTACTGCGGATATCCTCATTTCAGAGTCTATCACGCGGAGAAACTCCGAGCATAGCCCTCTCCATAGCTCGCTGAGCGACCTTGAGCGTCCTCCGAGCGACCTGTTTAATTTATATATAGAAAAAAATTAATATATTTAAAATATAGAAATAAGTTCTTTCGTTTAAAACTAATTTATAACTTATAGGAAAAATTACTGTAAAAATTAAATATTTTCGCTTTTTTAAATAAAATGTGCATTTCTTATAAGAAATTTGGTAAATGTCTAAATGATCCGTGAAATTTTTAATGTTAGCTAAGTAAGCCAGTTGTTTATTTATAATTTTGCTTACCATTTCCTTTTATTCTATAATGCGTTTGGTATTAACGTATATACTTATATCAAAATTATTTTCCACTATTGAGAGTACATAGTATAAATGTTTTCAATAGAGTTATTATTAAAAACAAATTTTGCATATTATGGTAATCTGTTGCGAATAGTATTAGTGTGTGAAAAGAGATCTGCAGAATATGGGGAGTAATAAAATGGATTTTCGTTCACGTGTGCACAACGATTTTTGTTTACTACACATACATACATAAACACTCACGCCTCTCACCCAGAGGCAGACACTACAGACTTCCATTTAGCACGATCCTGCATACCTCTCTGGCCTCTTCCACATCCATATACCTACGCATACATGCCAGTCGGTTAAGGGTACTCTTAATTTGGCCCATTTTTAATATATTGCCAATTTGGTCGACAAACTTTTGCGTAGTACGTCCCTTTCCGACTTTTCCATTCACTTCTGCAACATATATTTGCTTTGTCAGTCTTTCCACATTCATTCTTTCTACATGACCAAACCACCGAAGCATTCCTTTCTTAATCCTGGTCACCGCGTCATCTTGCAAACCACACTCTTCTTTTATCACACAGTTTTTCACCTTGGCCCTCAGATTCAGCCCTAACATACTCCTTAGCGACCGCATTTCTACTGCATTTATTCTACTATCGTGCTTCTTCTGCCACACCCAACTTTCACTACCATACGTTAAAGTAGGGACTAATACAGCATTGTGAATTGCCATACGTGCATTTTTGACACATTCTGACCGTTCACAATAGTGTGTAGAGCCCCATTTACTTTATTTCCTGTGTTTACTCTAAAGATTTATCAATTTATCATTAGCATAATATTTATTTGCACAAAAATGAGGATAATTTTCACATATATGAGTTAGACAGAGCGCTTTAGTCTTCATAGTTATGCATTCAACACAGGAGTAATCATGTTGTAGGATAATTTTGTTGTGATATTTCAGTTTCTTTTTGTTCCGCATAGAGTATTTATTACGAATGCTATGTCCCGGCAGCTGTACGCGTGCGGTGAGGGCACGAACGGGCGGCTGGGGCTGGGGCACAGCAACAACGTGTCGACGCCGCGCGCCAACCCGTACCTCGCGCACGCGCTCGTGCGCCGCGTCGCCGTGCACTCGGGCGGCAAGCACGCGCTCGCGCTCACCGCCGACGGCAAGGTATTTCGGTCACTAAGTCCAATGCTGTTTTTGAGTCTAAAGGGTATAGAGAGTCAGTATAATACAGATATAAAATAATAATAATAATGTCCTCCAGACCGAATTTCGGTCACGGCGGCCTGCCTCAACGGAGGCTAGCCATCGGCGCAGGACAGGATTATAGTGCCCAAGTGTATGCGCAAGCACAGGTGCACTTTCTATTCCCTCACTCTCATAATCCGATGGGACGGTAAACCGACATGACCGGAGAGAGATCAGGCGCAGGACCAACGAGGCAGTCAAAAATATATAATATATATAATGTAAAACAGGGTGTGAGGCATTAGTACTTTTTAATTCTCAGAGGTGACAACACATCTGTAGACTTCTTTGCCTGAAGTAGGTTGAAGTTGCCCATAGGCTGCAGTAGCCATTTACATTCAGATGTAATGTAAGTTTGTTTGTCGCTTTAGTTTAATAATAAATAACTTTCCAACGATAACTTATTCTTTACTATCATCAAAACAATCCTTTACTCTTTAATTATATATCAACTTTTACAATATTTCGCCAACAAAAATCCACTTAACCGTTTACCGTCAACTGCCCTGTAACTAAAGTCGCTACTGTACTTGTCGAAATGTAGATATGTATTTTTATTTTTATTTATACGTCAAACATTTATGCGAGGTGGATACAACTGCTTTTAAGTATTATGTAATAAATTTATACATTTATACTTTTTTAAATATTAAAAACGAAATATATTTATTTATACATTTGTAACTGCAGCAAAAAAATTGGCATAAGATCAATTTGGGTTCATATGCATGACCTTAACAAATTGGAAATCCCAATTCGTCCAGTTGGTATCATAAATTTTCAATATCCAACGATACATAGGAGGTGGTTTAAACATCTCGAAATGACAGGCTCATAATACCTAAACTGGTGACAAGCCACTGCATCAGATGTGCAAAAAATTGTTTACTGCTATCGCCGACCTATAAATAACCGTTGCTTATGATGAGTATGTAATTAAAGGTGTACTCATGGGGCGAGGGGGACGACGGCAAGCTCGGGCACGGCAACCGGCTGACGCTGGAAGCGCCGCGGCTGATCGAGTCGCTGGCGGGCGAGCGCGTGGTGGGCGTGGCGTGCGGCTCCGCGCACAGCGCTTGCGTCACGGCGCGCGGACACCTCTACACCTGGGGGCTCGGCGAATACGGCCGCCTCGGCCACGGCGACGACGTCACGCAGCTCGCACCCAAGATGGTGACCACTTTATATTACTTGAACCTTTTATTCAACATGTATTTAATATTATATACGAGCAGCTATGCAGGTCTTGCGAGACCAGTGTGATCTATTTTGGTCGCTAGTTGGTGCAGGCAATATGCATCCATTCATCCTTTTCGCATGGCGGATTTTAACATTGTTGCACCATTGGCAGGAGCTAAATAATCATAGGATTTTTTAAATAATTTGAGATATTATCAGAAAGATACTGCTGCCCACTTCCTGTTTAAACTTCCCTATGTTATTTCTCACAACACCCACGGAATAATATGGGGTATTGGATTATCTAACACCGCCACTCACTACTCGGCGCGGAGTTAATGTGTCGTTAAAATATTTTTTCCAATATCTTAAACAAATAGATTTTACCATGAAATGTAAAATTTTTAACGTGGTAGAGCCATGCTGCAATTATATTAGTAGTATAGTTGTAGCACGAATGGGTCGGCTCGACCGGGGAAGGACTAAGCTCTCACAGAATACCAGCGTAAAACGGTAGCTTGATGCTTTTTAGCGATTGTTTCGTATGGTGAGTGTAGAGAACCGGAGACCCTTTTTACTGGAAATGAGGCATTCCATCTCAGTCCTCACGGGTGACAACGCATCTGCATTTTGATTCGTAATCGAAGATAGATGTAGATGTACATAGGCCACAGCAACTACTTACCATCGGGTGAACTGTGTGCTCGTTTGTCACCCTATCCTATAAAAAAAACTTTATCCGTACACATGGCAAATTATTACACAAATTATGATCCTCGTATCCGGATTATATGAGTATGTAATAAGAAAAGTTTTGTAATAAACATCAAGTGATATATTTTATCAGACAGGCATGTAAGAAGATTTCTTTTCAAAACAGACTAAGCATAATATGACATATTTCTTTTTGGGGTTTTTGCTTGCTTGTCACACGTGCTGCAGTCGCAATAAAGCTGCAGCGTGGCAAATATGTGCTTGTTTTTAAAGTTAGTGAATGCTACGTTAACGTTTTATGGTGAATTCCATTAGTACTTCTATAGTGATTTTAATTGATGACGTTAGAACTTAATTTGTATTAAGTTTATTTTGAGTATAATATTCTAACATCTTCAATATAATGGATTTCCGCAAAGAAACGCCTGATTTTATTAATTATCTGTGATAAAATCACAGGTAATTGTTCCCGTTAATAATGATTTATTTTAATATAAAAGTAACATCGCTTGCTTTTCAGGTGGAAGCTCTAGCTTGCTTTAGAGTTATTCAAGTAGCTTGCGGATCACGGGACGCGCAGACTCTAGCATTGACTGCTTGCGGCAAAGTTTTCTCTTGGGGTGATGGAGATTTTGGAAAGTTGGGCAAGTATTTGAAATTATTATTGAACATAATGTAAGGAGTTATAAAGTGATTTGATTACTTATATGATATACGTAAACAAATTTCTTACAAGTTCATAGTACTATCAGCAAATACACCTTATAACGTAAAAAACCACAGTTTAAAGGCCTTACAGTTGTGAAACGTCTTTGATGTCAGATGACACTTTGAATTTAATTATGTAGTGTATTTCGGATAAACATACATACATACATAAACACTCACGCCTGTCACCCAGAGGGGTAGGCAGAGACTACAGACTTCCATTTAGCACGATCCTGACATACCTTTCTCGCCTCTTCCACATTCATATACCTACGCATACATGCTCGTCGGTTAAGGGTACTCTTAATTTGGCCCATTTTTAGTATATCGCCAATTTGGTCGACAAACTTCCGCCTAGGACGTCCCTTTCCGACTCTTCCATTCACTTCTGCAACATATATTTGCTTTGTCAGTCTTTCCGCATTCATTCTTTCTACATGACCAAACCACCGAAGGATAAACAATTTACAAAAAAAAAATCCGGGAAACGTAAGCATTGCTGTCATTTGAATTCAATTTTACACAGTAACTCATTTATCTGTAACAATAATTCACCATTATAGATATTGTTTTTTTCGAACACGGCGCTTAAAATTAGTTAAATAAGTACTATAAAACACGCTCGCGCCTACCGCATGTATTATCTATCACACTCAGTGAAGTGCGCTAGCACAAGGTCGGCCTGCCCGTCACTTCCTTCGCAAGGTGCACTCGTGCAGAGCAATGGTGGGGACCATTGCTCTGCACGAGTACATTCATTTCCCAACTGTAAGGAGGTATTTAAACTGTGCTACAACATTGATTGTCGTTTATTTATTAAGTTACTTTTAATATAGTTATTCGTTAATGGTTTTGTTTCCTCTTAGGTCGAGGAGGTTCCGACGGATGCGCTGTGCCTATGAACATAGAGAGGCTGAATACCCTCGGTGTGATACAAGTTGAATGCGGTGCACAGTTCAGCCTAGCCTTAACGAGGGACGGAGAGGTTAGTTTAATAGTAATTTTGATCGTATGTACACAAAGATTTATAATAATTTAAGGCATTCCACCGTCGCCCTTAAAGAGTGAAAAAGTATAGCAATTTTTGTTTAAAATTGACTGCGTTTGTTCTTAACTTTACAATAAGGGTCTGATAGTTTATTTGTCACTTTATTGTTAGTTAAAAACCTAGGCGTTTGCCTCTTTATATCGAATATTTTACCTAGGTCGAGCCGATCTATTCGTGCTACAGCAATATTATAGCTGCTTTAATGTAGCTACACCTTATCATATCTTCTGTGTAATAGTGAAATTTAACAATTAATTTTTATGTTATTTTACAATTAAAAACTGATTTACTAAAATGTGAATTGAACTGCCAGTGACGTCATTATATCGTTTTAGTAACGCCACTGCATGATGAAATGATAATACACTCATGTTTACGTTGTCAAAATTAAAAAAAAATTGTCACTATAATACTGATTGAATAAAACTATTATTTACGGATTTTATCGCGTTTAATTACATTAATTTATTTTTATTATTATCCCGACGTTTCGGGTGCTTTACAGCGCCCATGGTTACGGGGGGGGGACTGAGATGTTTGACGTCCCAATGTCATAGTTATTCCGGCTACCTTCAGTTTTTTAATATTAATTTTTGGTCCGATTTACGCAAAACGAGCTTATAGTATCATGAAGTCTTGCAGTGGTATGCTTGGGTTTGGGTTTAATTTTGTTAATTATAGGACCCCAAGCAGATGGTAGCACCCAACCATCTTCTCTATTGAAATTTGGATGTTTTTTAATTTCAATAGCCTCGCGTATCATCCTTGGTAGGAATCGGTGTTCTTTTGCGAGAATTTGTGGTTTATCAAATCTAATGTAATGGTGGGGACGATCTTGAACATGTTCGCAGACTGCAGACTTCCCTGCGAACATGTCCAAGGATGATACGCGAGGCTATTGAAATTAAAAAAACATCCAAATTTCAATAGAGAAGATGGTTGGGTGCTACCATCTGCTTGGGATCCTATAATTAACAAAATTAAACCCAAACCCAAGCATACCACTGCAAGACTTCATGATACTATAAGCTCGTTTTGCGTAAATCGGACCAAAAATTAATATTAAAAAACTGAAGGTAGCCGGAATAACTATGACATTGGGACGTCAAACATCTCAGTCCCCCCCGTGACCATGGGCGCTGTAAAGCACCCGAAACGTCGGGATAATAATAAAAATAAATTAATGTAATTAAACGCGATAAAATCCGTAAATAATAGTTTTATTCAATGTGTAGTGTTCGCGTAAATTTAAGAAATCATTACTATAATACTGGTAATATTGTTGCGCGCCTAAGTTGACGTCTGGCACTAGCGCCATCTAGTGGTGGGTGGGAGCGAGGAGAGCTTTCCAGAAAATGACATGACTAATATTTTAACCAACATCGCCATCTAGTATCGAATTGAACTAAGCTTTCTAGAAGCCTCACACTCGAACTTTCTGCGTCTGGTCGGTCGGCGCCCGTACCTACGGGAATATTCTAGTGTTTCGGCGTAAAAGTGTATTTAAACCCGCTGCATGCCGCGATCGGGGCAGTATTGAAATTGGCGAGACAAGCGAAGCTTCGGAGCGAAATAAAGTAAATCAGTGTGATTAATTATTAGTGTTTTAAGTTTTAATTAGTGTAAAGTGAATTAAAGTGTAAATTTTGGTAATTCAATCGGCAGTTTTTATTGTCACGAACCTCAAGCTCGTTACAATATTATACGTTTTGTTATGACCTTATGACATATCGTGATCCCAATTAGAAAATACAAAAGTATAGCATCATTGCGATTGGAACACAGCCTTAATTGATATAATGACGTCACCACCAATTACAAGTTGTTACTTTTTTCATTAAAAAAATTTACTATTTTTTATTAATAATTAAAAAATTACCAAAAAGAATAAATAAGATTGTTAGAAAAAAAAATTAGATATACTTTAAATGATTAGTATAAAAAAATATTATGTAAATTTGTTGCAAATTTTTTTAAAGCAACTTCTCTATTAATAAGTGTGGAAAAGTGTTGATAATTTTATATAATACGTACGTGAGGTGTGGACGTGGGGCAAGGGCGACTACTTTCGGCTGGGGCACGGGCTGGACGCGCACGTGCGGCGCCCCACGCTGGTGGAGGCGCTGCGCGGGCGCCGCGTCGTGCACGTCGCCGTCGGCGCGCTGCACTGCCTCGCCGTCACCAGCGACAACCAGGTACCTAATCAAGCCTTAGCTTATTCAAATTAAATATCGTTCTCAAACGACGATCACTTTTATGGAATACGACCATTATCTGAATGTTTGAAAATTCTAACGAGGTGATCGCATTGCATCATTTCATATTATGGCTATCCGATTTTTTATCTAATTTTATGTTAAAATTACAAATGTAAACTGTAATTTGTTTGTTTAAGGTATAGTTTAGCTCGATAAATAATAGAATAACTTAAAATAATATCCGATTGTAAATAACTGAAAAATATAATAATTTCATATTTAGCAATTGATGCTAAGACATAATTAGACACCCTGCGTATTTTGCAATAACTGGTCAAATTAACAGAGAAAGTTCAGAATAAGTAGTATAGACAAACAGTAAAGAAAAATTGAGTAAAAAAATCTCAAACATTCTGTCTTTTTTATATTTTAAATTAAAAACGTGGTAATGCATTACTCTAACTGATTTTACTGCGCACACTAACATTCGTAAGGGTCGATCGGTAGGCAAAAACGTAATTGCCCATAAGTCACATTCAATTTGGGATAATTTCAAATAAAAGTAGAAGCCTTATTTATTCGTATATTCAAAAACTGCAATAACGGTACATCATTATTAATGAAGTCGGGGGAAAAGTTTCTTTGTATTTTATATACAAATTCAGGACATTTCTTTTTCAAAGTTTAATTACATTTAATTATAATTTATACTATGTGCCATTTTATTCAATAACTTGTTGCCATCTTGTAGTGACATAATTCCGTTGGTGTAGAAATCTTGGACAAAAAAATGCGACAAGTAAATTTGGCAGTCCTCTCCTGAGGACTGCCAAATTTACTTGTCGCATTTTTATGTATTTTATTTTTTTGTATTTTTTAATGAAAATGCACTAGTATTGTATCTTTCCTAAATCACCATTAAACAAGCTATTTTTTAAGTTTGTTGTACAAAACTGCCACATACATTTTTTTTCACCACTGTAGGTTAAACTTAAGTGATGAGAAAATAGTTCTGTGCAAATTTAAACAAAAAATAGTATTTCTTGAAAACATTCTTGTCTTTGATAGAAAAAAGACTTATCAATGAGTAAAGTAACTATTCACGAATAATTTGATGTAAAAAAAAGTACTAGAAAAGGATTTTTTCATTACGAGATGCTTAAAAATCTGTTTCAAGGCAGAGATTTTTCGGTATTTCGGTAAATTTTGTAAAACTGTAAATCCGTAAGATTTTGCTGAACATATATTGTGTTGTATTGATAGGTAGTGACCCTAGCTATCACCCCCTGCGGTATGTCGTGCTATTTACTGGATACCCTGTATATAAAAAATGATAGGAATCGATTCAATAAACGATTCTGAAGGAAAAAGGGGAGGCCCTTTTGAAGTTGCTAAAATATGAAAACGAAAAATATAAAGGCTAACAGTTTCAGTTACAGTCTTACCTCACTCAATACGGTCATAATTTATGTATCCGTAAGATGTGACTTATGACTACGGTTCGTACTATCGCAGGTGTGGGCGTGGGGCGATAACGACCATGGGCAGCAGGGCAACGGCACGACGTGTGTGAACCGGCGGCCCGCGCTGGTGGCGGGCGTGGAGGGTGTGCAGCGCGCCGCCGCCGGCTCGTCGCACTCGGCCGCCTGGGCGCTGCGCCCCGCTGCGCGCGCTCTTCCACCCGCGCCGCACCTCGCGCCCTTGCCCTTCCCTACCCTCAAGGACCCGCTCGGCGCGCATAGCCTCGGTGAGTGGCACAAGCACACGCCGCTGCTCGTCGCACTAGGCCGCCTGGGCGCTGGCACCGCCGCACCTTGATCTCTATCTCTTTCCCGCGCTCAAGGCATACATTCAAGGATTCAGTCAATTCCAGTAACTCAGCATGCCTTTGTGTTCTTGTGCACTCAGTGACACCAAAGCATATGCCGCTATCACGTTAGACTCGCCGTGGCGCGCACTTATTTTATATAGGAGAGGGGGCAAACGAGCATACGGCTCACCTAATGTTAAGTGACTACCGCTGCCCATGAACAACTGCAACATCAGGAAAATTGCAGATGCGTTGCCGGCCTTTTAGAAAGAAGTAAGCTCTTTTCTTGAAGGTCCCTAAGTCGTATTGGCCGGAAAAATCGCCAATGGTAAACTATTCCACAGAGAGGTCGAACGCGGAAGAAAACTCCTAGTGAAACGTGCGGCGGTGGATCGCCAAACATCCAGATGGTGTGGATGGTATTGGGAGTTTTGCCGCCATGTGCGTTCATGAAATTTTAGCGGCTGGGATTAATCCAAACAATTCCCCAGAGCTTTCTCCGTGGTAAATGCGAAAGAAAATGCAAAGGGATGCAACATCTCTTCGCAGCGTCAGTGAATCAAGCCGATCGGAAAGCACTCAGTCGTCGACGATTCGAGCGGCTCTGCGCTGGATGCGGTCAAGTGGTAAGAGCTGGCACTGGGGAGCCCCAACCTAGCGATGGGACAGGTAACAGTATTCCATATGAGTCCGAACCTGTGCCTTGTAAAGTTGCAGACGGTGTGCTGACATGAAATACTGTTCCACACTGCAGAGCACGCCAGGCTTTTTGGAGGCCAATTTGGCTTTCCTTTCAAGTGATTCCGAAACTACACGATTCGATATGTCGACGCCGAGGACTCTGATACTGGCTGAAGCAACAAGGGGAGTGTCTTGAAACTGAGGAGCTACGACAAAGGACTTCTTTTTATCGGCAAACACGCAATCTTGTGTATTCTGGGGATTAAACTGGACTAGATTAAAGCGGGGAATTCACTAGACGGACTTGCCCACGGGCATGTCTGCAGACATGCCTGCCGAAGTTCGCTACTATAGATCTGTGCAAAGTTTGATGGTGAGAGACCGTCGCAATTGATCTTGCAGATTTGCCTGTTGAACGTTTGAACGATATCATTATGCCCGAACGTGATTGATAACTTTTAGCTGTCTGTGTGCAGACACAAAAGGGATAGCAACCAGTGCAGACGGCCTTTTATTATTATTTAACGAACTTTGGAGATTTTTAACTTGCAATGAGTTTTAATGATAATAAAATATTCTGGGAAGAGTTTGTACGACTTATGTATGACTGTGTCAATTTACATAAAGAGATAGAAATTGATGAACCATAACGATTCATCAATTTCTATCTCTTTATGTAAATTGATATGGCTAAACTTATTTCTATTTTTGTATAATTCTTCACACCAAATTCTTTTCTTTTTCGTATCATCGGACAGTATTAATGTAGCACCAGCTACTTTTGCAAGTTTTCGTCTTTTCGTTGTCACCTTAATGTGCACGCAAAACTGATTGGTTTTGCATGCACATACGTGATTACGTAGCCGGTATAAAACAAACAGATGAGTCCCGGACAAACGAAAAAAAATGTCCGTCATGTTCTAGTGAATTCCCCGCTTTAGTCCTCCCCAATCCGAGAATTCGTTCAACAAAGACTCAACTTCAGACACAAGTTTATTCCGGTACTCGGTGATTATTCCGAGAAATATTGGTACAGATGGTGTACTCGTATAAAGCATTACCAGTGCTATCGTCTGCATAGCAATTAATGTAACCGGTTTGCAACATATCATTGATGTACAGAAGAAACAGCGTTGGTGATAGCACGCAGACTTGTGGAACGCCAGTATTAATAGGCTTGTAATTTGAGCATGCACCGTCTACAACGACCTTGATGCTCCGATCTGCAAGAAAGCTGATAATCCAATTGCACAATTTCTTGAGAAGCCTATACGAAGGGAGCTTCGAAGGAAGCGCTTTATGCAAAATCCGATCAAAGGCCTTCGCAATGTCCAAACTAACGGCCAATGCATCCCCCTTGAACTTCACTGCCGCCGCCCATTTATGAGTCAGGTAGACCAGAACATCATCAGCTGATCGACCCCGACGAAAACCGTACTGCCGATGCCGGTTAGTAATTAGCTGGTGGTCCTCAAGGTACTGCATGAGCTGGCAGTTTATAATGGATTCCATTATTGGAGAACAAGGAGGTGATGACAATAAGCCTGTATTTAGACGGATGTAAGCGGTCGCCTTTTTGAGGAAAGCCGTCTTCCATGATTTCGGGACTACGCCTAGGGAGTAGGAGTACCGGGAAAGACGCGTTAGAATCGGTGCCAACTCTGGAGCACACGTCCTCAGCACCATTAGGGTGATTCCGTCGGGTCCACTCGATTTTTGGATGTCCTAGGAGAGAAGTGCTTTGTGAACCGAGCGCTGTGTGAACCGCACATCCGTCATGGAGCACTCACACCGTGGGATGGTCGGCGGTGTGCTCCCACCGTCATCGAGAGTCTGGTTTGTCGCAATGTGCTCTGACAGCCTTGGCAATAACAAAACACATATTCGCATTTGCAGTTGCCCTCACCGTAATAGACACAACATCCACATAAAACCCACCCACAGTCATCATCAACTGGCTCGGCGTATACAGCTTTAGTCAATCACATACGCAAACGATATTCCATCAAGCAAAGCGAGTAAGTGTTAATTGACAGTGACATAAAAATCATACGATACGCATACTACCTCGGTTGGTTACGCACATACAAATTAACAATATAGTTATATTGTTAAGTTAACAACGAAAGCACTAACTGAAACGCACACACGGATCTCTAACCAGCCCTAACTTATCTAACGAAAAAAGACTGGTATTCACCGTGTTGTCCCTTTTTCTAAATATGGCCAGTTTTTAGTATGAATGCTCAGTTCTCATTCTATTTATACCTGTAGCTCGATTGGTACTTTGGTGTACACATAAGTATAAAAGTGTTTATTTTAAATAGTTTACATGCGTACATAATATATGTCTCAAAGATTCTTTATAAAAATAGATATAAATCAAGAAATGCCAATTTATTCACTTATACCGTCACCGCAATAATATCGACAATTTATTAGGTCTGTACTCCGAAGAATCTGCCATAGAAGAACCGCAAGGACCACGTCCATCATTGGCTTCGGCGGCTTTAGCTCTGGAGCCTCCCGTTGCCGTTCAACATGCACTGTCTTTGTTATTATTAGCCTTACACATAACACAGGTCAGTAAAAATATTATAATCTACTTCAGATCGATCGATCGGTTAAGGCGGCAAGTCTAAATGGAGACTAGCCATTTGTGCCGGACATGATTATAGTGCCAGAGTGTACGCGGAACCATAGTGTACTCTATTCCCTGTCTATCACAGGCAGATGGCACATTAATCCGATATGTCAGGAGAGAGATTAGGCGCAGAACCAATGACTTTACTCGCGAGGTAAGGGTCTGTTCTCGTTCATGTCCGCTGCTGAGAATTTCATGACAAAAAAACCCAATAACTGACTTTGGCTTATCCCCGCATTCGAACCATGGGGCAATCAAAAATATTATAAGATTAGTATTACCTGATACCTGGTCTGGATGTTTGTCCATGTGAATTTTATATAAACGCAATACAATATTTTGTACTTAAAATTTAAATCGCCGTGTAGTGGCGGCATTAAAGAATCCAATCGCTACCTAACCCATATTATCCCGTGGGAATCTTAAGAGGCGAAAGAGGGAAATAAAACAGTAATGATTGCAGCTGCTTTCTCATTAAAATTCCAAATAATTAAAACCTGCTATAATAAGAAAACACCTATCAAGCGTGGCAACTGTTGCAAATATGTACTATAGTCCTTTCGCGTTAAGAAAATAGTGAGTCATCGTTGTCTGCCGGCCTGGCCACGCCCCCCAGCCAATTAAAATGCAAGAAATTAGAAAGTCCAGTTGTGTCACAGTCACAGTGACCAATTGAAGTCAGGCCTTCGAACAAAACGATTGTGTATTTTGTGTGTTACGCGTTCAACATTAAATTTTGAAAATGAATACCTCACCTATTTGAAAGAATAGAAGTGGATTAAATAATCCATAGCGGAGAGAGACGCGTAATTTACAATGTTAAAGTACTTTAAACTGTGTGATTTAAATGCGACTGTGGAGAGCACAGTAATAAAAACAGCAAGTGCATGTGGTGTGTCCGAAAATACTGTTTATAAAATTATTAAAGAATAAAATGATACTAACACATTAAAATCACCCGTGAAAAAAAGAGCTCGACGTGATTTAAGTAATTTTAAGATAATTTGTTTTCATTAAACTTAATTAAATGTTTGAAAAAAAAAGAAATTTTAGTCCACTGTGAATACACCTTTACTCTGTAGTTGCACTGATGACTCACTATTTTCTTAACGCGAACGGACTATAGTGTAAGCCGTAACCGTGTAGTGTAAGAATATCCACTACCCCATGTTATGACATGAGTGTTTGGGTTGTGCCGTAAGAGGCGATACAGGAAAACAAATCAGGAGATGCAACAGCGTTTTCATAATAACAATTAAAAAATAAAAACTGTGGCGGTCAAACCGCCTGCCATGGCTGTAACAATGAATGATTTAATGTATGAAAATAATAAGACATAAAACATGTTTTAATAAATTATTAAAAATGTATCAAATGTTTGCTTTACCAGGCACGCAGTTTACTGGTGGAGGCACTTCGTGCGCATGAAGCGTGCTCTACGGTGCCGGTGTCTGCCAGTCTGGACGCAGAGGACGACGACACGGAGACCGACGCGCGCACAGGTGGCGGCGAGGCGCCCGCCGACAGAGCTACACTCCCCGTATGTTTATACTTCATATTTAGTTCTCGTTGTCATTGAATAGGATTCATTTTTTATCTTCTTTAGAAAACTTCTTTAGAATCGTTGTTATTTTAAACTCTATGAAACGAATAAGCAACACTATAAAGAGACAAACATACATCAATGGAATTTATTCAGCAAGAGAATGAGAAAAATACGGCAAACAGTGTTTTTTTATTATATCGGTCTCCTTTTCTGAAGGTTTTACCGCGTGCATTGAGCTATTATGTACTACGTACTAGAGGCGACACTGCATTCAGCTACTCTGTTCCACTCAACTGCGGTGCATACACCGCACTTTAATCAGTCACTCGCTAGGCGCTTGTAGAGTTGTCACGTGTTGTGTTTATTTAAAAATAAATCTCTTGATAAAAATATGCCGTCGTGTGTACATAGATATTGATCAATAATTCAAGAAATGTCAGTAAAAATCGAGAAATTACTTTTCATCGGTTAATAAGCTACTTAATCAATAAAAAAAGTATTATAAATTAATAATAAACCAAATTATAGACTCCATCTCGTGTCATGGAATATAGATTATGAAATTAATATGTTCAGATGCGACATTTCTGTGGGTACTTAAGTACAGGACGAACATATTATTATACACATTTTTTGTAGAAACATATATAAGTTATTATAATTAGGCTAAATTTTCATGTTTAAATCTGCTTATTATTCTTTTATTTTATTTTTAGGTTTCCACTTCAAAGTCAAAGTGGAATAAATTCGTCCATTTTTAACTCTCGCGTGCCCAGCGTTTATGAACAACTCTTATTCTAATTTAATTAAATATATTTGTAATTTAAATGTTATGTTATTAAGTTTTGTTAAACATACATTTAGTATGTTTTTTATATTTGACATAGATACCTTTTAAAATATTCAGATAAAAATATCATTAAAATGTAATTGTGATATAATATTATGTAATATTATATTAAATAAGCAAATATAATATACAAAATAAATGACAAAATTTAAATATTGTTCCCGATATAATTTACCTATTTAACAATACAATCTACTATTACCTACGATCATTCTACCTATGTTTATTCTATGATAAAAAACCAACCGCGCGAACACAGAGTAGCGCACATTTTTTTGTTTGAGATAGCTGTTCTAGTACGTAAGTACATATTACTTCAATGATCGCGTGTAACTGCACATATACTTTTTTGTAGACTTTTATATATTTTAATTAATAATTATTGATAGCTTCTTTTATGGTTAGAGCGGTGCGAGCAGTCCGCTTAGCGGCTCTATCTCGTCACGTCATTCTGCCGTAATGTCGTCTAGTGCGGTGTCGGTTGCCGCTGCGACGATGACCGTGCAACAGGCGGAGGCACCTAAAGTAAGTTTATATATTAAAAAAAAATTGTTTTTGATGCGTAATTATATTTGGTATTTTGTAATTTTTGTTTTTGTTTATCTATTATAGTTGGTACTGGATGACTTCACATCTCAACTAGGCGAATCAGACGCGAGAGCTTTAGTGGATTTACTGAAACTTGCTGCAGCCGGCCGAGTGCCCGATACTAATAACGCAGTGAAAGTTATCACTGACGTTTTGATGGGTAATATTCTATAACTATTACTACTAGTAATGATGAAAGATTTCGATTATATTTGAAAGATATTGCCATGGTCAAAATCTGTACGAGATTATAATCATCATATTGGATTGGAACGAGTATATGCCTCTATTTTATTTTTTGTGTCCTGTGCAGTTTATTATTTTCCCTAGTTTTTTATTATATTCCCTCAATCCTCTTAAAATTCCCATGCAGTCGCAAGCGTCCGTCAAATCCCGAGCGGTCGCATGCGACCGCACTCACTCACAGCACTTTTAAGCATTAAAACATATATTTATAGACTACTTTTCTATAAAGAAGTATGACATTATAGAATCTATACGAGATTCTTTATCCTGTGGTCTAAACAAAAGTCAGTCACTCTATGTATTTTATTTTTATTCTCCTGTCAATTACGACATTTGCCGACCATACGAAAATGACGCAATTTTACGGTAGATATAAATATACATTAAAATTACATATATAAATAAATATCTATAGACTAACTGAATTTTTATTCAACTAGAAGATAGAAAATTTCATATTGATTCTATAATGCCATACTTCTTCATAGAAAAGTAGTCTTTAAATATAAGTTTTTATGGGTTATAGTGCTGTGGCTGGGTGCGGTCTTATGAGACCGCTAGGGATTTGACAGAATATGGCCGCGGATAAGTTTTAAGACTACTGAAAGTAGCAAATTCACATTGTAGTATGATCAATCATCATCATCATTATCACATATGATTACAGGCTACTGTTGAACATAGGCCTCCGCCATTGATTGCCTCATGAGGGATTATATGCAACAGTTGCGATACTTGGCAGGTGTGTTTGGCAATCGCAGTTTTTAATTATTTTGAATAATTTCAGGAAGATGCTGCTGCCAATCTCCTGTTTTAGTTTCTTACTGTAACCTTATACGACACCCATGAAATTAATGAACCTATCATACTATCTCACTACGCCCAAAGTTGATTGAGAGAGAATGCCTAAAAGCAGTCCGTCCTTGCAACTTCTTCGTTAAGGAGTAAACAAAAAAATGGTATTGGATAGTAAATTATCTTACATATAACAGTTACGCGGCGAATACTATAATATGGTGTTTTTATAAAAATATGATTGGGGAACTGCAGCGCTGTGCGGGAGCAAGCCGGCGGTGGCAGACATGGTGGTGGAGGTGTGCGTGTGCGAGCTGGAGGAGGCGGCGGCTGGTGCGGGCCGCGCGCCGCCGCTGCCCACCACCGTCGACAGCCCGCACCCTTACGCAGACGACACCGACATATCCGGTACGTACTGCGCAGATGGAGGTGTACGTGTGCGAACTGGAGCAGGCGGCGGCCAGCGCGGGCCGCGCGCCTCCCCTGCCCGCCACCGACGACAGCCCGCACCCTTACGCGGACGACACCGACATATCCGGTACGTACTGCGCAGATGGAGGTGTACGTGTGCAAACTGGAGCAGGCGGCGGCCGGCGCGGGCTGCGCGCCTCCCCTGCCCGCCACCGACGACAGCCCGCACCCTTACGCGAACTACACCGACATATCCGGTACGTACTGCGCAGATGGAGGTGTACGTGTGCGAACTGGAGCAGGCGGCGGCCGGCGCGGGCGGCGCGCTTCCCCTGCCCGCTACCAACGACAGCTCGCACCCTTACGCGGACTACACCGACATATCCGGTACGTACTGCGCAGATGGAGGTGTACGTGTGCGAACTGGAGCAGGCGGCGGCCGGCGCGGGCCGCGCGCCTCCCCTGCCCGCCACCGACCACCGACGACAGCCCGCACCCTTACGCGGACGACACCGACATCCGGTACGTACTGCGCAGATGGAGGTGTACGTGTGCGAACTGGAGCAGGCGGCGGCCGGCGCGGGCCGCGCGCCTCCCCTGCCCGCCACCGACGACAGCCCGCACCCTTACGCGGACTACACCGACATATCCGGTACATACTGCGCAGATGGAGGTGTACGTGTGCGAACTGGAGCAGGCGGCGGCCGGCGCGGGCCGCGCGCCTTCCCTGCCCGCCACCGACGACAGCCCGCACCCTTACGCGGACGACACCAACATATCCAGTGCGAACTCCGCAGCTATACGTCGCACGCGATACGCCTGTCTTTAAAACAGACGCACATACATCTTTCGTTATAACCCGGCTGACTGGGGTTGTACTACTCGTGTATAATAACGTGAGACTTGAGTCCGGAGCGCGACGTCTTCGATATTGTAAGGTAATGTAACGAGACTAACAAACGCTTGCTCTACAAACAAGGGCGCAAGCGGTGTGTGCGATATGGAGTAAGCGGGGGCGTCGCATTACACACGAGACTACCTACGACTAATAATAGATGAATGAAGTAGCTACATATGTGGTAGAGCATGCTGCAGCTTTATTATGGTTTTGGCACGAATGGATCGGCTCAAACACCTACAACTCAGATGGGCTGTGTGCTCGTTAGTCATCCTAACTATATAAAAAGCTTAATAAATATATTTAATTTTCAAGGTAAACTTTAATTTTGAAAAAAAAAAACTGTCAGTCGTAGGACTGCTCGTCTGAAGTGAAAACTTCTTAGCTTCGCATACTTGTAAACATTATTTTTGGGTTGTTAAGAAATAGTTTTTAGGAAGTATTTTGTATTAGAAGTTTATTTAATCAACCTATTAATGTACTAATGAAATTTTCCATTGCGCTGTGTTATATGAATAAGAATGATTATTATTATTTATATAATACAAATATATATATATATATATATATATATATATATATATATATATATATATATGTATGTATACAAATCTGTAAATATGTATCTGAACGTGACGGTCTCTGCAATGCTTTTTCACCATCCCAAAAGTGCCCAACGTGCCTAAAGAAGTTTTCACTTAAAAAAATAAAAACCTAACCTATTACGCGTGATAATAATCAATGAGTTTGTTACGTTCTTGTGACCTTGAACCTACACTAGATAAAAATCTTACTTCAAATTAGTAGTATTTATTAATATATCAATATATTAAATAATTACAAACATTTACATAATTGTAAATAATAACTTCAATCATGTATAAAGTCTGGAACCGGTCCAAATACATATTATATCCATTATTGTAAATTTTTCGACATGCTATAATATGAATGAACTCCATGTATGTGCTATAGAGAAAATGATTACTTTATTTTATGTTAAATATTTTTTATTTTAATAATTCGTTTTATACAGTATGGTTGAGATCATGTTCTGTGTTATACAATTTTTATCTAAAAGTTATTCCATCGAAAATAAATCCGACCCGTTTCATAGGTAATTTCTTTTTATCATCTATAAGCTATCGCATACAGGAGTTGTGAAAATCCCGGGCGCGTCGTCTCTCCGTGTGACGTTTGAGCAGGGCTGCTCCACGGAGCGACGCAACGATCCACTGACGATATCGGACGCAGCGGGGCGCGTGTTGGCCACGCGATCCGGCCGTGAACCTGCAGACTGGGCGCAGGAAATTATAGTTAATGGTCAGAACTGTTTAAAATATTTTATTCAGTTCAAAAAGTTGCTTTTGAAAATAGTTTATAACCCTGTTGATTTAAAACATCCCTATAATGTAGTTCTCTCATCCCATGTACGCCATTGCATAATTTTGCTTATAATAATTGCCTTGCCCCAGGTAAGACATGCAGGAAATCGATGGATGCAAGTGGCTCATGACCGTGCTTTGTGCCATTGCTTGGGGAAGGCCTGTGTTCAGCAATGTACTTGTAATGATGATGATGATGAGTTCGTTTGACCTTAGAACATAAATCATTTTTAGAATCGTAATTAGGTTGTTGACCCATTTTTTCTTAGGTTCACTAACATAGATTTTTATAAATATGCTTTAACATATTTTTAATGGAATTATACACAAGGCATAAAATTATATTAACAATAATAATTATTAATTTTACAACAGGCGATGAATTACGGTGGAGATTCACGAGCGACGGTTCAGTAACCGGTTGGGGTTGGAGGTTCACTGTATATCCAATACTTCCGGCTCATTCAGTTGCGGTAACTATTTTTTTTTTGTGGCAATATCTTGGTGGTGGATGAATTATGGCATGTAGGAATCAAACTATCGTCAATTAGTTGGTTGAACCTTTTTACTGTGTAAAGGCCGATTTACACTTCGACTAGTGCAGTAGCGAGTTAACTTGCGAACCTGATGAGTTAAGCAGAAAATCTCGTTTGAACGGCAATTGGTGAGTTAAGTAGCAAATTAACAATTAATTTGAACGGGATAGCCAGCCGGTCTATTTTTCGGCAAGTTAATTAGAAGTGCTGCCTTCCTGCGCGTCTCCCGCCACCCGCAATTAAACTCGCTGCTCGTGTAAACGAGCAAGTTTATTTCAGTGCATACGTTTACAGGACGTAACGTGTTCGCATTCGACCCTCAAAATATATAATTGTACTTTTTTAACTAAATTCACCACGAATACATTTGAACGCTACTGTCCACTTAACCGTTTACTGTCGACTGCCCGGGAACTGAACTCTCTACTGTACTTGTCGATGTGTTAGTCGGCTATAAGAGTGTCTGGGTGGGTCCTCTTACCTATTTCTGCATGCACTGATTTGTATGAAGAAGGTGGACTGTATGTCTAATTTAATAAAAAATGCTTATTGATATAATATAATGTAACTACTTACTGTACTGTACCTACTTAGTGGTTACTAAGAGATAATCAAAATAACAAATATGAAGACGACACGCTATTTCTTTTTATAATTTTATATACATATTGCCTTTTATATAACAATTGAATGTGACTTAAATATTATGTCGATGGTAGTACAAAAACCAGTCTACTGATGTCTCATTCATGGGATGGCTTCTATTTATTAAGTAAAGTAACAGCCTATGTACGTCCTACTGCTGGGCATAGGCCTCCTCTCATTTCTGAGAGGATTTTAGGGCAAAGAAGTGTCCGCCGCGCAGCCCCACTGCGTGTTAACGGACTTCACATGTCTTCGAAATATATTTTTTATTGTTCAGACATGTAGGTTTCCTCACGATGTTTTCCTTCACCCCAGAGCACGTGGTAAATCAGCACTTAATAAATAATAATTTCATTAGTGTCGGCGGGGATCGAACCCGGGTTGCTCGCGTACTGTGAAATTTACACCGAGCTTCTATTCGCATTCATCTTCTATTCATCATTGATAGAGTAATGAAGAGAGGCCTAGTCTGTTACTTCAGCTCTAATCACCTGTCAGACTCCCAACCTCTAACATGTTTGTTTCTTCGTCTTGCTAATTTTCTCACGCTATTTTCCAATAACGGCATTCTAAATCGAACTTTGATGCTTAGGCACTTTTGTAAAACCTAGGTTATTGTCTCGCATGCAATTGTAATTTGTATTGAGCTTTACTTAAATACTAACTTACTGGGTACTCAAAAGACAAACTTTGTTAAAGATCATGAAATTATACTTAACCTTAGTTTCATATTAAAAACTACATGTTTATCCTTCAATTTCCATTATTATTTACTTAACCTAAAAATTTAATTTTATCCTCTAGGAGAGCGGATCTGACCGCTACGTTTTGTCCTGTCCATCGGTTGAATTGGCATGGCGTTTACTAGACGGTCCTCTGCTGACGGCTATTTCTAACGACCATCAACTGGCCCCAAGACTTGCACAGGCACTCGCTATTTGTGCTCAGATGCCAACTCTTTGTAAGTATTTATTAATGTAATTTATTACTTATGTTCATAGGTGATTTCTGTATCTCGACAACCTACCGGGTCCAATTGTAAATCTAAACCATTTTTGAATCAACTTAATAACAGAAAAAAATTTCAATAAAAATCGACCCAGTCGTTTACAAAGATGTCACATAAACACGCAAAGAAAAATTATTTACCTAAAGATTTACGAACTGCCTCTTCAACGCAAACACTTCTTTAATTGTATGTAGGCCTAGCTGTACCCGCGACTTCGTTCGCGTGGAATCAGTAATTTTACTATTCTAGTATGTATGATGTAGTGATGATGATTTATTTGTAAATTAAACTGTCGCGAAGACATAGAAGGACACTTATCTGAATAAAACATTCAGTTAGTTGGTCAATCAGACAAACGAACGAATAAATAAACGCACCTAAAAACGAACCAAGAAACGGATAGGCCAAACTGTACGCTTGTGTTTTATTTCGTATATAAACAACAAAATGACCGTAATAAAGTAATTCTTAAGTTGCTCCCGAATTTCTCTAGCAAATACTTGGTTTCCATATCATCATCATCATCATTACAGCCATTCACAAGTCCACTGCTGAACATAGGCCTCCCCCAAGTAATGCCACAAAGCACGGTCCTGAGCCACCTGCATCCATCGACTTCCTGCATATCTTACCAGGTCGTCACTCCATCTAGTGGGGGGTCGCCCTACACTACGCCTACTGGTACGAGGCTGCCACTCGAGAACCTTTCTTCCCCATCGGTTATCGGTTCTTCGAGCTATATGGCCGGCCCATTGCCACTTCAGCTTACTAATCCGTTGGGCTATGTCGGTCACTCTGGTTTTACTGCGGATATCCTCATTTCTGAGTCTATCACGCAGAGAAACTCCGAGCATAGCCCTCTCCATAGCTCGCTGAGCGACCTTGAGCGTCCTCATACGGCCAGCAGTGAAGGACCACGTCTCAGATCCGTAAGTCATCACTGGCAACACGCACTGGTTGTACAATCTAGTTTTTAGAGATTGAGGTATACCTGACGAGAAGATATGTCGTAATTTCCCGAACGCTGCCCAGCCGAGTTGAATCCGTCGATTGACCTCTCGGTCGAAGTTGGACTTACCTAGTCGGACTATTTGTCCCAGGTAAACGTACTCGTCAACAACTTCGAGCATAGTGCTCCCAACAACTACCGGCATAAGTGTGACATGGACATTAAACATGATCTTTGTTTTGTCCATGTTCATCTTAAGACCTATCCGTTGGGAGGCACTATTGAGGTCATTGAGCATAGTGCTTAAGTCCTCCAGCGATTCTGCCATAAGGACTATATCGTCGGCAAATCGAAGGTGAGTGATGTACTCGCCATTGATGTTAATACCGTATCCTTTCCAGTCCAGTAGCTTGAAAACGTCTTCCAAAGCAGCGGTGAAGAGTTTCGGGGATATAACGTCACCCTGTCTTACACCTCTCTGCAGGTGGCGACCATGGTAACGGCGGGGCAGGGGGTGCTAAGAATCTCCGGTGGAGGTTCGGTTGCCACCTACGACGACTCGACCTGGCAACATTTAACGCACCCACACTGAGGACTGACGAGAAGATCCTGGAGCTGCAAGAAGAGATAGACAAGTTGCGCTGGAGTATTATAGGATTATCCGAGGTCCGAAGAGAGGGGGAGGACACGGTGATTCTCGAATCCGGCAACTTGTTCTATCACCGGGAGGGCGACCATCTGTCCCAAGGAGGTGTCGGATTTATCGTCCACAAGTCTCTCGTCAACAACGTTGTAAAGATTGGGAGTGTGTCGACGAGGGTCGCGTACCTGATACTCAGAATCACCAAACGGTATTCGCTGAAGGTCATACAGGTTTACGCACCAACCTCGGCACATCCCGATGAGGAGGTGGAGGAAATGTATGAGGATATTTCCAAAGCCATGCATTCCTCCAAAACCCACTACACGGTGTTGATGGGAGACTTCAACGCAAAACTAGGCACAAGAGAAAGCGGTGAGCTGAAGTTAGGGAAATTTGGAGTAGGGCAACGGAACCGAAGGGGCCAGCAGCTGGCCGACTTTATGGAGAAAGAGGGACTCTTTATGATGAACTCTTTCTTCCAGAAGCGGCCCCACAGAAAGTGGACCTGGTCAAGCCCCGACGGTTCGACAAAAAATGAGATTGACTTTATTATGACGACCAGACGCCAGCTGTTCAGTGATGTCTCAGTGATCGCAAGGGTGAAAACTGGCAGCGATCACCGAATGGTTAGAGGCACACTGAACCTAAACGTTAAGTTGGAGAGGTCTCGTCTAATGAAGTCAACGCTCCGTCCCCCTCGTGCTCTAATCCAGAATCCCGAAAACTTTCAGCTCGAGTTACACAACCGCTTTCAGTGCCTACAAGATTGCAATGCAGTGGACGATATGAATGACAAGCTCGTGGAAACTGTCCATGCGGTCGGAGCTAAGTTCTGCAAGACCCGCCGCAGAAGAACACAAAAACTCTCCGATCACACTCTTAATCTCATGGCTGTTAGACGGGAGATGAGGCTGCAATCGTCAACAGATTTGACAGCATACAGGCAACTGAACAGACAGATCTCCAAATGCATGCGGCGAGACTTACGCAACTTTAATACTGCTCGTATTAAAGAAGCGATCGAGCGGAACCAGGGCTCCAAAGTCTTTGCCAGAGATCTGTCTGCCCGTAAGAGCCAACTGTCAAAGCTGAAGACTGAGTGTGGCAGCATCGTTTCCGGGACATCTGAGATTTTGAGTGAGATTGAGAGGTTCTATGGGCAGCTGTACACATCATCGTTGGAGCCACACGCAAGTGTGAGTAACGATCCAAGAGCAAGTCTTATCCGACACTATTCCGATGATATCCCGGACGTCAGTCTAAGCGAGATTAGAATGGCTCTCCAGCACCTTAAAAACGGCAGGGCCCCAGGCGAGGATGGAATTACAGCGGAGCTTCTGAAAGCGGGTGGAACACCGGTACTTGAAGTCCTTCAGAAGCTCTTCAATTCCGTCCTCCATGGTGGCACTACTCCAGAGGCGTGGAGCAGAAGTGCGGTGGTCTTGTTCTTTAAGAAAGGCGACAACGCTCTCTTGAAGAACTACAGACCGATTTCCCTTCTGAGCCGCGTCTACGTGCTGTTTTCGAGAGTCATTACGAATCGTCTCGCACGCAGACTCGACGACTTCCAGCCTCCCGAACAAGCCGGTTTCCGAAAAGGCTTCAGTACCATAGACCACATACATACCCTGCGGCAGATTGTACAGAAGACTGAAGAGTACAATTTGCCACTTTGCCTGGCGTATGTGGTCTATGAGAAAGCCTTTGATTCCGTCGAAATTTGGGCGGTGCTGCAGTCCCTTCAGCGGTGCCAAGTTGACTTTCGGTATATCGAAGTGCTGAAGTGTTTGTACAGTAGGGCTACGATGGCTATCCGAGTACAGAACCAGAGCTCGAAACCTATCCAACTGCAGAGAGGTTTCCATACAACAAATAAAATATTGCCCTAAATAAGCAAGCACCATCACTATAGTAAACGAAGTCTAAGTAATACGTTTTCACGTTTTACATTAATCATTCCGCAATAACTTTTCACAAGCGTACTCACACGATTTAAAATAACTTTTTACGTAAATCCGAAGAATTATGAAGTTATCTGTTATATTTCATTACAACGTGTATAGTTTTTTTTATCACTAATTTAAATTCGAATTTTTCAAACAAAGCAAAATATTAAAAAATAACCAGTATTAACTTTTTTACTTGACGTCGTTTCAATGATACGTCGCTATGTATATATTACCGTAGTGTTTGGATGATTAAAATTCATTTTTATGCGAATAATCGGCAAAATATTCAAATAATCGGTAAAATTATTCTAATAATCGAATCATTAATTGCTTTAATGTATTATTTGTTAAATTTAATATTTATTTTCAAAATTCCTTAAATTACACGAATCATGAATAAAACAAGTTTATTTTTTTCACTTTGTCAAAGTAAATTTGTGTAGGCAAAAAACTCATATACAAAGCCGTGCTAAAATAACCACTACATAATTTCAATTTCCCGCCATTTCGGTACCAGTTACTCGACTCCACAGAATCTGTAATTCTACCTAGAGGCGATGTATACGCTTTTACAACAAAATGCCAGAAAATATACAAAATTTGACGTAAGTACACAGATTTCAAAAACTTTATTAAACTAAGTTTGTATAAAAATGGTTATTTTAATATCAAGGAATTTATGGATGATAAATATGCCGGCCATATAGCTCGAAGAACCGACAACCGTTGGGGAAAAAGGGTTCTCGAGTGGCAGCTTCGTACCGGTAGACGAAGTGTAGGGTGACCCCCCACTAGTGTAGTAAGTTTTAAAAAAGCATCTTCTGTAGATTTATTCTTCCTAAAGCCATACTGATTAGACGAGATGAGGTTTTTTTGGTCAAGAAATTTCGTAAGTCTAATATTAACTATTTTTTCCAGAATTTTAGAAAGCGTGCTTAAAAGTGCAATTGATCTATAATTGCTTGCTAATTGTTTTTCTCCGCTTTTGAATATTGGGGTTATAATGGCTTTTTTGAAAGCAACTGGGAAAACCCCTGTTTCCAGGCTCAGGTTATACAAATAACATAGTGGATCAACGAGAATATCTATCGATTGTTTTATGATCTTTGTACTAATCTTATCCCATCCCGGTGTTTTTGCGTCTTTCATCTGTTGTATAATTTTCTTTATCTCTAATGGGTAAAAAACACAGCTTTTGCTGTGCACACTCCTACTTGCTAACCTCTCTTCCGTCTCACCAAGTAGCTTTAATGTATCTTCAGCTAATGTTTTGCCAATAGACGCAAAGTATGTATTCACTTTATTAAATGATTCTTTAGGTGACTCATCACAAGAACAGATTAAATCAAAGGGTGTACTGCTAACCTTTTTTAAGTTATTAATATTTTGAATAACTTCCCATGTACCTTTGATGTCCCCACGTCTTTTTTCTAACAAATTTCTTAAATAGTGTCTTTTTTGAGTTTTATAAAAAAGTAATTTGTAACAAATCATTTACTCTGATTCGTACTGCTAACTCGAGTTGCGTGAATTTCGACTCGAGTTAAATCAATTCGTAATTTTTCCAAGTTGGCACATCTATGAGATCAGAATTCCTAATATTCGGTTTAAAGAACTTTATTTCTCATTAAGACAATAAGTCACTTACATGAGAACAATAACATCTATATTATAATTCTAGTGCGTGTGGGTAGTAAAAAAATAAATAAAAATTATACCGGTCGATCGTTAACCAAGAAGCGAGTTCATTGTGTTCCTATCAACTATAAGGCGGTGGTCCAAGTATAATTTTAATGCATTGGTGGATTTGGCGTTTGGCCTTCAACCACCAAACTGCTGGTTCAAATGTATTAAATAATGTTATGCGGTGCGGCTATTAATTTAAATAGAATAGTGGACTGTATATGAGCGCGGTGCGAGCGGTGAATGGAATTTAATTTATTCGTGATACTGCAAATCCCCTAAATTCGGGATATAGGAAGGACGTGAAGGAATGCATGTGCATTGTGCACCCACCTGGACTTCCGCTGATCTGCCTCGTGTCTCGATGGCTGCCGGCTGTCTTCACACTTATCAACTTCACAGATAATCACGAAATATAGCGTTATTGCAAATGTCTATACTTTTTACTATATGCTTGTATAATTCAATATCCAAATTACACAAGGGCGGGAGCGATGAGAGATATAAGCGGTGCGGTAGTTGCGTGTCTTCTCAACTTGTGTGAGCCCGTTAACACACGAATGCACATGCTGGGCATAAAGCGGTAGATAGGAAACCGGAAATGGGCTTTGCAGTAATCTTATTGGATAATAATTAACGAATCCCTTATAAGCGTTAAGCGATAGTGCAAAGTGGCGCGAACACCCCCCCCCCCCGGCCTTGAGGTATCCTCAACTAGCAAGTAAAGTATAAAAATATAGATATATATAGATGAATACTTATATAGTAGCGAAATGAAGCGACGTAAACGATTATGTAAAATTAACTATATTAATCACTGTGTTGGTAAAGGACACAGTTTGATAAGAGGGCGTTTTAAAGTGGAATTCTTAAGTTTAACTTGCGCAACGCGTACCACACCATCCTTACCGGGAAACAATTCGGTGACAACGCCTAGAGGCCACTGAAGCGGTGGAGTATTATCCACGTCTATTAGAACAATCGTCCCTACAGAAATGGCAGTAGAGTTCTTATTCCACTTCACTCTACTCTGTAATGTATGTAAGTATTCGAATCTGAAGCGTTTCCAAAAGGACTGAACTAAAGAATCTATTAAAGAAAAGCGTAATAACAGATTAATACGTTCCTTGCTTAAATCTGCAGCTGGTAAGCATTCAAGTGTAAGTGCGGTAGGTTCCGATGGATCACTGCTTAATACATAAAGCGGGCGAGAATTTAAGATACACTCGATCTGACAAAGAGTAGTAAGCATTTCTTCATACGTGAGGATTTGCTTACCTATTACGCGAAACAAATGGGTTTTTACAACCTTAATATTGGACTCCCACAAACCCCCGAAATGTGGAGCGCTTGGAGGGTTGAGTTTCCAAACAATGCGATTATCAGTGAGCACCTGACTGAATGCCTTATAATATTCTTCTGATTTTAAAAATCCATGTAATTCATGTAAATATGAAAGCGAGGCGACAAAATTAGTACCGTTATCGCTGTATATAAATCAACACGGACCTCTACGAGAGATAAATCTCTTAAAAGCGTCTAAAAAACTTGCTGAACTTAGATCAGACGCTAATTCTAAATGCACTGCCTTAGTAACGAGGCATATAAATAAACATAAATAAGCCTTCTGGCTTCGTTTACCACGTTTACGCGTCAATGTGATATAAAGTGGGCCCGAAAAATCCACACCTGTGTGTGTAAACGCATTACACTGCTCTAGGCGGCAAGCAGGCAAGGCAGACATCATGGGGTAAATAGTTTTGGGTTTATGTCGAAAAAAAATGTTACACCTATGAATGCGGTATCTCACTACACGGCGAGCTGATAATATCCAATATTTCTCCCGTAATGCAGCAAGTAAATACTGAGGACCAGCGTGGAAATGTTTATAGTGATAATAATCAATTATAAGATCAACAATATGCCACTTTTTTGGTAGCAATATTGGATGCTTTTGGGAATCCGATAAAGACGAATAATCTAACCGACCACCTACTCGAAGTACATCGTCCGTGATAAATGGCGATAACCTTCGTAATGTTGATGAACATAGTTGTCCTTTTTTAATATTTTTTATATCTTCGGCGAAAGCGATGCCTTGCACAATTTTAATGACTGTGATTTCAGAAATCTCTATGTCGGATGCGGTTATAATTTTATTTATGCGCGGTAATTTGTTTAAAAACCTTAAAACGTAAACAACGGATCGTAAATACTTATTCCAATTAGAAAATTTTAAGCTTAACGAGATAAATGGGTTTTCTTCCATGTCACTGACTCCAAGCGACACAGTCCTTTCTTCTGGTAAACTGATATGAGTTGATGCGAATCTTTGTACAGGCCATTCTTTACACGGCAAGGAAACCCACGAAGGCCCATGTAACCAAAGGTCACAATTTAAAATTTGTGAGGGTAACAGTCCACGCGAAATATGATCTGCAGGATTTTCCGAGCCAGCGATGTGGTAAAAGTTATCCGGTAATAAATAGGACTGTATTTGCGAAATACGGTTAGCAACAAAGGTGTTGAACTTATGCGGTGAAGAACACGCCCAACAGAGCGCGACTTCTGAATCTGAAAACGCATAAATGTTGTCGATCGGATGCCTCAATGACAACGAATCGTAAACGGTGCGTACTAACTTAGCGAGCAAAACCAAGGCACACAACTCAAGCCTGGCTAAAGTTATAACCTTTAATGGGGACACCCGAGATTTAGAACATAGGAGCGTTATAATTGGAGGATTATTTCCGTTAACAACATATGAATAGATGACACACCCGTAAGCTTTTTCACTAGCGTCAGCGAAGGCTAGTAGCGACACATGGGATTTTTCATTTACGCCGATATGACGTGGAATCTGTAAATGTGAGATTAAAGGTAACTCTGATATATATCGCTGCCATGTATTGACAATATTAGTGGGTGGAGTCTCATCCCAGTTAAGTTTAAGAACCCACAAGGCTTTAATTAATAATTTGGCGTAAAGTATTACTTGACCGACAAGTCCTAAAACATCGTACAAGCGAGCGGTTGCGGAGAGGATAGCGCGTTTGGTACAAGTGACCGGTGGCGGCGAAACAAGAAAGGAAAACTTATCGGTAGCGGGATACCAACGAAGGCCTAAAATTTTTAAAATGTCATTATCATCAAATGATACCGAGTCTTGTTGACGATGTGATGCTGGTATATGTTGTAAAAGCTCCTTGAAGTTACTTGTCCACTTAACCAAATCGAATCCACCTCGGCGAAACATTTGGATAAGTTGAGTGGCGGTGTTGACTGCGTTGTTGACGCAAGGCGCGGAGGAAACGAGGTCATCCATATAAATATTCCTTTCCACTACAGAAGCAGCAAGGGGATAGGACACCCTTTCGTCAGCGGCTAACTGGCGTGAAGTGCGAAGTGCGAGGAAAGGGGAAGAGCGTAATCCGAATGTGACGCGATTAAATTCATATGTTCGTATAGTTTCTTCTGTAGAAAACCGATATAAAATGCGTTGAAAAGCGCAATGGGATTTTTGGACTTCGATACACAAGTACATTTGCCTAACATCTGCAAAGAAAGCGATGCGATAAACTCTAACGTTTAATAAAATATTAAAAATGTCTGTTTGTAAATTTTGCCCGGTGTGCAAAATGTCATTCAAAGAAATATCGTTATCCGACTTAGCACTAGCGTCTAAAACGATGCGCAACTTCGTTGTACTTTTATCATTCCATACGACAGGGTGATGCGGCAAATAAAAAGAAGGCTGTATACAATCATTATCAGAAACAGCGGATAAAATACCCTTATTAATGTATTCCCGTATAACAACATTGTATTGATCTCGAAGATCGGGTTATTTGTTAAAGCGTTTTTCCAAAAGTAAGAAGCGTTTTTTTTGCATTCATTAAAGAGTTACCCAATATGTCGGGCCTTTTCTTAAATGGCAGGGCGACCACATACCGTCCGTCGTTTTGGCGGTAAGTAGTAGAAGTATAAATGTCTTCACATTCCTGCTCATCACGGCTCAAATATATTTTTTGCGGAAGTTCTTCAATTTTCCAAAATTTTTCCATTATATCATTAAGACAATTTTGATTTAAATTTGTATCATAAGAACAGGAAACAAATGAACGCGGGGAATGATGTGATATAGCGACTTCAGCATCACCCATAATAATATATCCGAGTGATGTTTCTATGGCACTAGGCCATTGCGAATGAATTAAGTTTTCAGGCGACAAAAGTTTTATGTAGGTATTAACCCCCAATGAAATATCTATAGACCCATGTTGATAAAACTGATCATCTGCTAAGCGTATTTTATCTAAATAGCGAATTTTTGAAACATCTACTATCGAATCTGGCAACTGACCCGTGATGATCGGAACAACTAATGGTTCAATATGATAAAATTTGTTATCATTAAAACGAGACGTGAACTGCAGTGAAGTGACTCCTAAAATCTTTTGGGACACACCACCGATCCCGTGTACTTCGGTAAAACGATTTTTATTCGAAACGGAAAGAAATAAGCGTTTACAACAATCCTTCGTAATATAGTCGCTTTGGGATCCGGGGTCAACTAAACACCGAATAAAATGTTCATTGTCGTATTTATCTACGACCTTTATTTTTGCAGTCCCCAGTAAAGTAGTATAGCGTGGGAGAGTACTATAATCGCGAGAAATATTACATGAAGAGGTAAGTGTTTTTTCATCTTCCACCGTATTCGAATTGTGAGCGACAGAAGAATTAACCTTATTATCGTTAACTGCGCGGTAGTTAATCGAATGCGAGCTGCATGCATTAGCGTTAGGCGTCTGCACAACCTCTGAGTGTAACGTATTGCTGCTACGAAAAGCAGTCTTAGAACCATTCTGATGCGGGTCAGAATGAATTAAAGAATGGTGGCGCCGCGCGCAGTATATACACTTACGCTTCGATTTACAAAAAGAAGTCGAGTGTTTATTACTTAAACAATCAATACAACAATTGTTTTGTTTAATAATATCGTAACGTTGTTGTGTATTTAATTTTAAAAAGCGTGGACAAACATACAAGTGTTCATGATCATTTGATTTACAAAAGATACTTGAATGCGAAGGATCTGTATTAATAAATGTTTTACTAAATTTATTTGAAAGTGATTTGTTTCGATTATTATTGGATAATAAGTAATAATAATAAGTTATAATAATAAGTTCTTTATTTCCAAGAGGTTGTACATCACGATATTTGCATAACATTATTTAATGAAGCTACATTAGTACATATACTTGAAAACATAGCATCTGCAGCCGAACTAGGAGACCTGTGCATCAGCTGTCAGCGCCATATCCCCACCGTTAATTTATCGAAATATTAGGATGCAAGCAAAAGTTAAATAATCAAATTCTATCTAAAAATTTGTACATTCCGCTAATATAACCTAAGTACAATGAAATTAATTGTATCACATATTATGTTTATATACTATGTTACCACTTATTACTAATACCAAGGTACAAACAAAATAATAAATTATACTACTAATGCCGTTCCTCTCTCATAGGATGTGTAATGTATGACTGTAAGAAGTAATTGTGTTATGAGTGTAATGTGTGTGAGCAGTTATGGGAGAGGAGCGTGTAAAATATGTGTCGTGTGTGTGTGTGTGTGTGTGTGTGTGTGGTTATTATGATTTTATACGGGTAGTATTACAGGTGACAGTTATATAAGAATTTATTTTAAGTCTGAATACTAAGCAGGTTTTCAGTTTCATTATAAGTTAATTTTTGTAGGTAATTATGTACAGTTTTTTTACAATTTATTTTATTTAGGTGGTAAATGTCCAATGTTTTATTTAGTTTATTATATAAGTGTGGTCCCAAAAATGCAAAGAATTTTCTTATAAAAGTTGTTTTAAAATTAGTTGTATCTACGGAAAATTTCCTGCGTTTATTTAAGTTTGATCGGTTGTATACTAATAAGTTATGTTGTTTCTGAATGATCGTTAATATAAACAGTTGTCTTACTGTAAGGACCTGACAGTTATCATAAAGCTGTGACGTAGGATAAAGAAAAGGTTTAAATGTTGCAACTTTGAGTATAGCACGTTGAGAGATTTCTATCCTTTGTAACACCGTTTTAGAGGCACCACCCCACGTTGATATGCAGTATGTTATAATAGACTGACATAAAGCTAAGTAAACTCGTTTTAATATATCTGGATCAATAACATGTCTAATAGTTTTAAAAATATATATTAATTTATGAATTCTTTTGCTAAGAGTGTTAATATGTTGTTTAAAATTTAAATTACTATCTATTATAACCCCTAGATATTTAATATATTCAACAGACTCAAGTGAAAGGCAGGAACAGCTGTTATCCCTTGTTAAACAATCATATGAATGAATCACTAAGTTAAAATTTTCAAGGTTGCGAATAGGTTTTCTTAATGAATAAATTATATATTTCGTTTTCGTAATATTGATTGAAAGTTTATTACTGTAAAGCCAATTGGTAACTACATTTAAACCTAATTGTGCAGACGAGAATACATCTTTCCACGTATCCGCAGCAAATATCAAAACAGTGTCATCTGCATATGAAATTATATGTCCCTGAGAGAGATTAAATTTTGTAATGGATGTAGATAAAGTATGCGAATTATTAAATGTATGGCATATAGCCCTATTCTGTTCGTATAAAAATTGTACTAAAGAGGCGTAGTTTGGTATGCTAATTGTGCGACAAGACATTTCAAATGACTTAACAGTGTCATGATCTAATTTTCTAAGTGCAATATTTAAAAACAAAAAATCAGCTAAGAGCTTTAGAGCATTAATTGAAGCATCAAATTTGTCCATAAATTTATGATAACCTCCTGTTGTGTTTGCGTTCACCTGTGTTAAATCCAATAGTTGGTTAATATACGTAGATGCGAGTGTGCGTTCGTCATTATATCTTCCTAAAAGCGCATTCCAAATGATGGAATAATTTTCTGCGGTAGGGGCTAACCCGGCACAAACTGATAACGCCCTGTCACTCAATTTGTTAACCAAATAATAAACACGTTCGGCATCAGTTAATTGTAAATTGTCGTGAATTAATGTCTTAAATTGTTGATAAAACATGGACCACTGGCGTATGTCTCCGTTAAATGACATTAATTCAATTGGCGGAAGTGAAGTTTTTAATTTAGTAGGAAATCTATTTTCTAACGTAACAGTGGAAGGCGATGTGGATATTTTCGTAATTTGGCACTTAATACGACTATATAAATCTTCAAATGAGTTCCAAGCCTCGTAATCAACGTCTGCATTAGGGTTTAATTTTAAATGTTTAGTATTATAGTTATCTAGAACTTCTTGAAACTCACTACGTAATTGTTCTATATTCGAAGCGATGCTAAGAAATAAATTCTGCTCGTCCAAGGAATTAAATGCGCCCTTTGAGGTCTCGTAAATTTTTTGTAATCGTTCGTAAATATAATTACGTTTAGCGATAATAATTTTTAAACTAGCTTCTTCATCCGAAACCAGTTTCGATTCTTAGCTTCTCGTCGTCATTTTCAACAAACAAATCCGGACTAAAATTATTGCGATAAGTGACGGTAGAATTAGTTAACTGGGGAACGAAGCAATCTCGCGTTACTAATAAGATGGCGGTTAATCAACAAGAAAAATATCATTAATGGAATAATGAAGCGGTGTGGTATGCGTTACAAAGGTATTATAATACGTGTAAGCGATATATATAATATATATATATATATATATATATATATATATATCGCTTAATATAGCGAGTGTATAAGCGATGCGGGACAAATAAATATTGTAGTTAGTATAATTAGAACTACAATTTATTATGATTTAATAATATATACGTATATAATTTTTTGTAATATATAAAAAAAATGAATTTACTTCTCCGGGCCTAAAGGTTAATTTAATCCCGGCCGAAGTGACCAAAAAATATATGGTGGATTTGGCGTTTGGCCTTCAACCACCAAACTGCTGGTTCAAATGTATTAAATAATGTTATGCGGTGTGGCTATTAATTTAAATAGAATAGTGGACTGTATATGAGCGCGGTGCGAGCGGTGAATGGAATTTAATTTATTCGTTATACTGCAAATCCCCTAAATTCGGGATATAGGAAGGACGTGAAGGAATGCATGTGCACCCACCTGGACTTCCGCTGATCTGCCTCGTGTCTCGATGGCTGCCGGCTGTCTTCACACTTATCAACTTCACAGATAATCACGAAATATAGCGTTATTGCAAATGTCTATACTTTTTACTATATGCTTGTATAATTCAATATCCAAATTACACAAGGGCGGGAGCGATGATGCGAGATATAAGCGGTGCGGTAGATTGCGTGTCTTCTCAGCTTGTGTGAGCCCGTTAACACACGAATGCACATGCTGGGCATGAAGCGGTAGATAGGAAACCGGAAATGGGCTTTGCAGTAATCTTATTGGATAATAATTAACGAATCCCTTATAAGCGTTAAGCGATAGTGCAAAGTGGCGCGAACAGCATAGTTTCATCATTATAAATATATTCAAATAATCTTCTTTTAAAAATATTGATTGAAGTCGCTTCTTTCACATGTTTTGGAAGTTGATTGTATAACTGTGCTCCCCCAAATGTTATGTTATTTTTTCCATAGTTTGTTCTTACGGCAGGTAACACAAAATTGCTGGCTCGGCGGGTTATATATTTGTTTATTTGACTTTTTGTTGTGAATGTTATGTGTGAGTGAATAAGCTTGTGAGTTATCTTGTAGATAAGTAGACATGTATTATACGTAAAAAGTTGTTTAATATTTAAAATTTTTGTGTTTTTGTAAATCGTTTTCGATGGTGTTAAGAAGTCATAGTTGTGTAAGATTTTAATTATTTTATTTTGTAATATTTGTATTGGTTTTAAATTACTTTCAGCTGCAGTACCCCATATTTCGATTTGATACAGTAAGTGAGGCTTCACCAACTATTGTATATTAAAAGTCGAGCATGTTTCGGTATACATCGAACTATTTTATGCAGTGCGCCCACAAGTGAGGAGAGTTTGTTGTGAATATATTGCAAGTGAGCTTTCAATGTAATGTTTTTGTCCAGTGTTAAACCTAGGTATTTTTCTTGGTTAACTTGTTGTAATACCTCACCGTTAATGCTAAGTTTAGGTCGATCAGGTATTTTTCTATTTTTGGAACTAAATATTATGTATGAAGTTTTAGAAGTATTAATTGTTAATAGATTGTATTGGAGCCAACAATGAAGTATGTTTAGATCCTCTTGTGCGCGCATCGTTATTTCTTTGACATTGCTCCCGAAATAAAATAAGCTTGTATCATCTGCGTAGAGAGCAAGGCGACCCTGTAGTCTCGCTTGGTGAATTTTGTTTACGTAGATCAGAAACAGCAATGGGCCAAGAATTGAGCCTTGTGGTACGCCACATGTTAGAGGCTTGCGACTACTCTGATAGTCTCCAATTTTTACAATCTGATACCGATCATCCAAATAAGACTTTAGCATTTTGTACACGTTTCCAGTAATGCCAATACCTTCCAATTTTTTTAGTAGTATGGAATGGCTGACCGTGTCGAAAGCCTTTTTTAAATCAACAAAAACACCTAAAGCAAACTGTTTTTGATCAGTTTTGGTTTTAATAGTGGTTACTAAATCTATAGTTGCGCCGAGGGTGTTAGATTTGGGCCGAAAGCCATATTGTTGGTTATACAAAAAGTTAATTTTGGTAAGGTAGTCGTCCAATCTCATGTAAATAATTTTTTCAAGAATTTTGGAGAGTATTGGCAGAACTGAAACTGGTCGATAGTTTCCGGGATTTGTTTTTGTGCCGGACTTATGCACTGGTGTGACTTTAGCGATTTTTAAGCTTTCTGGGAAGACTCCTTTATTTAAAAGTTTGTTAAGGCAATCAGTCAGATTATGAATTATGTAATTTTTTATACACTTTACGACTTTAGTACTTATACCATCAATACCTGTGCTCGTATTTAAATCCAAGTCATCTATGATTTTAGATACTTCATTAGCTGTGCATGGGAAAAATCGGGATAGCTCATGATGAGCAGTTGTTTATTGTAGATTAGGTAACGTGTATGTATCATTGTTATGAAACTTGTCTGGTATTTCATTTGCTAGTTGTATACCTATGTTAGCGAAGAAACGATTAAAGGTTTCACATACCTCTATGGGGTTCGTGGTCACTATTCCGTTTTCATCTGTAAGGTTTGGGGGAACACAATTATTTAAAATTTTGTTATTTGCTAGATTATTAAATAATTTCCACATTTTCTTGGGGTTTTTGTACATTTCATGAATTCTCCGTAGAGATACTTCTGTTTTGTATTCTTAATCGTTTGTGTCAGCGTGTCTCTCTTAAATTTATAATCTAGGTTATTATTTTTAGGATTTTGTTTAAATTTATTCCATGATATATTCCTTTCATTAATCTGAGCTATTATGTTGCTATTAATCCATTCTTTTTGAGGTTGGTTCAATATTTTATATTTTTTTGTTTTACTTTCGGCAGTTATTTTTATGATATGTTCTTCTAGAATATTAAAATTACAGGAAATATTTTGAAATTTTGATAATTCTATAATTTTATTTAATTTACTATAATCAGTCGCTTCATACACTATTTTTTGTTTTGGTGGAGGCATTACTCTTTTTATTTCTAAGTACATGTTTTTATGATCCGATAGGGCTGATTCAATAATAGCCAAATGAAAATTGTTACATTTCAAGTTAGTAGAAACATGATCAATAATTGTTTTTGTAGTTGTTGTTTCCCGAGTACAGTACTCAGGGTCTATTTTGTTTATAATTTTGTATCCAGATTCCGTAAGCATAGTTTTATAACGTTTTGTCATATTGTCAGTACATAATAGATCTATATTCGTGTCTCCAAAGATTAAAGTCCTCTTTTTTAGCAGAAGCTGTTCTTCGAAGTTACATAAAAAATCATTAAAGTTTGAATGTCCGGGCTTGTACACTACCCCAACATTAAGTGCATACTTATAAATATATATACTCAGATAGTTGTTACCTCCAGTATAGGATGCTGTTGACAGCTTATGTTTCAAATCATCATGGACATATATCGATACACCCCCACCGACTTTACCAGGCCTGATGTTATAGTAGTGTGAATAATTTTGTATGCGAAATTGTTGAGCTTCTTCTTCAGATTTTATCCACGTTTCAGTCAGTAGTACAACGTGTATACATTTTTTGATGGAGTGCAGGACACATTTAAGTTCGTCAAATTTACCTGATCTGCAGATGCTTCTGATATTAGCATAGAAAAAATTAAGACTAGATTTAATTTATATATATATATATATATATATATATATATATATATATATATATATATATATATATATATATATATATATATATAGATATAATATATATAAAATATATAAATATATATAAAATAATTTATATATATATATATATATATATATATATAAATTATTTAATATTTTTTATTAGATATAATATATATAAAATATATAAATATATATAAAATAATTTATATATATATATATATATATATATATATATATATATATATATATATATATATATAGAAAAAAATTTTGAAGAAATATTCTGATAATTATTAAGTACTTGGTAAGTTATATTCTCTTGATAATCTATGAAAGGACGTTTGTTGTTAAGAAGCGATTGAAAATTTAGTTTTTTTGGGTCTTTGTTTAAAACTATTTTTGGCAATCCTTTTATATATTTTATTGTAATGTCTTTTTCTCCATTTGCTTTTCTCTGTGCTAACTCTTTTTTAAGATTTTTCATATAAGTATGTTAGGCCGGTGTTTGATCTGAATAGATCATAATGCCACCTTGAAGTTTATCTCTATTACGAAGCAGCATTTTTGCAGTTTGTGCAGATTCAAAGCATACTTTAATGTTGCGATCCTTTGTAGGTTGATATTTACCAAGACGAAATACTCGAGAAGGTTTCGGGCACTCTTGTATCAAGCTGTTTATAGTTTTCGAGACTTCACTAAAGTCATAGGCGCGGCCTTCATCAATTTTTGTTGTTTTGCATTCACGTATGCCTACCACTATTATATTTTTTTCCCTAGTAACCCTTTCTTGTAATTCTTGGATAACATTTTCATCAGAAGTTGACATCGTCGTACTGAATGCCATATTATTTTTTAAAGTAACGATTTCTGCCTCAAGAGATTGAATTTTATTATCCGCCGCTGTTGCCTTTGTAGTTAAGTCAGAGCACATAGGCAGAATTGGCGAGAAACTAGTTCGCCTTCCTTCTGGAACCCGTGCATTCTGGTCTCTCGCCAAGGCTGTCCAGGGGAATTTCTGTCAGCCATCTCTTCCATCTCTGCACAGGGAGGACGACTCACTGGCCCATACTGCAAAAGAGAAAGCCAATCTTTTAGGCTCTTTCTTTGCGTCTAACTTGACTCTCGATGACGGGGGGAGTACGCCGCCGACCATCCCGCGGTGTGAGTGCTCCATGCCGGAAGTGCAGTTCACACAGCGCTCGGTTCGCAAAGCACTCCTTTCCCTGGACATCCACAAGTCGAGTGGGCCTGACGGAATCCCCCCAATTGTGCTGAGGACGTGTGCTCCAGAGTTGGCACCGGTTTTAACGCGTCTTTTCCGGTACTCCTACTCCCTAGGCGTAGTCCCAAAATCATGGAAGACGGCTTTCGTCCACCCGATCCCTAAAAAAGGCGACCGCTCAGACCCGTCCAACTACTGGCCAATCGCCATCACCTCCTTGTTCTCCAAAACAATGGAGTCAACAACAAAAACATTGTAAACTGCCAGCTCATGGGGTACCTTGAGGATCACCAGCTGATTAGTGACCGCCAATACGGTTTTCGCCGTGGTCAGTCAGCTGGTGATCTTCTGGTCTACCTCACTCACAGATGGGCGGAGGCAGTAGAGTTCAAGGGGGAGGCATTGGCCGTTAGTTTGGACATTGCGAAGGCCTTCGATCGGGTTTGCCACAAAGCGCTTCTTTCGAAGCTCCTTTCCTATGGGCTTCCCGAGAAACTGTGCGATTAGATCACCAGCTTTCTTGCAGATCGGAGCATCAAGGTCGTTGTAGACGATGCAAGCTCCGATTGCAAGCCTATTAATGCTGGTGTTCCACAGGGCTGCGTGCTATCACCAACGCTGTTTCTTCTGCATATCAATGATATGTTGCATACCCGTAACATTCATTGCTATGCAGATGACAGCACTGGTGATGCTCTTTACACCGGCCGAGCCAATATTTCTCGGGAAAAGGTCTCCGAGTGCCGGGACAAACTTGTGTCTGAAGTCGAGTCTTTGCTGAACAGAGTCTCGGATTGGGGACGACTAAATCTAGTCCAGTTTAACCCCCAGAAGACACAAGTTTGCGCGTTAACCGCTAAAAAGAACCCCTTTGTCGTATCCCCTCAGTTTCAAGGCACTCCCCTTGTTGCCTCAGCCAGTATCGGAATCCTCGGCGTCGACATATCGAGTGACGTGCAGTTTCGTGGTCACTTGGAGGGGAAGGCCAAATTGGCCTCTAAAAAGCTTGGCGTGCTCAGCAGAGCGGGACAGTATTTCATGCCGGCACACCGCCTGCAACTTTACAAGGCGCAGGTTCGGCCGCACATGGAATACTGTTCCCATCTCTGGGCTAGGGCTCCCCAGTACCAGCTCCTTCCACTTGACCGCATCCAGCGCAGAGCAGCTCGAATCGTCGACGACCGAGTGCTTTCCGATCGGCTCGATTCACTGGCGCTGCGAAGAGATGTTGCATCTCTTTGCGTATTTTATCGCATCTATCACGGGGAGTGCTCTGAGGAATTGTTCGGATTAATCCCAGCCGCCAAATTTCGTGAACGCACTACACGGCAAACGTCCCGATACCATCCACACCATCTGGATGCTTGGCGGTCCACCACTGTACGTTTCACAAGGAGTTTTCTTCCACGTACAACCTCTCTGTGGAATAGTTTACCACCGGCGATTTTTCCGGACCGATACGACCTGGGGACCTTCAAGAAAAGAGCTTACTCCTTTCTAAAGGGCCGGCAACGCACCCGCAATTCTCCTGGTGTTGCGGTTGATCATGGGCGGCGGTAGTCACTTAACATCAGGTGAGCCGCATGCTCGTTTGCCCCCCTCTTCTATAAAAAAAAAAGTTATGTCTGATATTTGGGCCTTCATTGATATCTGGTCTTTATTCAGAGTGTCGGTAGCCACTTTAATGTTGTTCACCTGTGTTTTCATTTCTGTGATATTGTCACGAATGAAGTTCATTGTAGCTTCCTGGGTGTTTGTGAATTTTTGTAACATTGACGTAACATCTTTGCGGAAATCTTGAAGTTCTTGTGCACAGTTGCAGTTGCAACTATGCTCTGGTTGCTTACGTTTTCTCTGGGTATTTTGGTGCTCCATACTAAACTCATTATTCGATGTTCATAAATCTGTTAATGATCCACTTAGTCGGGTCGGTGAGCGCATTAAGTTCATGACATACCACACAACTTTGTCGTCACTATTGAATTAATGTATGCATTAACCTTTGCAGAAATTTAGAACTTTTTTACTACTGTTTAATGCTTATTTTAGCAGAAAACTGTAATTGTATTTTAAGGACAACAAAATACACGCTGTTTCATATAATCATCACTCGCACAGTTCATTATTCACTTCACTTAGTTGTTGTTGTTTTAACTTTCATTAATCGTTTCACCATATCATTTCATTATTAACCACAGCTTTTTTGGTGAATTTTTACTAATCCTGCATTTATATATTTAAGTAATTATAGTGAAAAATAGCCTGTAACTGTGTAATAATAGAGAAAAATCACCTGTTACAGTGCAGCCAATAGATAATCTCACTTTTACTTATTCTACAATAACTCAGTTCCTACATTGACAAATCTTGCGAGATTTTCAGCTATGAATTGTCTATATAGTATATGCTTACAAATGGTCGTACTTTTATCTTGTTAATACTTGGGCCCAAGAATGTATAGAGACGTGTCCTTCTCCTTTAAGTACCATGGTTGAAAGTAATAAAATGACTCACCTGTTGCAGCAGAGGCACACCACGAGCTATTTCATTGTCAGTAAGCAAGGACGGGTAAGAGTATCGAAGTCTTCTGCCTTCATTGTCGAACTGAAATATATCAAAATGTTTTTCACAGACACGTTTGTTAAGTAACTGTTCTTTGGAAAGTACAATGAGCTGGGGATTTGTCGGCACTATGAAAGGCATCCACAAGTTTCTTAAATTATCGTTCCTAGGGAAACTGAAAAGCCGGTGCGTTTCACGTGTTGTATTGCGACCACCAATACAACACTTTTCGTATACCATTATGATGGTATGTGCAATGTTCACACGAGCAGCACAAAAACAGAATATTGTAATAATTGAGGAAAATTTGGATAAATAATGGCGGCAATCAATATCGATAATTTAGATTTTTGACAATATGATTTGATTTTGACATTAACACAATATGGCGTCTCAAAATGGCGTCCGTAGACAGAGGACAAATTGCGACGGTAGCGCCAAGTTGCGTAGAAGAACTGTTAACCACGTTGCGGTAAGTGACTAAAGGGTTGCTTAAAATCTTGTTTAGAGTCAAGGATAACGCTTAAGTCTTTGGTAACATTACTTTCAGACAAAAGTGTATCATTGATATGGTATGTATACTGTAAACGAGTTTTCTTAGTTGTGAAAGTTACAAAAAATATTTAGGTACATTCAAATACATTTTACTATGAGATCACCAGGTATGAATATTGTTACAGTCGCATTGCAACAAGAGGCAGTTATTAACATCATTGATTATGCTGAAAACTTTCATATCGTCTGCATATAGTAAACTTTCACTTGTGATATGGTCTACCAAGACATTAATAAATATAATAAACAACAGAGGGCCGATATAGGGCCCTTGAGGAACCCCGGATGTTACACGTACTGGTTTGGAGAGGAAACCTTTTATTGAAACGATCTGAATACGTCTAGAAATACATAAATTATGCAACGCAACAAATTGCCATGTATCCCGTATGGTGCTAATTTAGCTGGAAGTATTCTATGGTTGATTTTGTCAAACGCCTTTGAAAAGTCAGTATAAATTGAGTCTACTTGGCGTTGGGTAGCAAACGTTTGACAGATGTAATATTTGTAGACAAGTAGGTTACTAACAGTTGATCTACCGGTGACAAAACCATGTTGTAAGTTTGATATGCTTTGTTTCACGTGGTTGTAAATATGGTCATAAGCCAGCGATTCGAAAAATTTTGCCATACAGGAGAAGATAGTAATTGGCCTATAGTTTTCACATTTTGCTTTATCACCAGAGTTATGAATTGAAATTACATGGGCGTTTTTCCAAACAGAGGGAAATATGCCGCTCTTAATAGACTTATTAAAATTATAAATAACGGCAAACTAAGTTCTTCACAACACGCCTTAACAAATAATGATGGGAATTCCATCGGAACTTGCATCTGTGTGTGCCTCTAGTGTTTTAATCTTTCTAATGATATCATCTCTACTAATAGCTATATTTGATACTACTGTAAATTAATTGTACTATGCCTATAAACTTCGCACAAGTGCCAGCATGAAGTTGAAAAAGTTTTAGCGCAATCGCAAGCGTAGCGTAAGGCAGCTCATAACATACGAACAAACAAACGTAAATGTTTATATATTATTAGTTATAATATAAAAAGTTGTGTTGTTGTATGTGATTGTGTGTGCTTTAGCGTGGCGAGCGCGTGTGTGGTGCGTGCGGCGGCTTCGTGGCGTGGTGTGCGGCGGCGCGGGTGATGTAGGCGCGGGAGCGGGCGCGGGGGCGGGGGTGCCGCCTGCGCTGCAGCAGCTGCCGCAGCTGCTGCAGGCGCAGTATGAGCACGAAGAGCCCGCGCTGCGCACTGGCACGCACTTGCTGCACACGCACTACCTCAAGGTGAACCGCACGATCTATCTACTTTTGACCTTATAATATTATATTGCTGACATAATATCTAAAATGCTTTTGAGAATTAAATTGGCTGACATTTGCATGTTATGATCTGGTATACAGACAGACAAAGATTCAAAAAGTGTTCACATTGCGTTCTTTATCCCAAACATCACTGCAAATGAGCGGTCATCATCATTACAGCCCTTCACAAGTCCACTGCTGAACCTAAAATGAGAGGCATTTTAATTTTCAATGCCTCTCCCAAGGAATGCTCAAAACACGGTCCTGAGCTATTAGAATTCATCGAATTCCTGCACGTCTTACCAGGTCATCACTCCACATCAGTGAGGAGTGGCACAAGGTGGTAGAATTTCTTTTCTACCTAGGAGTCTACCTAGGGTCGGTATTATGCTTTTACCCCTTTCTACCGCCAAATAACAGTGCTTACATTGCTGTTTTCTTAGTTCTCATAGATGCCATCACATCTGTAGCCTTCTTTGTTTGAAGCCGGTTGCATTTATCCCTTAGCTACTCCTGTCGTGATAGGACTGTAAGAATGTTTGTCACTTCAATTTTTAAATTTTATTATTAATTTAAAAAAAAACAATTTACAAACTTATTTCTTTTACTTAAAAAGAGTAAAGATTGAGTTGCAATCTATTATATTCTTTTTGTATTCTATAAAAAGCTGAACCCAGATCTCGTCGCACTTCTGAGATGATTTTAAAATATATCAATTGCTATTTCATTTACATTTCAAAACTATTTCATTGGTGCCGATGCAGATCGAGCTCAGGTTGCATTTGTACTGTGAAATTTGCCTTTTACTGTTCAAAATAAATCCTATTTGAAAACATATATCACAAGTTCACGGGAAGTAAAATCCAACAGTTCATAAATAAAGAATCATGTCCATTATTGACCTGAAAATTTTCTAACGCGTCTAGTGATGTAAAATATCTTATAAAATTGCATATTTTTTTCTTATTTCGTATCGCATAATTGAATTTTCAAATAAAGCCAGAAAAAAAAGTAATGTTACTTTGTTTATCATTCTCAATAGACTTTTGGAGACGGAACATGCTTTACAATGGCTCAAAGGCCCAGAAGCCATGCCAAAATATGTTCAAAACGTGTTTTCCACGTTCCGTTTTAGACTACGAAAAACTTGTTCATTCATAATGTTTGCTTTATGATGAATGTTCAAAACAACCAATTTATTTTTTTATAACTTATTAATTTATGATTAGATACGATTTTTAATGGTTTTATACTATGGTGTGTAAAGAAAAATATGTGTACAGACCTTATCTGACAGCTGTTATAACCTCAAAATTTTATTTACTTAATAGCATTTTTCCCTGGCCTTTGAATGAAAAGATGATAAGTTATTAAGTTATTATAAACAATAATTGTTTTTATACAACATTAGTTGTAGTTAGACGCGACGTGTTAAAGGAATCAAGTGACAGGTCAATTAATTTATGGAAAGTGGGCATGATTCTTTCAGAAACTTATCTATATCAAAACAACGATTAAAACATTTACAAATACGTGAACATCCAGGAGCTGGCGTGGCTCGCGTGCGGGCTGCGCGTGGACTCGCGCGTGTGCGGCGGGGCGGACGCGGCGCGCTGGGCGTGGTTCAAGCGCTACTGCCTGTGTGTGCGCACTGCGGACGCGCTGATCCGCCGCGCGCCACTGCCCGTGCCGTTCCTTGCGGACGTACGTAAGCGACTCGCCGACCTCGGGGTCTACAACGTCGACGATACCGCCGGCGACGCGCCCTACCCCTGGGAGGACAACACCAAGTTCACTAAGCAACATGATGAGCAGTTGCTGCATTGGGTCAATAAGTGAGTTCGCTATATTCATATTTAAAGTTATTTAAATAAAACGGAATTCTCGTTTTAATTATTGTGTGTTATATTTAAAAAAAAAACATGTTACAATTTAAAATAAATTGCTAAAATAATAGACGAGACTGTGTCATCGACACCCTTACAGGTACCAAGCGCGTCAGTGTCTAGTATTAAATAAATTAAAGAAAAAATTGTTTATTTTAACTGTTCCTTTTGCCTTTGCAAGAATTTATAGTTCTAGCATGTAGATAGACGCCATAAGACCATTCTTTATCTATTTAAAAAGAAAAACAAATCCTACAGCTTAATAAATTTTATTATGATATCATCCAAGAACGGAAGAACGTCATTGGTCATTTATCTTTATGACTACTATATATATTGAAAATGTTGATAGGGTAAAATTATATTTTAGCGTCTTAATTCTTCCCATTTTGTCATATCTAATGGAAAGCATAACGCAAAAATATTAACAATGTTGTTATAACCACACTTAAAAAACGATATAATACGCTTGGCTGCGCACAGTAGACATTGCTCCACTAACTGTGTACGAGTAAATACGTTTAAGGCGCAGTCTTATTTTGACATAGTGTCCATTTCATCTCTATAAAAATTCGCTGCTGAGTATAGACCTTCCTCATAGATTGCATCGTGGGGGGGGGGGGGTGTTTGCCATTGTCGCCACGCTTGACAAGCGGATTGGCAACCGCAGTTTATTATTCTTTTGAGTAGTTGTCAGGAAGATGCTGCTACTCATCTCTTGTTTCATTTTCCCTCTGTCGCGTCTTACGACACCTACGGCATGATATCTGGCAGTGGATATTCTTACACCGTCACTACATGGTTATAGTGTCCAATCGTCGGACGTAGTGTTCAATATTAATATTTTTTTTTTTTTTTTTTATAGGATAGGGTGACAAACGAGCACACAGTCCACCTGATGGTAAGTGGTTGCTGTGGCCCATAAGCATCTACATCTATCCTCGATTACGAATCAAAATGCAGATGCGTTGTCACCCGTGAGGACTAAGATGGAATGCCTCGTTTCCAGTAAAAAGGGTCTCCGGTTCTCTACACTCACCATACGAAATATAGCAGCATTAAGCTACTATTTCACGCTGGTATTCTGTGAGAGCGTTTTGTGCGTAACTGAGTGTTCAATACTCATAAATAATAATTCCAATGGTGCGGTCACAATATGCGTACCGTACGCTTTTTTTGGCACAAGAGAATGTATACAATAAGGGTATCCACGACTTTTTCTGCCACCACGGCGGCACCGATTAAAATGAGGTGGAGTGTTAGGCAGACTTCATAGCGGAGAAGTTAATTTGTTCGAAAAATGTAATGTTAATGTTTCTTTCTGTACTATTAGTTAAATTTTATATAATAATAATAATCATTTATTGACAGACAACAAAGGCCCGTAAAAAAGAAACATAATTACTTATAATCAACAAACATAAAAAAATTGAAATAAACTGAAATACAAAAATAAATATAAATTAAATATATGCCATCAAACAAATTAAAACTTACATCTTAACATACTAGACCAATATTTAAATATTTCACTACAATTTTGTGTTAAAATTAGTATAATCGTGTTTCCAGATTTGAGAAGATTACTTCTAAATCTGGCCACACGATGTCTTATCAAAGCATCGAGCGTCGGTACGCGAGCCTCAGCGAACATTGTAGATGCACTACAGTACCTCGGAAAACGAAATAATATTCGGAACGAATCGTTATATTGAACCTTAAAAATTCGATAGTTTTCCTTTTTAAATTTAGTCCAGAGTTGCGGTGTGTAAAGCGATTGGCAATAGGTTTTTAATAGTAATATTTTAGCATCTCGCTCGCATTTATTAAATTTCCTGCCAATCATATTTGCACGTACAGCAAGGGACCGCCTTTCTCTGTCCATGTCCTGATCATCCTTCAGGTCACTCGATACGATATGTCCTAAATATCGAAAGCTCGTCACAAACTTCAAATTTTTGCCGTTCAGGTATAATGGTAAACAAACATCATTACTATGCGCTCCAAAGACCATTGTCACAGACTTGTCTGCATTATAAACTAAATAGTGGCTTGCAGCGTATCTCTCACAAATAGAAATTAACTTCCTTAAGGCTCCGATTGAGGGGCTCAATAAAACCATATCGTCTGCGTAACTAAGGTTGTTTACACATTTCCCACCTACATTACAGCCGATACCCGTTTCATTGAGCTCCTCAATTAGAGCATTAACGTAAAGGTTAAACAGCAGAGGTGAAGTCAGCCCACCCTGCCTAACCCCCTTAGTCAGTACAAACTCGTCTGAAAGCGAGCCATCCCAGTTCACTACATTAACCTGCGTATTATACCAATTAATAAGGATTCTAATTATGTCGGAAGGAACACCCACCAGTTTTAACTTATCCCACAAGATGCTATAGTTTACCCTATCGAAGGCGCGACTCAAGTCCAAAAAACAAGCGTATACTTTTGTTCTTCGTGACACGTAATACGTTACTATTTGTTTTAAAGGAAAAATTGCCAACTCAGTAGAGCTACCTTTTTTAAAACCAAACTGAGCGTCACTTATAAAAATAAATTTCGATAAAATATCCAGAATAATAGACTCAAATAGTTTCGCACAGGTTGTAGCGATTGAGATAGGCCTATAATTGGAACTGATCGTATCGCTAACGGTTTTACTTTTGACAATAGGGCTAACCACGCATTTTATTAGGTCAGGAGGCAAAAATGAGTGTTTTAAACACGCGTTAATAAAAACCGAGAGAAACACCACAACCCAGGGTCCACCGCAACGTAAATGTTCTACAGAAATGTGGTCATGACCACACGCTTTACCAAGGTGCATCTTTTTAAGGGCATTATACACCATACTCTCATCAATATGAGTATATGATAAAACAGGCATATCAAGTGTATCTATCGCAGAAGGGCCACCACTAGTATAGCAGTCATTCAACAAAAAGTTCTGTTTAAAATTATTAGCTATCTGTTTTTTATCACTAACACCATCCACGCAGACCGGAACTCCAACCCTTATGTTGCATAGTTTTGATGTATGTTGCCAAAATTTAGAAAAGTTTTTGTCTATACATGCGTTACTTATCCGCTCCAATAAAATTTTATTTTCATTTTTCTGGCACCACTTTAAGCGACCTTTAAATATAGACCTACTTTGCTTCATCATATCATAGAGAGAACCAGAGCTGGGAGCCCCCACCCCGATCCACCTCGATAAGTTTACTTTAGCATCCACATACGCTGATTTTACTACATCATTCCAGCCCGGCGTGCCTTTACGTTTACGCGATGTCACTCCATACCCTACCTGACTTACGTGGCTTTTAATAGCGGATGTATGAAGACTTTCGATAAATTTCTTATAAATTCTAACGAGAAAACCTTTGTGTGAGTCGCAAGTACAGCCATCGCACGAGGAAATTAAGCGCAGATAGTCCCAATTAAATTCTGATATGAGATAACTACACCACCACTCATACGCTATAAATTAGATTAAATAAATAAATCAAACCACAGATACTCATAACAGTAGAAAAATTAAAAAAGAAGTTAAAAATGTGCAAAACATGAAAGAGCAAACCACTGAAGCATTGTTTTGTGTAGTTATATAAAACTCTAGAAACTCAGAACCTTTTATTAAAAAATAACTTCTGAATGAAATGAGATTTTAGTAAAAAAAAAAGTTCACCTCGGTCTTAACTAGCGATATCTGGTTGGCGGGAATTTATTAGACCTCGTAGTGGTTATACCGTGCGCAATGTACCAGGCGAGCAGAGGAGTGGTCGGGGTGGTGGGGCGGCGGTGCGCGCGGGTGCGCGGTGTACGGCTGGGGGCACAACCACCGCGGCCAGCTGGGCGGCGTGGACGGCGCCAAGGTGCGCTCGCCCGCGCCCTGCCTCGCGCTCGCCGCGCTCAGCCCTGTGCAGCTCGTCGGCGGCGAGCAGACGCTCTTCGCCGTCACACCCGATGGAAAAGTCTACGCCACAGGTCACTTTGTTCTTTTTCATTATTTGTAAAATATAACTACATTTATACAAGTTTACTTATGATAATAAAATAAATACCTTAAAACATGGCAAGTTTGCCATTTTTGGAAGGACTTAAAAATCTAGAACCAATTTTCCAACAAAACAAGTAGTCTCAGACTGGGCGTAAGTGTTAAATGTGACATTATATTTTACATAAACTTGGTATTTTTAGTGATTTAAAAAAAATACTAACATAAAATAGATAAAATACTCAAGAATAAAAATGGCCAATTTAACGCTACTTTTTTGGCGTTTTGCATTAACTGTAAAGAAAATGTATTTTTATAAAGTCCATCCACTACGTCCTATAAAAGTCCACTGTTGAACGTAGTCCTCCCCATAGATTGTCCCATAGGAAGGATTTGGATTGGTAATAACCGCAGTCTTTCACAGTTTCAAGTTATAATCAGAAAGAAGCTGCTATCCATCTTGTTTAAATTTTCCTCTGTCGCCTCTTTCAACGCCCATAGAAGATATTATATGAAGTCATGCCGCTTTATTTTGACCATCTCTCTGTAGTCCCAGGTAGCTTCATGTGTGTGCAGTGACTAAAATTTTAATAAATTTCTGATATAATGTATATTCTTATATAACACATCCAAAATGAACGACGTTATTGGTTTTTTTTTTGCATCACTAATTTTATTTTATTTTTTAATAGCGACTATTTATGATCAAATCATAAATGATCGCTATATAAAAAACTGGCACTAATCCCATTTCACTTTTGCAGGCTACGGCGCTGGGGGACGATTAGGAATAGGCGGCATTGATTCTGTCTCTCAGCCTACCCTTTTAGCGTCAATTCAACATGTCTTTATAACAAAGGTATTAAAACATGAGTAATATTTAACTAACTAGCTGCATGCGCGACATGACATGACACCTAGTTCAATCAATTTAGATAGCAATGTAGAGAAAAAATTGGTTATATACGTTATAGAGCTAAGTTATATTTGCGGCGTTGCACCACCAAATCGTCTCTGGTCCGTCGCCTGCTGGCGTTGACTTCGGGTACGGATACCCTCCGTTTCCTCCTTAGGTAAAATCGGCATGATTTGATCCCACGTCTGACACCAATTGTTACGAGCTTAGGGTTCGTGACAATAAAAACTGCCGATTGAATTACCGAAATAATTGACACTTTAGTTACCGAACACCAATTAAAACTTAAAACGCACTAATAATTAATCACATTGATCACTTTAGTTTAAATTATCGACCTTTTCCACCGAAACATCTAGAATGTTCCAGCAAATACCGGTCCCGACTGACTAGATGTAGAAATTTCGAGTGTGGAGTTTTCTAGAAAGCTTAGTTCTTCTATCCGATACTAGATGGCACTAGTGGGAGAGTTCTAGAAAGATCTTGACGCTCCTATTTCTGCTGCTTGATACCAGATGGCGCTAATAATCACCCGCCATATAACGGGCGCTAATTATAGCGCGCAACAATATATTTTCCCCTCACACTACACACTTTTCTTGTTTCGTGTACTGTTTTCGGGGTAAACCGCGATTTTCGGGGTAAAACACTGAGCGGGAGGGCGATTGAGAAAACAAAATTTTGAGAAGAATCGATAAATGATAAAAAATGTTCATATTTATAAGAGGTTAATAGAAAATTTATCAAGGATCATTTCGTACCTACACACTTGTGTACGGTTTTTATTTAAACTGAAAAAACCTCGCTTTGGGACGCTTTCTGCGGCGCGGGATGCTTATCCGAGAGGGGGATGAAGAGTGGATAAAATTTAATTTTGCTCTATAACGTACACATGCCGATAGATAAAAGTATTCTATTAATTTTGCTTACTTTTTAGTTAAAATTATTGAATTAACCTCGCTTGTATAAGAGTTTACTACTGATTTCTCTCAGTTGTCATCGGGTGATTAGGTCTTTTGCGTCGTTCGCGCGCCGAGCCGGGTGTTTAATTATTTTAATTTTTCATTATCTTTTAAACCATAGAATACTATAATACATACATAATCGAAAGGGGGAGTGGGCGGAGCCCGTGTGTCCACTAATATGTCAATTCACACCTATAAATGTCAACACAATCAATAGTTTCCAATTTTCGTGTCAAGCGTCGCTACTTGCAAATTATTTAAAAAAATGGCAAATTGTGCAATCATTACTTAGTAGTAGAAAGAACAGCGGGAAATGGAATTTAAGTAAAGGGGACATATCCTACAACCAGTAAATCGAAACTATTTATATGTTGTAAATATTAGAGCCAAAATAAAGAAATATTTTTATTTATTTATTTATTTAATCTTTATTATACACCTTATATACTAAGGGATATAAAGGGCGGATTTAATGCCTTATGACATTCTCTGCCAGTCAACCCTGGATGATTTGAGAAACTGTGGCAGGTGTAAATCAATCACTTCATAAATAAATAATAAGGATATAAAACAAAATAAAATGCAAATGAATAGAATAGATACATAGTTAGTAAAATATACATACTTACTTAATATATAATATAGGATAAATAATAAATATATAAAATAACACAATACATATTCATATATATTATACAAAATATTACTTATAAAGTTAAAGAGAAAAAAAACAACAGTCGGATAGTCAGGTGGTATTATTCTTACGAAAGAATTCTCGAACTAGTCTTTTAAAATAATTCTTGTTAGTAGTTTTCTTGATATCAACAGGCAAGGCATTCCAGAGCAGTATGGACTGCACAGTAAAAAGAGGAATTAAAGAAACCACTCCTATACGAACGACAATTTTGGGAACGGGGAACTCTATCGTTAGTAGAATACAAATATTGAAAGTTATCCTTAAGATACGAGGGAGAATTGGGGTCATTTAAAATTGAATGTAGTACTTGCAAAGTTCGGGAGCTACGCCTTTGACGAATAGAGAGCCATTTAAGCTTAGATCGGTACTGGGAAATATGATCATACTTACGTAAGCCGAAAATGAATCTAATGACCTCTATATATACAAGTACGCTTGACTGGCTATACACCGTGACATACTGAAGCAATTTGATTTCCACCATTTTGGCGCTGACGGCAGAAGTGCACGTCCACGGAACTAATACTAGGGATAAGACAGTGTACCAAATTATATCGATAAAAATTCTATACCCTACCTATACCTAAATAAATAGAATGGACTCTATGGATAGATGGACTCTACCCGTAACGTCCATTCTATTTATGTATCATATTAATATAATGCCGTTATCATTCATCATCATTAAAACCCTTCACAAGTCCATTGCTGAACATAGGCCTCCCCCAAGGAATGCCACAAAGCACGGTCCTGAGCTACCTGCATCCATTAACTTCCTGCATGTCTTACCAGGTTTTGACTCCATCTAGTGGGGGAACGTCCTACACTTCATCTACGAGGCTGCCACTCGAGAATTTTTTTCCTCATCGGTATTCGGTTCTTCGAGCTATATGGCCGGTCAATTGCCACTTCAGCTTACTAACCCATTGGGCGATGTCGGTCACTCTGGTTCTGCTGCAGATATCCTCATTCCTAAGTTTGAACCCCTAAGCATAGCCCTCTTCATAGCTCGTTGAGCGACTTCGAGCTTCCTCATACGGCCAGCAGTGAAAGACCTCGTCTCAGATCCGTATTTCATCACTGGCAACACGCATTGGTTGTACAATCTAGGTAACAACAAATCTTGTATATATAGAGGTATTCCTGACGAGAAGATGTGTTGTAATCTCCCGAACGCTGCCCAGCCGAGTTGAATCCGTCGATTGACCTATCTATTCGGACTATTTGTCCCAATAAAAATACTCAAGATCCATATTTCATCACTGGCAACACGCAATGGTTGTACAATCTAGTTTTGAGGTATTCCTGACAAGATGTATTGTAATCTCCCGAACGCTGCCCAGCCGAGTTGAATCCGTCGATTGACCTGACCGAACTTTGACCGACAGGTCAATCGACGGACCTATCTATTCGGACTATTTGTCCCAATAAAAATACTCATCAACAACTTCAGCTAAGTGGTCCCAAAAACCACCGGCATAGGTGTGACATGGACATTACACATGCCTTTCGTTTTGTCCATGTTCATCTTAAGACCTATCCGTTGGGAGACACTATTGAGGTCATTGAACATAGTGCGTAGGTCCTCCATCGATTGTGCCATAAGGACTATATTGTCGGCAAACCGAAGGTGAGTGACGTACACGACATTGACGTTAATACCGTATCCTTTTCAGTCCAGTAGGTTGAAAACGTTTTCCAATGCAGCGGTAAAGTATTTCGGGGATATTACGTCACCCTGTCTTACACATCTCTACAGTTGGATTAGTTTTGTACTCTAGTTCTGTACTCGGATAGCCATCATAGCCCTAAACCATTCAACTAAAAAATTATTAACATTAAAATAAGTACACAAAATAAAAATAAAAACATAATTTGTAGAATAATTTATTGTCAACCGTTCATTTTGTTTAAGTATTATAAAAAACAAATCAGCTGCTATAATAACGCCTATTCTAATGAACTACAGGTCTGTCTATTGACAGTAAAATATTTTCTACTATATAAAAATTTATGTTTGCTCGTACTTTCTACGATGCCATAACCAACACTCCTCTTCCCTTACGACTCCACCTCGATTACAGCGGTACAGGGAGAGAAATCTCCTCTAGCCGCAGCTCACTAAAACACATCCAACGTGGCTCGACATCATCAGGCGACCTTTTGACACTTCGCTATGGCCCTTGAGTTTGGTGGAAAATGAGGAACGAAGAAATAAAAGAAAAAACATTCGAAATAATAATCTAATACTTAGTACTTAGTAGTTGTTAGTGCTTGGTACAGGCACTACCAGAAAATATTGTCGGTATACTGCACTTTTTCAAAGTGGTGCAGTTCTCATGTCAAATAAAACAGTCGTCTGTGAAATGTTTGGAACAAATATGATCATTCTGTTTCGGACGCGAATTCACAATATTTATGATTTTAAGCCATAATTTTACTCTAGGTTCAGTTGGAAACCTGTTAATTAATAAACATTTGATTATCATCTGTTGTTGGTGACTTTGTTTGTTAACAGATATGTGTAGGAAAGAACATCGATAAGTATTATAGACAAGGGACTCGACAACCCTATTGAATTTTATTGTTTATCAAAACTCAGTAATATACAGCCAAACATGTTGGTATATATGATATTAAGATTAGTAACAAATTTCTAAGTACTTATATTATCAAATAGTTTTAATTTGTTTAATATTTACTGCAAATTCACTTACTTGTGAAATGTTATACCACTCCCCTTTTGGTAACGAGTTTTACAGATTACGCACCCTCTCATTATTAATAAAAATAAATCTTATTATGTAACTAATATTATACACAATCAAACAACATAAAATACTTTCATTTTTTAGTGTAAAAGTTCAAAATACAGACTTATTAAATATGACAATTTGAATAAGACAACATACTTTGGCATATTATGTCAATTTTATTTTTCAAGACATCCTTTAGCGGCGCTTCAAATTGGCACAGTCATTTTGTATGGTATAGCCAGACCAGCGTACTTGTATATATAGAGGTCAGTGATCTAATAGTAGTTACGTTGTACCAGTTCTGGCGCACTTGTAGAAAGGTTGTACCAGTTCTGGCGCACTGAGTCACAAGTACGACGTTCGTCGACTCACGATCCTAAAAAATCACGAATCTGCGGTCCATTTTTGCGTAGGATGTACGGTTCCGGAGATGTGCAGATCAATTAACTCTTATCTAATTGATATCCGCTTCGAGCCTCCACCGTCATTAGCGCTCCATTGTTCTTATCTACTTATCTATTGTTCATTCAATACCGTCATTATCTATTCTTCCTCAGCGTGGTGATATTGTTATATACTCCTTTGTTCCTATCTACACTAATCTGACTCATTAATAAAACACATTACCCAATTTTGTTAAAATTTTTATTTATAAAATACAAAATCTTATTACTTATTATCTATAAAATAGGAGCGAAACATCTCATCCACTAAAATATCGTTGTACAATGTGTTCCCTGTAAATATACTCGTAAAACTATGCATTGAACATCCCTGAAACTTATATAGCAAATACATTAAGCAATATTCGCCACAAACTGAAGTCCACTCATTCTGAATCCTATCAACATTCCAGTTCCATCTTTTACAATTTCTTTTAAAAAACTCTAGATGATATCGTACAGGTGCCCGTCCGAATGAATCAAAATATTGACCGACGTCATTCGTATCGATATATAAAGCTACCCAATGTGACCCTGGTTTATCATCTGTATCCAAATTGCATATTATATACGTTGGTACGTGGGTGTATATGGGTAGTTTATTGGCAGCATAAACATTATTTTCTAGAGTGGGGTGAATCTTTTTCAGATGTTGTTGTACATCTAGTGTATCCATAATATTACTGCTATTAGTAGATTATTACAGTACCAATCTACTCAATGACTAATATAGGAATGATCAATTATAGTGATATCTAAATATTAAATTACATTCTTTGTGTTATACAAATCGTATTTGAGTCACCAATACACTGAACAAGACACGACAGGAAGGACGTAGGAATGTAGAGATAAGCAACAGAATGTAAGGTAAGCTTGTTGACGCATAAAGATACTATCAATTCTACTGCAGAAATTCTTTAGATTAGAATTATTACTCACTGGTACTATATAAGACCAAGCAACTGCAGTCATGGAGTTAGTGTATGGTCGTTTGACCGCAGTGGATCTATCAATACTACGTTTGTGTTACTTCAACGCATCAAAGGCCATGGATGTAAGTGTTTATTCTATTGACAAACTTACTTTTCTTTCTGTTATTTTCTTACGTGTGTATGATTTAGTGTTAACAAATTATATTTAAATATTATGTGTGTGTATATGGTTAAGCCGTGGTAGCTCAGATGGTTAGCGCAAAATGTAAAATTCACAGTACGCGACCCGGGTTCGATCCCCGCCGGCACCAATTAAATTGTTAATTACAATTTTAAGTGTTAATTTACCACGTGCTCAGCGGTGAAGGAAAACATCGTGAGGAATGCATGTCTGAGATAATTTCGAAGGCATGTGAAGTTTGCCAACACGCATTGAGGTATCGCAGCGAACATTTCCTAGCCCTAAAACCCTCTCAGAAATGAGAGGAGGCCTATGTTCAGCAGTGGACTTTAATAGGTTGTAACTTTAGCTTTTTTAACTTTTATGATTAAGTGTTACCAAATTGATATTAACATGATAACTGTGTTGTTGCAGAAATCATTGAGCTTCGATGAAAATACATATAAACAGTATTACTACTCGCCACTCTCCCCTCAAGAAGAGAGTGATGACATCGTCATTAATAATAACACATGCGATGGTGGAAAAAGAAAATCGCAATCGATTGATCATTTTTTTGAAGCTGAATCAAAAATAAAAAAGAGGAAGCTGTTATCATCAACCGTAGCACGAGCCGCTAGAGATGGTGTATCATACATTTCTACTAATTCTGACGATGGAGACCAAGCGACGCATCTCATCAAAATTGAAATGTACGATATGAAGAAGCTATCCAAGATTCCAACTACTAATCATTGGAAACATGCTTCCACGAGGATTAAATATTACGTAAAGACTAATAAGGATAGCATCTACGACAACACAAACGCCCTCGTATACAATATTACAAAGACAATAGCAGAAAGTGAAAAAGTTAAAAAATACTTTTTTAACAATGACAGTCATTAGCTGATCATTAGTGAATGTGATTCTGTTTACTTAAATTACTTCCGTGTACTCATTATATTCTATTTCTAATCCTTTGTTAGACTTAAATATCGGACATTATTTGAAATTTGGGTATCAGTTGGTCTACCAACACTGAACTGTTACTTACTCTGCTACCTAATTTCTTCTTTACTATAAGGATGGCAAACTTCAGTGAAGTGTGCACCAGTGCTTTCTTTTCCACAACCATGGAAGAGAATACGGAACTATTCAACAGCGAATTAAATCAGGAGTTGTCTAAAGTTTGTGATGAAATGGAGAAGGATCAACTGTTCGATTCATCGTATGATGATGATTTGTATAATCACTGTGCGATGGTTGAAACACAGTTTAAGTAAGTAAAATAAACATTCATTTCGATCATAATTTACACAATGTCTTGTACAGTTTTTAATAAATTTAAACATTTTAGTAGTCAACCACTACAACTTGGAAGAGGAACGAAGCGAACGAGCAGCAAAGAACCCAAGATCATCAAAAAACCAACAACGGAAGCAGAAGCGCCTACCTCTGCAGGGAACAGTATCAGTAACGATGATCAAGTGGAATGTCTAACGTGTCATATATTTATCAAGAAACGGTATTTAGCTAATCATTTTAAAAGTAATGTTCACAAAAATAATTTTTTAAATTCACATAATTCTTTATCAAACGTTAGTGTTATTGAATCTGCTTTTGGAAATAGGATTTTAACTTATAAAATCAAGAGTAGAGTAGATAGTTCGACATTGGTAAATTTTGAAACTCCTGAACTATTTTTAAATTCTATTAAAGATGATATTTTATTTTTAATACAAGAGTGTATTCATCAACACATAATTTTTAAAGTAAACTTCATATTGCATGCTGATTTTGTTCAACAAACTAAAGATATTCATGATACGTTCGATTTTCAAACGCTTAACTATATTATTTGTCAAGGAGATGACTTAAATATTTTTTTTTCATCTTTAGATGATACAATTACTACTAAAATTAGTGCATTTGAAAAAAAAGATAGTGGATGGAGTCTAAAAAACATAAAATCTATAGACATGAATGTTAATAAATTTAACCCCCTACGCGGTACTTCATACATAGATCTTCCTCGTGACATAAAATTAAAAAAGGCTGTTATAAATGTAAAAAACAAGGATTATTTTTGTTTTAAATGGGCGTTACTCTCGGCGTTATATCCCGTAAACAAAGACGCGGATCGTGTATCATCGTACGTTAAACATGCAAATAAACTTAAATTTGATGGTATTTCCTTTCCAGTTAAAATTTCTGACATAGAAAAAGTAGAGAAATTAAATGATATTAGTATTAATGTTTTTGGGTTAGAATATAGTAAAGAAAAACGATGTAATTCTATAGTAGGTCCATTATTTTTAACAAAGTGTCGTAAAGATAGACATATCAATTTATTATTTTTTTCCAAGGATACAAAAAATCATTATTGTTACATAAAAAATTTATCGCGGTTAGTTAGTAAACAAATTTCAAAAGACGGTCACATCATGTACATTTGCGAAGCATGTCTACTTCACTTTCCATCTAAGGAAAGTTTAAATAACCATGAACAATACGATTGTGCCCACATTTGTACAGAATTACCAAACAGTGAAACTTTTTAAAAAAAGAATTGGTTTGGTCAACCTATTTCAAATGATAAAATTAAATTTGATAGTTATGAAAAAAAGTTGAAGATACCATTCGTAGTTTATGCTGATTTTAAAGCATTTTTAAAACATGTGGGAAGTCAAATTTTGTAACAAATTTCATAAAATCAGTTACAGAAATATGTAATTGTGATTTTAATCAGATCACATGGTGCTTTGATGAAATGCAACCTTTATATAATTTACCAAATGTTAACTACCATCAAGGAATTCCAAATGTTAATATGTTTGACGGTGAAAACCCACATCTTGTTATTATTGATGATCTAATGAGAGAGTCCGATGGAAGAATTGTGGATATATTTACAAAAGGTAGTCATCACAGGAATCTTAGTGTATTTTATTTAACACAAAATTTATTTCATCAGGGTAAAGGGCAAAGAGACATATCCTTAAACTCAAGTTATATAATATATTTTAAAAACCCTCGAGATAAAACTCAAATAAGATATTTAGCACGACAAGTGTCACCAGATAACCCAAAATTTTTTGAAGATGCCTACAGGGATGCAACTCTAGAGGCGCATGGATATTTAATGGTAGATTTAAAACAGAATACCAATGATTTTTGTCGTATCAAGACAAATGTCTTCCCATTTAATGGTTTCTGCACAGTCTACGTTCCCACAAAAGAGTTTAAATACACCAAGAATCAAACATTTCAAATCATTGCTAAATGATGCATCGTCGACTCACAACGCATAAACATTTGCTAAACGCTTTGCATACGCTTAAACCAAAATATCAAAGAGCATTACTTAAAACGTGTGATGAAGAAGAAATTAACTGTATTTGTGAGTGTATTCATAACGTTTTACAAGGAAAAGTACCTCTTAAAGATCAAGATAAACAAAAATTGAATAAACACAAAAATATACTCCGTCAAATAGTGCGTAAGTGTAAACATAAACTAAGAAAAAATATAATTATACAAAAAGGAGGGGCTTTCTTACCAATAATATTAGGTGCAATATTGAGTGGATTAGTGAGTGGACTAGCCAGTTAACATGGAAAATGCAAAGAAAATGATACTTATCGAACCTGGATTGATTGAAAAATTAAAACAAGAAAATAAGATTAATACGAGTAGTAGTTTATCTCGATTAGATATTGAAATGCAAAATATTATGAATAGTACGACGGAAGACCGAAAGAAATGGATGTTATATTTACAAACACTGCAAAGATACCTTCATTTTACCGAAGAGGATCGTCAACCACTCAGATTACCAATTTATTCTGATACATCTAATGAAAATTCAAACGAGTCTAAAATTGGTTTTAAAAATAAAGATAGAGATCTAAAAACTTCAGTTGATGCTGAATCTTTGTTGGAGGAGAATCGATCCATCAAAAGTAAAGAAAATGTTGAAAATCCACTTTACACACCAGCTCAAATACTCAGTTTAATACCAAAAACTTATAATAAAAAAGGACAGTTATTATTAAACTTAGTTGAAACAAGTAAAGGTAAAATACATTGGGATAATGAAGGTACAGTCATAATTGATAATGAAAAAATTCCTGGAAGTAATATTGTTGATTTAATAAATGATTCACTAAGACCCTTAAAAAGAAGTGATCCAGTAGGGTGGGATAGATTTGCTGAAGCATTAAAAGATATTAAAGTACCACTTACTTATATTGGAAATCCAAAGAGATGTGAGTTTATTAACCAACTTCAAGCAAAAGATCTGAACAAACCCTCTAAGATTGAATTTCAAGAGTTTTCTACACCGAGCAGTAGAGATAAAAAGTCTACAACTAAAATACGTAAAAGGCTTGAGTGGGAAAAATGGACCCCGTACTAGAAGAAATTAACAGGATTTATTATGATCCATCTAATCCCGCTGGTTTTGGTAGTATTGATAAATTATCAAAAGCCATGAAGGGTAAAATGAATAAAAAGCAAGTAAAGGAATGGTTAAAATCACAAGAAACATACACATTACATAAACCCATTCGAAAAAAATTCCCGCGTAATAGGTACATTCTATCAAATATTAATGAACTGTGGCAAGCTGATTTAAGTGATATGCGAACTTATTCTCAATATAATGATGGTTTCAAGTATATACTTTGTGTTATTGATGTATTTAGTAAATATGCTTTTGCAAGACCAATGAAAAAGAAAAACTCAGAAACAACTAAAGAATGTTTTGAAAGTATATTTACTGAAAGTAATTTAACACCTACTCACATACAATCTGATAAAGGTACAGAATTTGTTTCAAAAGATGTACAAAAATACTTTAAATCCAAAAAGATTAATTACTATACCACTAACAATCCTGACATTAAGGCCAGTATTGTTGAACGATTTCAAAGAACACTAAAAATGAAAATGTGGCGTTATTTCACTCATAATAATACTTATAGATATATAGATGTTTTACAAGATTTAATATACTCTTACAATCACAGCTTTCACTCTAGTATTAAGATGTGCCCATGTGATGTAAATTCCAACAATATTATGACAGTTTGGACTAATCTTTATGATAGACGGTCAAACAAACTTTCTTTAGAAAATCCTAAACCAAATTTCAATGTGGGTGATTATGTTCGAATAACTAAATATAAACATGCTTTCCAAAAAGGATATGAATCAAATTGGAGTGATGAAATATTTATTATATCTTCAATAATTGATAGATCTCCATGGGTTGTTTATACAATAACAGATTTACAAAATGAACCAATAGTTGGTACTTTTTATGAAAGAGAATTACAGAAAATCACTTACAACCCCACCTCACAATATAAAATAGATAAAATAATTGACACTCGTTACTCAGGTAACAGAAAAGAAGTATTAGTGAAGTGGAAAGGTTATCCAGATAAATTTAACAGTTGGATTTTAGCTTCTAGTTTAAAAGAAATATGAATAAAGAAAGTTTTTATTTAACTTTGCTCAGCAATAGTTCAATGGAATACTTTCCTGATAACAAGACCACAAATTTTTCAACGAAATTACCGAAAGCTATTAAATTAGAAGGTGAATGGTCGGTTGGAGTTGTCGAGTTTCAATATCCATGTACCATGTTTACTGTTCAAGATCATGAAAATGTTATATACATTACAAAATCTATGTTAATGCCTAATGGAGATAAACCATCCACAGTGTACTACAAAAAACATATTCCAGCTACCAACTATGATAACGTTGAGCATATTTTAAGAGTGTTAAATGGTATCGGAGAGAACTTGAAATTTCGCTATGATGAAATAACAAAATTTGTGTCTATTTCTGTTTTGGATAAAAATATAACATCCGTAACATTATCACCCAAATTAAGTTTACAACTAGGTTATGAACCAAATAAAAATCTCCTAGAGAGAAATTTTGGAAAGTGTCCTGCTAATTTACACTTCGGGTTACCATCTCAACTCTTTCTATATTGTGACATTATCGATCCTCAGATTGTGGGTGATGTTATGACTCCTTTACTAAGAGTCATTTCATTAGATCCTACAAAATACATTTATGGTGCAAATAAAATGCACGTTTTCTCTCAACCTCACTACTTACCTGTTATGCGAAGAGAGTTCGATACGCTGGAAATAGTTATAAGATCGAGCACAGAACAAAAAATACCATTCCAGTTTGGAACCGTGTGTATTAAACTACATTTCCGAAAATTATTATAATGAATTCTCTTCGTGATCATCATAAATGTCCATATGAAAATTATTATACACATCAAGCTGGGTCAGGAGTTGGAGTAATTCATAAGGGTGCACCATACCAACGCGGTCATGCTATTGGGAGCTTCTTAGGGGGGTTATTTAGATCAGTTTTACCTTTACTTTCAAGTGGTGCTCGAGTGATTGGTAAGGAGGCATTAAGCGCTGGAGTAGGACTTTTATCGGATATGGTTCAAGCGCGTCCTATGGAAGCCTCAATAAAAGATCGTCTAAAGCAAGTTAGTACGAATTTAAAACGAAAGGCTGATGAGAAAATTGATCAATTTAACGTGACAGGATCTGGGTATAAAACTAAAAGAAAACGATTGACCTCGTTCATTCCACCATTAACTGCTAAAGTGAAAGCTGCGAAAAAACTTGGTCTAAAACCAAAAAATAACAAAGATATATTTTCAAATTAAATATGTCTTTCCTTCATAATCATTCTTGCGAGTGCGTTAAGTCAGAATTGGATTTGTTTGCACTACCGTCTACACAAACTAGCGTTGAAAATGGATTGTGGATTCATTATAAACCAATTTCATCTCTTGGTGATGATGGACCTATCGAGTTTCAAGTTCCTGGGACAGGCGATGACTACATAGATTTGTCTCATACATTACTCCACATAAAGGCAAAAGTATTAAATCAAGATTCAACTAACTTGATATCTACTACAATAGTAGCACCTGTAAATAATTGGCTGCATTCACTTTTTAGTCAACTTGATGTTTATTTAAACCAAAAACTTGTATCACCACCTAATAATACCTATGCATATCGAGCATACATGGAAACCCTTTTAAACTATGCTCCTGCTGCTAAACAATCTCATCTTACTTGTAGTCTTTGGTATGATGATACAGCAGGAAAAATGGATTCTACGGATGGTAAAAACATGGGATTTGTTAAAAGACAGGAATTGATTAGTGAAAGTAAGGAAATAGAAATGATTGGTCATCTTCACGGTGACATTTTCAACCAAGATAAATTTTTAATTAATGGTGTTGAAATGAGTGTTAAATTGGTTCGATCGAGAGAGAGCTTTAATTTAATTGCTGGGTCAAACGATGTAAAGTTTAAAGTTTGCATTACGGACGCAACTCTTATTGTCCGACGAGCACGAATTAATCCAAGCGTATTACTCGCACATCAAAAAGTTTTAGCTTCTACCACTGCTAAATATCCTATTACTCGAGCTGAAGTAAAAGTTTTAACAATTCCATCGGGTGTTCAAGGAAAAACTCTTGATAATATATTTTTAGGGCAGGTACCCAAAAGATGTATAATTGGATTTGTGAACAATTCTGCATTTAATGGTTCCCTTACTAAAAATCCATTTAACTTTGAAAACTATGGTATTAATTCTTTCAGCTTATATATTGATGGTCAACAAATACCTTCAAAAGCTTTGCAACCATCTTTTAATAATAGCATATTTACATCAGCATATCATACTCTATTCTCGGGAACTGGTATTCACTTTCTTAATGAAGGAAATGGAATCTCTTGTGAACAGTATGCCAGAGGTTACTGTCTATTAGCATTTGACTTAACTCCTGATTTATCAGCCAACTCATCAGCTCATTGGAATCTCATAAAGCATGGTAGTGTAAGATTAGAAGTACGATTTGAATCCTCACTAATACAAACAATTAACTGTATAGTTTATGCTGAGTTTGATAATATTATTGAGATAGATAAAAACAGAAATGTTACTGTAGACTATAGTAGTTAAGGTTATAATATGTGTTGTGTGTTAGATTTTATGAGTTATGTGTAATGCATTTTGTGTGTATGTAACTATGTGAAACATTATAAAATTAAATAAAACAAATTGTATGCAATATATTATTTTTTATTTCTTTATAAATATTCTATTTAATCTAATACAAAACTCTGTTCGAGTTTAAATTTTACATAAGCACACTGACTAAACCACTGAACATGCTGCTGCCAAGGATCATCATCATCTTCCCAATCTTTTAAGCCACCACCACAATGGAAACACTTGGTCCTGTCTGCATGGCCAGTATAAACGAAACCGGCTTCTGCAAGATCTTCAGGTTTCTGTCGCATAACGAGAGGCCAGTTTTCGAAACTGAGCAACCAGCTAGATTTTGAACTGAAGAATGGATATTCAGCTCTTGAGTACTGCATATTCTTCTCGTTTTCATCTCCACTCAGTGTTGTAGTTTTGTTCTTCAATGATGTGTTCTGTACACGTATGCCACACTCATCTCTTTCTTCTGCTCTTGTCTTCCTGTAATTTAAGTAAACAGAATCACATTCACTAATGATCAGCTAATGACTGTCATTGTTAAAAAAGTATTTTTTAACTTTTTCACTTTCTGCTATTGTCTTTGTAATATTGTATACGAGGGCGTTTGTGTTGTCGTAGATGCTATCCTTATTAGTCTTTACGTAATATTTAATCCTCGTGGAAGCATGTTTCCAATGATCAGTAGTTGGAATCTTGGATAGCTTCTTCATATCGTACATTTCAATTTTGATGAGATGCGTCGCTTGGTCTCCATCGTCAGAATTAGTAGAAATGTATGATACACCATCTCTAGCGGCTCGTGCTACGGTTGATGATAACAGCTTCCTCTTTTTTATTTTTGATTCAGCTTCAAAAAAATGATCAATCGATTGCGATCTTCTTTTTCCACCATCGCATGTGTTATTATTAATGACGATGTCATCACTCTCTTCTTGAGGGGAGAGTGGCGAGTAGTAATACTGTTTATATGTATTTTCATCGAAGCTCAATGATTTCTGCAACAACACAGTTATCATGTTAATATCAATTTGGTAACACTTAATCATAAAAGTTAAAAAAGCTAAAGTTACAACCTATTAAAGTCCACTGCTGAACATAGGCCTCCTCTCATTTCTGAGAGGGTTTTAGGGCTAGGAAATGTTCGCTGCGATACCTCAATGCGTGTTGGCAAACTTCACATGCCTTCGAAATTATCTCAGACATGCATTCCTCACGATGTTTTCCTTCACCGCTGAGCACGTGGTAAATTAACACTTAAAATTGTAATTAACAATTTAATTGGTGCCGGCGGGGATCGAACCCGGGTCGCGTACTGTGAATTTTACATTTTGCGCTAACCATCTGAGCTACCACGGCTTAACCATATACACACACATAATATTTAAATATAATTTGTTAACACTAAATCATACACACGTAAGAAAATAACAGAAAGAAAAGTAAGTTTGTCAATAGAATAAACACTTACATCCATGGCCTTTGATGCGTTGAAGTAACACAAACGTAGTATTGATAGATCCACTGCGGTCAAACGACCATACACTAACTCCATGACTGCAGTTGCTTGGTCTTATATAGTACCAGTGAGTAATAATTCTAATCTAAAGAATTTCTGCAGTAGAATTGATAGTATCTTTATGCGTCAACAAGCTTACCTTACATTCTGTTGCTTATCTCTACATTCCTACGTCCTTCCTGTCGTGTCTTGTTCAGTGTATTGGTGACTCAAATACGATTTGTATAACACAAAGAATGTAATTTAATATTTAGATATCACTATAATTGATCATTCCTATATTAGTCATTGAGTAGATTGGTACTGTAATAATCTACTAATAGCAGTAATATTATGGATACACTAGATGTACAACAACATCTGAAAAAGATTCACCCCACTCTAGAAAATAATGTTTATGCTGCCAATAAACTACCCATATACACCCACGTACCAACGTATATAATATGCAATTTGGATACAGATGATAAACCAGGGTCACATTGGGTAGCTTTATATATCGATACGAATGACGTCGGTCAATATTTTGATTCATTCGGACGGGCACCTGTACGATATCATCTAGAGTTTTTTAAAAGAAATTGTAAAAGATGGAACTGGAATGTTGATAGGATTCAGAATGAGTGGACTTCAGTTTGTGGCGAATATTGCTTAATGTATTTGCTATATAAGTTTCAGGGATGTTCAATGCATAGTTTTACGAGTATATTTACAGGGAACACATTGTACAACGATATTTTAGTGGATGAGATGTTTCGCTCCTATTTTATAGATAATAAGTAATAAGATTTTGTATTTTATAAATAAAAATTTTAACAAAATTGGGTAATGTGTTTTATTAATGAGTCAGATTAGTGTAGATAGGAACAAAGGAGTATATAACAATATCACCACGCTGAGGAAGAATAGATAATGACGGTATTGAATGAACAATAGATAAGTAGATAAGAACAATGGAGCGCTAATGACGGTGGAGGCTCGAAGCGGATATCAATTAGATAAGAGTTAATTGATCTGCACATCTCCGGAACCGTGCATCCTACGCAAAAATGGACCGCAGATTCGTGATCAGAGCATGCCAAAACCTTTTTTTTTTTTTTTTTTTTTTTTTTAGGATCGTGAGTCGACGAACGTCGTACTTGAGACTCAGTGCGCCAGAACTGGTACAACCTTTCTACAAGTGCGCCAGAACTGGTACAACGTAACTACTTCTAATGCAATTGTTGAGAAGGCGCTCCAACTTATCGAGAAGATATTGAGATAGATCTGGGTAACACACATCCGCATAATCAATAATGGGTAATATCAAAGTCTGGATTAGCAGAAGTTTAGTTTTAAAAGGCAGAAAGTTTTTGAGACGACAAAGGGAACGTAAGGTGGCAGTTACTTTACGGCTTGTTTCGGCAACTTGAACTCCCCAGCTTAAGGTATGGTCTATATGTAAGCCAAGATTTTTGACAGACTTACAAAATGGCAACAACGTTCCATTGTAAAATACGGGAGCAAGATTATCGTTATTAATCTTAGCTACCATTCTGCTACTAGCTATAACCATTGCTTTGCATTTGGTTGGGTTAACCAAAACACCATGTTTGTACGACCAATCTCTTATGGCATCGAGGTTGTGGTTTGGTTTATGAATATTATCGTTAAGGTCGTTAACACTAGATTGCACATAGAGCTGAAGATCATCTGCATACAGATGGTACGAACAGTTGAGAACTGAAGTGATAGAATTTATGAATAAAGAAAACATTATAGGAGAAAGTATTCCCCCTTGCGGCACGCCTGTTACATTGTCAGCCCATCTTGAGAACTCCTAATCCTAATCCTAAGTCCTAATCGTACTGATTGCTGGCGGCCGCGAAGATAGGATGAAAACCATTCCAAAGCTGCGATTGAGAATCTAAGATTAGTTAGGAAGGCTATAAGGATATCGTGGTCGACTGTGTTAAAAGCATTTGAAAAGTCAACAAGCACTACCACTGTAAGATTTTGCTCATCCATTCCCATTCTAATATCATCTGTGACTTTTATCAATGCAGTGGTAGTACTATGACCTGCACGAAAGCCTGACTGATATTTATTCAGCAGATTGTGTTTGGTTAAAAACATAGAGATTTGCTTGTCAACACAGGCTTAATTATCAGGCAATATTGATGTGTCTAAGACATTAATCAAAAGTCTATTTGTAAATTCGCGAATCGGGTTTCTAGTAGTAATAATACGACGTAATAGCTTGTATGTGTGCTCCAGGCGACACCGATCCTCGTACAAAATAAGGTTGACAGCCATTCTATAGTGTATTACAGTATTCTATATCTTAAACTATGCGTCCAAAAACATGCTAGCAAAAGCAAAGCTTATCTACATAAAATTAACTTGATGATGAATTAACTTTCGTTCGTAAGGATTAATATGCCATATCTTAAAATAAAGCTCATAAATCACTTTTTTAATTTTTATTAATTTTTGTCACAAAATAGTTTATTGTGGCTTATGAATAAAAAATAGTCATATGGTACCCCGGACATTTTTTAGTTGGGAGTAAAGATCCATATTTTTGTAGAACATTGTATTTACATATCACTAACTATTATGCTAGCGCACGTGGATAAATAATTTCGAAATCACTTTTTCCTCTGACTTGCTTAGCAAAAATCAATATTTAAGACTAGCTGAGAGGTGTAGCTTAATTGGCTATAATATACGAAAAATAATTTTTCAAATCGGACTGGTAGTTTTAGATAATAGCGTATTTAAACAAACAAAAAAAAACTTTTCTGCTTTATTATATCAGTATAGATTATAGTATATTAACCAAAACGTTAAAGTATAAAGAAAATTAGTAAGGGAATATTTTTAAAATTAAAATGTCCCAATTTATTAGGCACTTGTAAGTTAGAAGTTAAGTAAAAAAGTTATGGTCATCAAAATTAGTTGTATGCAAAAAATTGTAATTACATATGTACGATTTTTTATTTAAGGTGGCTTGTAACTCTGGAGGCAAACATTGCCTGGCTTTATCTGCTGATGGAGACGTTTACAGTTGGGGCGAGGGCGAGGACGGTAAACTTGGCCACGGCAACAGAGTGTAAGTTTTTGATAATTAACATGTATTTTTTTACATCTTCGTGATCTTAGTACTTCTCTTAACATAAAAATACTTACAATTCACTAATATCCCGATTCTTTGTGTGTGTATATCAGTATATCGATGTTTGTCTAACTTAAAGAAACAAACAATAACTGATTTAAACCTTTTAGTTCTAACTGCTTCAAATAATTTACTAATAGTGTAACAATGTATTTGTTAGAACGTACAAATTCAGGCGGCGTAAGCGATTCTACTACCCCATATCACATCGTGGAAGTCATAAGAGAAGATAGAGGGAAATAAAATAGGAGATTAGCAGCAGCAAAACTGCGTTATCCATCTACCAGCTAACCGTAGGAACTATGACATATATATTCCCCTATGATGTAATCAATGTGAGAGATAGTGAAATTTTGATAGGCTAGATACCCGATTGAAAAAAACAATGATTTATAATAAAATAATTGTACGTGAACAAAGACGCAAATAGATGTGTAATAAACTAGACTAATATCTGCCAGTCTTTACAAATAATCAAACGTAATGCAACTCGCAAATGGTTTAACTGTAATGATTCTCTTTTGTGATATATTTTAATGAGTAAAATAATATTGTTTAAAAGACGATAAAGGTGTTATTTCTAGTAAAAGGTTTGTCTGAATACCTGAGATAGTATACCGCCGTCTTTCCTACATATCTGATATTTATATGTCCACTGCTGCTATTGTCGCTACGTTGAGTAGGGTAAAGCTATGGCTGTTTAGAATTTGAGGTTAATGGAGACAGTTTATTACAGATAGCGTGGCATTTTTCTATTTTTTTATTTACATTTCAGTTTAAAATATAATAAGGTTACAAAGGGCGGAATTAATGCCTTAAGGCATTCTCTTCCAGTCAACGCTGAATGACATGATATTATTTGATAGGTGAATTAAGACATGAAAAATACACCAAACAAGATCATTGTTTAAAAAAATTCTAAATTTACGTACAAATTAATAAAATTTTTTATGTACATCAATGAACAAATAAAAATATAAAAAAGCATAAATGCATTCTCGTAGGTCTCATTACTATATCTTTGTTTGAAGTTGTTTGTTGGTGTCTTTATTTACAATCAGGTAGACTGTTAACTCATTCGAAGTCATAAAAGTATTTTAAACATGTGTTTTATGTTTCTATGTCAATACACCCACAGAAGCTACGACCGTCCGAAGCTAATCACCGCGTTGTCGGGACTGGAGGTCGTGGCGATCGCTTGCGGCGGCGCTCACTCCGCTTGCCTGACTGCGCGCGGTCGTATCTACACGTGGGGCAAGGGCAGATACGGACGCCTGGGACATGGCGACTCTGAAGACCAACTTGTACCTAAGATGGTGTGTAAAACATGAACCTATAGATGATGTTTGGTAGGTCATGTCATCATAAAACTGGGAAGAACCATTAGTTATACTAACTTTGGAATCAGTAGTAAATTTTTTGTTTTGTGTATGTTTTTTAAAATTTTATATAATTTATATTTTTATAAGAATACTTGTAACGCTATTAACATAAATAAAATTTCCGTTAACCACTCTAGTAAGCTTAGAAATACTTGTTTTAGTAGTGATTCTCCACAGTAGCCGAATAGCAAGTTTGAACTCACTACCGTTAGGTTACTGTCGCACGCTCGCAAAATAGATTATGGTACTTGTTTGAAGCGCATTCCGACGAACGTGTCGTTTTATTTCATCTAAATAATAGATCTCTACAGTTAGTTTCTTTGACTTTAGAATAATTTTTACATACATAAACGCTCACACCTGTTACCCAGAGGGGTAGTCAGAGACTACAGACTTCCATTTGGCACGATCCTGATACACCTCTCTCACCTCTTCCATATACCTACGCATACATGCTCATCGGTTAAGGGTATTCTTAAGAAGAATTTTTGTACCGAAAAAACGTCGCGGTCAATACTGGTCAAGCTAACAAGCATTGTTTGATGATTTGCTACGATAGTTTCTCACTTACCCACAACACTTGCTCACTGAAAGTATAAGATATTTTTACCCCGGAAAAATGAAGGCGTGTCTGTTTCCAGTAAGACAGTTTCCATAGCAGTGCTAAAATTGCATTTTGTTGAATTTGAGTTAAACTCTCCAAACGTTTAGGTGGAGGCGCTCTCGCAGCACCGGGTGATCGACGTAGCGTGCGGGTCGGGTGACGCGCAGACGCTGTGCATCACGGACGACGACAACGTGTGGTCCTGGGGCGACGGCGACTATGGCAAACTTGGTATCCTATATTTCTTCATTAATTGTTTTTTTTTGACGTGAATACGTCTTTAAATCAGCTTCCATAGTCGGAGGCGATTCTGAAAACTAATTACAAAATCGGGAGATACAGTTTGGTGTTGCAGCTGGATATCTATCATCTACATCCAAAGTTTAACTACACCACTCGATAGATCAAAGAATCCGTTACGTTGAGTCGAGACTGTTACGTCATCGCGCTTAGTGGAATAAGACGGACCCCCTTTTTGGTCGTTTCACTACGTACACGTAATTCACGTGAAACACGGTCGTGTCCACCACACAGACAGACCACCAGACGAAAGTTGTCATATGATTAACTTTCTCCTCTGCTTATTAACAGACACGTAAATCGCCATGCTTAGGAGCCAGGTATTTTGCAATTGCGGTATATAATATACACGCAACTTTCTTGCATGCATCGTCGGTCGGTATATTTTATTTATTTACTTAAAACTTCATGTACAGATGTGGTATATAGGCGGACTTAATGCCTAAGGCATTCTCTACCAGTCTACCTTGGGGTGATGCAGAGATAGTATGAAGTAGGTGTGGTATAAAGTTAATATGAGAAAACAATAAACTAAAATAGCAAAAATTGTGTAATACATGGAAATAAAATACATACAATTATATTTAGTGTAGTTACTTGATTGTTATAACAACATATTATAATAATTAAATACAATTAAAATATAAAAATACCGGAGACTCCTTTTACCTGAAACGAGGCATTCCATCTTAGTCGTCAGGGGCGACAACAAATCTGCATTCTAATTCATATGTAGATGTCTATTAAACTACGACATCTACTTTTTTATAGATTTATAGAATATTTTACAGAATATAGATAGAGTTTCGATATTCCGTTGGACATTTTTTATTTTTACTTTTACCATTAGTTTGAAAACCTTTTTCCTGGGAACTTCCAGCGGGAATTTTAATTATTTATGATCTTACGTATTACGTATTGACCAATTTTTTCAATCTTTGTTTGCTAGGTCGAGGAGGCTCAGAAGGCTGCAAGCTTCCGATGAGAATAGACTGTCTGAAAGGTCTGCGAGTTATCAAGGTAGAATGTGGCTCTCAGTTCTCCGTCGCTTTATGCCAATGTGGAAGTGTTTATACATGGTTTGTAAAATACACTTAGTTATATATACATATACTTGACTTGATTTATTTCATATGTTTTATTCGTCAATATACAAAGACTTATTACAAAGACACTGGGTACTCTCATCTGAAACACTCTATTCAAATGAAATATTATTATTGTGTATTTTTAAAATTAACATATTATCAGTATTTTTCGTGGTAGAGCCATGCTGCAGCTGTATTAGTAGTATATTTGTAGTACGAATGGGTGGGCTCGACCGGGGAAGGATTACGCTCTCATAGAATACTAGCGTAAAATAGCAACTTAATGCTGCTGTGTTTCGTATGGTGAGTGTAGAGAACCGGAGACCCTTTTACTGGAAAGGAGGCGTTCAATGTTAGTCCTCACGGGTGACAACGCATTTGCATTTTGATTCGTAATCGAGGATAGATGTAGATGCTTATGGGCCACAATAATCACTTATCATCAGGTAAACTGTGTGCTCGTTTGTCACACTTCTTCTATATAAATAAAAAAATATAAAAATCTATAGTTTAATTTAAGTTTTCCTTTAACTTAAATGCAAAATTATTAATAATAAAATACACAGGAATCAATTTAATATTCTAATATAAAAAAAACTTTAGGGGCAAAGGCGACTACCATAGACTAGGGCATGGCAGCTACGAACACGTAAGACGTCCAATGCGCGTTACGGGCATGCAGGGCAAAATGATAACATCGATTGCGACAGGTAGATATATATTATAAACAATAATAAATAACTTTGTGCGGAATTGTAGTTGTTAAAACTTTCATGGTTTTAGCTAAACTGGAATCTTATTCATTAATGGATTGAATTATTGTTTTATTATTAAATTCGTAGTTATACCTTATATTGTGGTACCTAACATCAGTGTTGAAACTGTGTTAGGGAGTCTCCACTGCGTTGCGTGCACGGACACGGGCGAGGTGTACACGTGGGGAGACAACGACGAGGGACAACTCGGTGACGGCACAACGCTGGCGGCGCAAAGGCCCCGCCTGCTTGTGGCTTTACAGGTATTCGATTCAATGAAATTTTACGAAAAAATTTTACTTTTTAATTCCCAACCCACACCAATCGATCGATGATGGAATGGATTAGTCGAAGTCGATTGATAGTTTCTACCACACCAAGCGATCGATCACACTATTTTGATGATATCTCGAAAGTCAGTCTGAGCGAGATTAGGATGGCTCTTCAGCCCCTTAAAAACGACAAGGCCCCAGGCGAAAAAAAGAAAAATTCTGAAGGCGGCTGGAAAGCCGGTACTTAAAGTCTTTCAGAAGCTCTTTAATTCCGTCCTCCTTAGTGAAGCTACTCTGGAAACGTGGAGCAGAAGTGCGGTGGTCTTGTTCTTCAAGAAAGGCGACAACGCTCTTTTGAAGAACTACAGACCAATTTCCCTTCTGAGCCGCGTCTACGTGTTGTTTTCGAGAATCATTACGAATCGTCAAAATATTTAAATAATCGGTAAAAATATTCAAATAATTGAATCATAAATTTTTTTAATGTATTATTTGTTTAGTTATTTTTTTGTTTTTAAAATTCTTTTAATTACATGAATCATGAATAACACTAGTTTATTTATTTTACTTTGTCAACGTAAATTTGTGTAGACAAAAAAAACCACTACGTAATTTCAATCACCCGCCATTTCGGGAGCTTACTGTGCGTAATTTTGTGATTTTGTATTTGTCTTCTTATTTTGTGACTCGGTTTTAACTTTTTGAACTGTTTCTTCTATATTCGTTGAAGCATAAATTTTGGGTTTAAAATTATTCGTTTTTAATTTATTCTTGTATTATTAAAACACATTGTAAATTAATACCAACTCTATATAATCGATATCGATTTTTTTTAAATCGAATATTGTACGTTCCCATTTTTTGGTTGGCATGCTCGGTACAATAAGTCTGACAGCTGTCAAAGTCTATTTTTTAGATTTGGTTGACAATAAGCACCATGGAGGTTAGAGAAGACGAGAACGATCGCCGTAGACAATTGTGTCCCAGAAATATGGACACCATAAGTGAGGCGCTACGAACGCTAAGTTCGCTCAATAAAAGTAATTTTCAGTCTATTTTTCCGATCAGATGCTAAACCACTTGCACATCCACGCACAATAAAATATTTCTCAATCTTTTAGTGTTTCTTTTTGTCAAAAATTACAAAATTACGGAGCATGAAAATTTTCTCACCATTGCCGCGAAGAAAATTTGTACATTATTCAACTAACTTCATCTACTTGTACTCATAAACAGCTAACTTCGCAGTCACTACTCACCGACGTCAGCGCCGCTATAAATTCTACAATTTTCAAGGACAGGCGGGCTATTGCTTTAATACGTAGCGATCGTTCTCATGTTCTTTAACCTCCATCATAAGCACTATGCTCAATGACCGCAATAGTGTGTCCCAACGGATAGATAATGTACTTATTGTAACGTACTGTACTGATAATGATGATGATACCAAAAAGGGTTCCGGGTAGGATAGGATTTGTATGTAGCATGTTGTGAATGAGTGGTGTTGCAGGGCAAGCGCGTGACAAAGGTAGCGTGCGGGAGCGCGCACACGGTGGCGCTTTGCGTCGAGGCTCCTCGCGCGCCGCGCCCGCCGCCGCCGCCGCCGCTCGAGTGCCACCTGCTGCGCGACCTGCCCACACACCTCATCTGCAACAGACTGGTGCGTGCACACCATACTAATACCGCCCTCACATCCATTCACTACTCATTTATTGACCACTAATCATTTTACCTTCACCGGAAGTCGCTAGAGACGGAGGTGAACTTATTTTTATGTACGTTTCACACAGTATCATCGTCATTAAAAAGTTGCGTTTTAATTATTAGTTTTTCAGTTTCTGGTGTATGTATACTTACTGGGTGACTATTTTTACCGTCTGGAAAATAATATGGTGTTTTTTTTCTCTAGTGGAATACAAGCTATCATCGAAAGTATTTGTAAAATATAACAAAATAGAACTAGATAGGCAAAATTTCCGAATATCCAAAAAAATACATAATAACAATTCATCCTACGGCGTTTGCGTAAAACTAAAAATGGGCTACGATTGCTAGTGAAAGAAAGTTGTAAGAGAGCGAGACGTTCTAATCTTTCGTTAGGTAGGTGCCAGGCGGCCGATTGGAAGCGCAGGGCAAACACATCATTGGAAACACATCGTTGCAGCCAACATTTTTAGAATCAGCTGACCGCGCCTTACGTTACCAAAAAATATTTTTCTCTTATAATTAGACACTTTTAATTTATTTTTGATTTTGACAGCCTCGTTGGTCAAGAGCTAGAGATTGTAGTAGTGTGACAGCTGATCATGAGGTCCTGGGTTTGAATCCCGGGTCGAGACAAAAAATCAATTTATTGAGTTTTTCTGTCAAAAAATTCTCAGTTGTTGCCCGGAGTCAGGTAGTTGACGGTGTCTCACCCCCGTGTCTCGAAAGGCACGTAAAGCTGTTGGTTGGTGGTGGTTTTTTCGCTTATGATGTCAATTACCTTAAAACGTTCAGTGTAAGTTCTGCCAGTACTAGTTACTGCCTACTGATGCAAGATATACTGGTAAATTACTTACTATTAGTAAAATACTCGGTCGATAAAAGAAACATTTAAAATAGCAGCACTTCTCATTGCTACTCTTTCATTAATGATGCAGTCGCGTGTCCCATGTTTGTAAATAGCAAAAGATGTAAAACAGAAAATGGTAAGCACGTAAATTACCGTTCATTTCAGATCATTATTTTTGTGATTTCGATCTTTTCTTCATACTTTTACAGGCTTAGGACCGTTTAATAAAATTTATCGTGTATTATAATATAATGAATTGATAAACAGTTTTATTAATAATATTTATGCCTACCTTATACTGCAACATCTTGGCGTATTTAAAAGATTGAAATCAACCTTTATTACTGTTCAAATCTTTATCACTGTTTATCCCATTAAATACGTCTATTATACGCTGCTTTAAAACTTTAAATCACTTACACTTTGTGCTTTTTCTGTGTACACTAATCGTTTTGGTTCGGCCCACAAATAAAAGTCTAGAGGTATTAGGTCTGGTGTTCTCGCCGGCCAGTTCACAGGTCAACCGGGACCTATCCGTCTATCACGGAATTGGCTCATCAATGCTAGATACTCGACATTAGAGTTTTGGTACACGTTTACGATACACACGCAGAACCATAAACAATACGACGGCGACGCGACGTCACTCCTTGCTTAGCTACAGGTAAATGAAATGAGAGTTGAAGGCGCGGGCGGCTTTGCCCTTGAGCCTGTGACCGTGCGAAAGGACATTGACAAAGATGCCTACTTAATTTACGAAATTCGAATCTCGATACATTTTAATTGATTTATTTATTTAATTCAAAATTTTTGTTTATATTCTTTGAAAAATATCAGTGCCATAGGTTTTTACTCCGTTCATCTGTTACACTTTATTTTTTTCCAGACGGTAAAAATAGTCATCCAGTATATACAAAACAATAACTCAGTCAGTGTAATACTCATCACATCAAATTCACACTAAATTTACGCATCGTGTCATAATTTACTCGTAACGTCAGAGCTAGCGAGCATATCTATGTAGCAGCTTTGCCGCGCGTACAAGCCGCACTTAAATGGCTGCGTTAGGCAGCGTTTGCACTAGTGTCATGTTGACACGTGGCAGACCATTAGTGGGGGCACTAATGAGATCGGTGATTCAACAGTCCGTATGACTTCGAAAGGCGTCAGAATAGTTTGCATATTTTTATACAAAATATATGATTTCGATAAATTTCTGTTGTACCTATTGATGCATCACAATACCACACGTTAGTCTAGTGTGAATCCGGCATAAGTCAAAAATGTTGAATTGCTAACATTTCTATAATGGTTTTGTTATTGCTCCTCACAGGTGCTACTGCATCAGTTCTCGGAATTGGTGTGCCCAAATTTGCAGTTGCTGATTTTAGACGGACCTTTGGACCAGTTAAGAACTCTGCTCTTCTACAGCGTCAAAGAAGCTGCTTTTAGAAAGGTAAGGCGTTATGTCTTGATGAAAGTTAAAATATTTACGAAAGATTGAGAGATAACTTTTTTTGTATATTTTTTGTCATAAATAAATTGTATCAGTCTGAAAAAGCTGATAATTTCAGTGACGCCCATTGAGTTTCGGTTTTATAAAATAAATATTATGTGATGTCTAATGATGATGATTTTAATTCTATTAATAAAAGTTAGGTAAGGTTATTTATGTTTTGTAATAATTATATTTTATACAATATCCGTACAAGGCTCGACATGAGGTCAATATAGTTACTAATTTATTCCTCTGCTAATTTGGTCTTGGGGCTCAATAAAGTGTCCGAAGTTCCGCTGTATTTGCGCGCTACAACTTAAACGAACATCTAGATTTGCTTAAGTAAACATATGACACCATGGTCCACTTCAAGTTTATTGATAAATTATTCACGGTGAACGCTCACAGAAAACTGCACTTTACGGTCCAGGCGATAACGGCAATGACGTTGCACCAGGTGAAAGTAGCGGTGCTACACTACAATAAATGTATTATTTTACTGATGACGTATTAAAGATGAATGTTCAAGGCAATTTGCATGTTACAGTGCAGACGATAACGATGACGATGGTCCATGAGGCGTAAGCAACGCCTTAATAGCCGGATAGTTAATTTATGACGTATCTCATGACGACCACTCAAGGCAATTTGTGCGTTACTGCGCAGGCGATAATGGCGACGATGGTGCGCGAGCGGCAGCATGGGCCGGTAGTGGAGCTGTCGCGCGTGGGAGCGAGGCGCGCGCGGCGCGGCGGCGCGGGTCTGGCTGGTCCGGGCGGCATGCGCTCGGTGTTCGGGCAGATGGTGGCGCGCTTGCCCGCGCTCACGCAGGATGCGCTCGCGCTGCCGCACCGCGTCTGGAAGGTCAAGTTTGTCGGTCAGTCTCTTCTGCTTTAATATTTTTATTCGGTTGTTAAAATGCTACATTATTTTATTAACAGTTTGTACTTTTCACTGTTGATGCTTCTCAAGTGAATGAGGGACACCGCTCTCTCGTTAGTCGTGAGCCACGCTAGTGCGACGCGTCTTCCTTCTGCGATGAGCGGGAAAAATAAGAATACGAGACGAACGGCGTTCGAACGTCCGTTCGTCTTGTATTCTTATTTTTTACCGTTTTTTTTTCGTATTATTATTTACGTTGGTGCGTCTGGCGTGTGCATCAGGCTACCGCGACCAACGGAGGACATAATACGTGTTCGCGTGTTTTGTTTAGAAGAGTTAAAAGTTGAGTTGAGTTAGAAGCCCTGCTCTATTTGATGACCATTATAGTATACTTGCTCTAATAATATTCGAGTGTCTTTCAATCACTTCTTTTTCTTTCACGCAATTTATATGATGCCATATTTATATTAGCGCTAGTAATTATCTAACTTTACTACTTTTGTATATTCCAGAGATTCCTATGCTAACTCTCTATGTTTTAGTTTGTAAATAGCTGTTCCATAGCCAAAAAATTGCTCCAATTTAAAAAAAAATATCGATTAAGGACTCCTTAACCCCTCACTACATTTATTTTAATATATTAAAATTCGTTATAAATTTCAATGTAATACTTGTTTCTGTTTATTTATTATGTCATAATACTAGTTTTAGTGTTTTACTTCATTACAAATATATTTTAACTATATTTTTATAGTAAAAATAGTACTTACTCAGCACAGGACAGCAGCTCGATTTGCACAATTATTTCTATATAATACTCGAAGTTATTTACGTAAAAAGATTTATTCACACAAAAACTTTTATAACAATTTTATAGTAAAACACTATACTAAACACCAATAAAATATTAGAAAAATCCAAAAATCAACACAATAACACGCCCACGAAATAGGCGTATGTAATGAGCGTTGATTATAAAGAAAAAACCATAGACTACGTTTTATTGCATTAGAGGATAGGAAATTTCACATTAAGCCTATAATGCCAAACTTCTTCATAGACAAGTAGTCTCTAAATATAAGTTTTTATGGTTTGAAGTGCTGTGGGTGGGTGTGGTCGGATTCGATCACTTGGAATTTAACGTAATATCGCCGTGGTCAGATCCGACCGCGTGCTATTGAGAGGCTTAATACGTTTCCAAATTGATAGTATGTTTCCATATCTTATTTATACGTGGTAGAGCCATGTTGCAGTTATATTAGTAGTATACTTGTAGCACGAATGGGTCGGCTCGACCGGGGAAGGACCACGCTCTCACATAATACCAGCGTGAAATAGTAGCTTAATGCTGCTGTATTTCGTATGGTGAGTGTAGAGAACCGGATACCCTTTTTACTGGAAATGAGGCATTCCAACTTAGTCCTCACGGGTGACAACGCATCTGCATTTTGTTTTTAATTGAGGATACATGTAGATGTCTATGGGCCGCAGCAACCACTTACCATCAGGTGGACTGTGTGCTCGTTTGGCACCCTATTCTATAAAAAAAATGATATTACAGAAAAAGATAAAAAATTGGATCAACTTACTTAACAGTTGCTGAATGCAGACACTAGCCCGTGCTCGCGGATTACTCACAACCTCCTTAACAAGTCATCTTCTGTTCCTTTTTCTTGTGTGTAAAACTGTAGTTTTTTGACTTCTATTCGCTAATTCACCTAACTTAACACTTAATCTAACACTGAGTCTGACTTTGTCCGCGTTGGTAACTAAATCACACGCGAAACCTTTATCCTATAAGTTTTCGGGTATGTGACTGTCACCGTGTTTCTGACACGATAAGATGCAACCGAACTAACCGATCCGATATTATAATGCCAGGCGAGAGCGTGGATGACTGCGGAGGGGGCTACAGCGAGAGCATCGCAGAGATGTGCGAGGAGCTGCAGAATGGCTCGCTGCCGCTGCTGATGGCGACGCCCAACGGACGTGGTGACGCGGGCGCTTCACGCGACGCCTTCCTGCTCAATCCCACCGCTAATACGCCGCTACATCTTAATTGCTTCCGATTCCTCGGTAACTGTTGTCGCCGCTTTTATAAATATATTTTTTTATTGTATACCATTGAAGTAATATGTAATTATGTACTAGAACAGCTATCTCAAACAAAAAATGTGCGCTACTCTGTGTTCGCGCGGTTCTTTTTTTATCATAGAATAAACATTGGTAGAATGACCCGTAGGTAATAATAGGTTGTATTGTTAAATAGGTAAATTATATCGAGAACAATATTTAAATTTTGTCATTTGTTTTGTATATTATGTTTGCTTATTTAATATAGTATTACATGATATTATATCACAATTACATTTAATTGATATTTTTATCTGAATATTTTAAAAGGTATCTAAGTCAAATATAAAAAACATACTAAATGTATGTTTAACAAAACTTATTAACATAGCATTTAAATTACAAATATATTTATTTAAATTAGAATAAAAGTCGTTCATAAATGCTGTGTACGCGAGAGTTAAAATGGACGAATTTGTACCACCTTGACTTTGATGTGGAAACCTAAAAATAAAATAAAAGAATAATAAACAGATTTAAACATAAAAAATTTTGCCTAATTATAATAACTTATATATGTTTCTACAAAAAAGTGTATAATAATATATTAGTCCTATAGGTACTTAAGTACCCACAGAAATGTCGCATCTGAACATATTAATTTTATAATAATCGTCTTAGGAATAATTTGTTTTATTATTAATACATAAAACGTTTTTATTGATAAAGTATCTTATCAACTGATGAAAAGTAATTCCTTGGTTTTCACTGACATTTCTTGAATTATTTGTGCAATATCTATGTACACACGACGGCATATTTTTATCAAGAGATTTTTTTAAATCAACACAACACGTGACAACTCTACAAGCGCATAGTGATTGACTGACTAAAGTGCGGTGTATGCACCGCAGTTGAGTGGAACACAGTAGCTGAATGCAGTGTCGCCTCTAGTACGTAGTACATAATAGCTTAATGTTGTATACACACATAAAATTTAATAGTTGCGGCGGGTTATTCCGTTTATCTACCCTAAAAAATTCAACCTAGGGTGGATACTCGAAAGCGAGTGTTAATCTATCTACCCCAGACGGGGCTTATAATTGGAATTTACTTAATTTGTACTTTCGACTTTTTAACCCAAGTACAGTTCAACACATACACTCAAAATTATTAACTAATTTTTAATAACTACAAATATGGTTTCCTAGTATCCACCCTAGCATGGTTTGTTTAGGGTGTATAAACGGAATAACTCCTTGCAGCAAGCCCACCTACAAGTGTCCCAAGTCACAAGATTAGTGGATGCTTAAATTTATAGTCTCTCTAGCCAGATTTATCATTTATGTTTTTATTATTTTGTATCGAGTTTTTAAACACATTGTGAATGCAAATGGAAAACATCAATGAATTAATTCACTAATATGAGGTTCTTTATGTTTACATCAAGCACTATCTATTAAGCTAAGCCTGTGCCCTTTACCGTGTTCGGCTGGATTACCTTCAAAAAGGATTGTACTCGAACAAATAGGTTAAAAACTTAAAGTATAGATCAAGGATCGTGTAAACCATAAAAGTAGAAGTAAAGTTACAGCCTATATACGTCCCGCTGCTGGGCATAGGCCTCCTCTCATTTCTGAGAGGGTTTTAGGGCAAGGAATAGCCCGCCGCGCTGCCCCAATGCGTGTTGGCGAACTTCACATGTCTTCGAAATATATTTTTTTTTCTTATTTCTCAGACTGCATGTCTGTGTAAACCATAAGGTTGTTTTTATTTCTTAAGTTTTTCTTTACGACCTGCCGGTAGACATAGGATTATCCTATTCAAAGCAGGATTTGTCAATGTTCCTACATCTTTGAATACACGCATGGGCGCCGGCAGCAGGCTGCACGCACACCGGCATAATAAGGGGATGCACTTGCACCTCCTTGTAAGTAAAGGAAATATATAAAAAAGTCATTTTTTTAAATTAAGTTACTGTTTCAATTAAAACTGAAGGCGTCTAAGTTGCTATCCAAACTTGTTTATCTATCACCTTGTCAATAAATTCAGTATCCTCTTCTATTCTTTTCCTGTGAACACTAAGCATGCACAGGCAAGCATGCTTAACCTCGCGTCCCCCACTGTTGAGCGTATTCCACGTCTTGACACGTCGTAACGTGCTAAATGTATGTCCAATTCTATATGTTGGTACTGTAATAGTTAACCAATTTTTATTCCCTCACATACCGCTGGGTAAAACTGAGTGGCTTGAGCAATTACATCGGCGTATTCAACAACAAATTCATTTAAAACCGCGTTATTTGCTTTATTTTCCTTCATCATCTCGTACCATGTGGTAGCCTCGGCAATAAAATAATGTAAAAAACCTCCGTAGAGGTTCTGTTTATCTTCTGCTATCCCTAAAAATGCTGATTTGTCTAATTATCCCATATTTTCTGAGTGAAGCTACATAACCGAAAATGTTTTCTTGTATGTTGAAGAAAATCTATTTTTAGTGAAAAAATAATGTAATCTGAATATGGGAATGATATAGATATTCTGGATTCCACATTTTCAGATAGTTGCAGCCCCAAAAAACCTTACAGATTAAATCAACACAAGTAGTTCGGTTCGACTGGGGATGGGACAGCCACGTTTTCACAGAATACCAGTGTGAAATTTTCGTTTTGTGAGTGTAGAGTACCCAAGACCATTTTTATTTGAAACGACGCATTTCATCTTTGTCATCGGGAGTTACAACCCACTCTGCATTTTGAGACTCAATCAAGGATAGATTTAAGTCACTTACCCTAAGGATTTTTATCACTACTCGAGGACGATTAAATTCAACATCCCGTTTTCGGTCATTCATCATTTAAGCTTTCTCGAAAATGACCGCAAACTCCATAGAGATATTATTGCGGTGAGATTAAAGCACATAAGTTAATTTATTTACGTGATCGTGTATTGCCTTTATATTCATATTTACTTCTTGTAATTGATTGCACACGTGTTCAAGTTTGGCAGAATAGACAGCAATTACTAAGGGTGTCACAATGTATGTTGGAGTAGTTGCAGCCGAGAGACGCTTTGGTTTTCGTTTTAGAGTTAAGTGTATCTTGCAGAAGTTCTTCTAAAACTTGTACAATAGTCACAAAGTTTTCAAAAATTTTTCTGATACTTTTGTACTCCGCTATCCAACGAGTTTCGCAAAACATTTATATTTTGAATTTTATTCCACCGTATTCTTTAAACGTGGTATAGCCATGCTGCCGTTATATTAGTAGTATAGTTGTAGCACGAATCGGTCGGCTCGACCGGGGAGGGATCACGCTCTCACAGAATACCAAAACTTACCATCAGGTGGACTGTGTGCTCGTTTGTCAGTCACCCTTATAGTATAAAAAACCGCAAAGTATTACACTAAAAAAATTGTGTCTTTTGTAGTCCCAGCAGTATTTCTCACTTGACTGACAGTATTCAGGTCATTAATGACAAGATTCAATACATGGCTTGCACAGTGGAAAAATTGGGCTGAAGGATATTTATTATTAATAATTTTCTGAACTTTTTTTGAATTACAATCTTAGTGGTAGCGGGTAATAGTTTTCGAAATGGCGTTTTAATGTTTTAAATCTTTTGAGAAATAAATGTCTAAACCATAAATGGCTTTTACATTCTACTCTTGTACATATCCGATCGACCGGAATCCTTCACAAATTATTGGTTCTTCTCATCTCTATCATAACATAGATAGCAAACTTGAATCGTTAATTGCTCTGTGTCACTAATATCAGCAGTCTCATCAGCAAAAACCTGTATAATTTTACATTTTATATTAGTTAATATTATGTGTAGATAGATGCAGATAGTAACCCTGGCGGCGCCCATGAATACACGGGTTCTGTATAGTTATTGAAATTGGTATTTTGATGCGTGCAGGCGTGTTGATGGGCATCGCGGTGCGCACGGGGTCGCCGCTGTCGCTGTCGCTGGCGGAGGGCGTGTGGCGGCAGCTGGCCGGCCAAGCGCTGCGCCCGCAGGACCTCGCCGAGGTCGACAAAGACTTCCTGCCCGCGCTGCTCTGCATCCGCGACATGACGCCCGCCAATAAGGTCAGCGCGCCCCGCCCGCCACCTGATGCGTCCAGTGTCTTGCACGATGTTCGATCACTTCCGAACAATCCGGATGTTTGAAGAACATGGGAAACACATTATAGTGCTTACATGCGCATGTTCCAACTCATCGTTATATATTCAAGCTCGATGATACGATGTCAGAAGTATAGAGGTTTTTACAATATAGTATCAGATTCTTTCCCCCCACTGCTTTTCCTAAAACTAATGCCTCTCCGATAACTTATACTTCTAAGTCTACAAATGTATTTAGTATTTAACGAACGCTATATATTTAAAAACCTGATTTGCATTATTTCAATTGTTCACATTAGTAGCAAAAATCTTATGACATATTTAGTTAGTTTTTATTCAATCACTTGTTAAAATTGATGTTGTTGTTCTATCTACTGAGAAGTTAGATTGTTACATTGTCGTGTTTCGCACAACGACTATGTGTCAACCCAAATCACAAATTTATATGAATTGTTACAGGAACTGCAAAACCTGGAGTTGCCCTTCTCGATACCGTCCGCTGCGGGGCACGAGGTGCCGCTCTCCACGCGACACAAGCGAGTCACGCCGGACAACAAGGATGAATACGTACAGTTGGCGTTGCATTACAGGTGCGCCTCGTTCGTTTGCTTGTGCTCTGATTGTCCTATTATACGAATTGAGTCCTATAATATATGTCCTATTATACGATTATGTCTTATTATAAGAGTCCTACAATCCTAGAATACGAAACTAGCGATTCGCCCCGGCTTCGTACGGGTGATTTCTGGATCTCGACAACAGCGCCACCTACGTACGCCTATTGTGAATCTAAACCGTCCAAGGACTCGCTCAAATGCATACAATAAATTTCATTTAACTCATTCGACCCGTTTTCGAGTTTACTGTACAGTGATTGATTTCTGATTTGAATTTTGACATTGTTAGTGTTCAAACTTAATTAATAAATAATGACGACTCCGTGGCGCAGTGGCTTAGCAATGAGTGGCTGCGCTGGGGGTCGCGGGTTCGAATCTCGCACGGAATAAGTATTTGTATGGCCTACAAATAGTTTAGAAATTTATGTTTGTAAACTGCCCCCACGATACAGGAGAAAATCCTAGTGTAGGGGTAACGTTTAAAAAAAACTTGAGATTGTGTCTGAGTCCTAGCTTTTATGTCTGCCCCCGACACCGATGGAGGAGTTAAAAAGGCGGTCGTTTTAACCGAAAGCGATTAGAATGGTTACGCGTGGTTATAGGTATAGATTCGCTTGATCATTTTTTTGTGCTTTAAAATACCCTTTTAGACCAACAATTAAGAGACGGACTATCAAATAATAAAGTAATAACTGACCACAGTGTTCACAGGCGCGATTTGGTTATTTGTTTGGTTATTCGTAAGATAGATACAGTATAATTGCTTCAAAAAATGTTATAAAAATACTTACGAAAATTCATCAGCCAATTTTATGTAGAATACTAGATTTGCATTTTTGTATTCTTTTTCATAGCTTCTCCTGATTGTTTACTCACTCCGTCAACTTAACTGTTGTTCTGAGTGGGTATTATAGTGCTACGAATTTTACACTTAAATTTACACATACCCACGGCAAATAATCTCGGGTGAAGTGCATCTTATTCTTTCGATCCCAAAATACGCTGTTGATAGTTTCCGTTGAAACCCGACTAGAAGGATACGAGTGCATGACTGCTGATTGTTTCCTTTATCAGGCTGCACGAGTTCGACGAGCAGGTGCGGGCGGTGCGCGACGGGATGTCGCGCGTGATCCCCGCGCCGCTGCTGGCGCTGTTCTCCGCCGCCGAACTGGAGACGCTCGTGTGCGGCTCGCCCGACATACCCGTGCACGCACTCAGAGCATCCGCCACTTACAAAGGTATTTTTATACCCCCCCCCCCCCACCTTCCATCCATCCCACATATACACTAAAAATCCCTCGTTTTATTTCATAAAATTGAAAGTGAACTTACAGTCCACCTGTTGGTAGATGGCTACTGGAACTACCATACAGACTTCTGGACATAAAAGGAATCCTACCTGCTAGTATATAAAGTAAGAGCAAAGTTTGTATTACATTCATATAAATTTCACATGCCTAAGGCCTAAAGCGTAATGGCTCGCTACCATTAAAAAGGTCTTCGGTTCCCTTCTCGTTACTCACCACACTTAACACAGGCTATGTTAATATGTAAATTTTCTATCCACATATATAATATAACGTGGCCTTTCCTGATCGGATCGAACCGATAAGCACTGCACCTTAATAGGAATTGCTTTGTTGTTTTTTTTTTAAAGTGAAAACTTCTTTAGCATCGTTGTGATTTGAAAGTCTATGAAACAAAAAAGAGACAGACACATAAATTCATAAGATTTAACGTGGGAGAAAATGAGATAGGAAGCATTATAGATTATAGCTCAATGCTCGCGAGAAAAAAGTCGTAAACGCCTCCGAAGCGACGTCTCTTACGCGTTTTGTTCAACAAGGTACGAAGGTGTCGTGTGCTTATGGAATATGGAATACACAAGAACGGCCAAACCTCAACTTCGTTATAGGTAAAATTGATATAAATCTTTTTGTAATTCGTGAGTACTACCTATGTAAGGTTTATCGAAAAAAGTAATGTAATATCTGTGTCTAATATATCTATTAAAAGGATTGTTACATTTATTTACTGTAAAATTAAATTTTCTTATATTTTATGCCGAACATGTAGTTTAAATTATAAATAATTTGCCGTAAAATATTTACATTTTATATGTCATTTCATTTGAAGGTTTCACTTCTGTCACGTGTGAGCTGCACGCGTTTTTTTTTTTTTGAAAAAACTACCTCCACACTAGGATTTTCTCTTGGATCGTGCAGGCAGTTTACAAACATAAATTACACAAGGACAAACATCCAGACCGGAAAAAATTATTTGTAGCCCATACAAATACTTGTTCTAGACGGGATTCGAACCCGCGGTCCTCATCGCCGCGACCCAATGCTAATCCACTGCGCCATGGAGTCGTCAAGAAATAAACTGTGACACTACCATTTATGTAATTCATGTCACGAAAATCCAACGATTGAAAGTTGCAATATCGCATTCCAGGAGCTCAAGGACTGTCTGTGCAAAACACCTTTTTTGGGATACCCTGATGCAAGCAAAGAATTTATAGTTGACACAGACGCAAGTGATATAGGACTTGACGGTGTGTTGTCTCAACGGAATGGTGACCAAGAGGTCGTGATAGCGTACTTCAGCAAGTCGTTGTCAAAACCGGAAAGGAACTATTGTGTCACAAGACGCGAATTGCTAGCTGTGGTAAAGTCGTTGCAGCATTTTAGCAAATATCTTCTGGGACGAAAATTTCACTTACCGTGACCATGCTGCACTAAAATGGCTATTGCAGTTTAAAAATCCAGAAGGACAAGTTGGAGGTGGATTGAACTACTGCAGGAATACGACTTTGAGATCGAACATCGCAGCGGGAAATCTCATGGCAACGCAGATGCATTGTCAAGAAGACCTTGTCCTGAAGATTGCAAACATTATACTAGGCAAGAGAGTAAGGAAGTGGTATGCATGAGGATGCTCAGGACAGACCACCTCAGCAACGAGTGGAAGGACAGCTTACAACATGCACAGCAGGAAGATCCGGACATCAAGCCGGTTCTGGAATGGATAAAGGCCCGTGCTACCAAGCCTAAGTGGAGCGACGTCTCAGCGATGAGTTCGAACACTAAAAGCTAATGGGCCCAATGGGACAGCTTACTGCTTCAGGATGGAGTTCTGTGCCGTAAATGGGAAAATGTTCGGGGAGACAGCTGTCATTTGCAAACGGTTGTCAGTAAAGCTAAAGTACCGGTTGTTCTACAGCTGTACAATAATGATTGTTCAGGAGGCCATCTGGGAGTTAAACGAACTCTACTGAAGATCCGAGAACGGTTTTATTAGGTCCACTGTAGAAACGGTGTCGAGGACTGGTGTCGCAAATGTACAAGTTGTGCGGCTGTAAAGGGAATTCAGACTCGTAGTAGAGGTGCATTGAAGTTGTACAATGTTGGTGCACCATGGGAGAGAATAGCCATTGACGTGGCGGGGCCGTTTCCGGAGAGTGAAAGCGGTAACAAGTATTTCATGGTTGTGATGGATTACTTCACTAAGTGGCCAGAAGTCTTCGCCATTCCAAATTAAGAAGATTCAACGGTTGCGGATAAACTAGTTCATGAAGTCTTCTGTCGTTTTGGAGTACCTTTAGAGATTCACAGCGATCAAGGAAGGAATTTTGAGTCTCAAATATTCCAGGAAACTTGCCGAGTTATGGGTACTCATAAAACAAGAACGACTTCTTATCACCCGCAATCTGATGGAATGGTAGAACGATTTAATCAGACATTGGAGAGGTACCTAGCAAAAGTTGTAGACAATCGGCAACGAGATTGGGACAAGCACATACAACCGTTTTTGTTGTCATATCAAAACGCTGTTCACAAAAGTACAGCAGTGACACCAGCTTTCGCAAACTTTGGAAGAGAATTACGGCTGCCTGCAGACCTGGTATCACCGGGATACCACCTGATGCCCCACGCAGTATAACCGATTATGCAAATGACTTGCGGAACAAAATGAATGATATTCATGAGCACGTCAGACAATCGGGCCAGCAAATGTCTGAAAAGATGAAAACCCGGTATGACCGCAAAATGAACAACAAAGGGTTCGACGAAGATTCACTAGTGTGGTTGCACAATCCAGTCCGCAGCAAAGATAAATCTCCTAAGCTTCAAGCTAAATGGGACGGCCCGTACCGGGTTGTGACCAGGATCAACGATGTAACCTACCGGATACAGAAAGGCGCAAGAGGGATTCCTAAGTTCGTCCATGTGGATCGCTTGGCGCGTTATTATGGGACCGATAATCCTCGAGACGAGCATGTTGCAAGCAAGCAAGCAATCAAAAAGCAAGTTGACGTCTGGCACTAGCGCCATCTAGTGTCGGGTAACAGAGCGAGGAAAGCTTTCCAGAAAATGACATGACTAATCTTTTAACCAACAGCGCCATCTAGTATCGAATTGAAGAACTAAGTTTTCTAGAAGCCTCACACTCGAACTTTCTGCGTCTTTTCGGTCGGCGCCCGTATCTACGGGAATATTCTGGATGTTTCGGCGTAAAAGTGTATTTAAACCCGTTGCATGCCGCGATCGGGGCAGTATTGAATTTGGCGAGACAAGCGAAGCTTCGGAGCGAAATAAAGTGAATCAGTGTGGTTAATTATTAGTGCCTTTTAAGTTTTAATTGGTGTTAGGTAATGAAAGTGTAAATTTTGGTAATTCAATCGGCAGTTTTTATTGTCACGAACCTCAAGCTAATAACAATAACAACGTCTCTATACTAACACTAATATAGTAAGCACGAATATAATATAATAAGGAAGATAGAAGTGTACTATAAAATAAATGATACCAATGTGAGAATTTTGTGAACGTCGCCATATTTTACTATAATTTGTATATTTCTTTTTTGTCTGTGTGAGACAAGAGGGTTATAACCAATGTGAATTTTACAACACAGGTATAGACCCGAATGCGCCACTAGTGCAGTGGTTCTGGGAGGTAATGGAGGAACTGTCCGGTAGCGAGCGGGCTCTGTTCCTGCGTTTCGTGTGGGGACGGACACGACTGCCGCGCGCGCCACAGGACCCTAGACAAAGGGATTTCGTATTGCAGGTCAGCATAGAAAATAATAATTTTCGTTGGTCAATTTCAAGTAAACCTTTTAACCTTTATGAGATCAACTAACACATACATATAAAAGTCCACTACATATAAAACATACATCTTCATTACACAGCGAACATAGGCATCCCCCATAGATTGCCTCATGGGAGGGATTTTGCCATAATTGTCCCCATAGAATACTATAACACATACATAATAGAACGGGGGAGTGGGCGGAGCCCGTGTAGCCACTAACACGTCAATTCACACGTATAAATGTCAACACAAGATGTGTTTTGACGTTACAATCGTTTCCAAATTGTGCATGAAAATTATTTAGAAAATGCCAAATTGCACGCTATTTACAAATAAATATGTATTAAAATCTGTCTGTCAACACAGCGAATCGGGTTTGTAGTAGTGATAATACGACGTTATTGTTTGTTTGTTTGCTCCCGGCGACGCCTATCGTCGTACAAAATAAGGTTGGCATTTATTCTATTGTGTATTATAGTATTCTGTGATTGTCCCGCTTGGCAATCTGGTTGGCAAACGCAGTTTTTTTTAAACTCAGCTGTAATCAGGAAGATGCTGCTCCGATGTGTTTTAGTTTCGCCGCAGTTTAGTGTCGCCTCTTCGACACCAACGAAATGATATTTGATAGTGGGTGTTCTTACACCGCCACTATGCTGCTGATATACATTATATTACGCGTGCCGGTTATTTATATTTATTGTCACTAACATGGTTAGTTGGTTATACAGAAAATATAATAATGATCCTCGAAAAATAAAGTTGTAAGATTGTTATTTCGTTTCCTTAGATTGTTAGATTCTAAGTTTCTTTTTTATTTCAAGTATTTTTATTGCAACCTTAAACATGCTTGAGGATTCAACAGATAGATTTTATTTAATCATCATCGAACAGAACAGTATTTAATTGGTTAAAAAATAATTTAATAATATTTTTTTAATTATTTTAGGTGCTTGACAAGTACCAACCGCCAGATCATTTCTTGCCAGAAAGCTACACATGCTTCTTCCTTCTTAAGATGCCCAGATACTCGTGCAAGGCGGTCCTACGGGAGAAACTCAGGTACGTACTGATTGTTGAATATCCCAATATCCCAAAAAGCGAATTTATTACAATATTTGCAACAAAAAAATGGCCTATTTAAGTACAGCTGGGCACAGGCTTTAAAAACCTTTAAAAATCTTATTTTAAAAACCTTTGCAAATCCATTGCAGAATTGCTATTTAAATATGAATATATTTAAAACAAACGGGTTTTATGATTAAAACTACTTTTACGGATTTTATCGCTTTTATTTTTACTTTTAATTAAAAGAATTAAAAGTAAAAATAAACGCGATAAAATCCGTAAAAGTAGTTTTAATCATGTGTAGTGTTCGCGTAAATATAAGAAATCGTTATGTAAACGGGTTTTAATCTTATGTTGTAATAAAATAATGTTATATATAAAGTTCATATATCATTCCACTTCAATTAATGTGTTATCATTCCCAATCAAACAATATAGCCTTTCTTAATTTAAGAGGATATTTTCACATTGATTTCTTCTGCTGTAACGCGCCAGGCACCCGCTAGTTAGTTATAAATTTTACTTCGTAATGATTTCTTACGTTTACGCGAACACTACACGTTTAAATAAAACTGGTTTTTACGGATTTTGTCGCGTATATTAACTTATTTTATATTCCCGACGTTTCGCGCACTTTACAGCACCCATGGTCACGTGGGGACTGAGGTGTTTAACGTCCCAAAGTCAATCTCGTAATAACCACGGCTACCTCCAGATTAAAATTATTAATTTTTATTATATAGGAATAAAAGATATTATATTGCTTGGGTTGGAATTTAATTTTATTAGTTATTATAGGATCCCACGCAGATTTTAGCACCAATCCATCTTCGCTATTGATATTAGGATCTTTTTTTTTTATTTCAAAAGCCTCGCAAATCATCGTTGGAAGGAATCGGTGTTCTTTAGCGAGGATTTGTAGTGTATCAAATCTGATGTAGTTACGAGGGCGATCCTGTACGTGTTCACAGACTGTAGACTTCCCGGAGCGTCGATTCTTTACATGAGCTATGTATTTTTAAAGCAGGTTTTTATTGATCTTTTTATTTGTCCTACGTAAGAGAGACAACATCTACAATCAAGCTTGTATACTCCTGCATCGAACCCAGGACCTCATGATCAGCAGTTACACTACTACAACCACTAAACAAACGAGGCAGTCAGCTATATTATGGTTGTAGCACGAATGTGTCGCCTCAACCGGGAAACGTCTACGTCCCGCGCTCTCACAGAATACCAGTGTAAAAAGCAGCTTAATGCTGCTGTGTTTAGTGTGGTTAGTGTAGAAACCGGAGACCTTTTTTACTGGAAACGAGGCATTCCATCTTTGTCCTCAAGGGTGACAATACATTTGCATTTTGATTCTTAATCAAAGATAGTAGATGTCTATGGCCACACCATCAACTTACCATCAGGGGAACTGTGTGCTAGTAGTATGTCAATATGTAATATCTTAAAAAAAAACTTATTTTTTCGTATTTCATCAAAAAATAAAAAAATATCTTTCATGTATTTTAATGAATCAAAAGTATCAGATTTTGGAATTTTTCTAACCTTGTAAAAATTATAACTACGGATTTTTAAAAATTCGTGACTCCGAAAATATTAACTCTATCGTAAAAAGTCATTTGATCTTTTTTATTTATATTTTATCAAAAAATATAAAAAATCCTTCCCGTTTGAAAATAATAAATCCTTCTAATTGAAAAAAATCTGTTTAAACTTAAAACAATAAGGCACCGAGCTGCCCCATGGCGATATGCATTTATATCATCAGTAAGGACAATTTGAAGAGAATAGCATAATAAAGTTGAGGTGGAATAATTTTCGGTACTCAAGCTCCGATTCCTCCTAGACTATAAAGGTAGTACGTCGATCTAGATTTCTTTTAGAACGATGTGTTATATCTATTTATATTTGTTATATTTAGTTACTTAAGTCACATGCCATAAATTTTTCACGAAGCCATGGGTTGACTGGCAGTTATTTGTATGTGGATAACTGATATTGGCATACTTGAAGTAAATTTGAAATTGTATTTAGGTTATGGTATACACTGTTGTTATCCTTATTAAAAAAAAATTATAACTGGAATTAAGTGCGCCCTGTGTAACTCTTAAGGTTAGCACAATAAGTTTTAAATAATTTAACTATTTCGTTTTATTTCCCGCAGATACGCCATCCACTTCTGTAAGAGCATCGACACGGACGAGTACGCGCGCGTGGCGTTGAGCGCGGCCGAGCGCGTGTCGTCCGAGGAGTCGGACTCGGATGACGCCGCGCCTCCCGCGCACACCCCTCACCCACCCGCTCTTTACTCGCTCACGCGCCCCCCCACCTGGCTCTGAACCCTCACAACCCTTGACTGACGCACCGTATACGGCACCAGTCTCAAACGTTGGACTATTGATAGGACGTGTTTGCACATTCATTTTTCTAACCAATCATACACTTGTAGGTAGGATTTGTGTGGTGTTTGCGGGCAGCGGGATCGAAGTTGCTGCCCTCGCGCTCTACCTTATATATACCACGACGCAGATCTAAAGACCATCGGCTAACCTTTCTCAAATGTAAAATATTATTTTAAAACTATAAAAATATACCAAATGAACAAATGTTATAAGTTAATACAACAGAATGGACACTTTAAATATCAATTTTTTGTCTTTTAAATTAGAGTTTTTGCTTTTTAAGCTGCAAAAGAAAACAAGCGTTATATTCTAAATTTTACTTTCCGTAACATTTGTACTGACTATCTATATCACACACATTTCACAAAATTACATCTAAATCTATTACAAATCAAATCGTATAAAACTATTATAGTTACAGTTTACATTTCACTTTTATTTCACGTGTGGGACCCGTAACAGAATAGAATCATTTATTTTATGTAATAGGTTTGGCAACTCTTCCTATTATTCTATAGTTTTACTTGGCAAGCACTTATGTAGAAGTAATAAAATTCAAGTTGTAGAGTATTTTCTCGTAGATTGCTTATTATATAAAATAAAAATGGAATCATATAATATATTTACATAATAACATTCTATGATTATTTGTCCTTATATTTTTATTTCTAATGCGTTATATTTCAGGTCGTGCGATGAGGAATAGGAAATGAAACTTAAAGACGGACGGCAGAGAGGTTCAAGTACTATTTATTTCTTGACTATCATTGTTTACTCTAGCGAAATTGTTTTTTGTTACGAAAAGTAATGTATATTTTTATCTTCGATCATTAGTATCTTACAACACAAAATATTCAAAAGCATTTATTCTACTTACTTCTATTTTTTCCTTCTATTTATTCATTTACTCCAACCAAACAATAAAAACAAGTGCAGTTAATAATCCTAATAAATTTTCATCTTGCTTAATATTAAGTACCTATGGCAATAGTTTATATGGTAAATTACACTAAAAACAAAGCACGAATAGATTTTCGTGTAATAACCTATTTGCCGCGAATAGATTCATTCGCCGCGACTTGAATTTGTCGCGATTTGAATTGAGCATGTTCAATTTTACTCTCTGCGAATATATAGTTGCCGCGAGAATTCGCTGATAGACAGGGCACTCGCTGCGAGTAGCCATTCCGCTCAGCGCGCCGTATGAATTTGTGTAACTAATATTTTGATCTCATAAAAGATTGGCACTAAACGACCAAAAATTAAACTTTTGCTGCTTGAAAACTTGCTATATGGTTGTATAGAGGTCAATTTTGCCTCTTTAAAAGTTGTGAATAGATGATTTAGTGAGGAATATTATATTATAATATATAGTATAGAAGGCGACGCGAGGCGTGAGCACAAAGTGATAGTAGAGACTAGACATGTTATGTCAATCATAAATGATTCATTCATTTGACTCGGGTCGCATCAAAGTATTGATGATTATTTACAATTACATTTTTGAACGTTCCGGATGAAAAGATTGACATGACGTACGACCAAAGAGTATATTAATGTCCGACGACCGTAGACAGAGAAACCTATAGACAAATTGACGCCTTCTTTCGCATTCGCACACGAAAAAGATGGATTTATGCATACGTCTTGCATAAAAGTGAGACAGAGCGGTGTGATTGTTTGTCCCTTTCTCCGTGCCGGTTTAGCAAAGTGAAGTTTGCTAAACAATTTTGACAGTTCGTAGCGATCTAAGGAGTTTACAAGTTGGTTTAAGTGAGAAAAAAGTGTTTGGTGAGCTTAAGATTGGTGTATCTTGTTCAGTTCAGTTCTTAGATCAATTAAAAATGTTATCTGAATATGTTTAAAAGTCATAAATGTTATTGTATAACCTAAAACTACGTTATCGTCCTTTCTCATTCGAGGCCACGCTAATCATTAGTCTATAGGTTTCTCGCCGACGACCGACATTATCGAGCGGTTCTCACAGATAACAGAGGCCGTGTTCCGATATACACTGTGACCACTGTAAGGTGTGACGTCAATTCAGTATACTGTGAAGCTGTTCCTTTACAGCTATACTGCTATACTGGTTAGTGTTAAAAACGCAACGCATTGTTTTCAAATGAAAATATTTATCATGTACATGTTTTCTGTTGAACAAGAAAAATTATTATATGAATGTTGTTGCTTTTAAAACTTAAATGTCCGACTTTATTTGAATAACAATATTAATGAATAATAATAATAAGTCATTCTTGGAAGCTGGTAAATCTCTAGGCGCTGTTGTTTTTTGATCACGTGACCAAAGTACTGACAGTCCCTTACCTCGAAAGTGCCAGTGCTCACAGTATTAAAATGGCGGCGATTTATGAAGTATTGCGGCCCTTGGGTATTGCGGCAGTATACTGGCAGTCTATAACGGAACGAATTTTTCACCAGTGAGAGCACTGAGCTATTCTCGCAGTGTGTATCGGAACACAACCAGAGTACTGCAACTCGAAATGACTAATCAATACTGGAATGATCGGGTCACTAGAAATGAATGAATAACACTTGTCTAGTAGTGATAATAGTGGGAACAAGTTTGCATGTTCATTTCCCAGTTATTAAATTCTTGGATATAGTATCACACTCATAATTAAACTTTAAGTGAATAACACGTGAATGAATATCCAATAGGGGACGACGGATTACTAGCATACCAAGCACGTGAAAAAATGTTCACTGTACCCACCCCAAAATCCACAAGTGCGCTAGTCATGGTTGTGCTCCACAATTTGTGCCGCTATCTGTACTCGTGATTGGCATTTCTCACCTGCTTATCCAACTTTGAATATCCAAAGGACCTATATAAAACATCCTATTTAAATCGGTGATATTAAAATTTGGTAAGACAAACTATAGGCGTGTAATAAAATACTCTTAGTACATAATTAATCTTTTATAATTAAGTGAATTTTTTTAATGTGTGGAATGCTAAATTTGGAACTTTTAAAAGTAAAGACGATTTGATCACGGCCTCTAGGTGAAATTCTACTCGGAAAGCATGAAGGTTTAAAAAAAACGTCATTTTATTTTTTATTTGAGGCCTTATACATTTTAAGCAATTTAGAAGTACCTAGTATTTATGTTGTATGTCTAATTACAAGGTTAGTAATGTAGGTATATGATTAAATTAACAAATGCGCCAAACATTGTTGCATCATGATACTATTTATAAGTTAATTTTTATATGAGTATTTCAAACCAACTATAAGAAATGGTTACGCTTTGCTAGATCAGTTATTTGCTATGTTTACGAAAAATATAAAACTATGCAACGAGAAGGTAATAATATGCCGTCATTCCATTCGTATTGTAACATTTGTGTGGTTTTTAACTTGGTTTACAATTTATATACCTACTTGATGTATAATTTGAGGGAGATCTCTTATCTGACACATGAGTCAAATTGGATTGAGCTGCTGGGAGTGCGAACTTTTAAAAGCTAGTCATAATATTTGATGATGAAAGGTGATTGTGTATTTGGGTGCGTTTGGCAGAAAAAAGCGCTAGCAAGCTCTTATAAGCGCTGAAATAGTTTTCGGCCAGGACACGATTGCTACTTCAGTAGCGCTGACATAATCCGCCATTTTGCTTATTTAATTTGTTTGTTTTGAAGTAGAGTTTATAAGTTGTATTGTGCAATATTAGTTTTAAGTAATATAATGACATGAATAAACATATACATATTATTAAAAATTCATGATTGGTAAGTTTTTAATATGAATACTTTACAAATATATATTTAAATTAGGTTAGGTTCCCCGGTTAAAACTAACATCATGTCCTGGAGGAAAATAGCTACTTACGATTTGACAGCGCTTACCGCTTACGTTCGCCATTTTGCTTACAAGCGCTTGCTAGCGCTTTTTTCTGCCAAACGCACCCAGACATGTGATATTGAAGTTAAATAATTCTTGTCAGTCTAATTTTATTTACAGTATTATTATTATTATTCACGTATCTTTAGATGTATTAAAACTTTGGTAATAGTGCAGCATCATTATAGCGACACAAAAAAATGTTTATGCATTTGCATCACAACAGTAATTATAAATAAATGCTTATATTTATGGGTTACCTCAAAAGTAGATTTCGGTGGATCAGGTTCTATAGATATTGGTGCTAGTGCTTTGCTGTTAGTAATAAATTTTGTACTGAAGATATATAGCCTGCACAAAATAGTCTGAACTCATTTTGGTAGTTGGTAAATGATAAAATTACATTGATATTAGAGATCTTAAATATTACTCACTTCGCTTTTCTTAATAAGTCTACTTGACGTCAGTCTCGAAAAACTGTATTCTTTCAATACCAAAAAATAAATCCATATTTTTTTTAAGACTGTCCTTTCTCGATTATAGTGTCTGTAATTTGTTGTATGTTAATGTAATCTGTCCAATGCTATTATTTTCTGCATATTATCATGTATACCAATAAAATTGAAATTATTTAAGTGAGTTTTATTTATGTACTATTTCGTAATATAAGTTTAATTATGCTACTCGACAATCTACCTTGGAAATCCTACACCACCCGCTTGTTTAAGACAAATTGCTGTGGTGAAGTCACTCAAAATTTGATGTCGCATTATTCTCAATTGACGAGATGTATCTAGAAAATATTAAATGGTTTCACTTGCTTATATATTTATATCCAACAGGATTCTCTGTTTTACAAGGATATGGTTGGTGTTTAGTTTTCACTAAATTGGAGAGTTCCAAAATGTGAAATAATATATTCTCAATAAAACAGTCTGTTTCGATTCAGCAGTTCCTTTCATTACAGCCCTTAAAAGTGCACTGCTGAACATAGACCTCCGCCAAGGAATGCCACAAAGCACGGTCCTGAGCCACCTGCATGTCTTACCAGATTGTCACTCCAAAGTTTTTCCATTATTCCACCATTTGTTCAAGAGGGATAGATTATCTCACAGTGGGCATATTTGGCATAGTTGCCATGCTCGGCAGGTGGATTATCAACCGCAGTTTTTGATGAGTTAATGTAAGGATGATTGCTGCTGTCCATTTGGTGTTTTCAGTTTCTTACTGTCGTTTCTTACGACATATGGTAGGATATGGTGTACATAGTGGATTCTTTTACACTACAATTACACGGCAATTCAACTATTAAAGTAATTAAAATTACTTTGTACGTTTGTAATTTATAATTTGAGTTAACAATTATTATTAAAAACAGAGAATGAGATCTATTCACAAGTAATAAAATTCACATTTGCCAATAGAGAACATACGTCATTACCTTATTTTTTATGAAGTGTTGCACTGGTTTTATCACTATACAATGCCTATGAAATTCGAAGTATGAATAATCTTGTGTCCATACCATACCAACTCTTCGAAATCCGTCAAACCGTTTAGGTATCAGGAAATGACAAAGGTAAAGATAATATTATATAATATTTAGCATTACATACCCTTCTTCTGGGGTATTCAGGTGGAAACCGTATGAATGTATCATCATTACACTTTATCAAGGTTTACTAATCAGTTTCTTTGTTTGGTAAGTAGTTTCTTTGTTTGGTAACCAGTTTCTTTATTATTTTGAGTTATTGAAAAGATCGTGTCACTCAGGTACACAGAGACAACCTGCATACATAAGTTTTTATACGCGGCAGAACCATGGTGCTATATTAGAAGTATAGTTGTAGCACGAATGTCGGCTCGACCAGGAAGGACCACGCTCTCACAGAATACGAGCGTAAAATAGTAGCATAACGCTGCTGCGTTTCGTATGGTGAGTGTAGAGAACCGGAGACCCTTTTTACTGGAAACGAGGCATTCCATCTTAGTCCTCACGGTTGACAATGCATCTGCATTTTGATTTGTATCGAGGATACATGTAGATGTCCATGGACCACAGCAACCACTTACTATCAGGTGGACTCTGTGCTTGTTAGTCACCCTATCCTATAAAAAAAGTTGAATCCATCAACTTTTTTTTATAGTGCAGCAGGTGGCTCAGGACCATCCTTTGTAGCATTCCTTGGGGGAGGCTTATGTTGTAGTGGACACGTGAAGGGCTGTAATAATGATGTGTGGGAAGATGCTGCTGCCCATGTTTTATTTTCCTTTTGTCACCTCTTACGAGACTCCACTGGATAGTATGGGGTAGTGGATACTACTACTAATACCACTAGTCTAGTTAGATTTTCACAGAAAAAAGGGATTTTCGGAAACGCCAGCAACTAGTTTGATCTACACTAGCAACAATAAAATTTAAAGTACTGATTTACTTCATGCTCAGCGGTGAAGGAAAACGGCGGAGTATATCCCAACAGTTTTATTAGTTAGCCAATAATATAACAGGCTGACAGGCATTTCATTTTAGTTCTTAAAGGTTCAACGCATCTGTAGCCTTTGTTTGAAGTTAGTTGCAATGCCCATGGGTTACAGTAGCCACAGTCATCAGGTGTGCAACAATATCATAGCTGCACATTGCAGCGATGATATGGTTGTAGCATGAATGGGTCGGCTCGACCAGGGAAGGACGACTCTCACAGAATACCAGCGTAAAATAGCAGCCCAATGCTGCTGTTTAGTATGGTGAGTGTTGAGATCCGGAGACATTTTTTAGTGGAAATGAGGCATTCCATCTTAGTCCTCACGGGTGACAATGCATCTGCATTTTGATTGTTAATCGAGGATAAATGTAGATGTCTATGGGCCACAGCATGCACTTACCATCAGGTGGACTGTGTGCTTGTTTGTCACCTTATTCTGTATAAAAACATTACTTATAAGTTAGTTTTAAGAAAAAAGTCTTACTATAGTTCATAAAAGATAGCTTGATCTCTGCGACAGCTGTCAGTAAAAATCACGCCTATGAAGTCCTGAATTTCTTAGTAGTACAGAAGTAGTACCTGTCAATGTCATACTTTACGGGCATGCTGACCTAATTAGTGCATGCCCATAAAGTATGGCATTGACAGGTACTGTCTGTACTACTAAGAAATTCAGGACTTCATAGGCGTGATTTTTACTGACAGCTGTCGCAGAGATGAAGCTATCTTTTATGAACTAGTCAACCAAATCTAAGAAATACATTTTGACAGCTGTCAGACTTATTGCACCAAGCATGCCAACTAAAAAATGGGAGCGTACAATATTCTATTCTTAAAAAAATCGATATTTATTATTTATAGTTTGTAATGTTTTACAGTTTGGTTTGAATAATACCAGAATAAATTATAAACGGATAATTTAAAACACAAGATTTATCAGTTTCTTCATATTTTTTGTTACTGCTTATTTCTAGAGGCAAAGTTATAAAAATTTAAGATAGAAACTAGATTAAAAAATATATTTATTCTATCACTTTCAGTTCAACCAGTCGAATTGTCGTTTAGTTAAAGCCGAGTCACAAAATAAGAAGGAAAAAACAAATATCACAAAATTACGCACAGTGTGCTCCCAAAATGGCGGGAGATTGAAATTACGAATTGGTTTTTTTAATAATATGTACTTATATGCGTTATTTTGCCTACACAAATTTACGTTGACAAAATAAAAAAATTTGCTTGTTTTATTTATGACTCACGTAATTTAAGGAATTTTAAAAATAAAAATTTAATTAAACAAATAACACATTAAAAAAATTAATGATTCGATTATTTGAAAATTTTTACCGATTATTTGAATATATTTGCCGATTATTCGCATAACAATGAATTTTAATCAACCAAACACTACGGTAAGGTACATAGTGACATATCATTGAAATGATGTCAAGTAAAAAGTTCATACTGATTATTTTTTTAATATTTTGCTTTGTGTGAAAGATTCAAATTTAAATTAATGATAAAAAAAACTACACACTTTGTTATGAAATATAGATAGCTTCACTATTCTTCGGATTTACATAAAAGGTTATTTTAAATCATGTGAATACGCTTGTGCAAAGTTATTACAGAATGATTAATGTGAAACGTCAAAAGGTATTTCTTAGATTTGGTTGACTATAAGCTACTTAATAATAAGACTTCTGGAGACGAAAGTTCCCAAAAGTGTAACCAGTAAACCTACAGGGAATAACATCCACAAGTGTTTTTCATAAATATGCATTTCATGTAAATTTATTTGTACAATAGATTTTGTAATACTACTGTGAGTGTACCATATCTGAGCCTTCCTTCCTTGCCTTAATCCCTCTTAGAATGAGAGGTGGGCTCGTGCCCAGGAGTGGGACGTATACAGGTTTATGTACCACATTGACCACACAATAAAAATAATACATAAATGACTATAACATATATTTAGTATTATTTACATATAATTAAAAAATGGAAAGAAAATTTAAATGTATTCTTTTAGACCCACACTGTAAATGAAAAGAAATTTATTTCACATGATTTTAATTTACACTAAATACACCATGTACTTAAATACTATAATTTACTAGATGAATATTATTTAAAAATAAAGTTGATACTTCATGAGTTACTTCTTTGATTTGGGTTTCAAAGTGAAATATAATATTATCGCACCAAAGACTGCATATGTCGCTTTCGCCGTCTGAAAAAGAATTATAAAAATAATAATAATGAAAATAATAAGGTGCCATACATAGTCATTTTTCATTTTGCTTACACTACATGTGTCACTAGTGCACATGTATAGTTACAAATAATGTTATTGTAGTGATATAGTCTTCAGATTTTTATTATAATTTGTTTTGAATTCTTGTTTATTTAGTTGTATTATATTAAGATGTATAATTAAGCAATGTATTTTAATGAAGTTAGTTCTTTAGTTTAATAATATTTATCAACAAATGTAAATGTATATTTTGTGTGATTATTTTTTTGTATGTTATATAATGCCTAAAGTGTAGTACTTGTCTACACAAACAAGAAAATATTGATAAAGTTTATAAGTGACGTACATTTCACTTGAGCACATTTAAAATTTGTGTGCACTTTATGTTTTATTTAAAATATGAAGAGTTTTTTGTAGAATAGTCATTACTGAAAATAATTTGATGCAGCATTACACAGATACACATGCAAACACACATACAAAATGTAGGGTATGACCTAGAAGTGTGTGATGTATTTTAAAGACCCTTATGACCATTATTTAAATATTCGAATTTTTACTGTTATATATTTTGCATTGTTGCGAACTTCACCAAAAATCTTAAATTATGGAGTGCTCATATTATAACACCTAAGCTAAATATACCTCTGGACAGAGACAGGTTTTTGTAAAACGGAACATTTTAGCAACTCATGCTCACCTTACACAAATTAGGTATTAATATTAAAAATACTACTAACTTTTATAGTTAATATATTCAGCAAAGTAAAAATAATAAATATGGATATAATGGAATGATAGGACAGAACTGAAGTGTTCTAAAATAATAACAAAATTGGTATTTAAATCTTATTGTATAAATAAGATATTTTAACATTAATATGCATTCAAAATGGGCACTGGACATGTTTTATGTCATTTCTTGGGAAAGCCTGTACACAGTAATGTACTTATGATGGGCTATAGTGACGATCCATCATGCATTCTAAAAATTCACGTCACTGTTTTCATAGATTTGGATTGAGGTGTTGAAAAATAATAACACTACGCAATTTTTCTAGCAGTGTGGGTCAGTTCACATTTCCCAAATTTCGAATTTAAAACTGAGTGTAAATATAATGCTTACATTCCAAAAAAATATTCATATTCAAAGACTCACATTGGCTCTCCCCCGGTTAGTCTGGCTGTTGAAGTACTTGGATAGTCCCTTAAATTGGGATTCATCGACGGAATCTCCAGCCATTCTGGACGAAAGATATATATACAATTAGTAAAATTGCCATTTAGCTTTAGCTGTGTAAATTACATATAAAAGTAAACTTTACCTGTAAAATTTTGGGCCTTATGTAATTATAACCTCAATACCTCCAGAACCCAAGATTATTATCTTTTTTTTCCTTGGAGTTGACAGATGACAGAACAGAACCGTTCCGTTTCATTTACGAAATACAAAAATTCATTTAGCTTCATTTTGTACATTTTAAATTAAAATAAATGTAGTCTTTAATTCACATCATGCTTTTTTTACAAAAATATATAATATACTTCTCAGAAATTACTTACAAAACAACATACTCAAATAAATAAAAGACAACTTTAATAAAAAAAAACCACTAACATCAAGTCCATTTATTTTATAGTGCGCCTAAGCTTGTTGAGTGCACTAAGTTTTTTAAAGTTTGAAATATTTATAATTTCATAGTTTGTGGTGCTCATGTCAAAATATTAATGGATTATATTGTTTTGCTGCCTTGTGTTTTTGTTAAATACAGATATAACGTTTTATTTATTTTTTCTTCCTTTTTTGTTTTTTTGATAATTTATAATAAATATAGTACAACGCCACAAGAGACAAGGTTACTTTTGATACCTGAAATGGAATACGAATAATTGCGTTTAACTGTGATGAACTGAGAACTATACAATATCGATACATAAATAATTTACTTAAAAAAGATATTTTAAAAATTTAAAGTAAAAGTTTATTCTAATCACAAAAATAAGACTGGAGTCTCAAAAAATTGACGACAATCGCAAATATAAATTGTTTTATTATAATACACAGAACACTATTTCTTCTAAATGTACGTCCACACTTGTGACATGGAATCGGACCGAACTACGTGACATCGTACAAGACATGTTACGCCTAATGTGGACGGTCTGAGTTGTACTGACACGGTCACAAACCATGTACGATGAAATGTTACAAGTAAAGTCGCATGGTGTCGACGTAGACTACGTGGCATGAAGATTCTGTTGGTGCTGTCATGTAAGCACCAACCACCAGGCAGATATGTCGTCTGCAGAAGAAATAGCGGAAGTAAATTTACATTTGGCTTGTGCTAAGTACAGCCTTTATAATATTACTTTGTGCTAAAAATAAGAAAGAAAAAAGAGCTGCGAAGCGGGGGAGTACCTAGACATGTCACGATATGACCCCATACTGTATCCTGTTTCATCTGGCGTACTTTGACGCGTGTCATAAATGTAAGTGTGGACGTCTCCTGGTCACGCATACAATAGCAAAATTGTTTGAAAAAAAAACCGACTCTCAATGGATCGGCTCGTAGATGTGTAACAGTACACAGACCACGGTCCACACTAGACTCAGCTAGTAGGTTGTAACTCCGTACACTGTCTTGTGTGTCCAGCAGTTTCTTCCAGTGTTCGGAATGGATTAAAGCGTAACTGCAGCTTGTAACAATTTTTCGCGTAACAAAAGACGTCCACACTATCGGTATTGTCACGTGTTACCGAGGTTACCGAGACGGTTACGGGATGATGTTAGGTAAAATGACACAAGTGTGGACACACCTTAACAGAGCTATAATATAATTGGGTACTATGTAAAAAATGTAAACCGTACATGTATAGAGTGTAGAGGTAAGGAGTACAGACTCTGTATAAAAAGTGTCCGTAGGAAAGCGCTAAATAAGGGTGGTACCACTGTAGCTGCAATCTAAATTTTAAAGAACTTTTATAATTTTTTTATTGCACAGACATTCACCACAATTTTTTCACAATAATTATTCTATTTCTTTCAAAATTTTTATTTTGAAAATCACTCTCAATGTATTTTACGGCGATTTATCATACCGTGTAGTTACTAGAGCGCTGTTGTGGAGAGTTTTTGAACCGTTATTTACTGCTTACAGATGGACACATTTTCAACTATTCTCCTATGGGAGATTGTCCTCCTTACCTCTATACTCCATGCACACATGATTACTACTCGTGCGGTTAAAGAATGGGACTGAAAATGGCGTCGCCTTTATTTGTCTCTCTCTCACCAGTAGCGACTACAAAAAAATATGTCTCGATATGCATTTTTCGTATGTGCTAAAACTTCAGTCCGAATTGTCATATGCATAAATGGTAATCAAATACTGTAAACTTAAAAAAAAAATATCCCGGTTTCCCGGAAAATTTGTGAAATATAGTTTGTGTTGTTTTTGTTAATCCTTTTGTAAAGTCGCTGTTATGGTTTTTGATTATTATTTATTGTAAAGAGTCGTTAGTTATTTCGTTTTTGTGGACTATTTCCTTATTTGGTATTTTTCTTTTATTATTTTATATGCATTTTTTAACAATGTAGTATAAACGTGGGAAAGTACTACATTGTGCTACATGTTAAATTACATAAAACGCAATAAAGTATTTTCAGGAAGAGAAAAATCTGGAACGTTATCACCAATTGCAATATAGTAATGCAAGGGTGGATATGGCAACATGATTGTCTATTATATACTCTATACTTAAATAACAAATAATAAAAACAAGATAAACAATGATAGACTTGGTGGCACGGAACCCAAAGAGACGGATTATTGTGCACGCAGGTTCATAAAATGGATTTTTGAAGGATGCTGAGTTGATTTTTAAGGCCAAAACCAAAAAAAGCGATTACTATCATGAAAGGATTAGGCAAATTTTCACTAAATATATTAAGGAAAAATTAATTGACAAGGAAGGTAGGAAATAAATATGACATTGAAGAGTTTATAATTAATATTGAGCTGAACAGCGATTGTGAAAGTGATAGCTGCTCCGATTCTAACAATGATCAGATTAAGAAGATAACGACGGGACGTCCGGAATCAAAGTGTTCTCAAAAAATCTGGTGAAGGTTCATGTAGCAGAATTTAATTTTCAAAGATTACTATACGTAAAAAATGTCTGTAGAGTTTCTTGCCTGTCTGACCTATTGGAAATATTTTTTTAACTGTTATTTAAATTAATATAAACTAAATTTAGGAAAAACATAGTGTGCCGGACGGGCGAAACTCTTCGGAGTAAATGTTGTCGAAAATAATTCGCGAGTCGCTCACGTCCTACACCTATAGGTTCTGGAGGATACTTCCACTGCCGTCTTTGTGGGTGCCGCTGAGATATTGTAGATTGAGGTTCAAATCAAAATGCACGATTTATAAATACAAATAGCAAGGTAGTGGCCAGCGGTTCGACTGATTGAAATTTTATAATTTATCGCGAATTTAAATTTATCGCGAAATTTTATAACTATTGTGTATTGACCACGGTTGTTTAACTACGGTTGTTCACTATTGGTTGGTCACTGTGTATTTTAAAAGATTTCTTCAAATTGTACGGTAGTATCAAATATCTATTAGTAGTAGCTGGTTTTCTAACACTACTGACTAGCAGCTATTATCAAACTAAACTAGCTGATTTTATCACTTGTGTAACTGCGGATATCAGTTACCACTTTCACTATATGTAACTGCGAATATCAATTACCTTTTTTGGCTAGCTAACACTTTCACTATATGTAACTATTCGCAGTATCAGTCGTAAATAGTCGTATTTTTCGGCTAGCTAACACTTTCACTATTCACTATATGTATACTGCTACTAGTCACTTCAGCTACTACCGGATACTACCGCTTGTCACTGGTAGTTCTTCACACTACTACCCTAATGGGTCCCGAGCCCCTAAGGTAGACTTTGGCTATACCTTACAGTGAGTCGCTTGTCATTTTCCGCCTTGCGTCTTTATTGCATAAACTTTTCACTATGCAAATGGTATAAATTACAATATTTTCTATACAAAACTAATTGCTACACTTACATGCTATACATCATCAAATCGGTAGTCTGGCACTTTATTAGTATATCATAAAGGTTACTCAAAACATTAACATTGTTAAAAGTTATTAAACGAAATGTCCCAAATTTTCATAATATTTGGGTACATTAATTCTTTGATTTTTCTATAACTACCTAATGCGTTTAATTATACAAAATATTCCTACACTTCCTTAATCTATAAGCCATATGCTAATTTAATGTCATATTTACAACTCTTTTAGAACATAAAATTATTTTCATTATTTTTAGTATGAACTATTACGCAGTTAATTAAAAACTTCTAGAGAGTTCTACGATAAGACGCGCTGCGATTGGTCGATTTTTCTTAATACAATAAAAGTTGTTTACATCACTTGTTATCAAAACGACATTCTATACAAATATACTAAGAGTTATAAGCATGCTACACAACTATATCAATACACGTTTTCACCCAGTTTTGTCGGTAATTTCACTATTAATACAAAAAACAATATTCTTTATCACATTGTTTCTTAGCGTTGGTAGGCCGTCGCGAACACATTGTTTTATTTTATAGTCTTTATGAATAATTTACTAATGTATACTTGTAAATAATTAAATTTTATCAAAATGAAGCCAGTGTGAGTCACTGGTTATTTCTAAATTTTATTTTAAAATTAATGTGGCTACTTGTATATATAATTTTATTTAAATATTTTCCCATCAATAGAAAATTTACAATTAACCAAATAATATAACTAACGTTTTAATTAAAATAATAACGGTATACCGTTATTATTTTAATTAAAACGTTATAGCAGGTAAAACGTATTAGCAGGTTTTAGTTATTTGCATTGTGCATGTTGACCGTATGGGCTCGATGTGCCGCCATATATAATCCCATTCTTTATCCCTACGGGCTATACAATATACTACTATACTCTATGGTATCAAGTATGCAAACTAAATGTTTATGGAGTGTAGAGGTACCTCTATATTCGAGGCAAATGCTGTTTGCATTTGGGTTTCAATGCAAACGCACTCTCTAGTTCTCAATTTTCTGTCCCTTTCTGTACTTATAATATTAATAATGTCCTCCAGACCGAATTTCTATCTCAACGGAGGCTAGCCATCGGCGCAGGACAGGATTATAGTGCCCAAGTGTATGCGCAAGCACAGGTGCACTCTCTATTCCCTCACTCTCATACTCCGATGGGACGGTTAGCCGACACGACCGGCAAGAGTTCAGGCGCAGGACCAACGGCTTTACGTGCTTTCCGAGGCACGGAGGTGAGACACCGCCAGCTTCCTGACTCCAGGCAGCTACTGAGAATTTCTTGACAGAAAAACTCAATAACTGATTTTTTGGCCCGACCCGGGATTCGAACTCAGGACCTCAGGATCAGCAGTCGCGCTACTAGAACTACTAGACCAACGAGGACTAAAACTACATATCGTGCTGGTCAACGACAAAAGTATATTAAAACTATTACGTGACAGACAGCTAAATAGGCCATAGCACATAACAGTATAATATTATGAAGTTATCCGCCCGATCATATTAGCGTAATTATCTATGATACCAGCATGTTAACACTAAGCCATTGAGTCCTCATCACAACAACATGATTTTGGTAATAAGTTTTTCGGATCACTTTATATTTTTGTCTTTCCAAAATTCGAAAAAGTTTAGTTTAAATACAATTTTATGTATTTTAATTTAAAAGCAGCATGATAAGTCTAGAGTCCTTGCGTTCAACATATCTTTGTACTACTTCCCATGTAGGTAGTGACGGCGTAAAAAAATCAATTTCTATATTTTATCCCGTGGGTATGGTAAAAAGCCAGGGCAATGTCAAACATTTCCGCATGGCCCGGCGACAGATGATGGTTGAGTTACCTCCTATTTGCTTGAGACCAGCGAAGTGAAGCAACGGCGACGACGGTACAACCAAAGCCGTGGGACGCCTCGGTTTTTAAATTAACGCACTTCCTATGTGAATATTTGATGAACAGCAATGGACGGTGTAAGGGATAATCACGGATATTTTTGAGGTTAATACCTCAAATAAACCAATAAGGTCGTGAGTTTGCGATAACTTGGTCAAAAGATATTAGATGTTATAGATACTAACATTGGCTCGTCCTCTGTCGGTTTGACTATTAAAATAACGGCTTAATCCTTTTAAGTTTGGATTATCTTGAACTCCTGGGCCAGCCATGTAATCAACGTTATTTTTAATGGAATTAATGCGTATTTTTTATCTGGCTAACGTTTAAACAGTTACTTCCAAAATGTTTGACAATGTAGTGCTGTCATTTGATTTTTTTTCTAAATTATATAAATAAGGCCTATTAGAACTCAATACACATAAAGTAGCTACTTAGCAAATTCTTAATATATAATAATTACGTATCACATTGTTTGTCCACAACGATTTCCTAAACTACTAAATACTGTTAGTAATACTAATACTGATTCACACACTGTGTGCAGTGTGGTAAAACAAATCCTCAATATGTTTTTTACGAATTTAAGGTTTTTTTTAGAACTAGGCCATCGGAGAGGGCAAAACAACGTCTGCATGGCCAAGTAGTATTTACTATAAAATTGAGATTGTTGGTGCGTTTACTACATAGAGTGACACGGACTAACGGCGGATTGGAGGGGAGTAGGCATATGCAGGTTTTCCAAGCAGGACTGCGTAGTGTAAGTCTACGCAGTTCTATGCCTACATTGCATATGCATATGCATTGCTCACTTGAGTAAATTTAGTTGCGCGGCTGAGTAGACGTCCTGTAAAAATACCAAATTGTTCAGTTTTTTTGCTGCAAAATGTCACATCTGCCACGTCAAATTTACAAAAAGGTGGCGTTGCGTCATATACAAGTAATTTTTAATTATATTATTGCTATTTACTTATTTTTAAACTAAAAAAATACAGTAACAACGGTCGTGTTGTTTCGGTATTGTTTACCAACACAATCGGTCGCCTTCATACAATATGCAAATCGGTCGAGCGAATGGTCTTGTCTGTATTCGAGTTGCCGTTATTACCGAGAGATATTGTTATAATATATCTATCTATCTATCTATCTATCTACTATCTATCTATATATATATATATATATATATATATATATATATATATATATATATATATATATATATATATATATATATATATATATATTGTGTGTGTGTATGTGTGTGTGTGTGCGTGTGCGTGTGTGTGCGTTTATTGTTTTAATTGTTTTGTGTGAGTTTTTGTGACACACGATTCTTTTAGTGTGCACTTGTCCTCGCAAATAATGGCAGATCGTTCTGTATCGGAGAAAAACGCTATGGCTACTCCCCTTCGATCTGCCGGTGGCCCGGGTTGCTCTGTGGTCTTTCATAAATAGTGATCGTGTAACTCCTAATTGATTTGACCGAATGTGATCATAAACACATAATATAAACTCATTGACAAATTTAGACGAACGTAAAAAAATCATGTTTAATTTCTCTAAAATAACCTGGTGAACTGGTGAAAAGTGAACTAACTTAAAAAATTGGTGAAACTAATGCTGCCATAATCTGGTACTTTTTTGCCCTAGGGTGCTGAAAATGCTCCACTTCTGAAAAATTATTAAATCTAATTTTGCGTAATGATACTCTACTATTAGGTAGAATCCAATATTTTTGTGTGAAAATATTTTCCTTGATCTAGCAACACCTGAGTTGACAGATGCCAAAGTCATCATCATTCATCATCGTCATTACAGCCCTTCACAAGTCCATTGCTGAACATAGGCCTCCCCCAAGTAATGCATCCATCGACTTCCTGCATGTCTTACCAGGTCGTCACTCCATCTAGTGGGGGGTCGCCCTACACTACGCCTACCGGTACGAGGCTGCCATTCGAGAAACTTTCTTCTCCATCGGTTATCGGTTCTTCGAGCTATATGGCCGGCCCGTTGCCACTTCAGCTTACTAATCCGTTGGGCTATGTCGGTCACTCTGGTTTTACTGCGGATGTCCTCATTTCTGAGTTTATCACGCAGAAAAACTCCGAGCATAGGCTGATTAGACAATGGTCCAAGGAGCCAAGAGGGGCATCGATGGAGACTTGATATCCGTTCGGGTAAGAGGTTAGCAGAAGGTCCAACAGGGATGGTACATGATCTTCCACATCTGGGATACGCGTAGACGAGGTAACCAGTTGTGTCAGACCATATGCCAAAGCAAAGTCATAAACAGATCTACTCGCATGATCGGTTAAACGAGAACCAGACGATCTCTGCCGATGGGACCTGTTGTAGCAACGAGTCTGCAGCCATCTGTACGTGGTCGATGAATCGGTCTGTGTCGACTTTACCGCTATGGGACCTATATTTATTTATTTATTTCATTCTTTATTGCACCAAAGATTTTGTAATTTTTTAGTGCAATAAAGAATAAAATCTTTGTAAAGGGCGAGCTTAATGCTATATGGCATTCTCTACCAACCTTGAGTAGAACAGAGAGTGAGTTATGGGCAGTAAAATTGTCATGATCACATTCAATTCAAATATGTACATGCTATGGGACGATAACTAGCACTATGCGAGGCGGTTAGTTCTCGGTTGTTCTGTGGCACGACTACCACAGAGGTGCGGACACAACTAGCAGTTCTCTTCGACTACAATGCAAGAAGGAGCGAGCGGCGACAGTGGGCGTCCTTATATTGGTTTGCCACTTCTACCACCTCTATCTCGGTGGGGCGCGCTTCTCATTGGCGAGAAAAATCGCGCCACATAAGTTAGCTTCCCCTTTCAGTGCGTGAGGAATGGAATGCGTAATAGGAAAAAAAGAGATACTGGCAAACAATAACCAATTGAACAAAATGTGACAGTACCCGTTTCTTTCTCCGCGCAACTAGACATCTTCCTTCAAATGTTAAAACGTTTAGTAAATGCAATAACCGGAACAGTGCTAATAACCTCAAAGCTGGGTTAACAAAACGCAAAATCTATCCTTCAGATGCTAAACCTCTCCTAGATATACTACCCCATGCAATTAACACTGAGGCAATCAATGATTATTTTGTATAAAGCCTGGAAATAAAAAGAAACGCATGGACTCAGAGTGTTACAACCGACAGAGGCAGAAAAAAGCTAAAGTTAATACTAGGCAAAAGTGTAGCGGATCAGTTGCTTGTTTCGCCGACAACTAGTGAAATTCAAATACAAATTCAAATTCATTTATTTGCCAGAATGTATGTGTACAATAAATAACCAAAATGTGATTTTTAAATTTATCTCTCATAAATAAAGGTGATTTTATAACACATTTGCTTTCTATTACCCTGTCCAATCGAAACTAAATAAAACTATGCTACATTGAAAAATAAATGAGAAACTAGTGAAGAGAAATTACGGTGCAAGGTGCAAACCCCCAGCATAAGAACTACTTTGCTCCAAAAGAAATAAAAAAAAAAATAAAAAAAGTTGGTCACTAAATACAATAATATATTTAATGTCAGGTTAAACTTTAATATGTAGTACTATTATATACACAATACATCATATTACTGATTTAGGCAAGTGTTTTAAAGTGGAATAAAAAAAAGACGTGTGGCACTCGGGGACTGCCGCGGTAAAGCTACTGCATAGCATTTTGTATCAACTTATGCAATTATAATTATTTATTTATTTTATTTATGCAGTATTTCTTTTTCTTTGATATTAATTCAAGTTACTTAGGTTAATCCAATCAAATTCAACCAAATTTAACCGAACCCGCGTTATAACGAACTCACTATTTGTGAAAAATACTGTATCACCGGACCGCGTCGCAAAAAACTCAGGTTCGCGCAGTACATACGTCAGGGCGGCCGTACGGCAATTATATTAACAAGACGCGCAACTACTCAGTTCCACGCTCCACGGCAAGATTTGTCACTTATTATTTATTGTCCAATTAATTGTCTTTAAATTCAAATGGCACGCTCTATTATAATCACTAAACGATAATCGCGTATAGTGAATTTCGAGGTAAATTATTATATGTAAACGTTTTTGAATCGTCGTAATGAAACATATTTCCTAAAGAAAATATCTTCACAATTAATTTGATGTAAAATAGCATTAGAAATAACGTATAAAAACAGAAAAATTATCAAATTTTTGATCGAGTTCCTAACCAGTACACAAGCAAAAATGGCGAAATATCATTTTCAGATTTTTTTCTATATTCTATATAGTTATTTGTTACAGAGTACACAGATAAAATTCACTCTCACAGATGACAAATTTCAAACACCACAATCTCTAATTTTTTACTCTGCTATCTTCAGCGCTGTACACGAACGGAACGATGTCGTTGAGAGCCGTGGTAGCTCACATGGTTAGCGCTCGTTATAGGTATCACAGTACGGGAGCAACCCGGGTTCGATCCCCACTGGCACCAATGAAATTGTTGCGTGCTTATTTAGCTATCAGTTGGAAAGTCTGTTTTTCTGGGCCGTTTTGTTTTGTTACACTGACATCTCGCAAGTCACCTAGGGACATAGGAGGTTGTCGGTTGCTTATTTTTTATTTTTCTTTAAAATTTTCGTCGGTAAAATAACATATTTATAAAAGTAAAAAAAAGTAAAGTTACAGCCTATATACGTCCCACTGCTGGGCACAGGCCTCCTCTAATTTCTGAGAGGGTTTTAAGGCAAGGAAATGTCCGCCACGCTGCCTCAATGCGTGTTGACGAACTTCACATTTCTTCGAAATATATATTTTTTAATTTCTCAGACATGCGCTACCAGCATGCGACGACGCGGCCCGAGCCTTGCCGCCACTTGCGTTTGCCGCGCTTTGTCTCGTCACAGAGTGGCGAAATCACCGTAATATAGTTATTTTATAAACAGCACCTGTCTAATATTATGAAATATGTAGATAAAACTTAAAACTTACCTTGATAAATGTATACCCTTTTGTTTGTAATATTTTTTTAGACCTCTCTTCAATCGTTTCTGCTTATTCCCCATGTTTTACAAACTAAACTTAAACATTAATAAAACTGTACAATTAATATAACTATAAAACACTACTATTAAACAAGAATCAGAAAAAACCTACTCCACTATAACAAAATTAAATTTTTGCAGTAATATTTTACGATTTTATTTCGTAGTGCTGAGCTCTCGCAACGCGGCGTACGTCCACCTAGCAACACGATGCGCCCCGCACTGAATTCGTGGACGAATGCGGGTGTGATATAGACGCAGTATTTAATCGGGACGCATTTTTAATTTATTATCATAAAAATAATACATATTTCTAAAAAGTAACCAAACCAAATTATTTTATTTTGTATTGCAAAGCAGTAGATATTTTTTTTATATTCCTTTGATAAACAATGAAGGAGTAAAGTGGTTTCATCTCAACGATTTGGAGGTGATTTGGGTATTTTTTTATTTATTATGTGACACCGATAGAAAAATTATGGCTAAACCAAATTACGTATCAGATCATGTAGATTACTAGTTATTTTTTTCATATGTAATTTCTCTGTAAGTGTCGACGAAAAGTTGGTTCATCTGTACACTTTTTTCAAGCTTTTTGCGAGAGAGCAGCCTTAATAAATACACTGTGTTCATTCATATTCAAAATTTCAAAACTCTTCGACAAAGACAACAAAGACTGAGGAAAAGAAACGACGTTAGACCATCGTTAGACAATGCACGGCCTTCAAGCCACACCTCCGTGCCCGTCGGAGAGCGTGAGGTTTTTTTCGTTACGAAATTTCTGGATTTTCCCGCACTAAAGGCCCGCGATAGAAGCTATGCAATAGTTTAAAAAATTGGAGCAAATTTTGGTACAATGTTACGTTAGGACCAGGTTACGGTATTGTTGAAAGCCAGTATGTAGAATATATATTTATGCTTGAACACGGGCGGACCTTGAATTTGTGAAGGCCTGAGCTACCACTATTTATTTATTTATTTATTTTATTTATTTATTTATTTGCTTCTTAGTATGTATGTTACATGATATACTGTTAAATACTATGCATACACACTAAGTCTCTAATGGAGACATGCAAATTTATTTATTCTTAGAAATTATATTTATACAAAATTAACACATCGAAGTCAATCATTATTAAATCATTAAATTAGCAACAACAAACAATCCATCCAATTATATTCTAAAGATATCAAAAGTACAACTAAAATAAAAAAAATAAAAAAAAATTATAATTAACAAATAAAGTAAATTAAATTAAACAATATTATATACCATGTCAGTTAATAACAAAAAAATGTCAATTATGAGCTATAGTCCTATAAAAGTTTTCATCAGTAATTTAAAAGCTCGTTTACGGAGTAAAATGTTTTTTGAAGAAGCCACTGGTATAATTTTTTTTGAAATGTTTTTATAGGAAGATCTTTGATTATGTTTGGTATTTTATTATATATTGTTTTACCCATCCAGTAACAATTTTTGCTAAAGCATTTACTTTTCGGTATTTCGCTAATTACTATCCGACCTGGGTATCTCGTGTTCATGGATACCACTTCTTTGTTAAGTTTATAAAAACTTTTCCCGTGTTGTTTTACAAATTTAGCAACTTCTAATATATACAAACAAGGCACGGGTAAGATTCCCAGTGTCTTAAATAGAGGTCGACATGAAACATCTGGGCCCACACCATGAATGGCGCGAACACATTTTTTTTGTGCAATAAAAACTTTATTAATCTCTGCACTGTTGCCCCAAATTATAATTCCGTAGCGGATAATCGACTCAATATATGCAAAATAAGTCATAATTGCAGTTTGTTTTGTTGCCACTTTTGTTAGTCTATAAAGCGCATACGTGAACCTGTTTATTTTATTACATATTTTACAAACTTGTTCTTTCCATTTTAATTCTTTGTCAATAATTATACCTAGGAATGTCATATTAGTTGCACTACAAAGAGTTTGTCCATTATAATTAATATTTATTAAATTATTATTTATATTATTGAAATTTATATATTGAGTTTTACTTAAGTTTATTGTTAAATTATTATTACTTAGCCATTTAGTTACGTCAGATATTGTTTGATTAATGTCAAAATTATGTTTTGTTAGTGACATATTTTTATTTGTTGTGACTATTACTGCGACGTCATCTGCGAATAAAATACTTCTATATTTAGTAATTTCAGGTAAGTCGTTTAAATATATCAAAAATAAAAGTGGACCTAGTACACTACCCTGAGGTACCCCAAACGCATTTTTTCTAAATTTGGATCTATAACTTTGACTTACATGTCTATTGTCAAGTTTTAGCACCTCAACACATTGATGCCTGTTTTGTATGAATGACTTAATCCAGTGATATGCTTGGCCTCTAATTCCGTTTTGATCTAATTTGAACAAAAGCTGATCGTGTGATACGAAGTCAAAAGCTTTTGACATGTCAAAGAAGATGGCCGTAGTAAATAGTCCGTCATTAGTATTTTGTAAAATATTTTTTATTAAATTAAAAGCGGCCAGTGTCGTGGATTTTGATTTTTGAAATCCATACTGAGTTGGATTTATTCTATTAAACTTATTTAGGAAAGTCATGACCTTCTTGTGCATGACCTTTTCAAAAAATTTTGATAATATAGGTACCAATGTCACTGGACGGTAATTTTCCATTAGTGTTTTTTCTTCTTTTTTATATAATGGTTTTACAATAGACGTTTTTAATTTTTCTGGAAAGGTGCCAGATTCCATTGATAAATTAACTAAATAGGCTAATACTTTACTAATTTGATTTTTGCACGCTTTGATAACATTTGTACATATGCCATCATAACCTTCTGAATTTGTATTACTTAATGTCATTATAATTTTACTTATATCATATTCATCGACCGGTGTTAAATAAATTGAATTTTGAAGTTTATTTTTTGTATTACTGTATATAATTTTATTATTTATTTTATTTGTCAAATTAATATAGTAATTATTAAAGGCTTCAGCTATTTTCATAGGTTTAGTTATTATAAAGTTATTGTGCTTAATTAAGTCAATGTGTCTATCTGCTGCTATATGCCCTAGTTCATTCTTAATAATTTTCCAAGTTGATTTTACAATATTTTTACTATTGAGTATAAACTTATTATTACTATGTTTTTTTGCGTAATTGATGCATCTTCTTAGAATCCTTGTGTAATTGTTATATGCAACTTTATTATGATTTGTTTTATTAATGTAATATTTGTAACGTAATATTTTTTTCGTAGAACAACTTTTTTTAATACCTTTTGATATCCATTTTATATGTGGTCCAATGTTAGATTTAATTTTTATTACCGGAAAGCAAAGTTTATAAAACAGTTGAAACAGTTCATAAAATTTATTGAAAGCTAGATCTAGGTCAGTTTCCAGAAACACTTCAGAAAACGATAAACTTTCTAAATAAGATTGAAACTTATTAATGTTTTCTTGAGTATAACTTCTTTTGAAAGAGAAAACAATTTTTGGTAGGACCTTCTTTTTGCTTACGGTAAACCTTAACATTTGAGCAGTTTCGTGATCCGATAACTAAAGTGGAAGAATTTTCGCAGTGGCATTTGGTATATTACTAATAACGTGATCAATACAGGACTGTCCTCTAGTAGGTCTTGTAATATGCAGATGAAAATTAAATGTTTTAATAATATATGTAAATGTAGTCGTAACATTATCATTTACTAGTGTATTAATGTTTATATCGCCGGCTATTACAATCTTTTTTTTTGAATATTTATAATTACATTTATACAATAACAATTCAAGTTTTTGAAAAAAACAATCACAATGTCGTTTTATTTTAGTCGGTGTTCGATATAAACATATAATTAATATATTGCTATGGGGGATTAACACAGAACAACATTCAAAATGGAACGAGACAGCCAAGTCATCAAAACAAGTTATCTTTTTAAAAGGCATTCCTCTTTTAACCATAATACAAGATCCACCTCGTTTTTTGTTCCTTGAAAAATACGACGCTATTTCATAGTTTTTAATTATCATATTCTTTTCTTCTCCAGATTTTACAAAAGTTTCCGTAAAACAAAGGACATCTGGATTTATTTTATCCTTAAGCTCTGAAAGTGTAATTTCGATTATTTCCTTTTTAGACAACAGACCTTGAATATTTTGATGCAATATATTAAAGCCGTTGGCAGACTTAGGAACGAAAAAAAGTTGCATTATTTAGCGTGGGCGTCGATGTAGTTTGTAACATTTTATTCTTATTGGGAAAATAATAGGGTATAGTTCCTTTTTTAGCGGCCTTCATATTATTAGAGCATATTAAGCTCGATTGCAATGTATGTGTTGTCTTGTCAATATGTGTTACGTTTACTGCCTTGAAATAATAAGGGATAGTGCCTTTTTTCTTAGGCAATTTACGTTGTGATATTTTCTGTGCATCATTAGCGTTTTTTTGTAATATTTTTATGTGTCGCATTGTATTTTTAAATGTAAGAAACTGTAGATTATATTCATTTACATCTATATTAAAGTTGATTTTTTTGCAAATATAATTTAAATAGAATTTCATATTTACATTACGATATTTCATATATATAAAAGTACAATTTTTTAAATATTTAGACCATAAATAAAATTTATTATTTAATTTATATACATTTAGATATGGATTATAATTAACGGGCATAATATAAACAGTGACTTTCTTCAAAATGTTGAGAATGGAACAAAAATTAAAATGTAATAATTCAGGATTTTTATCATTACCCCCTACACCTAATACAACAATATCATTATCGGATAAATTATTAACCATATTAGTACAATAGTGTAGAATTTCACTACTAGTTGCATTGCTCATTATATATGCCGAGGGATTGTATTTATCATTCCATTTTCCAAGTCTTGTTTTAATTAAAGCTGCCGATAGGCCCAGCAATTGCTCATCACCTATTATGTGTATAGATTGACTTCGCTGCAAATTTTTATTACCTTCTTTTTTGTTTGTATCTGACGTATCACTACGAGAATTATTACACATTACTAATTCATTAAATCTTGGTAGTGAATTTTCTCTATAAAGATTGCTATTGTCTTTACTAGATGGCGTTGTTTGATATTTACATTGTTCTTTTTGTTTAGTAGGGCTTTTCGTTTCAATTAAAGAGAAATCCAATTTAATTTTATTTATATTCTTCTTTTTTTACATGTGGAGCTCTTTGGAATTAAATTTTTTAGGTAAGGAGTGGGCTTGCATAATTGGTTTAGTTTATTAATTTTTAATTCATATTCCGAAATTTTATTTTTTAGGGCAAAATTTTCTGATAAAATATTCTCAATTTCATTTTCTGCTATTTCTAATTTCTCTGTAAGATAACCTATTTTCTTCTCTAATTCTTCTATCTTTTCCGGGTTAACAGAACCTAGTTCTGGGTAACTTCTATTTAATTCACACGTTTCTAGTAGTGACGAATACTCGGGCTCTTGCTCGTCCGATGACAGAGAGTCGAAAGAATTCTTCACAGGTATATTAATCCGATATTTATTTCTGATTGTTATGTTATTTGATGGTGTACGTGTTGTTCTTTCTTCATAACATTCTTTACATTTCCACTTATTTTTAGTATCAACCGTCATTAAATAAAATCTTTTATTTGAAACATTTGTACAATCCAAATGGAAATGCTCCTTACAGCTAGAACAGGTTAAGTATTGTTTATCTGATATAACAATTTTACATTTAAAACATACATTCATTTTGCGTATTTCATGTTTTATCTTTCAAGATTAATATAATTTGTACATATTACTTTAATGCCACTCTATAAATAAGCGTCCTCTGTTGGCCAAACGGCTGATAACGTTTGTGATAATCGAATAAACATAAGCGTAGTTTTAACATTTGCCATAAGATGGAACTATTTTTTAATTTTTTTTTTATTTTTTTTATTTTCAATAATTATCATAATACTAAAATAAACACCCAAGTATCTTGAAATTTGAGTTAGTATAAAAGAATAATCGTTCTTTATTTACAGTGATTGTTTGTTTTGTCTACTAAAGAAATAATAATTAAATAATTTTTGAATGAACTATGTAACGGTCTTTTATATTTTTGAAATTATAAGCTCAATTAATGGTTACTTTCCTGCAAATTCTTATATTATCCACTTAGTTTTTTTTTTTGATAAAAAACAGTTTTCGTTCACTTTATCACACATTTTGATATTTCTTTTGTTATTAAACACTTCAACGTTAGTTCCATACAAAATTTAAATTAACAATGTTCACACTTAACACTTCAACTGGATAAAGTTTGTAGTCTTTAGTTACATGATTATGAACTCACTTATCTATCTACTTGGGGTCCTACCAAATTAATCAAACTAATCGAGTCAAAAAAACTGTTCTTTATACTTAGTGATGTATACGGTCTGGAAAAAATGACTTAGATACGCAAACAGCAACTGTAAAATATTTTTGCATAAGAATTTAAAAGGTTTTTTTTTTATAGAAGAGGGGGCAAACGAGCATGCGGCTAACCTGATGTTAAGTGACTACCGCCGCCCATGATCAACCGCAACACCAGGAGAATTGCGGGTGCGTTGCCGGCCCTTAAGAAAGGAGTAAGCTCTTTTCTTGAAGGTCCCCAGGTCGTATCGGTCCGGAAAAATCGCCGGTGATAAACTATTCCACAGAGAGGTTGTACGTGGAAGAAAACTCCTTGTGAAACGTACAGTGGTGGACCGCCAAGCATCCAGATGGTGTGGATGGTATCGGGACGTTTGCCGTGTCGTGCGTTCACGAAATTTGGCGGCTGGGATTAATCCGAACAATTCCTCAGAGCACTCCCTGTGATAGATGCGATAAAATACGCAAAGAGATGCAACATCTCTTCGCAACGCCAGTGAATCGAGCCGATCGGAAAGCACTCGGTCGTCGACGATTCGAGCCGCTCTGCGCTGGATGCGGTCAAGTGGAAGGAGCTGGTACTGGGGAGCCCCAGCCCAGAGATGGGAACAGTATTCCATGTGCGGCCGAACCTGCGCCTTGTAAAGTTGCAGGCGGTGTGCCGGCATGAAATACTGTCTCGCTCTGCTGAGCACGCCAAGCTTTTTAGAGGCCAATTTGGCCTTCCCTTCCAAGTGACCACGAAACGGCACGTCACTCGATATGTCGACGCCGAGGATTCCGATACTGGCTGAGGCAACAAGGGGAGTGCCTTGAAACTGAGGGGATACGACAAAGGGGTTCTTTTTAGCGGTTAACGCGCAAACTTGTGTCTTCTGGGGGTTAAACTGGACTAGATTTAGTCGTCCCCAATCCGAAACTCTGTTCAGCAAAGACTCGACTTCAGACACAAGTTTGTCCCGGCACTCAGAGACGTTTTCCCGAGAAATATTGGCTCAGCCGGTGTAAAGAGCATCACCAGTGCTGTCATCTGCATAGCAATGAATGTTACGGGTATGCAACATATCATTGATATGCAGAAGAAACAGCGTTGGCGATAGCACGCAGCCCTGTGGACCACCAGCATTAATAGGCTTGCAATCGGAGCTTGCACCGTCTACAACGACCTTGATGCTCCGATCTGCAAGAAAGCTGGTGATCCAATCGCACAATTTCTCGGGAAGCCCATAGGACGGGAGCTTCGAAAGAAGCGCTTTGTGCCAAACCCGATCGAAGGCCTTCGCAATGTCCAAACTAACGGCCAATGCCTCCCCCTTGAACTCTACTGCCTCCGCCCATCTGTGAGTGAGGTAGACCAGAAGATCACCAGCTGACCGACCACGGCGAAAACCGTATTGGCGGTCACTAATCAGCTGGTGATCCTCAAGGTACCTCATGAGCTGGCAGTTTACAATGGACTCCATTGTTTTGGAGAACAAGGAGGTGATGGCGATTGGCCGGTAGTAGGACGGGTCTGAGCGGTCGCCTTTTTTAGGGATCGGGTGGACGAAAGCCGTCCTCCATGATTTTGGGACTACGCCTAGGGAGTAGGAGTACCGGAAAAGACGCGTTAAAACCGGTGCCAACTCTGGAGCACACGTCCTCAGCACAATTGGGGGGATTCTGTCAGGCCCACTCGACTTGTGGATGTCCAGGGAGAGGAGTGCTTTGCGAACCGAGCGCTGTGTGAACTGCACTTTCGGCATGGAGCACTCACACTGCGGGATTGTCGACGGCGTACTCCCCCCGTCATCGAGAGTCGAGTTAGACGCAAAGAAGGAGCCTAGAAGATCGGCTTTCTCCTTTGCAGTATGGGCCAGTGAGTCGTCCTCCCTGTGCAGAGATTCCCCTGGACAGCCTTGGCGAGAGACCAGAATGCACGGGTTCCAGAAGGAAGGCGAACTAGTTTCTCGCCAATTCTGCCTATGTGCTCTGACTTTGCCTTGGCAATGACTCTTTTGAAGGACCTAGAGGCGGAATTATACTTCTTTTTTAGAGCGCTGGTGTTTACATCCCGTGACGCTGATGCATCAACCCAGGCTTGATAGCCCCCTGCTTATAGCATGATGCTATTTTACAGGAGCGACCAAACCATGGCTGAGATTTGCCTCCAATGGGCACCACAGAGGAAGGAATAAAAAATTCCATACCCTTTTTTTTTTTTTTTTTTGCGGATGGAAAATCATCTAATGACCCCTTTCGCTCTGGGTGGAGCGCAAGGGAGTGTCAGACTTTTACTGACTAAAAACCATCCGTGTTCCTTCAGTGCCCTTACGTTCCGGAGCCGCGGTATCTCTTTCGAACAGCCCGCAGTACCTTGAAGTACCACATCAGTAACAGAATCCGCAACAACGTTGGGATCATCCGGCGAGAAGCAAACCCGCCCCCAAGGGTAGGATGCAAAGAAAGACCGCATCCCATCCCAATCGGCTGACCTATAGTGCCAAACACGGCGGCAGCCTGCAGAATGCAACCGCGATTTCAGCGTGAGTGGCACAACACTCCGGACCAGACAATGGTCCGAGGAGCCTAAAGGGGCGTCGACGGAAATCTGATATCCGTCCGGGTGAGAGGTCAGCAGAAGGTCCAACAGGGAAGGTGCATGATCCTCCACATCTGGAATCCGCGTAGGCGAAGTAACCAGTTGTGTCAGACCATATGCCAAGGCAAAATCATGAACAGATCTCCCCGCATGATCGGTTAAACGTGAACCAAGCCATTCGGCGTGATGGGCGTTAAAGTCGCCGAGGATCATGATCTCTGCGGAGGGGATCTGCTGTAGCAACGAATCTGCAGCCATTTGGACTTGGTCGAAGAGTCGGTCTGTTTCGGCATTACCGCTATGGGACCTATAGAGGCACCCGTAGACGCGTGGATGGTCGTCGCTGTCTACGCGTAGCCAAAGGATGGACAGGTCCGAACCTTCAAGTCTGCCGAGGCGTCGAGAACAGATGTCCTCTCTGACGTAAACGCAAACTCCACCCCGAGGCACAAAGGAGTGTTCCAGTTTGTACCCCGGGTAGGAGAGATACGAGACATCAGCCGGAGAGGACACCTGCGTCTCGGTCAGAAAGAGCAGAGCCGGCCTCGCCGTCTCGAGATGGTAGTGGACGGCGTTTAGGTTAGAGTGAAGTCCCCTGATATTGCAGAAATTCACGGACAGCGTGGCAGGGGTCGCCTTGGTCTTGTTGCTCCGTTTGCCCCGAGCAGTTGTAGTCTTGAGCGGAATTTCGCCCCCCCCCCCCCAGAATACGCGGGGCAGCCTGAGCACCCACACTCAGAAGTGGAGAAACATGGTCGTGGATGCTCAGCGAGGGATTCTCCAGGGGTGCTGGTACCCTCCTGGGGTAGTCTATCTTTATTTAATTCCGCTACCATGTTGATGGGGGGGGGGGGGATTTGGGCCTCCGGCCACCTGCACTCACCAGACGAAACGCGGAAGCAGAGCTTCCACTTCACGCCGGTATTCTGTGAGGTCGTGGTACCACCCCGGTTTGAGCCGGCCCATACGTGCAACAGCAAAGCTGCCGCATGGCTCTACCACTGTTAAAAGGTTATGTGGAGTTATGTTAAATAAATTATAAAGAGTTTTTTAGATTTTTTTTTATTTGCTCATCACAGTGTCTGCCTTTTTTAAATCACAATTTATAGAAAGAACTGATAAATAATGTAGTCGATTGTTCAACAGTGTTATACTCAATATAGGTTATATTTGTTTTCTATATACGACATCTTGGAGGAAGAGCACTCCGCTTCACAGTTATCTAGTGCTTGGCAGCGTTAAAAAATCTATAACATAGTAAAACAATTTGGGAAAACATCAACGTAGAATGTTCTTCAGAGAGTAGTATATTCCAAGGTCATATTTCTATTGTGACTTAGAACTGCTGTCGAGAGACACGTTTGCCTTTGTGAGTGAGACACACGGAAGAGGCATGACCAATGTGTGTGACTTACCACCGCGGCAAAAGTGGTTGTAGTTAGTATATCAATGCTACACGATAGGTACTTATAAGATCACTTTACTGTTCCAATTGAATTCAGTGTAAAAGTTATTAAAACTAAAACAGTACCTACACGACCTTTTCCCGTAAATGTTGAAAAATATTGTGAATTATGTAAGCTGAAGAAATATTGATTGAAACTGCACATCCAAAGTTTCAATGCTCTGATTATTATTATGGTTCAAAATACTTAATGCACAACAAATAAAATGGATATTATTGTTGTGCACCACTTTAACGTGCAAACCTAGGCATGCTTAAACACAACTGGTGAAGGCGACGCCGTTTAAAGCATATTGTTACTTCTTTTAAACATACAACTTACGCTGGTATAGTTGCAGCCCGAATGGGTTGGCTCGACCGAAGAAGGACCACGCTCGCACAGAATACCAGCGTAAAATAGCAGCTCAATGCTGCTATGTTTCGTATGGTGAGTGTAACGAACGATCCCGCAAACAAGCACAACACGCATTTTACGATTTGGTTTTTATTTCTCTTGAGAGTGAATTGGTCACCATTCTTGGTTCGATTTTTAAAGTTAAATGTTTTTAACAAGATGTAACTTACAGCTGATACTTTTTAGGTACTGATAACTTTATAAATTGGTAGGATGCCTTCTCTGTCTATGAGTCCATCTAGATAGGTACCGCCCTCTACCTGTTTCTGTCGGCAAATAGCATCGCTTGTCTTGCTTTCAGTGTTGCCAACATTAGAATCTAGCTCCCGTTGTAGCACTATAATCCCGTCTAAACCCGTCAAGTAGGGATTTTCGAGTTTACATTCCCCCTAAATATTAAAAATGAATTGATTATTTTTCAGAATTCAATCTAAGAGAATAAGAACAACAAACCAAAGTATACGCATACATATGATTAATTTTAGTTGTCCCGTTTAAAAATCCGTTAACCGTTAAAAACATTTTTTCCCTTTGCCAACATCGCTGACCTGTCAAATCTGACGAGAAACCCGTCAAGTTGGCAACATTTCTTGCTTTGTTCCGGTCTGAAGAGTACCTATAGAGATCCAGTATAATTACAGGCCGAGTGGCATCTGTCTTAGTTCTCAAGGGTGACAGCTTATCTCCTCCGATAGGTGTAATAGTGTTCTGTGGCTTATCTGTAGCCTTCTTTGAATAAAGTTGTCTGCGGGTTGTCAGGGACTTACCATCAGGTGGCCTCTATGTTCGTTTATCACTTCAGTTTTATTTAAAAAAACTGTCATATCAACTTATATAATACTAGCTGTTATCCGCGACTTCGTTCGCGTGGATTTTTATCACGATTGCATTTCATGGGTATAATTTTTTTTTGCGCGGAACCCTTTCTTTTACTATAATTTTTATAAAGGTAGCCTAAGTTATTCCTTATAATATCAGCTATCTACCAGATTCCCGTCAAAATCGGTCCAGCCATTTTGGAGATTAGCCAAAACAAAGTAACGGACCGACGGACAGACAGACAGACGGACAAAAAATTTAAAAATTGTTTTTTATTGTAAGTACCGTTATATACTTTCATATCACTGATCTCTATATGCATATAGTGGTCAGTGTTTCGTATGCATTTAGTAAAAAGCTGTTGCTTTTGACATTACAAATAGACACTTTAATTATCCTATACTATTAAACGAGCAATTCTTGTATATATGTATATATATATATATAATCGGGATCTCGGAAACGGCTCCAACGATTTTCATAAAATTTTGTGTGCAGGGAGTTTCGGGGGCAATAAATCGATCTAGCTAGGATTTATTTTTAGAAAATGTCTTTTTGTCCGTGTTTTTAGGCAATGAAAAACTGCTATAATATCGTTAGAATAAGAAGGTAAATTTTGACGGCTTATTAATGATTATAAATAGCTTAATGGTATATTGGGCGGTCGCAAAATCGTAATACCATGGTTCGAGCCCAGACCGACCGACCGACTTTTTTTAAATTTTTTTCAAGTTCTTTTTTGAGAAAATCTATTTTTTCGAGCCCTTTTTTTAGTATTTTTTAAACACACGAAAATTTAAATTAAACTAATTGCACTCATGATTTTTTAAGCACTCATGATTTTTTAATCAAATAACCAGTTCAGTTTTTTCTATTATGTCGCTACGATCAAAAAAATATTATTCGTATTTCATCAGTATGTAATTTGTATCTAAATATTATTTCCAAAAGACACGAATCAAAAAAAAACCGAGCGAAAATTACCGAGCAAAGCTCGGTCAACCGGGTACTATTTATTTGTATATGTTACCGCTAATTTATATAATCCGGTATTATATAGAATACCTAGATGTTCTATAGAATACCTTAAACATTCAGGCAATGAATTAAATATATTATTTAATTCATACTTTACCTAGGAATTCTTTACAAAACCAAATGTTTAACCGGCAATGTATTGAATAAATGCGTTCACGGTTTATCTTAATATACTAATTTATTAAAATGTCAGTCAAGACATGACTACTTTGAGTATTCATTGGTTTAATACTCAAAGCATGACTAATTACTAACCTAACCCACCTATTTTTTTACCACCCAGAAATCTTTTTAGTCGAGTTAGGATAGAAGGCTGTGACAGAAGCTACGCTGCGTTTCGATTTCGCCACAGCCTTCTTGATATTTTTTTAACGCCCAGAAATACATGAACACCCAGAAATCCTTACAGTTGGGGTAGGGGACAACTCTTAATCAACAATTATCTCTCTCCGGTATCATTTTGAGGTTATTTGAGTGGGAGCTGTATTACCTTTTCATGGGAGCGGTGTCGGGGGATTCTTTCCTCTCCCCTCTTCTCTTCTCCCCTTTCCCCCCATTCCGCCTCCTCCTCCTGCCAAACGATTTTAAATTTTACCTGATTGACATATAATGATGTTTTGTAAACAATTTGTTGTCAAATCTGACTGCAATTCTTAGTAAAGTTGATTTTCATCAAAGAAAATAAATTTTATTTGTTTGCATTTTATACGTCACCTCATCTTCTCTTGGCATTCTATACATCTTGTGTATGTAGTAGTAAACGATAGATTCCATATTTTATACATTGCCTAAGCAAGCCCGGTGTTCCATGGAACAACTAGGTATTCTATACAACGATTAAAATATATGCATTGCCTGGATCATATAAATCTAGACACGCGGTAGCATGTCAAGCCAATTTCAAGCAGAACAGCGAGCCGCAGCGTGTATAATATTACACGAACCATTTGGAGCCACTTTTGACCCCCTCATAACTCAAAAACTATTACACATAAACGTTTCAAATTTGGCACATATATTGAGACTTACAAGATATATATGTACTTCAAATTTCGTAAACAAATCTCATACGGTTATTTAGATATTAACGTCTAAAAATCGTCATTTTTATCACTGACTGACCTATAGATCAAAACTCTAACCCAGATCCAGATGACCTAGAAAGTTCAAATTTGGCATGCAGATAGGTAATTAGGTGAATACAAAGGAATAAATCATAAACTGATAAATTTTTATCATTATTTTATAACTTTTCACTTAATTGATTCTATTAGGAACATGTCCACAGCGCGCAGTACGCCGCCGGAGGAGCGGGGTGGGAGCGGTGCGATAAAACCTTGACGCGAACGTGTCCGAGGTCCGAGCGAGTGGCCCGCGATACCAGTCGTTTGACGTTGACAAATTTGAGACTACGTTCATTGAATATTTTACGCCAGGTATAAACGGGATGCTTATAATATATCATTGTCTATCAGAAGCAAAAATATATATTCGATATTTGTCGAGTCGACCTCTTACGACATCCACGCGACGAAATGGGGTGTACGCCGTCACTTCACAGCAATGCACATAGTACATACATCATCATCATTATTACAGCCCTTCACAAGTCCACTGCTGAACATAGGCCTCCCCCAAGGAATACCACAAAGCACGCTCCTGGGCCACCTGCATCCATCGACTTCCTGTTCCTGCATGTCTTACCAGGTCACTCCATCTACTACATCCCTACACTTTGTCTACTGGAACGAGGCTGCCACTCGAGAACCTTTTTTCCCTATTGATTGTCGGTTTTTTGAGCTATATGGTCAGCTCAATGCCACTTCAGTTTACTAATCCGTTGGGCTACGTCGGTCACTCTGGTTATACTGCGGATATCCTCATTTCTAAGTTTATCACGCCGAGCATAGCTTTCTCAATAGCTCGTTGAGTGACCTTGAGCGTACCTTGATAGTATATATATGATAACTTTACTGGATGACCTTTTTTACCGTCCGGAAAAAAATAGAGTGTAACATGTGAACCGAGTAAAAGCTTTGACACTGATATTGTACAAAAAATAAAAACAAAGATTTTGAATTAAATTAATTTATTAAAATCTATCGAAATCGAAATCATTTCCACCTTACTTTACGAACGGCAATAAAACAATAAATTTAGTAGGTATCTTTCACCTTGTCACTTCACAGAGTCCCAGGCTAGGGTGGATATGATTTGAATTTCGATATATTTTAATTAATTAATTTATTTAATTCAAAATGTTAATTTTTTTTTGTAAAATATCACACCATATTTTTTCCAGACGGTAAAAAAGGTAATCCAGTATATTATGATCAAAAGGATCTCCTAGGTGTGCGTCGCTTGCAGTTATACAGTGGCTGCAAATGACCGCCGGTACGACATACTCCGCCGAACGTTGAGTCACCGGCCCCTAGGTGATTCTTGGCACTTTATGCGTTTCGTGCATCCTGTGCCTAGTCGCGTATAAAGTGCCACCGTTGCACTTCCCCCAACCCTTTTGGTGTACAAAAGGGGTAGGCAGTGCCCAGAGTGTTGATAGCCATAAACTTTTTATCACCATACTACAGATAGGGCCTTTTAGAGTTCGACTGACGTCAGGATTAATAACATGTCAGGTAGGGATAAGGGGGAGCCACCCCCTTCAATAAGAAAACCACCAGATAAAAGAACAGGTGTGTTGGATCGACCACTGGTTGTGAGGGATCTGTCGAACCCGGAACGCACGAGGGTCGTGTCCTCCTTTTCACAGATCCCCCAACGAAAACCCGTCTCGCCACGGAAGGAGCCCGCACCGGGTGTTGCGCTCACGCCGGCCGTATCTGAGCATACGGCCAGGCAAGAACCATCGCCCCAGCAGCAGCGAGCAGTGAAAACGGCTAGACGCCATACTCCACCGGAGACCGAAGCCTCTTTATTTGAAAAGAGGCAAAGGATTGGCTCCCAACTGTCCTCTGACGAAGCACCGTCCACATCGGAGGAGGATGATGATTACCACCATCGGGTGACGCAGAAGAAGGTGTTAAGATCACCACCTAAATCACCATCTCCACCGCAACTCCCCCCCCCCCGCTCCATATCGCCGGACCGACGAAGCCGAGACTCGGCCCAGTATGAGCAGGGGGGTGAAGAATCCTACAGTTGGGGGTCCACCACATATGCCACCCTCGCTGCATCCGCCGGCCGGTCCTCTCCGGCGGCAACGACCAATCCGTCCGGGCTTCCACAGGACGACGGCCAACGGCCATCTACCAGTTATGCCCATATGGTAGCTGCACCAGCAGAGTACCACGACCACCTTCGGCGGCAGTGCCAACCGAGAAGCCTGCCGACCAAGATAAGACCCGCTACCCGCCCATAGTGGCAGAATGCCTACCGGATTGGACGAGGCATTTTAAGGAGCTCAATAGAATGTTGGGCCACCCCTTAAATGCCCGTCCATTCGGGAAAAGCGTGAGATTCACCCCGCAAAGTGCAAATGAATTCAGGTCAGTCCAACGTTACATGATCGAGCTGACTAAGGAAGTGCCAATACTGTCGTGGTATTGCTATACCCCGGAGGAGGACAAGCCCACTAAAGTGGGCATCCGGGGTCTACCAATGGGCACGGACACCAAAGACATAGAGGAGGCTATTAGGGCAAAAGGCTTCCCCGTCAAATATGTCAAAGCTATCCCACCGCGTAGAAGCAGACCTGGCTGCATATACTTTGCCCAGTTTGACCACCTGAGCCTGGAGCAGCTCCAAGAACTCTACAAAATCGACGAACTCCTCTTTATGAGAGGAGTAGTCATCGAGGCCTGGCAAAGGAAAGTAGGACCGGCTCAATGCCACCGCTGCCAGGCCTTCGGTCATGCATCCGCAAACTGCTTCAGGCCAGTGAGATGCGTGCGCTGTGCCGGGGAGCACATCGCAAGCCTTTGCCCTCGGGGTAGAGAGGAACAACCTACATATGCCAACTGTGGTAAAAACCACACGGCAAACGATCGCCGCTGTCCAGTCCTGAGGAGGACTGCAAGGAGGCAGGGGATAACCTTGCCGGGGTTACTCCCGGAGGCCCCCAAAAAGACCCCCCAGAGTCGCCCGAAGGCTGTAACCATTCAGCAAGACGGGTGGGCTACCATCACTGGGAAGGGTAGGCAACCAGCCCCCCCCCACCCGTAACACCTAAAGAAACGGTGGAACCCGCGGAGATAAGGGCAACCACCGGGGCGACTCTACAGCCCCCCGCCAATCCTGCCACAGAACGGCAACCCTCCAAGAAGAGGAGGCGGGAGAGGAACAGGAAGAAGTCGCAGCCTCCTAAGGCTGTAACCTCTACCCCGACACCAACTGCACCAGTAGCCTCTCAGGCGCAGGTTACTAGGGAGAGAATCAGGAGCATGGGTGGAGTGCCAGAAAGGGCTGAACACAGAGCCCGCTCTACTGGAAGAGCGCGCCCCACCCAAATGCACAGTGAGCAAACCCAGGACACCCAACACCCGAGAGAATTGCCAACGCCTTCCTACAGGAGAACATCCACCACCGGCCTCGAAACAGCAGACGCAATCCAGCGTCTGGTTGGTATTGCCATCGAGGTCGGCACGCAGGTCCTGGCAGATATCAGGACCGGGACAGACCCAATTACAGCCATCATGAAGGCGCTGGCAAACCTCCTAGCCCGGCACTACGGAGGAGAGTAACCTGCGCCTCCTATACTGGAACCCGGACGGTATACAGCAGAAGCTGCATGAACTCCGCACATCCGCACAGGATCTGCACGTCATCTTGCTGGGAGAAACGAAGCTCAACCCAAGAATGCACATAAAGCTGCCCAATTAGCACCTGTACAGAAGGGACGAGGTCACTGCTCAAGGGGCTGCCTATAGAGGGACGGCAGTTCTAGTGAGGAGGGACATCGTCCATCAGGAACTGGAATTACCATCATACCAGTCAATGCGTTCTATCGGCATAAAAATGGAGGTGGCGGGCGAGGAACTTATGATCTACGCAGCATACCGCCCGCCAGGGACTCCATTTTGCCCCTCAGACATCCGGACAATAATGGAAGGCGACATGCCCACTATCGTCGCCGGGGACCTAAACGCCAAACACCCGGCGTGGGGGTCCAGAGTGATCACCCCGCCGGGTCGTGAACTTTACGATGATGCAGAAGACAACAACTATGACGTTTTAGGTCCCGAGGAGCCAACGCACATCCCGTCTAACTCACGGCAATATCCGGATGTATTGGACATCGTGCTCTCCAGGAACATCAACTACCCAGTAGTGGTAGAGGTGCTATACGACCTGGGCTCACAGCACCTCCCGATTCTGATAACCCTTGGCACAAAGGCGGTGACTACGCCGCCCAGAGCAACCAAGACACGTGTCGACTGGAGGCGCTATGCACAACACCTGCAAGCGAGACCTCCAGCACACATGCCTATAAGCACAGCGGACGACGTAGAGGCCGCTGCTACTAGAATAACTAAAAACATCCAAGAGGCCCTCAACGCGGCCTCTACGATCGTCCCGATAACAGCAAGGCGTGACGATCTGCCGCGTGAGATAAGCGTGCAGATCAAGCGCAAAAGAGCGCTGAGAAAGCTCTGGGCGCGTACTCGCTGCCCCAGAATAAAAACGCAATTAAACACCGTATCGGAGGAGCTGTCGGTGGCAGTCCAGGCCTACAGAGGGGAGGCCTGGGAGCGGCGCATATGGAAGGCGGATGAACATGATGCGTCGCTCTATAAACTGAACCGACAGCTGACAAAAACTAGACCTCCCGTTTGCCCACTGACCAACAGTGTGGGCGAACGTTGCTATGATGCCAAGGGCAGAGCGGATATCCTGGGAGAGCACTTCGAGGGGCAATTTATGCCGAACCCAGCGAGTGCGGAGTTCATGGAGCTTCATGCCCGGAAGGAAAGTCGCGTACAGGAATTCCTGTCGTCGCCCACGCCACCTCTTGCAGGAGAGTGGTTCATCTCCCCCGCTGAACTGCGGAGGACAGTAACCCGCCTGCAACCGAGGAAGGCGCCTGGGCACGATAGGATTACCAACGCTGCACTCCGACAGCTGCCCAATAAAGTCCTAGTAGAGATTGGTCGACTATACAATGGGATATTGCGGACATCCCACTTCCCGGAGGAATGGAAAAAAGGCAAAATTATCGTCTTGCCGAAACCCGGGAAGGACAGGCGTAAAGCTTCCAGCTACAGGCCGATTACGCTATTACCACACATAGCTAAACTGTTCGAAAGATTGCTGCTAAGACGTCTCCGTCCGTGCATCCAACTTCGGGTGGAGCAGCACGGATTCAGGAGGGGTCACTCTACAGTCACACAGCTGACTAGAGTGCTGCACCTGCTTGCGGCAGAGTACAATCGCGGCCGCATATCGTTGGGCGTCTTTCTCGACATCGAGAAGGCGTTCGACCGGGTGTGGCACTCCGGATTATTATATAAACTACACGAGCAGACCAGTGTCCCCCCTGCTATGTTGCGGTTAATGGCGTCTTTCCTGGAAGACAGGAAGTTTTATGTCTGCATAGAGAACGCCGAGTCCGCAACAAAATCCATCAGAGCCGGCGTTCCACAGGGCAGCTGTTTGTCTCCAGTCATTTGGCATTGGCAGGCAGGCTGCAAGAATGGGAGGACGACGTTGAGCTGGCGCTATATGCGGACGATAGCGCCTATTTCACCTCGTCCAGAAGAGCCCATATAGCTACTGCCAAAATGCAGCGTCTGCTGGACCTGCTGCCACCATGGCTAAATGAGTGGAGGATGGTTGTCAACGTTGGTAAGACAACCGCTCTGCTCACTCGTCGCCTTAGGAACTTACCACCACCATTGACTCTCAACGGCCAGGAGATAGCGTATGAGAAGGCCGTGACTTACCTTGGGTGCCGGATCGACCGGGCGCTGCGCATGACTGCGCACGTCGACTTCGTCGTCCGCAAAGCCAGATGTGCGCGGGCGATGCTCCGTCCGGTCCTGGCATCCAAACTACCATTGAAGACAAAGATCCGGATATACAAGATGTATATCCGGACTATTACCACCTACGCTGCTCCGGCCTGGTACGCGCTCCTGAGCACAACCCAGAGGCGGCGACTGCAGGCCCAGCTGAATCTGACATTAAGGACGATTGTCGGAGCAGGTCGTTACGTCCGGAACGACGTAATAGCAGCCGACTTAAAAGTCGGGAGCATCACAGACTTTGTGGCCCGGATGGCGCGCGGCATGTTTGACCGTGCTGACAACGGGCCACACGAACATCTCAACGGCTTTGCGCCGTTGCACACTCGGCCACCGGACGGGCGACCTCTTCCAAGAGAACTCCTCTCTATATGTGATTAGAGAGTCGAGTAACAACCCACAATGCCGCTGAAAGGCCAACTTTGACTTTCAACCAGATAACCTCTCTTTTTTCCGTAGTAGGTTAACTACGGGAAAACTATCACCATACAAATCGGATAGACAACCTCCTAATTTTCCATAGTCGGGTAAACGACTATGAGGATCGTCCGGGCAATGGGGTTTACCCCGAGGCCCGATACCTGTATTGCATCTCGGTGCAATCAGACGACAAACTGGTCCGAGGTCCGAGCGAGTGGCAGGTGGCACTGGCAGCAGCGCTCATACCTCATAAACGCCAGTGCCGTTTTGCTGTCCGGTTGTTCCTCGATATCTGACCTATGAGGTGGCGATTTAAGCTACGAAATTAATAAGTTTTCTTAAAAAATGCTTATATACTATTTGTGGTTATATTATTATTACACTCTTTTAGTAAGTACGCACCGCGTGTCTAGATGGTATAGGAAATAGTTTAAATCAAAAATTAATGATAGCTTTAGTATAGTTATAAGTAGGTATGTATACCTAACTCTGAATGAGTGAGAATGAGACTTTATTGGTATGGTAACAAATTTTCTTGAGAATTCAATAGATAACGGGTAATTTGTTACGTAATCGTCTTAAATAATTATCTTTTTATTACGTATATTGTACAATGAGTCGCACAAAAGAATTACGGGTGGGTGACACACTTACCTTACACCGAATTATTCTAATGCCTCCCGATGGAAGCTGCCTATACCATGCGATCGCCGTTTCAGATATGAAATAATGTATATGTTCACGTGTGAATAATTCCCTATTTGCTTAGCATATGTTATTACTATCCACAAATCACAAGGCTTTAGCCTAGACAGTGCTCTTCTCGACATAGGCTCCTCTATATTTAGTAGAAGGCAGGTTTACGCTGGACTCCTACTCTAAAACCGTAGATGGAGTAACTCTTATCAATTTAGATTCAAGTCAAATCAAGTTACAAGATAGCTCTATTGTAGAGTACAACCGTCTGCGCACGTTCTACCGCCCCGACTTGGCCAAATTAATTATAAACAGAAAATGCGTGAAAAAAATTCTGGATACTGAATGGGCAATTCACTCAAATATATCAAAGGTACAAGAAAATATAGAAAATAACACAAAACAGACAATTATACCCCGTAAACGTAGAAAATACGGTGGTTTAACAAAAACCATTTGGTATTAATTTTGTTATAAATAAGTACCTACTAATAATTTACGTACAAAAAGTAGTGATATCCCATCAAAAACATAAATGTGAAATGAGAGCCGAGTTCAATATTATGATATATGCCTCGTTTGTTGACTTCATACCTTGTTTGTTGACTTCAACGACAAAAGAAGTGAGATCTAAATGGGTGCCAAGTTCAATGGTCAGCCCTGAAATTTATTTATAACAACATAAAATATCGTTTCTTCTTATAACTTAGAATAATATATTGTAGCCTAAGGTCTGACTTGGCTAGTTCTCATATACGAATTATCATGTTCGATAGCTAGTTTTTACCAGCAAGCCAAATTTTCGGAATAATAAAATAAAAACCGACAAGTAACAGGTTTAGAACTTGCGAAGGCTATAATATAATTCGTATATGAAAACTAGCCAAGTCAGTCCTTAGGCTACAATATATTATCCTAAATTATAAGAAGAAACGATATTTTATGTTGTTATAAATAAATTTCAGGGCTGACCATTGAACTTGGCACCCATTTAGATCTCCCTTCTTTTGTCGTTGAAGTCAACAAACAAGGCATATATCGTAATATTGAACTTGGCTCTCATTTCACATTTATGTTTTTGATGGGATTAGTATCTCACCCCTATTCTGTACTCATTTTATTAGAAAAAGCATCTAAATCCTAGGTGGAATTAAGTTGTGTTTAAAAGCTTTTTGATGTTCAGCTCAGTGGGCCTTGTATTATAAATAAAGACAGCAATGGATTACTCGCTTTTATTGTGTCTATTTCTTATGAGAAATACAAATGTTTATTACTTAAGTTTTCTATTATATGATTGCAGTTAATTTACATTTTCATATAATTTAGACATAAAACTTTCATTGGTTATAAATTTTATAAAAACAAAATGGTAAAAATTTATTTCTCTTACTATAAAAACCATAAAGTAACAGTATAAGTATAAAAATATACTATATATTTAAGCCTCCACTTATAGTGTTTTTAAATTGCAGCACATCTACATTTCTGTATTAAAGAAATATTTTTAAACTAGATTTTTATATTTTATACAATTAAAATCACTTTAGCACGATTAGTAAACATAGAAAATAAACAATTTGCGTCGAAGTATCCTTACAAATAAAAGTAATTGAATAATTTTGTTTATTATAAAATTAGACTGAATTCAGATATAGTACTTTGAAAATTCTCTAAAAAATTTTATTAGACTAGTATTTAATACCACAAAACATGCATTTTTTTACAAAAGACAAATTCAATGAATAATACTTCAGTGTTGCAATACACTTGTAGAAAATATTTTCCAAAATGAGTACAAAAAGTTAATTTGAGCACAAAGTGTTAATCACTCGCATTATAAACTATAGACTGTAATAACCAGTCATTTTTGTAAAAAATATTCTCACTCCTTAAAACTACTACGTAATGTACTTATTTTACATATTGAAAGATCACAGCTGAGATAGGACCAGTTTGTTTCCATATTTGGCATGATATTGCACTAGTCCCTCACAACCCAACTATCACTGTTCACCAAATTGAAGAGCACAAATATTTAGAAATCATATTCATTATATCAATATATCTTCTTCCCAGTCTTCTTTTTCTCTTTCAGATATTGACACTGAGGGCCTAGAAAGCTGTTTCAGTTCTTCTTGCATTCGTTTAGGTATGGGGTTATCACTGAGGTCTACATACTCGAGAGCTCTTGATCTAGCTAATCTGTCGACATCCACTTCTGCAAATAAAAAATTAAGAAAAATAAGTATCACGAAATTAATAGCAGCAACATACATATGTCCTTCTCCTTCTTTATTAACCGTCTACTATTGAACATTGGGTCTCTCCCATAGTAAGTTGGAATTTGTCATAGTCGCCACGCGTGGCAAAAGGATTATTGTCCGCGATACCAGTCGTTTGACGTTGACAAATTTGAGACTACGTTCATTGAATATTTTACGCCAGGTATAAACGGGATGCTTATAATATATCATTGTCTATCAGAAGCAAAAATATATATTCGATATTTGTCGAGTCGACCTCTTACGACATCCACGCGACGAAATGGGGTGTACGCCGTCACTTCACAGCAATGTACATAGTACATACATCATCATCATTATTACAGCCCTTCACAAGTCCACTGCTGAACATAGGCCTCCCCCAAGGAATACCACAAAGCACGCTCCTGGGCCACCTGCATCCATCGACTTCCTGTTCCTGCATGTCTTACCAGGTCACTCCATCTACTACATCCCTACACTTTGTCTACTGGAACGAGGCTGCCACTCGAGAACCTTTTTTCCCTATTGATTGTCGGTTTTTTGAGCTATATGGTCAGCTCAATGCCACTTCAGTTTACTAATCCGTTGGGCTACGTCGGTCACTCTGGTTATACTGCGGATATCCTCATTTCTAAGTTTATCACGCCGAGCATAGCTTTCTCAATAGCTCGTTGAGTGACCTTGAGCGTACCTTGATAGTACATATATGATAACTTTACTGGATGACCTTTTTTACCGTCCGGAAAAAAATAGAGTGTAACATGTGAACCGAGTAAAAGCTTTGACACTGATATTGTACAAAAAATAAAAACAAAGATTTTGAATTAAATTAATTAATTAAAATCTATCGAAATCGAAATCATTTCCACCTTACTTTACGAACGGCAATAAAACAATAAATTTAGTAGGTATCTTTCACCTTGTCACTTCACAGAGTCCCAGGCTAGGGTGGTATGATTTGAATTTCGATATATTTTAATTAATTAATTTATTTAATTCAAAATGTTAATTTTTTTTGTAAAATATCACACCATATTTTTTCCAGACGGTAAAAAAGGTAATCCAGTATATTATGATCTATACATCTAAACTACCACCTTTCTGAAAAATGCCCAAATGCTCAAGCGCTACTCAAATTTTGAATAAAAGTAATTGAGACACCACAAGACTTAACGTCGCCTTAAAATTGATTAGCGTTTGAGTATTTGGTCCTAAGTCTGATAAAGGGTAAAAACATTTAAACGAAAGTCCATAAATATTCATTCATTTGTTTATTACAGTCCTTCCATTCTAAAGTTCCTTGTAGTTTTCCTCATGGCAAATATCCCCCATATTTGCTATAAGTTGCCACGCTTGGCGGGCGATTTGGCAACCATAGTTTATTATTATTATGGGTTATTGACAGAGTAATCACATCTGGTTGGGCTGGATAAATATACAGAATGGGTTCCACATATATGCAATAAATGAAACCATATACTTGTTATCGCCTTTGCTGACGATATACAAAAAATGAACGTAATCGGTCCAGTAATTAGGTCAAAAAGTAGAGTTAATTTTAAGCAAATTTGAACACTCTATAGAATTGGGTCACTAAGTCAATGATTCAATGAACTTGAATGAATACTTGAACATTAAAAAGCGACGTTGCCACGCAGTGCAAACTATTGGTATTGCGACATATCGACAGCGTTGTCTTTTGTCGGCGTGCCACCCGCGTGCAAAGTTGTCACTCTTCCAAGGGGTCAAGGTACGTTGTCTAAACAGCGTGTTCACTTTTACTGAATTTATTTTAATATTTATTTTGTTTGAAAATTTCACTTTTTTATTTTACGGGTTTTAATTTAATATTTAATTTTTCTACACTTCTACGGACTAGTATTACGTGTGGTTTCATTTATTGCATATATGTGGGACCCATTCTGTATAAAAGGAAAAAATAAATATACTCAAATATATATTTAATATACTAACATAAATAAATAAATAATACATAAACAAATAAAAGCCCAACCAGATGGAAGCCCTCGGCATTATTATTATTATTATTATTGTTTTATTAGGATAGTGCCCATTAGCTCCCATTTCAGCTTTCCTCTATCGCCTGTTACGCCAAACACGGGGTGTGGGGACTACCCTATAACCCGTGTTGGTCTAAGAGGCCATTCTCCTACGTCGTTTATATTTATACTTTATTTTAACAAAAATCTTCACATGGTAGTACTCTTTTTACTCAAAAAATTACTATAAACAAGAGTAAAATATTACTTATGATTAATTAGAGTTCTAAGTCCTCTAATTATCTTACACATCATGTCATGACATACCATCCATTCTATTTTGCACTTCTATACTGTTTAATGATTTATTTTTACATCTTTTTATATTTAGTGTTGTGAGCTTTCAGATCGAATAAACATGTTTGTATTCTGTTTAAGAAATAATAATCAAGTACCAATTATTTGATTGTGGTGCGCCAACATTGTGTGAAGACTGGGACACTGGCACGCTATATGCGGTAGTGCCACAAAACTATTGTGTGAAATGTCCAGCCGCTGCAGACATGCGAGTGTGCATAATTCATCAGGCAGCCTAGCCATTTGATTATTAGACAGGTTCAAATCTGAAAAATGTAGAAACAGTTTGATTACATGTTTGTAATGAAAATGAAAGAAATGTATTCTCTAATGATAGAATAAAATACATTATAAGCATTAATGTGATAATACAATGTTAAAAAATCTTAAATATGATGGCAAAATATTTTCTTCTATATAAAACATATATGGGATATATATATATATAAATATATATATATATATTATTTTTTGTTATCAAAAAATAATCTTTTGAAGTTAATTAGTATAAATCGCAACTCTTATAATAAAAGTAAAACACAATAAACTCACCTGTGATTAAACTAAATTTAACTGTAAACTTAGGCGGTATTTTAGTGATAACATTCCCACTAAGGTCACAGCTCTTTAGTTCTGTATGTCGCATCAAATGGTATACAGCATCAGGTACTTGCATCAACTGGCATTCTGACAAATCTGAAACAAAATAAAAAAATATAGAATTTCGTGTTACTGTGAGAGTTTAGTGGTAATTTTAGTTTATATCTCATGAAATAATTACTTTCAGTAACAAACATTTCTAAGAAAAAAAGTAGGTAAACGAAGTTTATGACATAAATAATAAAACTTGAGTCAGTTGTTAAACTGTTGGTGTTGTAAAGAGATCTATATGCCATGCCAAACATCCTATGTACCTATGTATATATCACAGCCACCAACCTATGTAATATCACGGCCACATAAAATATTTATAATAAAATCCATGAACACATCTAACCTAACTTAACCTAGTCTTACCTAACCTAACCAATTTGAAAATGCAATAAATTCCACCATTCCACATTATAAAATGTGGACTACCTAGTTCTTTCCCATTGAATGATTTCTATTATTGTAGTGAAAATAATTATAAATATATTTTTAAGGTCTTATTTATTTTATAGCCGTTTTAAGAAACAACCTGAAAACTTGTATGTTATACAAGTAAACCTAATATACACATATATAATGTATATTAGCAGTATGGCTAAGGTTGCATATACACCAAATCCTAAGTGCATATGTGCATATGTGCCTAAACGTACATATGTGCAGATATGTATGCTTGCTAGTAAAGATCAAATGAATAAGAGATAATCAAGATATTAATACACCAAGCCAGTGAACGGAAATAAAACAGTCACTGCACGAAGGATAAAACCACATTGTAACATAAAGCCTGTTTCATAGCCATGTCATGTTGTCATATAGCCTGTTTGTTCTTGCCAACCATTCAATCAATGATATTATAAGTTAAATATCATTGAATCCCATCAAATATATAAGTACACCTTTTTCTTTCCTAAAATTACATTTCAATAAATTACTTGTGGTCCCATTATCACATTACGTTACAAGTTAACAGAGCAGAAAAAGTAAAATAGTTGAAGAGAACATAAATTTAGTTATGAAACTAGGTAAAATATGTTACTACTATCTTATCAAATCAACCAAAATAACCTACTCCCGCTAGCATTTTTGCTTCATACCTAATGCTTCGGTTTCCTGCGCAGTTTCGCATCTTGCAACTACACGTGTTACTGCATATGCCATTTTCACTATATTTATTAAAACTTCACACTTATTAATACCTAAACGGAACTAGAATAGCTACTGAGTACAGTTTCTATTTCACTCACGCTTCCATAGTTATTTTTATACTACAGTTATTACTGTTTGCTGCGCGCACCACTCATACGAGTAGTGTTTAACGATACGTGAGTTTTACATTTAATTTAAACATATTTAGTTGTGGGATCAGCTGGGTAGAATAATTAGCCATAACCGTAATATTTTAACTCAATTTTATTTAGCAAATACAGTATATGACACAAGATTTTTTACGTTGATTTTATATTGAAGGTATGACCAAACATCTACCGTTATTGTACAGCCTATCAAAGTCAAGGTCAACTACTGAGCGTAGGCTTTCTTCCTAAATACGTTATACGTGGCTATACGTGGTAGAGCCATACTGCAGTTATATTAGTAGTATAGTTGTAGCACGAATAGGTCGGCTCGACCGGGGAAGGACCACGCCCTCGGAGAATATCTGGGTAAAATAGTAGCTAATACTGCTGTGTTTCGTATGGTGAGTGTAAAGAACCGGAGACCCTTTTTACTGGAAATGAGGCATTCCATCTTAGTCCTTACGGGTGACAACGCATCTGCATTTTGATTTGTAATCGAGGATAGATGTTGATGTCTATGGGTCGCGGCAACCACTTTCCATCAGGTGGACTGTGTGCTCACTCAAAAAAAGCCACGGTTACCAACCCGCCTGGCAGGTTTTCCATTTTTTGGTTGTTATTAAGACGATGCTGCTGCCCATTCTCTCTGTCGTCTCTTACGTCAGCCACGGGTCAATAGTATGGGGTAGTGGATATCCTTATACCGCCATTCCACGACTTCCTCGGTATTATTCGGGCCAATCAAGTGTGTTATACATAAACATTGATGATATATAATATGTGTATAAAACCTCTCAGAAATGAGCGGGAGGCCTGTGCCCAGGCGTAGGACGTACAAATATATAGGCTGTAACTTTAACTAACTTTATAGAATATGTAAATATTACAACCAGACCCACCACAACCAGATTTAGTGCCTTAAGTCGTGTACCGATGCCAGATAGCGGCTGCAGTGGTAGAAGTAGAACCACACGTCGCGTCGTCTTTTGTAATGCGTACAACAGAGGAGTGGAATAATTGACCGACGTCTGTGTTTCCGTTCGAATACAATCTGTCCGTCTTCAAGGTAAGAGTGAATGGGCTTTTGCTACGCTAAGACAGTGCGGTTTACCATCTGGGGCCACATCACCATTTACCACCCCAGATGGAATTGTGCTGAAGCACTGACTTATAATGAGTCTAAAAAACACTATAATTGTATTGTAGGTGCAGTACTAAAGGCATTTCATCAAAGTCCTCGGGGATGACTTTCTTTTGATATAGTTTCTTTACTCTTTTTGGTTTGGTGATGACGACGCATCTGGATCTGCATTGATTCTTAGAGATATCTTTGGTGACAGCGTTCTCTGACCAGATGGAATGTATCAGTATGTTTTAACTTACTCTGTTAGGTGGACTTTTAACTACAAAGAGTTTAATAACAGTCTCAGATCATTGAGTCAATAACTAAAAACGAACGCTTCGTTACTGGCACATTAGATTCATTGTTTTGGCAACAAACGCGCAAACTAAGGTAATGAATCAGGGTCAAACTAAGATGCTAAATGTATCGATTGAGGCAAATCCATAAAGCGACCAAGACCTCTCACTGTTCTATTTCCTTTATTTAGATACCGTATTGTCAGAAAATATTTAGGTTGACTGGCACAGAATCCTTCACTAACCTTTACTTTTTAGCATTAGTTTGCCTTCTGTTCCTATTAATCAATAAATTAATGAAACAAAAAGAAATAAATTGTGTAGAAGATACAACAGGCGGTCTTATCGCTCGGGAATCGATTTCCTCCAGACAACCTCTTTGCGCAATATACTGTTTGGTTTTTTACTATGAATTGTGAATAGGGAAGGTACATAAATTAAACAATTAAGTAAAAGGAAAAAATAAATATAGGAAAAGTGTGCATAAATTAGACAATTAAGTATAAGAAAAATAAATAAATGGAAAAACACAAGAAGATGAAAGTTGAGGATAGGTGTATTAGATACAATTAAGAACGGGAGTTATGATAGGAAATATTAAAGTTCCAAATAATAGGCTTTGACTAGATTTTTGAAGCAAAAGTGGGACTAAGCACGTCAAATCTATAAAGGCAAGGAGTTCCACAAGTGTACAGCCATAACCGAAAATGATTTATTGAAGAAGGATGAATGTGCTCGAATATGAAGTTAATTAGTGGAAACGTGGATAACAATCATGAGCGGAGGAGATGAACTTCAGGCATAGTGGAGTGGAGGGATTGATCAGTATGCAGTATAAAACAGAAAGGAAAGTGACCTGTTTATTATTAATTTATTCTTCAACAAAGAATAAATGAATTAATAAACAGGTCAAAAGGATCGTCGCGAGATTCTATGAAATATATTTATGAAACATGATTGAAAATATTTAAACTATTCTTGATATTTTTAATCCTGTTGATTTCACAAATAATATAAAAATATTAACGATTATAATTTAGGTACCTATTGTTATCATAATGGAAATATAAATCAACGTGTAGACTGTGTAGTTGTAACAATTTAGATGCTCCCTTTATTTATATATTTATAATTTATTATTAAGTGAAAAGTAAAAAATCCAATTTTGACAATTTTTATTTACTTTAGTTACTGATTCATGCTTAGTGTTGTTGAACATTACTATACATTCGAGGAAGTTCTTTTAAAGGACAGTGTCCTCTACAAAGGCGTTTGGCCGTTTATGGAATGAAATCGTTACATACGTTAAGGTTAACGCGTTTCATATCAGTGGAGTTTATATTTATAAATCAATGCAAGACGTACTAAAATAACTTGTCATACGGAGAAATACATAATATAGGTACCTATGTAAACATGTGTCGCATTCCCTTGCCGTAAATATACACGCTACTTTGGCCTTTAGTGTGTTTAGAAAGTGTCGATATGATATGATATTGTTCTTTATTAACCTGCAAATGTCTATAATTGCTAGACACAAGTTCTCCTCTTTGAATTTGCCATAATCGCAACGACCAGCAGGCGGATTGGCGATTCCAGTACTAGAACTCTCGTAACTTGAAACCGCTTCTCGTCACCAACCTGAATATCTCTGAAGGATATATATATATATATATATATATATATATATATATATATATATATATATATATATATATATCCAGTAGGTATTATGACTATAGTGTTACAATATAAGAACACAACATTCAATTATAATGTACTTTCCCACACCCGTTGTCATTACAGCCTTTTCATGCAGTATCAAAAATGTGTGAACAAATAAAATAAAATTTTGACAAAAATAAAAAAAACAATCATACGTCTTTTCCTACAACGCTCATTTAAATTATGATTCATACCAATTCTGTGTGAGGTGTCAGCTAAAAGAAGTCTCATTGCTATCCACTTTTTTATTTAAACGTTCATCTAGTCCGAATTAACATGACCTGGAAATATTTCAATTAATCTCCCATTGATAATATTAGTGTTCTGCATAAAATGTACTTTGATATACGCTATGTGAATGTCTACAATAGTTCAAAGTAAAATAGAAGGGCGTTGTCTTTACAAATTTATTAATGTAGGTAATAAAAATATTGTTTAGTCTTATAAAACCCCGATAACATACTATTTTTAAGCGAACATCACTATAAGCTTTCCGTAGGTACTGAATCGATGTTACGTCACCAGCTCGCTCTACTATACGTCTTCCGGGGGTTGATTGTGACATACTTAAAAGGACAATAATGCGGAAACGTTACTGTTAGTTTGTGATTAATTAGGTTTGTTTTAAAATATTAGAATGACTATCTATCTAATGGTAAGCGGCTACTGCACCAAAGGGACACCTTCAACTCACTTAAGAAAAAGTTCACAGATACCATTATTAACTAAAATTTATTTATCAACTCGAAGCTTACGTGATTTACCCACGGCTGGTACATATGGCTGGTGGATTCTTTTAAGCCACCGCATCACGAACTTTTTAGTATATTTTATTGCAAAATCCTAATACGCTAATATATAAAACTAGCTTGCGTCTGGACTACAGGCTAAAGGTCGCTATTTATTTCTAATAAACATCTAGAATATAGATTTTTTGATGATATTAGATGGCTTTTGTTATTCATGTTTGAGATTTAACATTTTAAATGATATGTCAGCGTATTCTTTTACGATTTTTTTAAAAGTTGTACAGAAAAAAATTAAAATTTCATTATTTCGTACGTACAAGTTTTAGTTAACGTTGTATATATGGCGACACATCTTCTTGCTGAAGGTTTCCATTAGTAGTCTCTAACAAAGCAAACGCAAGTCATTAACATTAGATAAAAGGGGAAAATACATGGTGTCATGTTGACGACCAATTACAGTGAATTAAGTAAAACATTTTTAACTAATCCGAGAACTAAAACGCTGACGGGCTGACCTCGCTTCGTTTCACAATTTTTACGCTATAATATCTTCGTGTTTGCGAAAGCACAATGCAACAGAGAACATTCTCATTTATTTAAAAAAGTTGCGTAAGTGGTGGCATATTTCATGTAATTATTAAAATAGTTAATAATTTCAACCTTCTTTAAGTCGTTTTAAAGTCTGGTTTAGAATCTTAGTTTTTTGTAAGTTTGGATAACAATCGCTTTCCTTACTGGTACTTAAAGCGACATTAATGTAAAGACATAGAAAGTTAGTACTTGTTGCTACGAATGTATGCAGTACCGTAACGACAGGGAAATTGAGCAAACTTTCTTTTAAAAAGTTACATGGTGCAAACATTTCCGACGACCCATTTTTTGATAAATAGTAACATCCAATGCGATAACAATAAGAATTTTATCTACATAATCTAATTTAAAATGTAAAATGTAATAAAAATATAAATAAACAGTTTTTCACTTACGATATGAATGAAGAAAATACTGTCAATCGTAAAACATAATTTAAGTGTAGTTAAAGTCACTAGTTATAAGTTATTGCGGGCTGAAAGGAAATATAGTGTAAAATTGAGTGCAGTTACCGCAATGCTGAAAGTGTGAACAATCACGAAATTCTCAGTCACGTAAGCTTACCCATAAACAATTGACCGCTAAAGAAATGTCACCTCAAATCAAAAGCCTTTTTAAATCCACTTGACTCTACTCTTTCCTAACAACTTATTCGCACTGATAATGCTGATGTCTGTCATCAGAATGCGAATAAGTACCACGATTTTTCCACAATCAATTTCTACCAAGTTGTAAGACCTTCGTCTTTCATTTAGCACGAGCATCGTGTGCAAGTAAGGTTGACATTTGGAGAAAAAGTTGGCGTATTCCGTATTGCGAGTTATAAAAAATAAGAATTAGTGTGCTATCCATCCAGACGAACTCCAAGGCAGCGAAAAGAAGTCTAGGCGCCTAATAAAAATTATACAGCCTTACAATAGGTTACACAACTTATTATATAAAATTTCAATTTGACCACCATTAGTAACAAAATAAGCTACCTGATAATATTAAAGAATTTGTTGGTAAAAATCAAATATTTAATAACTTAGGGTTTACATTCGGCAAAACCGTTACGACTAGTTTTAGTAAATATATTGAATTAGTTGATTTTTTAACTTGGACATAAAATAATGAAAGCGATATTATTGTATTAAACCGTAGAAGTTATAGAAATGTAGCGATAAAATTATACTACTTATATTAAAAAGGAGTAAAGACAAGGGTAATAATTTTTGCATGATATTGTCTGCGATTTTATAACTACATAATTAAAAAAAATATTATTTACCTAATTTTTAAACTTAATCTTTATTTTTTTAATTGTCTTTCGGGCTTTCGATGTATTTATAGACACGTCAAAGCTGTTGCATTTAAAGTATTGTTATATACTAGTACGCGAAATGAATAAATATGGAAATAAATAAATCAGTAAAATATATTATGGCATATGTGACGAATGCAATAGAATCAGCGTTTTCATTTTATATACGTACATCGTGCATTAACTTATGGTGTTATATTGTATGATTAAACGATTTCAATGAAACCGGAAGCACGCGTTGTACCGTGCTTATAGCGGAACGAGATTACAGCAGATAATAGCAGAGAGTCATGAGCACGATGTTAACTTTCGTGTATTCATATTTAAAAAAAAAACCAGGTAATTGATTCGACTTTATTTCAATTAATCGATTTAGCTTGTTTTTTTTTTTGTTATGTATCCTTAGTCGATTTTGACTACCAAGTTTTTACGAGGATTCTTCCAAAGATTTGAATGGCCTGTAACAGGAAGTAGACTATTGCAGTTTAACGATGATGTTAAGTTACAGCCTATATACGTCCCACTGCTAGGCACAGGCCTCCACTAACTTCTGAGAGGGTTTTGGGGCAAGGAAGTGTCCGCCGCGCTGCCCCAATGCGCGTTTGCAGACTTCACATGTCTCCGAAATAATTTATTTTCTTATTTCTCAAACATGCGCGTTTCTTCACGATATTTTCCTTCACTGCCATGCACGAAGTAAATCAGCACTTTAAATTGTAATTAACAATTTCATTGGTCCCGGCGGGCTCGAACCCGGGTTGCTGCCGTACTGTGAAATTTACAGCGAGGGCTTAGTACAAATACAAGTGTGATAATATTATTCATTATCTTCGAATTAAGGTCCGGTCAATCTATTTTCCTATGTGAGACATTAGAAATTAGCTTATACTAGCATTACAGCATTGTGTATATTATTTGTATTGATTCTAGTATTATTTCATTTTACATATTATGTAGTCCGCGGTAAATTTTTAGATTGTCTCAAAATGCAATATTTACAACATCAACTTTAGAAATAGTGAGAGACGAATATTAGAGTGTGTTTGCAACAATTTTATGACGACATTGCTACATTTTTGTTTATTTCGTGTGCAAAATAAATCTTTTATTTATGCAATTCAAAGGTATAGAGAAAATTCGGTACCATTTTTAAACGGGTCAGAACATATAAATTACTTACTATAAGTCTGACATATAACATACAAACACCGTGCGGTCGTGTTATTACTTAAACAAACCTATCTATAACTCTGATTTCTTTTGTTGTGGAATATCTGTATAAAAACAATGAATTGTTTTGCAATAAAGAGATGGAATTAAGGAGAATCATCTTTGCAAAGTTTTCAACTTTCTTACTAGGTGCCTACTTATCGGTGAAAAAATAAACATCGTGAGAAAACCTGCCTGTTACGTACTAAACACTACTCTTAGTGAAACTGGGTTAATAGGACCTAAATAGCGAAGAAGAGGTAAAGGTCATATTTATTGTTTATAAATTTGATGGTCCTAATAACAATTAGCACAAGTTTATGAATATCGACCCAATTGATAATAATGATAGATGCGTTCTAGTTGAACGATTTTAATTTCAAATTTAATCAGTTTTACAGTTATGTAAGCTTATTAAAGACAAAATAGTGTTCTTTATGTTTTTGTGTTCGTCATTGAACTGGATGAATCCATGCTACTTAAATATAATAAACATTAATTTCTGCAATTATAGATATTATATTTGATATAACATTAAGTAGGTATCTACATGCTTAGATAAGATATAAACACAAACTAGAGTTGTTGCAAAGTAGGTAAACATGCCGTAGTTTCCCGATGACATAAAGAAGGTGATACTTATTCGATATCAAATTATGTTTTTAGGGTGGAAAAGTTCAGTCAACTGCACAGTTAAAGTAGCACAGCACAGCAGTTAAAGCAACACAGCTAGCAAGTCATTTATAAATTCTCTGAAGGCTTGAGTGCACATAGCACACTAGTAGGAGCAGGTCTGATATTTTTGTTTTAAATTTAAGTTTTCTTAAGTATTCATTTAGGTCTTGCTTTTACATTTGATAACGTATGTATGTTCTTACACTAAGGATAATGTTTAAAAAATTCGGTTTTCATAATTTAAAAATAAAATAAAACCGACGTATACTATAAAACCTAGGTAAAAAATCAGAATATGATTTTTTTAAAGTGTCGAAAGGACACTAACCGAGTTGGCTGTTTTCCTGGGCATCCTCACATCGTCCAACAACTCTAATTATGGCACGACCAGCCAACCGCGCGCAGATCATCATTGCTGGAGCTCGCGGATCTCCTTCTTCCGCCTCTGCTGGCATCCTCGCACCGCCATCAAATTCTGTCGGGGGCCTCATCACTGCACTTGCTTGGTTATCACTGCACTCCTCAGCCCGTGAGGTCACAACTGTTGCACAGTCTATCACAGCTTTATACCGTATTAAATACCGCTCCGAAACGCAATGCGCCTGGGTGAGCGGCAACCACTTTTAAAATTCGAACGCCGCAACCAAAGCCAGCCTTTATATCGTCGCCAAAACAAAGAAACGTGGTGCGGAAGTGAGAAAACAACAATAACAAATCGCTATCTCGCTCGCACAATTTGTTGCGTAGTATTTTGCACGTTGATTTCTCGCGGAAGTACGAGGAAAATTTATCGCGAATCCCATCACAAAAAATTAATGCTCCCATTTAAATAAACAATGATCCCATGCCTGATTTTAAATGACTTTTTGTCACGTTTCCAAACAACGTTGTGGTTTCAGCAAGAACGTTATCAGATGGCTTTTGTTAATTTTAATCAAAGCCTTATCAACGTTATGGTGTTTGGTTGTGGACTTGAGGATAAAATAAGAATTAACGATTGGTTGGTCGGTTAATGTACTAAACCAAGTATATTTCTAATAATAGAATTATAGACAACATAATATTATCTAATAATTTCAAATATCTAATTCAATGGTATCTAGTGCCACGGTAATTTTTTATTTGGTACCTAAACCATGCTTTAACAGATTATAAATAAGATTAATATTTTGCTATTATTCCTTAAAAATGTAAAGTATGCGATAATTAAAATTTTATAAACATGGTACATAAGTAGTTTATTAAACTTGATTTTATTATACTTAAATGATTTTTATTTCATCATTGCCAATCGCATCTGTAATAAAAAAGTTTTTAGTGAATATGATTCGGGTGATATGATAAGGGTGCAACAATTACAGGATTAAATGTGTGTTAACATGTTGTGCGTGATGATAATAAACATAAATTTATTTTTAAAAATAGTATAAAATAGAAATCGTTGTTACAATACAATAAATGAACAATGTGATGTTAGATTCTATTCAAATTTTAAAACACTTGGGATTATCGTATCAGTGTTCTTCCTCATATTATGTAGGTACCTAATTCGTAATCTAATCAGAAGTCTTTGTTCAGGTGCTCATGCCATGAATTTTTAATTAGTCTCAAATTATTTGCGTCGGCTTGAACAGTTTGACGTCTATTATTTTGGCGTACAGGTCGTTGTTTTTGTGTCTTGGCTAAACAGAGACGCAAAATTTCAATTTTAGTAACCTTGAACGCTTGCCAAATACTGTAACCTCAAGTCCCGTGCTCCCGTTCAAAATCTTTCTATAATATAATAACGGAAAATAGACATTTATATTGCGAAGACGTGGACATGTTTGTCGCAAACAACACGTTTAGTGATTTAATTTTATAGAACGATATTTATGATTTAGCTTCCTTATTAAAATATTCTTATGTTATGTAGTCGTTTGTGGTTCTGCAAAAAAAAAAATTTACTGGGCAACTAATGACTGCACTTTGGCCTTGGCATAGCTATCAGTCTTTATGGGCTGCATGTTGGCAATCATTATCATTGAGATAAGGAACTGCCACAGTACTAGTATATAGGTAACTTACTAGAGACTTTGACACTACTATGATCATATAATAAAAATTCTAATACTCTTGCACCAATATACTACTCCTAAACTAAAAATATGTTCATTGAAAGTTGCAATTATATATGTGCCTAATTAAGTAATTGTAAAAGGGTCTTTTGAACATTCTAATCCTCTTATAAAACTAATTTTATCCTTTTTGTATTTTTTCCTTCTTGTTTTGAAGTTGATTGCTGATTCCGTGGCCTTCAGTAAGTATTTAATATCCTCCAGATTGAATTGCGGTCGCTCGAGTGTATGCGCAAATACCTACAGGTGCACTCTATTCTCTCACTCTCATAGTCTGATTGGACGACAAACCGACACGATCGGCTTCACATGCTTTTCGAAGCGCGGGGATGAACTACCTCCAAATTACTGACTCCGAGCTTCTATAGAGAATTTCAAAAACTGAATAACTAACTTTGGTCCGATTCGGGATTCGAACCCGACACCTCATGATCAGCGGTCGAGCTTACGATAAGTAGACAACGAGGCAGTCTGTGATTAGCTATTTTCTATAATATGGATAGTGCAGGAAAATTGTTAACACATTAATCAATCAAAATTTTAAAAAGATCACAACATTTTATACGTGGTAGAGCCACACTGCAGCTATGGTTGTAGTACGATTGGGTCGGCTCGACCGGGGAAGGACCACGCTCTCACGGAATACCAGCGTAAAATAGCAGCTTAATACTGCTTTCGTATGGTGAGTGTAGAGATCCGGAGACCCTTTTTACTGGAAACGAGGCATTCCATCTTAGTCCTCAGGGGTGGCAACGTATTAGTTTTGATTCATAAACGAGGATAAAGGTAGATGTCTATGGGCCACAGCATCCACTTACCATCAGGTGGACTATGTGCTCATTTGTCACCCTTATTCTATAAAAAATATTATGGACAAGAACGAAATGTAGACATTTTTACTAAGTAACAAGGCATTTCATCTTAGTCATTAAGGGTGACATCTTTCTCTCATCATTTGATTCTTAGTCAAGGATGGATGAGTGTATTGACCACGTCATCCCATTTCCATCAGGCGGACTGTGTGCTCGTTGGTCACCCTTAATTCTATAAAAAATAGATTTGGAGAAAATTTGTAAAATTACTCAAAATATAATATTTTCTCTATAAATATAGTAAATTCCGTCTTCGAAACTCCTTAAATGAATTATTGCTAGAAAAATATTATCTCATACAAAAATATATTGACCGTGTTACACGCAATGACGCACGAAATTTTCTACCATAATGGAACCACTGATATTTTGCAGATATTTTTTTCATCGCCACGAGAGTCGAGGTTGATCCTTTGTGCTATTTCAGGAAAATTTGGAAGCGAGCCAGTTGTTTCTCCAAACTGGGTTCGACGCAGTTCACCACGTGCTCGGGTCTTTGATCCGTCTTGTTTTACATGAATATCGCTCTTCTGATATTGTTATAAGATTGCAAAGGACTTAATGTGAGTCAACAAGGATTAGGCAGGGCCCTGCGTGGGCAGGAAGTGCAAATTTTCTTTGTGTTAACCAAAACCAGATGGAAATCGCATAGTGAAGAAATTTTAGTGTTGTTGGTGATCATTTTGCATCGTTGTTAATGATAATTTTACAATTGGCGCGTATACTTCCTAATCAATCATTTGTTGCTGTAAATAAGTAAATAAACATCATTAGGAAATTATGTGAACCTAAGGTGAAATTGGATAATCTAACATTTCCAAAAAGCATTCAAGATAGAGTCGCTTTCACAAAAAGCTGATAAAGAGCGATTTGGATGTCACACTGTTTTTGTCGTCTCTGTAGATATATTTTCTAAGACTAATGAAAAATGGAATCTATTTTTATCTATTCACGGGAATATTTAGGATCATGTTTTTGTAAGTTTGTTTTCTGTGGTTTTTAGTAAATAAACATATTTTAGCCCATAAACTATGGTCTGATATGATTTATTATTTGATTTTTATGATTAAAAATTTACCGGTACATACGTAATATATACCTACTATTATGAATTTTAATACATAGCTACTAGGCAATTAATAAAATCAGGTGTTACTTTGCGAAAAACCATAAAACAAATAAAAAAAGATATATTGTATTATTGGGTATTACAGCAAATAGGAGTCTGCCAAGTTAATCTAAGGGGTGTTGTTGAAATTTAGATACTCTCGTTTTTAGAGTTCCGTATCCAAAGGGTAACTAACGCGACCCTATTACTAAGCCTCCACTATCCGTCTGTCTGTCAGCGGGCCCTATCTCATGATCCGTAATAGGTAGACAATTGAAATTTTCGTAGAATATGTATTTCAGTTGCCGCTATAACAACAAATAAAAAAAAAATTATAAATTAAAGTGTGCTAATCTACTAGAAACGTGTTTTACGATGGTACGGAACCTTTGATGCACCAGTCCGACTTGCACTTGGCCGATTTTTATTTTATTTCGTAAACACGAAAGTCTATGGGTCTATGGGTCAAAGCATCCACTTACCATCAGGTGGACTGTGTGCTCGTTTGTCACCCTCATTCTATAAAAAAAACCTGGTATATTGTACTATTGTAACATGACCAAATTCTGATACTGAATAAAACATGATCAGGAAATAATGAGCTTTTTGAATATTGGAAGTGTTTTAAGCACATTTTACGACTCGGTAACGGGCTGGACAAAGAGTTTAGCTGCTGCGTTGTAGGTAGCAGATTCGATTCCCACACGGAATCAGGATCTGGATGTTATTCCCCACGTGTAATTTACTTACTCGTACATAAGACGCCATCACGGTAGAGGAGAGAGGTAAAATTTTCCTATCGTGGGGCTTACTTTTTTATTATTTTATTTTTAATTTTAATTTTATTTTATATTAAGAGACAGAAGATCGCCGACGTAAATTACGCCAAATGTGTTTCGACCATCTCCAATGTAAATTTTATGTTACACACACTGGGCTTCAGTATATGTTCCCCATCAAATATCGAGCGAAACAAAATATCGTCACGCACCATACTAAAGCAGACCTATGCTGTCATTCTTTGTCAGCGTGCACCATCCCCGGTCTCATTATACCAGTTATTTGACTCCAAAGAGTCAGTAATTCCTTCATGGGGCAATGTATGCGCTTTTTCAACAAAGTCCCAAAAAATATGCAGACCCTATCTATCCAAAAGTTTATTCATTAGGCAAAAATTGTTTAGTAAGGGTAATACTACTCAAGAAAACATGATTGATAATAACTCTTGGGAATGAGGTGATCGCTCCATGCTGTTGTTAAACGTTTTCATAACAATAGTTATAAAACATTACATTGTAAAATGTGCTTTTTTAAAAAAATAATCCGCTGGGTTTCTTGCCGGTACTTCCCAGGGCAGAGGCTTTTTTCAAACCGGTGGTAAAAGTAAAAAATTACTTTCAATTAGTATATGTAATCTATAATGAATAAAAAATGATTCTATTCTATTTTATTTATTCGTTTTTCAACCATCTGAATGACTAACACGTTGAATATCCATAGTCGCATAACTTTGGTTCATTCTACATTTATTGTTCAGTTTTTTTTCCAACACGACTACAATATTTTTGAATAATTTTTAGAAATACTGTGATTCTGATAACATCAAATCGGGACTGGTCATGCGATCGTGGTGGACTCCTTAAGCAGCGCCGCTGGCGGACGTCCTGAGAAGCAACATTTATTATCCAGCTTGGTCGATTGGCCTCCCGAGGGCAAGGCAAGGCAATGACAAGGTCAGCAGCCTCGAGAGGCTACTGACCTTGTAATAATGACCTGATAATTATTGGTAACACCAGATTAATTAACCTAAGAGAAATAGCATAAATTATACATGATTGTCTATTTTTCTGGCTTTTAATTAATCATAGAATAAATAAGAAACTTTTTAGAAATTATGCATCGAAAGGTTTTTAATTGACAACCTAGGGAATGCTGTTGTGTTCCGTATGGTGAGCAAATAGAACTGGAGACCTTTTTTACTGGAACACTGGACTGTGTGACAACGGATCTGCATTTTATTTCTTAACTGAGGATAAATGTAGATGTCTATAGACCACAGCATCCACTTACCATCAGGTGGACTGTGTGCTCGTTTGTCACACTTATTGTATAGAAAAAAATACACCAATTTTAAATATATTATGTGTTGTGTTTCGCTAATTTTGGCGCCAAACACCAAAAAATAAAAGACAAAATGACATTGAACGACATTATATTGATTAGTATCAGGTCGGCGCGTCGTCGGCACGCTGCTGCGCGAGCTGTGCAGCGGCGCAGCAGTGTAGCATGAGAGCCGTGAGGGCACATGCGCGGCCTTCGCCGCCCTCCTCCCCCGCGCTCCCGTCCTCCGCTGACAACTCCTCACGGACGGCCTGTAGCTGAAAACAGTTTTAGATATTTATTGACCGTCATACTTGTAAAGGTAAAAAAGTTAACTAGGAAATATATTCTAACGTTCTAATAAATTGATGAATTATCATTAACGTATAATTATGTTTTACAATGTTGTTAGTTCTGTTAGGCAAGAGGTTTTTACAATTTCAACGGACTCAGGGCTGGCAGCCCAAAAAGGCCCTACCGTTTTCGATTCTTTGAACTACTTACTAGATGAAAGAGCATTAATATTTTGTATTTTTTTGTTATATTACAGTATCAAGCAATTTTTTCCAATATTTTATTGTACCATGCATGTTTTCATCTTCCACATTTTTTGAGAGCCTGGAGCACAATGCGACGACAAACGAGCACACAGTCTATCTGGTAGTAAGTGACTGTTATGGTTCAACTTCTTCTAGCCCCACTTCCTTTAGACACCTTCATTTAACCTTGATTAAGTCATAATGCAGATACCAGCATCTACGCTGTCACTTCTATGGACTAAGATATAGGTAATTCCTCATTACAAGTATAAACGGTCTATCGTGTAAAATCTTAATTTGTGATTTTGTCGTTAGTCTTTGTGTGACCACTAAATCTCACTGTTGTAAACTAAAATAAGCTAATGCTCGGGAACAAAAAACAATCAGTAATCATCGTCACCAATTATTAAGACGCGACTTGTTTTAACATAACATGTATTTACGCCGCGGTGAGTTTTGCAGTCTATCTGCGGGATGTGTTATAGATGCCACACTTGGCAGGTGAGTAATCGTAATCGCAGTTTTTTATTTATAATTGTTTATTCGGATGAATAAACAATTATAAATATCCTATATCCTATAAATATCCCATATCCTAGTTTGTTTCCCACTGTTACCCTTTACGGAACTCACGGAATTATGTGTGATAGTAGATATTCTTACACCACCGCTAAACGGTCAACCCAACAAGAAAATAGCTGGTCACCAAAACCAGTCATTCATCACCAACGACTACCAGGGCAGAGCCACTGGGGAATGAGGTGAAATAGAAGAATCGCACAAGTAGTGAGTACTTACTATTTCGTGTATTTGCGCCGCGGTGAGCTTGGCGGCGAGTTCAGGCGCGGAGTCCCTGGCGGCCGCCAGCAGCGCGTCGGGCGGCAGCGCGCTGCTCAGCGCCGGGCGCAGCATCGCTTGCACCGCCGCGGACGCGCCCGCCGCGCTCTCGCCCCGCGCCACCCACGTCGCCGCACACGCACCGAACGGACCCCCCTCCAGCGACTGCCTCCTTTGCGGTACAAGGGCTGATCGTGAAAAATGTCAACCGTTGCCGTATACAAATGTGAACAGGTGGACACGAGCGGGTTTCGGTGATACGACTTTTTTAACGAATAAGGATGACAAATGAGCACACAGTCCACCTGACGGTAAGTAGATGCTGTGGCCCGTAGACATCTACATATATTCGCAATTAAGAACCAAAATACAGAGGCGTTGTTACCCCTTAGTACTAAGATAGAATGCCTGTTTCCAGTGAAAAGGGTCTCCAGTTCTCTGCACTCACAATACGAAACACAGCAGCATTAAGCTGCTATTTTACACCGGTATTCTGTGAGAGTGTGGTTCTTACCGGTCGAGCTGACCCATTCGTGCTACAAACCATGTTATAGCTGCATTGTGATTCTACCACGTATGAACTATCCATGATACTATACTTGGGAATGGTTTTAGGTTGTAATAAGAAGTAATAGATGAAAAGTATCTTGTTCTTTATATGATGTGACAGTCATAATGTGCTCAACATAGGCTCTATCATGATCTGATAGAGAAGAAGATACCGTTCCAGATATCGTTATAGCCCATCAAAAGTCTACTGCCGAACATTGGCTTCCCCCAAAGATTGTCTCATAGGAGGGATATTTGTAAAGTGGCCACGTTGGACATGTGGGTTGGCAACCACAGTTTTTTAATTTTATAGGTCCGTTTCTCAGTTTTTTTCCTTCCGCCGACACCCACGGATATGGGGTAGTGGATATTCCTACACTGCCATTACACGGTTAAAAGAAGAAGATAACAAATAGGAAACTAATAATTGGAGAGCGTTAACATAGTTGATCGTCACAACCACTCATACACTCACACAAACGCGTGTGCAAACACACTTGTCTCAGAAAATTATGAACAAAAGAATTATTAGGTTTTTACTAACTTTCCGACAATTTGAATTCGGTAAGAGGTAAATGAGTTAATAAATATTCATCAGGGTTACTCATATAATTATTTATGATGAATATATTCAGAGTAATACTGCCTACAAATTATGTTCAGACGGTTTTGGTACAGCTTCAAAATTGAAATAAGGATGACAAACGAGATCATAGCCCATCTAATGGTAAGTGAATGGTGTAACTCATTAACACCTACTTCTATTTAAAGTGAAGAATGAAATTAATGCGTTTCACCCCCGAGTAAAAAGAACTCCGGTTCTTTACACTCCCCATACGAAACACAGCCGAATTTTGCTGTTATATTACGCTGGTATTCTGTAAGAGCGTGGTACTTCTTCGGTAGAGCCGATGCATTTGTGCTACACTCTTGCATCATGGCTCTACCACATAAAGGAGCGTAGCTCTACCACGTAAAGCAGCGTGGCTCTACTACATAAGCAGTATGTCTCTATTACATAAAACAGCTCGGCTCTACTCTACTCTACTCTTGACTCTGATTTACTTGGCAGCGTTGCACTAACATGAAAACCTGCCTGGCTCTACTATAAAAGGAACACGGCTATACCATATAAATTTTACAACATAAAACAACATGGCTCTACTACATAAAGCATCGTAGCTCTACCACATAAACCAACATGGCTCTACCACGTAAAGCAGCGTTGCACTAACATGAAAACCTGCGTGGCTCTAACACAAAAGAAACACGGCTCTACCACATAAAGTAGCGTGGCACTACCAAGAAAATTAGCGTTGACTCTACCACGTAAAGCAACGTGGCTCTACTACATAAAACATCGTGGTTCTACCACATAAAGCATCGTGACTCCACCACGTAAATCAGCATGGCTCTACCACGTAAAGCAGTGTGGGCTCTGTCGCTTAGAGCAATGTGGCTCTACTACGTGAAGAAACGTGGCTCTACCCCAAAAAGCAGTGTGGATCTACCCTAAAAAGCAGCGTGATTTTACCCCAAAACGCAGCGTGGCTCTACCAAGTAATGTATGAGACAATATTATTCTTATTTATCGGCTCGTAAAAGTTCATAACTGGACATTGGCCTCTCACTTTGTTTTCTCAATTTGCCTTTATCGTCATGCTTGGCAAGCGGATAGGCGATCACACCTTTGATACTGCAGCTTGTCAAATTTCTGGGTACTTATTTTTCGTATAGCGTAAACGAGATGATTATATCGCCATATATCGGAACCCATAAGATTTTCCTGACATTTCCCGTAGATATAAATAGGTTTGAGATATTATAGGGATATAGAACAACGAGTGAATGCAGGAAATAGAGTAAATGGGGCTCTACACTCTATTGTGGAAAGCAGTTCACAATACTGTGTTAGGCCCTATTTTAACGTATAGTAAGTGAAAGTAGGGTGTGGCAGAAGAAGTACGAGAGTAGAATAAATGCTGTAGAAATGCAATCTTTAAGGAGATGTATGTAGGGCCTGAATGACAAGGTGAGAAATTGTGTGGTAAGAGAAGAGTATGGTTTACAAGATGATGCTATGATCAGGATTAAGAAAGGAATGCTTCGGTGGCTAGGTCAAGTAGAAAGAATGACAAAGAAAATCTATACGTAGGTATGGTGGAGGCTAGAGAAGTGTGTCAGGATCGTGCCAAATAGAAATCCGTAATCTCTACCTACTCCTCTGGATGACAGGCGTGAGTGATTATGTATTATATATATATATATATATATATATATATATATATATATATATATATATATATATATATATATAATCAGATTGTTTATCTTTATTTGTTAGGATTGACGAATCAAAAAATCTATATTGTTTTACTCTTATTTACATCTACTACTAACCAACCAGCAAAGTTAAGGAAATAAATTGTCTTTACATATATGCAATAACGTATCTTATATCGGAATACTAGTAATATGTTGCAGAAGCTAAAATTTAGACATATAGTAAGATAGGTTAAGCAGTAACGTTAAAGGAGTGAGACGACTGGCACTGTCATCGTCAACCATTTTGCTAACCGTGACCACTAAGGCAAATTCCTCAATACTACGGAAGAGGTTCATATTTAGCAGTAAGCTTTCACAGGTCGATAAAGGAGTAGGAGAATGCTACAGATGGGGGAGGATTATGTTATAATTATACCTCGGTGTGTGGCATGGTGATGGAGGTAATGAGCGAGAAGACGCGTTGGCCCTCGGCGCAGATAGCGAGTGAGCGGAACCCGCACGTCGCAAACCAGCCACCAAAGCGCTCATCGCACCTCCTCCTGTTGTAGTCAAACTGTTTTCATTTCATCCGGCTATACTATTGTTCGAAATACTGGGTGGAGTATCGAGAAACAAGGCCCTTTAAAGATGAGTCGATTTGAAAGCGATTAAACGGTCTCACCGTTGTCTATACTGTCTGTGTCTGTTAAATTATCGATATCATTTTATCGAGTCATGTGACAATATATTATTTATTTTTAATTTTAACAATATATTCGTCTTGATTTTGCTTATATTTGTGATTGAAGTGGTAGGCATATAAACACAAATTAAAAAAAATGATTATGGAAAACTATTTGTTACTGCTTCAAATCGCTCAGCGAGCGAGTGAGTGGGTTGTTCTCGGAGTTCTTTGCGTGTTAAAATTCGTAATGAAGAGTAACCAACAGTCCAACGCATCAGGAAGCTGTAGTGGCAAGAACCGACAACCGATCGGAGAAGAAAGATTCTAGAGTGAAAACCTCGAAGTGTAGGGGCAGCCTTCCAACTAGATAGAGTTACGAAATCGATGGATGCAGGTGGCTCAGGATCTTGTTATGAGATAACCCTTAGGGGAGGCCTATGTTTAGCAGTGGACTTGTGAGGGGACCTTAATATGATTTAATAAATTACATCATTATTTTGATTTACTTTAAGATTTGTTTATGCAAGTTTGATGTTGCGAGGCGGACACAACGTATCGCTGGAGAGAATAGTACATTCCTTGCTGCCGACAGCCTGAAATTATGCATGGTAGAGCCAAGCTACAGCTAAGTTAATGTTGTAGCACGAGTGGGTTTGATCGACATGGGAAGGATCGAACTCTCACAGAATTCCAGCGTAAGCTACAATTACGAACTACGATTTAAGACCTAGAGGACAATTTAAACTTCTTAGAACAGTAACGAATATTTTTTTATAGGATAGGGTGACAAACAGGCACACAGTCCACCTGATGGTAAGTGGTTGCTGTGGCCCATAGACATCTACATCTATCCTCGATTACAAATCAAAATGCAGATGCGTTGTCACCCGTGAGGACTAAGACGGAATGCCTTGTTTCTAGCAAAAAGGGTCTCCGGTTCTTTACACTCACCATACGAAACACAGCAGCATTAAGCTACTATTTCTTTATGGTTATTCACATATACTAGAGAAATCCTAAGATTTTAAAGGTATCTATGATCTAAAAAAGCTTACCGTGTACCGTAATATGTTCTATTAGCTTCTATTCTATTATATATTTAAAATATGTAATCAATGTGATTATTTAAAATCAGATTTAAAAATAGTATATATTATGAACAGCGGTAGATTCTCCATCTTTATAAAGTATTGATTTGAAATAAAAAACGTTATTTTTTTCTGTAGGCTTTCGTAAAGAATGTTATACTTATAAGGAAAATAATAGTGAAAAAGGTTATATTGTAGGGTTTTCTATCATTTGGGGAAACTTTGTTCTCACGTTAATATAGGAAAGAGAATGCTTAAGTATTGTTACTGCCTCACATTATATGGATTGAAGATTTGGGAAGACATGCATGAAATTGATAGACGTAGGGGGCTCAGGACCATGCTTTGAGGCGTTCCTTTGGGATCTTTATGTTCAATTTTAAGCTTGTGAAGGGTTTCCCTTAACGCCGATTATGTGTTAAATCCGTGTGGTGGTGCTGACAGGTATCGAACTTGGTTTGTTCGCGTATTGTAAATTTTAGACACAGATTTTCTTCCACAGCCGCAGCTTAGCTATGCCGAATAATATCTATTAAATCTCTGCTAGATTATTTAAAGCACCAAAAGAAATAAAAACAATTTTACGCAATAAAAATTTTGGAATGCAACAATTGCTCATATTTCATGTCGCGTTCAGTCATTTCCCTGTACTTTTCCGTGACTCGCTTATTCCGGTCATGCTCCAATAAATTAATTCTCCATAGTAAAGTAACTCATATGGCTTGCAATTAAGACACATAATCCTCTGCAATTCTGATGGTCTATTTCATTCATAAGTCAAGGCCTCTACAACTGTCTCTAATTCAATCCCGTATGTACTAGTGTAACGAAATAATAAGAGGGGATGAGCACGATAGCAAAAGATCGTAGATAAGCTTCGGAGATCGTTGCATTGTGTTGAATTTCTTAATACAAACTATTATCCTTGAAGAGCATGCCAACCAGACCGTTTATTTAGACGAGTTACTATTTTAACATACCTAACTTCGTTAATTAGAAATATTAACAGAACGCAGCAATTAATTATATACCAACGCATTAGGTGGAAAATTTAGGTTAGGTTAGGTAATGTTTATATGAGTAAGGATAAAAAAACAGTTAACTTCTAATAACGAAAATTTGTTAATTACGTAGAGAGTAAAAATTATTTACAAGGCCATTGTGTTTGTCAATAATTTGTAAGAAAATCTATAAGGTTATATTTGTCAAGTTTTACTTATTTTAATATTTCAATGATTTACATAACTCTGTGGGAAATGTTTTTACTTCAGCTATATTTAGTAGTGGGTTTATAACGAACTGTATGTTGTATTATGTATTATGAATATAATATTAGCACCGGTTTAAATGTTTATAACTTAATATAATTTTACAAAATTATTGTAAAACTAATACTATACAACTTTTTTGTAACTTATTTCGTAGCATTAATGTTTTAAAGGAAAATTTACATTTACGGACGTCGGATGACTACGAGGAAAACATCAAAACAAAGGAGTTTACAAAACGCAGCATGACAGAGGGGATCAAACATCAAAAATATAAAAAACACCTGTGTCGGTCTGTGTAGTTACGTGTCGGATGAGTCCGGATGGGTTAATAACGCGTGAAACTTCTCTTTCGTCAGCATTTGAATAGTTCGTCTGCGCAACAAACAAAAATATATTTGGGAATCAGCGATATTAAACTAATAGGTACTATAATTGCGCTTTAAACATGTATAAAATATTAGTCTGTTAAAGAAAATACTTTTAGATATTTTTTTATATTTCGTTTGAGTCGTTGCAATCTGATGTTTTTGCTATTATATTTCAGTAATTGAATTTAAAATCAATAAATGGTTTTGCATTATTTAAAACATGTAAAAATTTATTTTCGAAGTAATAATAACCTTCTTCATGCACGTCTAAGGAGTCCTTTCTGTCAGTCTTATCTTCTTCATCAGAATATGGATCAGGCATGGAGTCAGGTTCCGTCATAATTAATTCTGGAGGTGAACATCCGCCTCCTGTTGAAGTATCTGGAATAGAATAACCTTTTTAGTAAAATACGGGAAATCAGTACACCTATAGGTTTTTATTCTATGGAAGATTCAAAAAAAAATTAAAAATATTCTTTTTTTATAACATAAGCAATATAATATATACATTATATTTACGAAAATTAATATATGTTCACGAAAACAAAAGTAGTTTTAGTAAAAAAAAGTGATACACAAAGACTTCTCGACTCCACAGAATCTATCCATTCTTATAGCAATGTATACACTATTACAACGAAGTCCCAGAAAATATACAAGATCTCTCTAATACCAAGGTTAAATATTTTATTAAACAAAAACTGTAGGTATAACGAAGGTTATTATAATATCAGTGCATGCATGGTTGGTAATAACCCCTGGGAATGAGGTGATCGCTTCTAAGCTGTTTCTAAAATAAATTTTGTGCATAGTTTGTAATACCTAAATATTGTTTAATTTACTTTTCTTTTAAAGACCCGCTGGGTTTCTTTCTAGTTCTTCCCAGGACGGATGCTTTTTCCAAACAAGTGGTACCTAGTAAAGAAATGACTTTCAAATAAGAATTACGTGTAATCTATTTAATTAAAATTATTCTTCAATAATACCTATCAAAAGTGTAACCACACAACTTAATGCATATTAAGTCCGTTCGAAAGTTATCGTTGTCGAAAAATAATAAAATGTTTTATTTTAATAACGTTTTTTAATGTAATGAGTTAAATATTAGTTCGTAAAAATATTTGTCGAGCGTTTTGAGATCGAACATAGCGGGAAGTTCCAGGAATGGCCCGCAGAGTCAACTTCTATTTTTTTACTTCTTTGTTTGACATGCTACTTTTTATTTCTTCACTTTTCATTATGCCTCAAGATGCATCTTGACATCCAGGAATAAATCGTGATAAAATTATATTAAGTGTACTGCCAAGGGATTTTGTATCCATTGCCGGTGGAAATTAGTCCGTAAAAGTGTTTCGTAATAATGAAAACATGCGTGCAGCTGACACTCATTGATTTTCTTCTTTTCTTTCTTCATCAGCTCGTTCTTTGCTGGAAATGGGTTTCTCCAGTTTCGAGGAATATTCGACTTAATAGTCACGCTTGGCAAACAAATTGTTTGTATGTTTTACGTCTCTACTAAATCGTGAAGGTATTCCGCCTTCTATAGGAGGCCAAAAGGTTTTTCATCCCTCTTACGACACTCTAGGGGGGATATGGGCTGCTGGATTCTCCTACGCCTCCACCACACAGTAAGTCATTGTTCTATAATATTATAAATATGATTACGTTCTTCTATAATCAAAAATTTGCTATGATCGGATATTTTCACGTTTTGGTTAGTGAGCTTGGGCTTTTTTCAGGACCAAGCAATTGAAGGATGTGTTTCTTTTCTTCGAAACGAAAAGAACTGTGTTAGGGATCTCAAGCGTAAGAAAGGGTTGGGTTTATACGTGACGGAGGAGGATAGAAGAGGAAGACATGCTATGCCGGCCCCAAATAACTAGTGATAAGGACAAGAAGAAGTTGTAATATTTGTTCACGGTTGATAATATAAAAGTGGTTATATTAACGAGATAGATTTTCAGTATTTACCGTAGCTATTTAAATACTCGTTATCTACACGGCAACAAGGCAATAAGCAATCCAAATATAGTCGAATGTATCGCGTTGTTTTAATTTTAAAGGATAGAGAATCATCATTTAAAAATTGTTAAAACTTTAATTATGATATTTATCTTTATTAAATATCTAACACTACTTAATAAGCCTGCTATATTGTATTGTGTATGAAATGACATATTTTTGTTGTGTACACAGGCCAGAGAAGGACAGCTTTCCACCAACTGTAATTTTTTAGGATCAAGTCGGTGGAAAAAAGTAAGTTATGCCTAACTTTCCTTTTTTAACCGGAACAAATTTCATTGAATAATGATTAAGTATATCAGAGTACACTGCAGTATGAGCACCACGGACTATATTTATTAACTAACAGTGACAAGTGAGCGAATAGTGCAACTGATTGTAAATTAATGCATGACCCACAGTCACCTACACTTGATGGATTCATCATAAGATGCATAGCAGCTTATGCTGTTATTTCATGCTAATAATCCATGCGAGCGTAGCCTTTGTCCGGCCGAGCAGATTTAAATAACTAACCTGCGTAATTTACTTTGAAAGTACGATTATTCACAAGTAAAAATACGAATGTTCCAATTTCACTTTTCCCTTTACATTTTTAAGTGCTAAATTGAAAAATCACGTTTAATTCAAAAATATAAAAATGTTCTGGAAACTCGTAAGAACTGCCAGGGGAAATACAAAACAGCCTATAATAAATGCTATAAGAGACGAGAATGGATGTATTCTGAATGATGAAGTTTCGAATTTAAACAGATGGAAGGAATACTTTGAAAGCGTGTTTATGAGTGAAGAGTCGTCTGAATTAAATGAACTAGAAATTCCGAAAGAAGTGGAAAGGGGTATGGAGATAAGTGTAAATGAAATAATGAAAGCAATGAAAAGCATGAAAGCAGGTAAGGCAGCTGGATATGATAGAGTATCACTCGAGATGCTAAGGGCTGGAGAGGGAGTGGTGGCAGGCCTGCTGTACACCTTGTTTAATTTATGTTGGGAATTAAAACGGGTACCAGATGACTGGTGTAAAGCAGTTATAGTACCAATATATAAGGGAAAAGGGTCACAGCAGGACTGCAAAAACTACCGCGGTATCAGCTTGTTTAGTATTCTGGGTAAACTGTATGCTAAGGTGTTAATTGAAAGAGTTATGAAAGAAACTGATGGAAAAATTTGGGATGTGCAAGCGGGTTTTAGAAAGGGAATGGGGTGCACAGATCAAGTCTTTTCCATGCGCATGATTGCGGAGAAGTTTTTGGCCTAAAACCAGAAAGTTTTTTGTGCGTTCATGGACTTGGAAAGGGCTTATGACAGAGTGGACAGGAATGTGTTATGGCAAACACTGAACTCATATGGGTTGAGCGCTGGATTGATACGGGCATTAAGGTCTCTTTATAGGGACTCTAGTGCTTGTGTCAGGATCAATGGGGTCTACTCGGACTGGTTTGGCATCCAAAAAGGTGTCAGACAGGGCTGTGTAGCTTCCCCTTGGCTGTTCAACCTATTTATGGACCGGTGTTTGCAAACTTTGAAAGATGAAGAATGTGGGTTAAGAATGGGCGAGTTAACCGTCAAATGCCTTTTGTATGCCGATGATCAAGTCATATTTGCGTCATCGGCGGCTGAGTTGCAAATGATGGTTACATTAATGAACTGGGAATTAAAAGAAAGGGGAATGAAAGTGAACGCAAGTAAGACGAAAGTGATGGTTTTTGAAAGAGAAGAAAGCAAAACGGTATGTGAAATAAGAATAGAAGGAGAGTTAATTGAGCAAGTGGATGAGTTTGTGTATTTGGGATGTGTATTTAGCAGGGATATCGGTATATCGAAGTGCTGAAGTGTTTGTACAGTAGGGCTACGATGGCTATCCGAGTACAGAACCAGAGTTCGAAACCTATCCAACTGCAGAGAGGTGTAAGACAGGGTGACATTATATCCCCGAAACTCTTCACCGCTGCTTTGGAAGACGTTTTCAAGCTACTGGACTGGAAAGGATACGGTATTAACATCAACGGCGAGTACATCACTCACCTTCGATTTGCCGACGATATAGTCCTTATGGCAGAATCGCTGGAGGACTTAAGCACTATGCTCAATGACCTCAATAGTGCCTCCCAACGGATAGGTCTTAAGATGAACATGGACAAAACAAAGATCATGTTTAATGTCCATGTCACACCTATGCCGGTAGTTGTTGGGAGCACTATGCTCGAAGTTGTTGACGAGTACGTTTACCTGGGACACTATTTGTCCAACTAGGTAAGTCCAACTTCGACCGCGAGGTCAATCGACGGATTCAACTCGGCTGGGCAGCGTTCGGGAAATTACGACATATCTTCTCGTCGGGTATACCTCAATCTCTAAAAACTAGAGTGTACAACCAGTGCGTGTTGCCAGTGATGACTTACGGATCTGAGACGTGGTCCTTCACTGCTGGCCGTATGAGGACGCTCAAGGTCGCTCAGTGAGTTATGGAGAGGGCTATGCTCGGAGTTTCTCTGCGTGATAGACTCAGAAATGAGGATATCCGCAGTAAAACTAGAGTGACCGACATAGCCCAACGGATTAGTAAGCTGAAGTGGCAATGGGCCGGCCATATAGCTCGAAGAACCGATAACCGATGGGGAAGAAAGGTTCTCGAGTGGCAGCCTCGTACCGGTAGGCGTAGTGTAGGGCGACCCCCCACTAGATGGAGTGACGACCTGGTAAGATATGCAGGAAGTCGATGGATGCAGGTGGCTCAGGACCGTGCTTTGTGGCATTACTTGGGGGAGGCCTATGTTCAGCAGTGGACTTGTGAAGGGCTGTAATGATGAATGATGATGATTTAGCAGGGATGGTAGATATGATAGGGATATAGAACGACGAGTAAATGCAGGGAATAGAGTGAATGGGGCACTACACTCTATTATGAAGAACCAGAATGTGTCAAAACAGGCACGTATGGTAATTCATAATGCTGTGTTAGTGCCTACTTTAATGTATGGTAGTGAAAGCTGGGTGTGGCAGAAGAAGCACGAAAGTAGAATAAATGCTGTAGAAATGCGGTCTTTAAGGAATATGCTAGGGTTGAATCTGAATGACAGGGTGAGAAATTGCGTGATGAGAGATAAATGTGGTATGCAAGATGATGTTGTGACCAGGATTAAGAAAGGAATGCTTCGGTGGTTTGGTCACGTAGAAAGAATGAATGAGGAAAAAGTGACAAAGCAAATTTATATGGCAGATGTGAACGGCCGAGTCGGGAAGGGACGCCCTAGAAAAAAGTTTATCGACCAAATTGGCGATATTTTGAAAATGGGCCACGTTAGAAGTACCCTTAACCGACGAGCATGTATGCGTAGATATATGGATGTAAAGGAGGCGAAAGAGGTATGTCAGGATCTTGCCAAATGGAAGTCCGTAGTCTCTGCCTACCCCTCTGGGTGACAGTTGTGAGTGTTTATGTATATGTTATGTATGAAAATGATGACTACGACCTACGATCCATTAAGGCGCCCCGAGACGGTCAAACGGTTTGATTCAAACCTCACGTGTTTGACCAAACCATTTGATGTCGCTTTGAATTCGCATCAAACAGAAGCGCGCAGTGTGGCTTCCATAGATAATATACTATATAGGGCAGTGGCTTCAAAGTTCAAAAAAAAAGTTCTATTGAGATTTCAAAAAATGCCGTCGACTACGGATAAATATTTTCTCGCGTTTATTGTATCAATATCTTGCTTAAATAAAAAGAAAAAAGGCAAAGAATTTGATGCAAAGGATAGTACATATTAAGAAATGGCGCTTCAAACAAAACCAAAATATAAACTTCCATCAAATAAGCTGCAAACACGTAACGTTTGATCAAACCTGTCATAAAAACGGCGTAAACGATCAAATTCGTTTGACTCAAACGGTTTGACCGTCTCGGGGCCCCTTTAGAAAGAAATATGCGATAACGTAGTTCATAGGATAGGATGTATTGTCACACACGGCGACAATCACGAAACAACCAAATCTAAAAACCGACAGTTTGTAGTTTTGCAGTTTTTGTGTTTTAGGCCAAACTATCGTTACAGTTTTAATTAATTGTTTATTTTGAGCACATTGTTACTCGTAAGTTCATAACGGAACGTTTAAAATGAACAAATATAATTTTACTTCGTTTATTAATGGTAAGTTTACTTAACTTTTAAGTAATGACTCTAAGAAGTAAGGTTTAGCCTACGCGCTTAGCCCCTGAACTGTGTATCCTACGAAATAAGGTCTTGCCTGCGTTCGCTGTAAATGACACAGGACGCGAGCAATCCGGGGTCGATCCCCGCCCGCAACGATGATATTGTTATTTGCAATTTTAAGTGCCGATTTACCACATCCTCGATGGAAGCAAATATCGTAAAGAAACCTGTCAGATATCTAAGGAATAAAAAAGTATTTTGAAGACAGAATATGAAGGGGTAGCGCGGTCGATATTTCCTTGCCCTAAAACCCTTTTCCGAAATGAGACGAGGCCTGTGCCAAATGGAGCGTAATACATGCTGTAACTTTAGTTTAATTTAACTATAAGGAATATTCAAGTTTAGTAGTATGTTGATATCTGCTTGCAAATACAAAAAAAAAGTGGTCTAATTACGACAGATCCTCTCGCTACTGCGCAGACAGCACAGATTATAAAATAGTATAGAATGACGTAATCATATAGTAGTTGCGTTAGATTTGTCTTCTTTTATAAATAGTATCATGTCACGCTACGTCCGACAACGTGAAGTGGAACGTTCTTTTGTGTTCCGCGTTGTTCAAAGTAGCAACTATCACGCAAGTACGAGTAATAAGTTACTAACTCTTCAAACTTTAATTCTTAGGAGCATTGTTGGAATGTTTTTGTTTATTAGGAATCCTTTTAGTTTTTTTCAAAAAAATCTAATATGATGTAGAATTAACCAACGTTCTTAATTCGTCAAAATGGTAACGATTTTTTTAGAAACAGGTTATCCTCTTTCTAAAAAGGGGGTTGTCTATGAAAAAATTATGAAACCTTTCAATTTGCAAGGACATCTGCACGACACCGGGCGAATAGTACTTTATCACGTCATCTGATTTCGATGATTATATTATTTTAAGTTTCTTGAAGTTGAGTTTAATAATTAGCGTGTCTATTTGAATGGATGAATAATAAGTATTCATAAAATATTAGTTTGTAATCTAAAACATCAATTTTTACCACTCACGTTCAAAAATGCAATGGTAGACTCTTTATAAACTTAATTGTTTTATTCGTTAGACTGTTTCGGGATAAATTTGTATACCACCTGGAAGGTACTGAGGCCAGTGATTTTGGTCGCTAACATATCTCAAGTCAAGAAGAACTTTGGCAAATCTCCAAAGTTTATTTTAAACTGGAACAGACGTAAATATGCGTCCATTTGGGGTAAACAACGACAAATCTTTTTTCTTTTTTTTCTGTAATGCGGATTTATGATTCTTAATAAATATTTTAAAATGCCCGCCCTGTCTAAAAAGGACTGCGGAACCGTGGTCTCCACTCTCCTGAGAATAACTGTCAAGGGATGGCTGGCCCCAGGAGACATGGAGTGGATGTTTGCGAAAACATACCCATAGTTATGCCTATATGCGGCAAAGCCATACCACTGGTCTTCCACTAGACCACGTCCGTGTCCTTGCCCTTGTGAGGCGGGCCCACCGCATGAGGCGGTATACATTTGATGAGTCATGAAAAAAGTAAATATACTGTAACTATATTACAATAAGATGCGAATGTCATACGGGGGCAGTGGCGACGCGTGGAGAAACGCGAGGATAAAGTCTGCACCACCGTGGCCGCCCGAGACCGGATGCACACAGCGACGATTTATTGACCATAGCCCACCACTTCTTAGTTATTAAAAGGCAGTACTTGACTACTTTTTTTATAGAATAAGGGTGACAAACGTACTTACAATCCACCTGATGGTAAGTGGATATTGTAGTTCACTGACACCTACATCTGTCCTCGACTAAGAGTAATAAAAATGTAGATGCGACTACACTAATAAAAATATGAATGCGTTGTCACCCCGAGGACGAAGTTAGAATGCCATGTTACTAATAAAAAATGTCTTCGGTTCTCTATGCTCACCATACGAAACACAGCGGCATTAAGGTCACAGCTTATGAGTCACCCGGCACCCGACCCTCACCGCCTCGCCTCGAGCGGTTCGTATTCTTCGTATGGACTTGTATGGGCCTGCGCTCACTACATCAACTCCGTACCATCACAAGATAGCCTCGCACGAGAGGTGTCCACTCGACGAGGACCACTCGATGATAGCTCGCTGTTGGAATGCTTGCTCGCACGAAGCGCGAGCTGGCAACGCGCGGTTCTCTCCACCAACCATTCATTTCGAGCCTTTCTTTCGAATGTGTCGGACGCATTGTTGTTTGTTTTAAAAAAGAACAAAGAAAAACTTATAGAAGAAGTTCGGAAGTATAATTTATTGTATGATTTAATGTTCACTCGTTGACGACGCGAGGTCCACTCGATGGCCACGCGAAGTTCACTGGTGACAACGCGGCGTCCACCCGTGGTCCATCTGTCGACTACGATTGGACGCCTGTGACGAGGCGGTGAGGGTCGGGTGCCGGGTGGCTCTAATGAGCTGTGACCCTAAGGCTGCTATTTTACGCTGGTATTCTGTGAGTGCATTGTCCTTACCTACGCCTAAATTCCAATATGGGGTAATTTATATATAAGAGACCAATGTTCGGCAGGGTATTTTTGTAGACTTTAATGAATAATGGATAGTCCTTATGTGATCCAACCATTTGTGCTCCAACCATTGAATATCTGCAGAGCTGCTCTACCACATGCAAGACTAAAACTGAAATGGATTTTACAGTTGAGTAACGTAAAAGAGCACCTGGTGCCTTTTTAATTGTACTATCTATGTCTTCTTGGTAAACTTTTTTCCATTAAAAATGTAATTAGTATTATAACGGTAATTACAATAATAATGTATAAGGCGTAGGGGAGTGACGACCCCATCGCCCGCTGAGGTAACGGTTATGTGACAAAACTGCTACGTCAGCGCAATTAGTCAGCAACTTGCCAAGAGGTGTTAGCGGCGTGCCTCGACAAAAATTGAAGGTGCAAAGGCCTGCTTGTGCACATGGCCTCACCATGAAACGGTGCCGGGTCTGGGCGTCTCCCGTTAAATGACGTCCACTAAAATGGAACTGGGCCGCTGCCTGGAGGTCACCAGAGCACGTCTGGAGCTGACTCTGGATGCGACAGCATGCGAGACCGCCCGTCGAGCCCCAGTTACTGCACCAGCAGCCCCTGACATCCATCATACCTACCAGCTTGCTTGGTGTTGGCAGGGTCTTCGCAGGCCCAGCAATTGGCACCCGCCACAGATGGAGTACGCCGCATTCGTTGGAAAAACAAAATGAATACCAACGCATTACTGGCGTATTTTAGGGCGAAAGAGGGAGAAGTTGGAGGTTTTGCGTATCGGGCTAATATACATCGTCTTTTTGCTGAGCTGGAGCTATCAATAACCATCACGGAGCAAAACCTGGCAGACCGAGTTCGGTTTATCTTGCGCTCAAATATATTTGATGTCGCCGAACTCGAACGGCTACGATGTGAGGCTGTTCCCTCATCGGATGAAAATGCTACGGCTAAGGATGCGGCGCCACAAATTGCAGAGCAACCCGCAAACGTGGATGCCGCCATGAATATCCCAGTTGTGGTTGATTTTAACGATGATGGAAAAGTCGCCCAGGAACTGGAATTAGAGGATATGAGGAGTACATTAGAAGAGGCGATTGTGGAAATGCGCAGTACGCCTATCGAAAATCGACCGCGACTTCCCCGCATAGCCCCAAGCAAGCGGAATCGAGCTGTCGTGAGAGCTTTGAATCCAATGCTGGTGAACTATTTCGAAGCCAGCCGGGATCTTTGCGAGACGGACTCAATTCTTTTTGGCGTCGCACTGGCAGTCTGCCGTATTATGTGCGTCAAGTTTTCCACGGCTGGATACGCCAGCCGGATATAACGCTAAAACTGACGGAGCGCATAGATGATCTGAAGCAGAGAATCGCTGCTTGGGGAAAGCGGATTCGGCGATATATCGAGAGGTTGACACGATTCAACCAGAGTCGTGTCTTCCAGAGTGATCAGAAGAGGCTCTACGAATCATTGGAACGACCAATGGTTAGTGGAACGGGCCTAGCACCGAATCAGGCCGACACTGTCGCATTTTTATTACTCTTAGGCGCGGCCTGTGGTCAGAACCTGTAAAACCCCAGTGATGGCCATTGGACGGAAGTTGTAGCGAGTCAGTGTGCGAGTATTACACCCATGGACCCTGTTATTATAACGCCGGATGACGTAGCTAAGGCGGTCCTTAGAGCCCCGAACTGGAAAAGTCCGGGGCTGTATCACTACTGGCTGAAGGGGTTCGTGGTGTGTCACGCTAAGCTCACCCGACAGTTTCAAGAGGCTCTCAAACAGAAGTCGCTCCCGACCCTCTTCACTACTGGGATCACTCATTTGGTTCCTAAAGACCATGGTATTACAGACCCGAGTAAATACCATCCCATCACGTGTCTACCGACCATATAAAAGACAGTAACATCCGTTTTGAACTCGGAAATCACTTGTCACCTGGACTCAAATCAGGTGATGTCGCGCGTTTAAACTGGATGTCGGGGCAGTGGTCGTGGAACCAAGGAATCATTCCTCATTGGCGCGGTCATAGGCAAAGTGGTGAAACGCAATCGTCGGAATTTTTCCACCACTTGGATAGACTACAGAAAGGCATTCGGCTCGGTGCCCCACACATGGCTAAAGGGTCCTCGAGCTGTACAAGATTGACTGTATGGTTAGAGCCTTCCTCAAGCAGCGTATGGGGCAGTGGAAATAAGTGTAATATCATATAATAGATTAAATGAAAATAGTACGAGAAAGGTAAAGTAATTTATCTAATAGCGTTCTAAATAATACGATTTAACAAGAATTTTGAAAGAGTGAAGAGATTTAGCACGACGAATATGGAGAGGTAAGGAGTTCCACAATCGCACAGCGGTTACGGTGAAGGATTTCTTGAAAAAGGAAGAAGAGTGCAAAGGTGTAGAGAGAGAAAGATTGATGGAGAATCGAAGGAACCGATTATGGGTAAGAGAAAGATACTGGAAACGGTTTTTTAAATAAAGCGAAGTGGAAGGATTAAACAGCACGCTATACGAGTACAACGCGGAGAGAATGTGAGTATTCCTGCGAAGGCGGATCGGGAGCCATTTGAGCTGTTTGCGAAATTCGGAGATATGATCATATTTGCGAATATATTATTTATTTATGTAGGTAAAGTAAAGTAACGTTACAGCCTATATACGTCCCACTGCTGGGCACAGGCTTGCCCTCATTTCTGAGAGGGTTTTAGGGCAAGGAAGTGTCCGCCGCGCTGCCCCAATGCGTGTTGGTGTTATGTAAGTATATTAATTATATATTTATGTATATTTATCATTTCCTTTTATATATTTATTCAGCCCAACCAGATGAGAATACTCTAATAATACCCCCTAATAATGTCCTCCAGACCAAATTTCGGCCACGGCGGCCAGTCTCAACGTAGACTATCCATCCGCGTAGGACAGGATTATGGTGACCAAGTGTGTGCGTAAGCACAAGTGCACTCTCTTTTCCCTTATTATTCTCATAATCCGATGGGGCGGTAAACCGACACGACCAGAGAGAGATCAGGCGCAGAACCAAAGTCTTTACGTGCTTTGCGAGGCACGAGCGTGAGACACCGCTAACTTCCTGACGCCGGGCAGCTACTGAGAATTTCTCGACGGAAAAACTCAATAATTTAATTTTTGGCCGACCCGGGAATCGAAACTAGGACTCATGATCAGCAGTCGCACTACTACAACCACTAGACCAACGAGGTAGTTATATATAAAAGTAAGTATAAAATATTAATTAAGTTCACTGTATTATTTATGTATTATATATAAATGTAATGTTGGATGTGCAGCTTGTGGAATCGCGAGAGAATCAATCAATCATCGTGTCATAAACCCGTAAACATCGACTCTAGAAAATGTCAGGCTGTCACTAGTAAACATCTAAATTTATGTAGGTGTCTACAGCCCTTAGAATCTGTGATCGTTTGTCACCTTCATTCCATTAAAAAAGTATATTAAACGAAACAGTTTTTTACAAAAATATACTCGTAATTGGCACATGTTTAAGGAAGCCTGCGTGCGTTGACAGAAACGTTAACTTAAGAGTATCTTGTTTCTCTGTATTTATGTTCAGAGTCGTAAAATTAAAATAGCAGTTTATTTTGGAGTCATTTTGTGTAATAAGTTAACGTTTTTTTTTCGTTGTGTCGAGGTAAATTCTGGCAATCGTACAATTTACTTCTCCGTTTTTTGCCTTCACATTTTCAATTAAATGCTGGATTTGCCTTGGAATTAAAGAAAAATATTCTTTGTACAGAAATGAGTGAATTATATCCTTATATTATTATAATACTTATAGAGAAGAAGGTAAGGGGAAGAGATGCTATGCTGACTCTAAATAACTTGGGAAAAGGGCAGTAAGAAGCCGTATTGAGAAGGCCGGTAATCCCGAACCGACACCTTCGCACCGGTGATGGCTCCACCCATCATCAGTCTGTTGGATTGTCGGTCGCCTGAACGCCACTGGTTAAATTTTCATTAGCCCATAAAAGTCCATGAACATAGAATTCCTTTTGTACCTTAAAAGTGTAACTACGCTGGATTTATGTTTATTACCTACCACGTTTTAAATAACTTAGTTTCGTGTCGAGGTTCGAGTCAAATTTAGTAATTGATTTTTAAAGTGATTTTCCGATGAGCTAGACTTGAAATTTTGAACATAGTTCAGAATCAGATGACAATGTATAAGATTTTTTAAATTCTTTTGTTTTTAGAGTAGTATAGCCATGTGTACTACAGCAATATTGAGGTTGTAGTACACATAGATTAGCTCGTAAGGGAAAAGAACACGCTTTCACAGAATATCAACAGCGTAGAATAGCTACTTAATGTTGCTATTTGTCGTTTAGTGAGCGTAGAGAATCGGTAACGTTTTTTACTGGTAGTGGCATTCAAACTTAGTTCTCAGGGGTTACAATACATTCACTAGGATAGATGTAAGTATCTATGTCCACACGCTTACCTATGGGACATTCGAACTACTACTACTAACAGTCAGTCATTGAGGGGGCCTAGACTGGGCCCGTTAGGCTTGGTTTACATTTTGAGAAGTGACAAGTGCGAGTGGCAAGTGCAACTGACAAATGATAAGTGCTCAGCGTGTGAACAGGCAGTGCCAAGTGATAAGTGTGAATCAAATTCGTACTAAGCACTTGTCGTTTGTCAGTTGCACTTGCTACTCGCACTTGTCACTTCTCAAAATGTAAACCGGGCTTTAGTCGCTCGGGAGCTGTTTAGGGTTGTCTTGTCACGCAAATAAATTGAATTGATTCACACTACAAGCGCGGCAAAAGACTGTGGGTTGTCCTTATTTGAAGATAAGGAATCAGTTTTCATATACACAGGAACTTGTTAAAAAGTAAAATAAAATAAAATCAGTTTTTTATTTTATTATTATTTCCCGTTGTTACAACCTTAGAAATTTATTTTTTATGTTGGCTTTTCCTATAGCATAAAACGCAACGATAGACTGTATTATGTTTTTCTTAGGCTATGCCTATGTTTTGTATCCTATAAAAATAATGAATAAATAAGGGAAAGTACACCGTTGAAATGTGCGCACTATGTAACAGCTTCTAGCGTGTGCTATATAAAAGCTAGACGTTTTGCAGCAACGGCGCGGCGCCCTACGTATAAAAATTCGTTCTATGACACACGGTGAGTTGCAATCCCGTACGGTGGTCAATTTTACCCATTTTTGCCTAGGAGTCTGGTTAGCTGTTTTCCCTGCTGTACATATGAGCTATTCGTTCTTGGAGGTGACAACGCATCTATAGGTCTAAATCCTTCTTTGTTTGAAGTTCTACATGTGTCCATCGACTGCAGAAGCCACTTATCGTCAGGTGGACGGTGACATTTGTCACTTCATTTTATTAAAGAAATTACTCGGTTACCTACTGGCTAGAACCAACCACCAAAAGTCCTATTAGGTCTAAATTCATATTTCTTGATCAGATAAAACTTAACTTCAATTGGACATAAGAAATGTGTGTTATATAGCCCCACTTTTGATAAATCCACCATCAAAATTTAATAAAGTATACACACCTCGGTCCTGCTTTGGTATACAAGGCGATGACTCTTGACACTTCGTGACGCATTTCTTGTGACAGCATAATCCACAGTTTCTACATTGCATGGCATCTTTTAACCATATCTGCGAGAGTAAAATCGTATGTATTAGTAAGTATATTTATTTATCTCTATATATAAAAATCTATTGGTGTCCGTTAGTCTTGCTAAAACTCAAAAACGACTCGATCGATTTTAAGAAAGTTTTTGTGTGTTTGATTAGGTCCCTAGATGGTTAAGATTCACATTTGCACCCGGTAGCGCTGTTGTTTGTTGTTGCACCCCTGCGAAGCCGGGCGGGCGCTAGTATTTAATGATTGTCAATTTGCTCAACAAATGTCATTTATAATAAAATTCAAACTCATTAGAGAGATAAAGAAAAATAAATAAGTTTGTAATTTAAGAGTTTGTCGCAAGATATCTGCCTCAATAATTTCACATGCTGCATCTTAATGTTACAATCTCTCGGTGGATCGGGCGTACAGTTCTTAAGGTGCTTTGTTCAGGCTTCTCTACAAAATCACGCATCATTTTGCTGTTTTTCTAGGTAATGCTCATGTTCATAATCATTGCAGACGCATTTGTGATCATTACAGCCTATGAAATGTTCACTGCTGAAAGTAGGCCTTTATCACAGATTGCTCTTTAGGGAACCAGAACAGACTTGGCGGGTTGGTAACAACTGTAGTTTTTTTATTATTTTGTGCTACAAACATAACTTGCCTTTTTATTACAGAAATCGCACTGCGTCGATCTATGGAAGTGCGTGCGCACGAAGTCGTGGGCTGCACGTGCTGGTTTATGCGGACGAGGGGGAGTTACACCGCGTGGTGCGGAGCGTGGCGTCGTACGAGCGTCACCAGCTCCTTCCCACTCCCACCACACGAGAGCGTCGCCGAAGCACAGGCATGGCTCGAAGCCGGCATGCGAAGCAAGTTTATGGCTTTTGCTGGATAATGAGTATAAAAAACCATCCGTCAATCCAGTATTCAAGAGAATTAGTTTTTTTTTTTGAATAAGGTATTAAACGAGCACACACCTACATCAATCCTTGATTAAGAATCAAAAAGCAGGTGTGTCTAAAATAGAATATATCGTTTTCAGTTAAAACTGTTTCCTGTTCTCTACACTCGCCGTACGGAACACAGTAGCATTAAGCTGCTAAATTACAATGGTATTTTGTAAGAGCGTGGTCCATTCCCGGTCAAGCCGACCCATTCCTGATACAACCATAATATAGCTGAGGCGTGGCTCTTAATACCTATTATTTATTCTGTGTTTATACTACGTATAAACACAGAATAAATAATAGGTATAAGTATAAATCGATGACACAAAAATATGTGCAACGTGAGTGCAAATTTTTATTTAAATTTACCTAGAAATTACCAAAGATTGATTTGCAGTCATAGTTTTAGTTTCTAGAATATTTTTTGTATTTCCATTTTGTGCACATGAACTCAAGACAAATATGGCAGTATCTCAAATTTTCATACCTGAATTTAATGTCCACATCAGGCGGTAGAAATTGGTACCTCTTCATATGATGTGGCACTGTTGAATCTTGGCATTCTGATAATAAAGCTGCCAGTGGTATATTCAGGTACCCCAATAATACTTCTTCCTTTTCACCGGGTACAGTCGCCCAAACATTAATGTTTAAATATTTGTGATTCTCGTTCAATTTGAAATCAGTCTCTTCGTCGAAGGGTATAATAGGTTTAAGTTGAACGCTTTTAGTCCAAAACATTTGGCATATCTCGACATGTTCACTCTGTCGCGGTCCACCCGTCTCGAATATTTGTTCTTCTTCGTCAAGTATGCTGTCAGTTTTTTCGGATTTGCATTCGGAGGAATCAGTTTTAATTATAGGTATATCAGGATGTTTGACGATTTTGTTCACGACAGTGGCTTGTCTGAGAGGTGTGCTAGCTCCTGAAGCGGGCGGAGTACTACCAGTGGAGCTGTCGGAAGACTTGTTTTCCACAGAACATCTTCGTTTTCGTAAACCATAGTTGCCTGGACCGGGTTGTTCAGAAGTTTTAGTGACTTGTCGTGATGCTTCACCCTTTTGCTTTGGTTCCGTTTCGTTTTGCAGCTCTGATACCTTCACGGGAGAATCAGTTTCCTAAAACACAAAATTTGTACATCCAAATATTGTTACAATATAAAATTTTTAATTTAGAATAATAAAGAAGAAACTTATGTTCAACAGTTAATGTTTTTATAATATTTATATTGTTATAAAGTTCACCAATTGCATAAATGAATGTGAACTTACCATTAAGTTATTTCTAGAAGCAGCTGCACGCATACTTTGCAGCCGTACCCCTTCCATAACTTCAGAAACCCGACGGAAGGAGAAATTTGTGCGCAGCCGACGAGGCTCGTCCTCCCTCCGAATTCCACCCGTTCCCGCCCCGGTTCCTCCTGTTCCACCACGACGTACTCTCACCGTCACTGCACGTCGTTCCACACTACGAAGCAACTTGCCCACCTAGAAGAAAATGTAAGATAGTTTTAAAAAGGTAAAAAAGAACGAGGCTTAGAAAACATCCAGTGGAAACTCAGTGACGAGCATGCGATTGGGCTAGGCGTTGGACATACATACGCGCGAATGCGTACTCTTGTATTATATTGGCCGATTGACGTGTTAGTACAGTGGTTGACGTGTGAGAAGCCAGGAAAATGTAATGGCTTCCAATAGATATATATATATATATATATATATATATATATATATATATATATATAACTTTGCAAGGCTTGGTTCGGCCTCACATGGAATATTGTTCCCATCTCTGGGCGGGAGCTCCACAGTGCCAGCTCCTTCCACTTGACTGCATCTAGCGCAGAGCGGCTCGAATCGTCGACTACCGAATGTTTTCCGATCGGCTCGATTCACTGGCGCTGCGAAGAGATGTTACATTTATTTGCATTTTCTCTCGCATCTACCACGGGGAGTGCTCTGAGGAATTGTTCGGATTAATTCCAGCCGCCAAATTTCATGAACACACTACGCGGCAAACATCTCGATACCATCCACACTATCTGGATGCTTGGCGGTCCACCACTCTACGTTTCACTAGGAGTTTTCTTCCACGTACGAACTCTCTGTGGAATAGTTTACCACCGGCGATTTTTCCGGACCGATACGACTTAGGGACCTTCAAGAAAAGAGCTTACTCCTTTCTAAAAGGCCGGCAACGTATCTGCAATTTCCCTGGTGTTGCAGTCGTTCATGGGCGGCGGTAGTCACTTAAAATCAGGTGAACCGTACGCTCGTTTGCCCCCTTTCCTTTAAAAAAAGATGGTACTGTAACCACCTCGCTTACGTCAGATGCTCAGATCGATGACGGGCAGCAGCGTCGAAGGTGCGAGGCGTCTATTACTGCGATCGTCCATGCACCTGACACGCGTGACAATTAAGGAAAATCTACCCTAAAACGGGAGAGATATATGTTCAGCAGTGAAACTTGCCGATGAAGAAGAGTATCGCGTTTGGTATACATTTTAAGTTGCCGCCACTCAGGAGTCAGTACAATGAAATAGAGTACCGTGTGTTTCGTGCATGCTGAACTCCATACCTCGCTGTACGATTTTCACGGAGACCTTAACAAAGCGGTGTAAGAATATCCATTACCCCATATCGTTCCATGAGTGTCATGAGAGACGACAGGGGGAAACTGAAACAGGAGACAGTTTATACGTGGTAGAGCCACGCTGCAGCTATATTATGGTTGTAACATGAATGGGTCGGCTCGACCGGGGAAGGACCACGCACTCACAGAATACCAGCGTAAAATAGCAGCTTAGGGTCAATTCACACGTACCACAACCACACCACAGCCACAACCACACCACAACGACGCCATGTGGTCGGGCGTATATTTTGTATTGAAAATGAATATTACAATTTACACGTACCACATTTTGCCGTTGTTATCGACCACCTGTGTAATACGACCACATCGTAACCACATCGCGACGGCAACGCCGCCACCGGCGGCGGCACCGCGGCCACATCGCCACGACATGACGTCATCAACAGCGCGCGCCTAGCTGGCGCCTGCGCTCCCCCCTTTCGTTCTGCGTTGTACTGAGTTGCCGCGTGGTTGTGCGAGAAATTAAAATGTCCGACTCCGAGACTTTTGACACGGATATGTTTATTGAGGAGATTCGCAATTTGCCATGCATTTGGGATCAAAGGACAGAGGAGTATTTTAATCGCATATTAAAAAACAAAGCATGGGAAAACCTTTGCATGAAGTTTTATGAAGATTTTGATAATAAGGAAACAAAAGAAAAAAACCAGTGTGGTAAGTTTATTAATTACTATTTATTAAACCGAGTATACCTAACAACACCATTCACGCTTTATTGTACTGCCACGATAATTCACCTTCAGGGCTCACAAAATAGTCGGCAAATTCATTTCTAACAGAATCTGCTCGAATCCCGTCAAGACTTTGATCAAAGGAATGCATTCGTAACAAATTTGAAGTTATCGATAAAGTGTCATCGAATTTATAGCCATCTCGCTTGCGTACTATATTATGCAATACAACACATGCTTTCACTATGTCTGTTGCAAATTCAACTGACACGTTAATTGGCCTATGCAATATACGCCATTTGTTAGTCAAAATTCCAAAGGAACATTCCACATATCTTCGTGCTCGTGATAATCTATAGTTAAAAACACGTTTTTTCATTGTTAATTGCTTGCCGCTGTATGGTCGCAGCAAATGTTTGTATAATCCAAAGGCTTCATCGCCAATGAATACCATAGGCAAGGGCCTACCTACAGGGGTAATTGCTTGTGGTCCAGGTAGATCTAAATCATTTCTTTCCATTGCATCATATAAACTGCAGTCCCTCCAAATAGTTGAATCGGAAGTTTTACCGTAGGCTCCTACATCAACATACACGAATAAATAATCGGCGTCACATACGGCCATTAAGACAATAGAAAAGAAATGCTTATAATTAAAGAATAATGAACCACTGCGTGGTGGATGAATAATCTTAATATGTTTCCCATCTACAGCCCCTAAGCAGTTTGGAAAATTTGCTTTCTTTTTAAATTTGTTCGCAATATCAAGCCACATTGTTTTATTACATGTTGGTAAATGAATAGGCTGTAATTTATCCCAAATCAGGCGGCACACGTCGTGGACAATTTTGCTAGCAGTTGAAGTACCACATTTAAAAAAATCGGCGAGATCTTCAAACGAACACCCCGTTGCCAAATATCTGTAACAAAAAAATTATATTAAAACCAAATAATAATGAAATGGAATTATACAGGCTGTTACGAAAGGTTGAAATAAATAACACTGGGGTCATTGTATTGTACTCATGAATATGAACAACTTTTACTATGGGGACACATACGAAATCTTAAAAAATCAGCTGTTTCATACATTTAGGTCATGTAGGTATATGTGTCCCCATAGTAAAAGTAGCTCGTGTTGAAGAGTACAACGACCCCTTAAAGTATTAGGTATTTCAACCTTTTTTAACACCATTCAATGGGCTGATGACATTTTGGGAAATGATCGATCTTACATTATACTGGACTAATATAAAATAAATCCAGTTAATTTTAATATGGTAAAATTTAAAAAAAATGTAAAATATTAAATACTACTTATTTATATATTACATAACGTGTAGTCCACGCGGGTAGAAAGCTAGTACATTAAATAATTATATTACGCTTTCAAAAAGCGCTTATGCCACCGGTATAAGAAAAACTAATCATTTATCAAACCATAATTATAAAGATGCTTGGCTGTCATAAATTTAAGAATAACTTGAAACTATTAACATGGATATTTAAATATACAGAAATTATCTTCAATACTGAGTTCATTATATGATCTGATCGCTGTAATTTCGATATTGTAAAATATTATTATTATTTTATATGTTATTTTCAAATTTAACTACCAACTTACTTTTCTACAAATTTCAATTTAACAATTAATTTTTCAGCTGCCAACTTACAAAGAAAATGGAAAAGCTTAAGAGACTCTTTCAACAGAGACCTTAAAAAACAAAATTCACAGAGAAGCGGTTCAGCAGGTAGTTCAAAGAGATACTACTACTTTAGTCAATTATTATTTTTAAAGCCATTGTCTGAAAATCGAAATACAACATCGTCTCTACCGGTACAAAACAAAGACGATGACATCGAACAAATCGATAATGAAGACGATAATACTACTGAAATGAGTGACTCTGAAGTTTGGAAGAGACCAAAAAATATCCAAAGAAAAAAAGATGATGCAGAATATGGGTTAATAAAAAAAATTACAAGTCATTTGAGCGATCAAGTAACTGCACATACTCGTACACAGGAACCTGACAAGTCCTGTGACAGTGATATGCATTTTTTGCTATCTTTATACGATAGACTTAAGACCATTCGCGATGATTGGAAACTGAATGCTCAGATAGAAATATTGAATGTAATTAAAAAATATCACACACCTACAACTACACGTAATGATAATTACAGTGAATATGGACAGGGGTATACGACACCAGCGTACCAACCGTACGAGCGACCATCAACGTCTAGGTATCGGCCGGATATGGAAACAGGCTCTCCGCAGCTTCACAATTTGCGTACTGCATCCACACCAAGAGATATTTCAGTACCAGAATCTCCACTCAGCGTCTCTTCTCAGGCTTCAAACTATAATGATCCGATTATAACGGATATTTTCGGAGATTAACTGATTAATTACCTACTCTGTTGATTTTTGAATGACAAAATAAATAAAAATATATAAGTACGCTTCTTGTTTTCGCCTTCCTATCCTCCCACACCACGCACCACAGTTGCAAATTAACTCATTGGCAATAATAAAGGCCTGAGCAGACCGGATGCGTGGCGTGTGCGTAACGTACAGTCAGCGACACATCGACCTACGAAAATCTGTGAAAAAACCACAACTGATGTTGATCTCTATGCGTTTGAAATTAGGTTGAAATTCAGTTGCAGAAATTTGACAGATAAGGGTAGGTCGATATGGCGCTGACTGTACATGCATACTGTTGTAATAATAGGAAACTATATGAAACGTGCCCACAATCATAATCTTACTTTTTATTGTTAATGAATTAAGAGGCCGTACCTGGTTTTGCTCGCAACACTAGCGCCACTTTCATTAAAATAATAATATATTTTTATATAAGGCATAGATAAAAAATCTGTCTCAGCCACTTTTTAAGCTAAATTCTTTTTTTGCTAAATTTACAAATTGGCTGAGACAGATTTTTTTATCTATGCCTTAAATAAAAAGATATAATTTTTTTAATGAAAGTATCGCTAGTGGCGCGAGCAAAACCAGGTAGGTACGGCCTCTTAATTTGCACCTGTATTTTATATTTTATAAATTAGTTTCATCTGCCCGGTGAGTCTGTCCCGGTAGATGGAACTAATTATATTTTCTAAGTACTTAATAATAATTAACTATAAAAAAAATTACTCACCTCAATGTCATTGCCAGACGTTCTACAGATGGTATGCTTTTTCTCATGGCCGTGTCTTTTTTTTGCAACTCACTATTCAGTTCGTTTAACAAGTAGTCAAATGTATTCTTGTTCATTCTAAATTTTTTATAAAATTTCTTCTTGAACCTTCGAAGTTTAGGATAATCAGTACGAAATTGGCTTTGACTTTTGTTTTCCAATAAAGGAGGTACCCAATAAATTCTATTTCGACGAATACGATGATGTCATCGTCTTCTTCTTATTAATAAAAGCCATAACGAGGATAGCAACAACAATCTTTCCTCCATGACTACGTTCAGTCAAGCTGTGTTTCCTCTACGAAAGCCGGAGTATAACTGCACATGACCCACGTGGTCACCACGTGGTTACCACATCGCAACGACAGCGACAACGCAACCACATCGACATTTTGTCGGTACCACAACGCAACTGCAAAAAGCCGCTGCGACACTATTCACACGCAACCACAGCTTGACCACATTTTGTCGCTGCGACGTGGTGTGGTTGTGGTACGTGTGAATTGACCCTTAATGCTGCTGTGTTTCGTACGGTGAGTGTAGAGAACCGAAGACCCGTTTTAGTGGAATCGAGGCATTCCATCTTAGTCCTCAAAGGTGACAACGCATCTCCATTTTGATTCTTAAGAGGATAAATGTAGATGTCTATGGGCCACAGCATCCATTTACCAAAAAATTTCATTTATAAAAAAAATTCAGCTCAGTTCAGGGCTAATTCAGTTTAGTGCCAGCGCTTTAGTAGAATACTAGCTATAAAAGTAATCGGTCAATTTAAACATCGGCAGTGACATAAATTGTTTATAAGTTTAACGTAAGTAATTAATTAACGTTAGTATTAAGTAATTAACTTAATTAACGTTAGTATAATGTTTACATAAAAATATTTTGTAAGATTTCGACGAAATCAGATTTGCACGACACAAAAAATGTAACAAATTTCAGCATTCAGTTTTTTTTTACACAAGAGCAAACGAGCAAATTGTAACGTAAGTAGTACGTTTCAGCGATTTCGAAGTTCTCACAATTTATGCGAATTGGGCAAAATGTTGAAAACATTGCGAATATTATTTAAAAATTTCAAAATTCATAGAATATTCAAAGAAGAAGAAAGATATTCTATCTTTCTTTACGTTTCCATTATTAAATAAGTTACACATGGTAGCTGAAAAAAGCTAAAGCTAAAGCTTACCTGTGCGACGTTATTGACAGGTTTGTTGTCAATAGCGAGCACGACATCGTCGCGACGAAGATCAGCCCGATAAGCAGGTGACATCGGCACCACAGTGTCCACCAGCACCACACCCACACCTTGACAGCATACCAGACCCAATGGGCCCGTTACCGCCGGTAGAACTATGTCTAGTACGAGAACACCTCGGCGTAGGGATACCTAGAATATATTCAGATATAGGATTAAGATAAGAACCGACAACCAACGGGAAAGAAAGGTTCTCGAGTGGCAACTTCATGCTAGTAATCGAAGTATAGGGCGGCCTCCCACTAGATTAAGTAATGAATTGGTAAGATTTGCAAGAAGTAGATGGATGCAGATGGCTTTGAAGCATAATATTTTGTGATATTACTTGAGGCCTGTGTTCAACGATGGACTCGTAAAGGACTGTAAGATGATGCTGAAGTGACGCTTAAGATATGTGAATCATTCCCATAACAATCCCATCTTATTCAGTAAACTACCAAAGAACTTTCTTTATTAAAATTAAATTGCTTAATGAACTTACAGTCGTCTGATAGTCAACCAACTTTAAACAGAGAAGACCGGATGCATTGTCACCACTAAGGATCAAGATGCAATCCTTCATTGCCTGTAATGATTTGTGACAGAAATAGGAAAAAGGGTTGGTTTCTATCTAGATGGACTCCTTGGCCGAAAAGAAGCATTTTGCCCATTCTCAAAGCTGGTAAGTCTAGCAATGACCCTTCCAGTTCAGACCTATTGCCTTTTCACGTACCTTGCCCAAAATCTTGGAATATCTAATAAAAAATCGCTTGGAATGGTTTTTGGAAAGGAAAAATGTCTTTCCTAAAAGCCAATTCGGGGCTTTTCAAAGGCTTAAGTACCATGGACAGCCTTAGTACTTTGGTCACAGATATTCGTATTGCTTTTTCAAGACATGAATTACTCATAGGAGCTTTCTTGGATATTTCGTCTGCATATGATAATGTGCTTCTTCTTGTGCTCAGGTAGAAAATCCTTAATCTGAGCATTCCGCGTAGTAAGCAAAACAAAGTGGTTAATGGAATATAAGAAAATAATTTCATCTCTAATAGGTGGTAGCCCAAATGGATAATTCATTTCGGTTATGAGTCATACATAAAAATTGCAACAAGTGTCAAAGTATTCAGGCTCTAGAAGTATATTTAGTGACTTCAATATTTTATTTATTATTTATTTGTTTATTAGATATATTGGCTTAAAACATGGATAGATAGGGATGGTACAATTCTTAAAGCACGTCATAGATAACACATACAAAGAAATTTTTTCTAATCAAATCTAATCCAATAATTTGAACTCGTATTTCAATCTGTCTTTTAAAGAGTTTTCAATTAGTTTAAGTCTCATTGCGAGTGAGATCGAGGAGGTTTTATCTGATGAATAAAATATTTCATATTTATATCTGTATGTAATAAAAGGCTATTTCACTCTTGCCTTGAAAATATCCACCCACGTTGTGGTCGGATGGAAAGGTTGCTGGCAAATTATTTCACTCGTCTGTAGTACGCTTTACGAATGATGAAGCAAACCGAATGTTTTATAATAATGTGTTCTAGATCTAATTTTGGTCACGGCGGTCAGTCCTAATGGCCATCTGCGAAGGACAAGCACGAGCACGAGTGCACTTTCTTTTCCGCACTCTCATAGTCTGATGTAACGGTAATCCGACATGACCGGAGAGAGAAAAGGCGCAGGATCCACGGCTTTATATGCTTTCGAAGGCAGAGGGGTGAAACACTACCAACTGCCTGACTCCAAGCTGTTACTGAGAATTTCTTGCCAGATAAACCCATTATCTTGATTGATTTTGGTCCGACTCGGTATACGAATCAAGAATAGTTTAAAAAAATATTACAAAGATTTAAGTTAAAAATAAGTTCAGTTATGGACTCCTGGTAAATTAACTACCATACGTAGCTGTTTTGCTGTCTGTTTTTAATATTTATAATTACATTAATATTAAAAGAATGGTTGGAAGTTACCCATCCATGAGAATCCACGGCTAATGCAGCTCGAACGATACCACTGCCGCCAGACCATTGCAAACGAGTAACCTCAACTAGCCGTACAGTTAGTCGCCCTTGTGGCGTTGGCCCATCCTCTCCCTCTGTGCTACCAGGTTCTGACTTAGGAAAGAATGGCTTATACCTGCAAACAAAAGCAAAAAGATCTGAGGGAAAGCTGTGAAGTGCTGGTACTTTTTCCTTTTTTGATCGGTGTTTTTTTTTTGTTTGCGCACAAGGCTACTGCAACATAATATGTGCCTAGGTTCGATTAGGTTGTAACCAAACCTTGTATAAAAACACAAAAAGTTTTCGGTTTAGATATATTCTAATAGTTCCCGTGTTTCTAATTCTGCATCCATAACTATCCTAAACGTACCCGTGACTGCATCAAAACTTCTTCCGATCTTAACGCATAAGGATTAATCAGATAGGATAGTAAGCCTTTAGGTAAATCCATTCTACTGTGTAATGCTATACGTAGCAGTGCACTGTTTATAGAAGTAAGGGTGACAACAATCGTACAATCCACCTGATGGTAGGTGAATGCTGTCGCCCATAAATATCATTTATTAACGATAGGAATATAGGGCTGTGAAATTATACGCACTGTAGGGTACGGGAGTCCCAAATAATCCATTTGAATAATCGATCCGAATGTACCTGTACGCGTGACGAAATGTACTAGAATGACTCGGTCACGAAAAATGAATTATTTACACATGTCTAGTAGAATGCTTACCGTATCTTGTAATTAGGAAGCGTATGTCTTTGTGCGACCGCTCGTCTAATATGGGCAGCTACTAATGAAGCCAGCCGGGGCTTCAGCTGTCTTCCTTGGAAGCGTCCTCGAACGCGGAGCTCTAGCTTCGGTGGTGTCTCAAATGCTAAAGCCCAGTGCGTGTACGGAGTGCGTCGGAACATTAAGCGTACATTACCACTAATGCTTTCCACTGAAAATTTTTAATAAGCTTTAATAGAAAAATATCATACACTTCAAACATGGTTAACCTTAATCTCCAATATGAAATTAGCACATAAGTATCTATTATCTGGGTTATGTCCTAAATACATATTATTAAATACAATCACAATGTTCAGTATAAATTTAATAAAAGCTTATATGAACGTGAGATTATTTATTTATTGGAATGATTTTAGGCCCGTATTACAATTTACCACATTCTGTCAGTCGATCACTAATGCAGGAAGAATCTTATGCCCATGTATCCTTATTCTCAAAGCACTCAACTTACATTATTTTCTTAAACTCATCTACTGGAAAGTTGGAACAATTATCAGGATTTATAAAACGTTATAAAAGTAATAGGCCTGGCGATAGGGAGCATCCACCAGCTGAGTGTCCACCTGATGGTAGGCGGACGCTGTTACCCATAGACATCTATATCTATCCTCTATAAATAATCAAATCAAAAGCGTTGTCACTCCTGAGGACTAAGATGGAGTGCCTCATTTTCAGTAAAAGGGGTCTCCGGCTTTCTACCCTCACCATAGGAAACATAGAAGCATTAAGATGCTATGCTATTTTACATCGGTATACTGTGAGAGCATGGGCCTTCCTTGGTGGAGTCAACCCATTTATGCTGCAACAATAATTTAGTTAAAAAGTTGCTCTACAACGTCTTTGATAATATTAATGAATAAGGAGAAGATATAACTATCTCGTTTACACCAGACGTAAAATACTTATACTAAATACTAAATGAGCAGCGTCAAACGTGCGAGACGTCTGGTACTCCGATCGCACATCCGTATACCATGTGTGTCTATTAAGAGATACCCTACCTACAACGGGAGAGGCCCACGTTCCGTACTTTTAGGACAGAAATCGTAATAATAAGACAATATAAGTCACATAGTAGACGCGTGACCTTGTCGGTGCTATGATGTGTTGACGAATATCATTCACCATTTTGTGATTTAGTTGCGCGGGGAACGTCATACGTGAATTTATGTTATTACAAATTTATAATTGTGAAATGCAGCATAATCAGTTGTAAAACTCATCAAGGACGTGCAATTCTACTAATAAAGGCATAACATTTCATCGGTAAGTTGATTATTTACTAATTATCATTGTTTTAACTAATTTACATCTAGATGAATACTTTACTATGATATTGTATTGTAAACTTTCATTTATTACTTTTCGTATTGTACAATTACCATTGCTGCTTTTGTTCTACGTTGGCAAACTCGCCAAGTATTGTAATGTGACACATTAGATACCATTGTGCATTGTGCGTATGTTTATAATACGGTAAGATTAGCGACATCGGTTTTGGAAGTAATCGAGCGCTAATTCATTTATTTCTGTGACTTTTACGGACTCATGAAGAAGAAAGTAAGAAATTGTAATCACCTTCCCGTCCTGATTAAGTTTTACCTATTAACGTTATCGTGACACACTTAAAAAGTCTACTGCTGAACACAGGTCTCCCCCTAGATTGCCCTAAAAGGTAGATAATTGCCATAGTTATCACGTTTGGCAGGCGGTTCCGAAATAGTATTTTTTTTAATTAAAGCGAAACTTCTTTACACAGGTTTGACTTGGGGAGTAAGCTGGCGAATGCGTGACGAAAGCGTTACGAAAAATGTGATCGGGCGAGGCAAACGGGAGTTGAGTGGGGGATATAAGCAAGAGAGTGCAGTGCACGCGCATATTTTCTTTCTCTCATTGCGTATACGTAATAATTTTATGAAATAATATTTTGTTCAATACATTAAATATTCTACGTTTAAAGTGAATAAAATTGTAAATTCATTTTAAAGTTCATGTTTGTGAATTTTCGGGTGAATAATAACAATCACGGAAGGAAGCCGATAATAAATTTAAATATTTGTAAAAAATTAATATATGTTTATATGTATATAGATGTATATATTATACATACATATATTATATATTATATATGAATATTATGTACAGTGTACAGTTGTTATATCGAGGTCGATATAACAAATCGGAAGGGAAAAAAATTCGTTATATCAAGTAATTCGTTGAACTGAGGTTTGTTATGTTGAGGTTAGGTTGGTCTAAAATTTGTTATAAAGAGGTAAAAAATAGTTTTATTCACAACTTCTACTAATAAACTTTATATAAAGGTTTTGGGTTGACAAAATTCGTTAATTAGAGGTATTTACACTTTCTTGAAAGAAAAATAAAGAGGTTGTTCGCAAGAAACGTTCGCAATGTAATACCTTTACATTTTATATTGAGTCTTATGGACAATTCAAGGGGAACACGAAAAATTTGTTAAATCGAGGTGGTCGTTATATTGAGGTACGTTATATTAAGGTTGCAATGTATATACATACAGATGGAGCTAAAGAAGTTTTACTTCAGTCGAGTGGTCATAAGCACACTCGTTTTTCACCCACGGGACGATATATGGTGATATTCTCGTATCGCTACTGCTCAGTTAACGCCGTTACAAGGTCGGTTTTATCTATTACGCATTTATAATAATTACCTGTAATTGATATGTTAGCGATTTTTCCTAATAACATAACGGCATCCACGTCGATTCTGAAGTTGCCATCATACGTTAAATTGAATCTAATGTCAAGGGAGCGCAGGCGGGCGCCATCTTCCTCAAGCTCCCCGCTCAATAGCTGCAGATTCGTTAAACTGGGAAACTCTGTGCCCACTTCTAGTGAACGAAGCTGGAAAAGGATTAAAACTAATTATTTGACATGAAAAAAATATACAATCATTGCTACGTCTTTGTGTATATTGGTGGTCAATAAAATAGGCCATGCAGTTGCGGCGTGAGGGGCGAAGTGTCAGAGCTCTTGAATCACTAATTAATCAGAACTCACTACTTACCATGAGGTATGATAGTAGTTAAGTGTTAGGAATATGGTAAATAACAACGGAATAAGATACTTATCTTATTCCGTTGTTATTTACCATATTCCTTAACCATTTATATTAAATAAAACCTATTAAACGCGATAAAATCCGTATAAATGGTTTTTTATTCAATGTGTAGTGTTCGCTTAAATTTAATAAATCATTATGATAAGTATATTTTTGTATTTAAATTTTCTTTCATAGTTTAAAATTTACGGATTTAGGACTGTCAACTATTAAAAATAAATAAGTAGGTATTTAAAATAAAACTTATATTTTTCTATAATTTTTATATTATATTAGCGATCCGCTCTAACTTCGCACGGGTGATTTCTGGAGCTCGCACCACCTACCGGATCCAATTGACTAAACCATCCGGGAACCCATTCAAACGCACAAAAATATCATTAAAACCATTCGAGCTGTTTTCGAGATTTAGAGAGACTAATTGACAGCAATTGATTTTTATATATATAGATTTTAACTAAGTATTATAGACATACATAATTAAGTGTTAGAAAACCAAGTGGTATTAATACCTTTGTATGTGATAGCTTGGACGATTAGGCTATTTTATATAGTATTGTGTACATCTCTGATAAAAACTAGGAATTAGCTCTGTCATTCATTTCTACTTTTTAATTTTACTTACCGTCAAGGATTCAAAGATCTTCCCAGAAGAGGTCTTCGCAAGCAGTTCTGCTAGCTCATTAGCCATTCGGCGTCGCAGCCAGCGTGTGTCGGCCGTACTTTGCTGGAAGATGAACTGCAGCATTGCGTTTAAGACGCCTTCAGGCGTGCTGCCAGCGCCTCTTGTCAATTCGTTAAGTATCTCCTAAAAGTATCGTCATTAAAAATGAATCCGGACTAGATTAACAAAATGAAAATAAAGTGACATCTATATGTTTTGGAGCGTGAAAGCTTTGACCCAATGCGTTGGTGAACTTCACATGTTCTCGATTTTTTTTATATAATTGTTATATCTTAGACATGCAGGTTTTCTTATATTGTTGCAGCCGAAGATAGTTTGTATGTATAGCTCGCACATTGTATTTGATTAAAAAGGCAAGAAATGTTATGTAAATATTCATCTCGTTTGCTGTACATATTGCGAACGACGAAGCAAATCCTTTTGTTCGAATGCTATATTAAACATTATGTCATCAACAAAGGAGTACAGACCCGTCAAAAGTCTGGGCATCTGATGATTGGAAAGAGAGGCAGAAAAAAAGTCATACAATTCCAGCGCATCCCAGTTGCAGAGTTTTTAAAAAAAAATATTTACAGATATCTTCTGGTAACATGTTCCAGTTGTAAACTACTCTGCTACCAAGGAAATGTGTACTAAAGTAGAAATTAATCCGGTTTTTTTGCAGCAATAATTTTACACGAACAGTAAAAGCCTCGAGCCTGATCACCCGACACGCTCGATCAGTATATTCGCGCCCTAAAGTGATCGCTTTGTCCGCGCTTTACGCCGTCGCCCTGACACTGTTTCCTGTGGGATTACCTACCCTGCGCATGTGTGTTAATTTACAACTAGTGATGACATTATTGATATTATGATAGACATTATCCTCATCATCATCATTACAGCCCTTCACAAGTCCACTGCTGAACATAGGCCTCCCCCAAGTAATGCCACGAAGCACGGTCCTGAGCCACCTGCATCCATCGACTTCCCGCATATCTTACCAGGTCGTCACTCCATCTAGTGGGGGGTCGCCCTACACTACGCCTACCAGTACGACGCTGCCACTCGAGAACCTTTCTTCCCCATCGGTTATCGGTTCTTCGAGCTATGTGGCCGGCTCATTGCCACTTCAGCTTACTAATCCATAATTATCCTTAAAGTAGAGAGAAATAATGTAACGGTTAGTAACAAGGTAAGAATATCCACTATTACCCATATCATTCCGTGGGTGTCGTAAGACAGAGGGAAACTGACACAAGAAATGAGCAGCAGCATCATTCTGATAACAACTCAGAATATTGAAAAAATCGCCTGCCACGCGTGGCAACTATGGCTAAATCTGCCCCTAAGCGCTAATCTATGGGGGGGGTGGGGGATTCTATGTCCCGCAGTGGACCTTTATAGGCACTAATAGATGGATAGATCTAAAACTTAGACACATTTATTAAAAAATGATTAAAACCCGAATTATAGTACATATATGAACATTTTATACACTTGATAATTAACCTTGTAATAAAGTAATTGCATAATTATATTATCGTTTGTCGTAAATTTGCCGTTTACCTTGGGTTAAATTATACAGAAATTTGTACACTCTTTATTTCTTCATTCGCGTATTGTTTCCGGAAGGCCTTACATTTCGCTAATAGCTCTTTTTAACCCAAATAATTAAATTAAATTAGCAAAAATTTATTCTTAACATTTTTAATATAAAACAAATAACAAATAATCGCGTAAGTAGAATTATTCAAACCTAATAATTTTAGCTAATTATACACCTACATAATATTTGATCTGTTTGATGATTTTAATGACATAATGTTTTTTCTGAGATTTCTGAACGGTTATTCATGGTTTTCATGGTAAAAATGGTTATTTTCCTCAGCAAAATTTGGAGACACGAACGGAGAAACAACGGTTTTAAAGTTGTTTTTTTCCCCGTGAAATTGTAAATTAAACTTTATGGCTGTGATGAACCTTGTATAGCTAGATGGCTTGCAGGATGTCAAAGACTGCAGACGATATCTGCTCGGGAGTGAATGTAGGGGGTACTTGATGACGATGATGAAGCTTGAAGTTGAAGTTTCCGAAGGTTGCATTGTTGCGTGTTCAAATCACGTCGGTTAGTCACCAGTTTAGCGGTGGAAGGAAAAGGGGAGATTTCCCGCCGGGCAAGGTGTTCTGCCCGCGGGGCGGCCAACAAGCCATATTACACAGAAACTAATGATTTATTCACTTCCAATAATTAAGCTAATCGAATTTATATATTTTTTAAGGAATATTAACAATGCTATAAACATTACTAATATTCCCCTTAACTACTCGTGGTAAGCTTAAATTGCTTGTGTTACGAGTGGTTCATGCCAGTAGTCGAATGGTGTATTCAAACCGCTTCAACGATGCACATATATGAATTTATAATATTGAATTAATCAATATTAAAAGAGGAAAGACCACTGTTGACATTAAACCCTTAGAAACAGCTGGACAAGAATCTACAGAGAATATCGACTACTACGATTTAAATAATCAAATGATTTAATAGCTTCTAAAGCCGTATCTTAACAACGTGTAAAGCACAAGTTGCCAATCGTTGATCCAAATTTTACACAGCTAAATCGTATACAAACTAACAGTAAGTATTAATATGGATATTATGTCGCAATTGCGAGGGACGTCATGGGTTAAAAGTAATCAAATAAAATTTTCGCGATAGAAAAAAATTCACAAAGTTACTCCTTATTTTCATCATGAACCGATTTGTTTTTTCGTGGTGCATATTTTATCAAGCAAAAAATGTAGATGACATATTTTATATTATATCTAGTGCTGTCATTAATGATTTTTAAAAATTAATTGCATTTTTCGATAATTTATTGAATAAAGTGCATTTGGCGCTTACTACGAGGTAGGTATATCTTTATTCATGCAATAAATTCTCGTCAGTCTCACATCACGGGAGGCTTTAGGTATGTTTTGTTTCACGTATCCATCGCTGTCCTATATAGTTATATTATCTATGTTAGTCGCAATGAGCAATGGCACAGACCAGATAAAGAAACTAACGTTTGCAACACTGTTTCTGTGCACCGCGACCGCGTCAAAAAAAAGATCATGTTATACACGTTGTACATAAATAGGTCGATATGAATAACGAGAACAACAAAGCGCAATAAGGAAATTGTGTGTATTTATGTATTTTTCTTAGAGTAGACTTGCCTGGAAATATCGATACTTACTACTTAGAGAGTAGTATTAGATATATTCCTTGCTTACTACTAAACTCAAGCGCTATCGTCAACAGAGCGTAAACAATGAGAAACAATGTTTCGTCTGTTGTTGGTCGGTAAATTACTAATAACATTCGCAATTACTTATATTTAGGCTGTGGCGGATTTACACATTTGCCGCCAGTATGCTATCTAAATTTTGCCGCCCCTACCGACTTTTGCAATTCGATACCCTCCTAGTTCACGGTCATATTAATTGCAGTTTTATTTTCAATGAAATTGTAAGTTTATGATTTGCGGACTATCCTCACACCTTTTTGCCGTAATTATGATTGTGAACTAGGGAATCGATGAGTCAGTTCCTAGATTATTTTTACAATTCAAAGATTTAGTTAACATTGCACAAAAAATATTTTCTGGGTATGTTTCCGAGCTAATGAAAGCTCAATCATGTATTACTAATACTGCGGGGTAAGTTATGGTTTAATACTACTTACTTAATTAATAAAAAATATGCGCTTACAGTTTAAAAACAATGTATTTAATTGTTTAGTAACAATCTGGCTACTGCTGATGATGAAATTAAATAAGTTTTGCAACTCCATTTTGAGGCAATTATCTATTCGAAAAATCATCAATTACATCATTGTATGAAATCTTGTTCATTAGCTGACTCTACGTACAAGAGCGCTAAGGGGTGTGGCATTATTTGGCTTATGGTAGATCTTAGATAATTGTTTATCCGTTTTAAGCAAGAAAAGCTTTTCTCACCCGAACAATTTGTCGCTGGTATACGTGAAACCATGCGAACTGTTGTATCAAAGTTTGGATAAACGTTTTACAAATTCTCTTTTCACAGGAACGAAGATAAACTTTTCAATGACCCAGAATCAGGTTTCACTAATATTATTTCAGAAAAGTCTTAGTGAAACCTGTTTCTAAATCATCAGAATAAATTTCTTCCAAGAAAAGACCCTTTTCCGCAAGAGTTGATGGTAACTAAGGTACTTGATGGTAATATGGTCACCTAAGCTTTGGCGCCCTATAAAACCAAAACTAAGAGAAGGACAGAAACAAGAAAAACAAAGTCATATACTACAACTATGGTATTAAGAAAATAATAGCAAACAAGCTTTGGCAATAATTAGGAAAACTTCAAAAAAACATCTTTAAAAAACTAACTACACTACACAATAATAAAATCGACTAAAACTATTTATTTTTTAATTCAACTGTCAAAATGGCGTCGATAAAGCAGCGCCCTTTTGAGCTTTTATTATCGCATTTTCTTCGAAACACTTAAAATCTCGTTTAGCTACGAAAAACTTGCAAAAATATTCGTAAAGGTCGAATCTTCAGTAGAAACCTAAATTTATGTTAATTAAAGTATTTTATTAACTGCAAATCTAAACAAGACTATAGATATTCATAATAATAACAATGTACATTTTAGACACACAGAACAACAAGGTATAACCATAATTATTATTACTCACAATTTATCTTCCTTGTACGTATTCTCTACTCAACAGTTTTAGAAATACCGCCCCTCAAGGCTTTTTTTGCGCCCGAAGCAAATAAGGGCTACCCTCCGGTAAACGGGGGAGGGAGGTGGTGAATGCTCATAGCATACCCCGCAGCCGGCTACGTGGTTATGTGGAGACTTTTACCCACTAAACACCACCTTTTGAAATTGACCTAATGATCTGGCGAGAGATCTTCTAAGCCGTATCGAACGCGACCCCCCTTGGGAGTAAGGGGGCACCGGCAGCGTGTAGCCACTGAGAAGTGTGCCTAACTAAGGCAGATTACGTGATGAGATGTCGAGGCTCGGCCTGAGTCGCCAGGCGGCAGTTCAGGTCGGCCGAAAGCTTGTTGGGCGGATCCGAGAGAGAGTTTCTCCGCCTGCGAACACTATAGTGAGTTGATTTAAGTATGCTAATAAATAAAAATAAGTGAAATGATTATAGTATGCTAACATTTATATTTAAATGTATATTATTACTTTAACATTCCACACAACAACCATTAACGCCATTTTAAATTTTTTGAATTCAAAATTATTCCTGTCGCTTTGTTTCGCGTTATTATATTGTGCTTTTCGGTATTATTATATTATCCTTGATTGATTCCAAAGTTTTAAGGACTTCTGACTAATGTGTCAGATCTACTCTTTTTAGCGTTTTCTCTTTCTCGATTTAAGTCATTATTTTTTTGCCAGCGTTTTGTTGAACTTCCAACAAAAATGTAGATTTTTAAAGCAGCTTCTGTGCAACATTCAGCAACCGCAGTTGCCACTAAATCTAAAGAGTGGACAGAGCAAGGAACGAAAAAGTGTTTTAAAGTTCCGAGATAAAAGACGAAAATATTTGTTCAGCTATCCTTTTAAAATTTGAATATCTTTAATTTCTGTTAGGTAAATAAAAATGTTGCCTCAAATTTGCCGCCCCAAAAATCTGCCGCCCTAGGCTCTAGCCTACTAAGCTGGTAAATCCGCCACTGTATTTAGGAAGGAAATAAATGAGACAATAAACTTAATTTCAAATTTGAAAAACTATGGCATATAAACGACACACGATCCAGACACTTAAAAATCGAGATTCGATTCACAGGATCGATCTCTTTTTATTGAAGTCCTAATAAATTTATCGATTAGCCCCTATAATCCCTTATTTGAACTCAAACTGCCATCCATACAGAGAAAGCAAGCTATATTTGAACATGCGCAATAAAGTGCATGAACATCTATTGAGCTGTAAGTACTACGTGCTAGAAACGATTCTGAACAAAAAACGTCTTGATGACAGCCGGTGGCGTGCGCGGGCGAGTGCACCGTGAACTGACTAAGGTATTTTCTGCAGCGCTAAATTCAGTTCAAACTATTAAAACGTGCTGGCTTCTTCACTGCTGTGGGTATACTCCTTATAATTTTGTTTATTATAGCTTTCCTCGATGATGAAATTTTTCCCGACTAAGTAGGTATATCTTACCTGGTCGTCACTCCATCTAGTGGGGAACCGCTCTATACTTCGCTTATGTTTAAAATTGGTTAAGATCAAATAAAATAATAATGATGGGTCTTATCTACTTACTTACATTAAAGAACCAAGAAATAAAGAGGTCTTCAAACTACTCAGGGAAGACAAATAATTTTTATTTTATTTTTTACATAATATATGTGTTGGCGACGCGCCTATAAGAATATTTCAATTTATTAGTTAACCGATTACGAATAGCTTCTAAAAAGCAAATTATCAAGCAACAGTATTCCGATAAGAAAATGTTTGGTTGAATCTTGAGGAAATATCGAATTAATGATATGAAGGTCTTGGGTTCGACTCCCAGGCCGGAATAGTTTATCGTTTTCTTAGTAATATCTCTTAATAAATTCATATAGGGAATTTTTAAGATATAAATTATGTTACCGGATTTGTTCCCCGGTTGAAATCATCTTTCCAATAATGTTAATTTAAAGAAATATTAAAATAAAGTTAGAGACCGGATTTGTTCCCCGGTCGAGATGATCGCTGTGCATTAGTAGAATCAATGGAAATTAATTGCATAAGTATTGTCTTATATGAGTTTGATATGTTTTGTATGAAAACGAATGCCTATTTTCAATGTATTGATTCATGAAATATTTTGTCTATGTTATCCGATAAGAGACATGATAACTGATAAGAATCTGATTAGAAATAGTTTCCTACAGTTTGAGAATTGTGTAGAAGAATTTATTCACCTATTATTGTTGATATTAGACTTTCCATTTTTACTGATAGTCGATAGCCGTGCAAAAGTTAGTTGTTCAAATAGTGTGAGATCATAGACGCACGCTAGCCACGCACTTAGGAGGCCAAATATGTAGAAATCTAAATATTTGCAATTTATGTAAAAATGACTTGTGAAACATTTGAGATTCATTGTACGTGCAAAAGAGGTGAATTATGTGTTATTTTTATGTGAAAATTCTTGTGAATAAGTGAAATAATGATAGTTTTGTATAAGAAATTTAAAAGTGTTAATAGTGAAATGAATAGAGAAAATGTAAATTAAACTATTGTATTGATTAAGATATGTATAATTTCAAGTGGGAAACATTGTTTTAACTTTCTATGTTAAATATTTAAGAAATTTCAACTTTGAACATGTGAGTAAAATAGGCATATTTTGTTAAATAAATAAAAGGTTTTTTGTGATATGAAAATGTAACGTATATCGTAGTAAAGATATTTTTTGTGCTATCTTTATAAGTAGGGGAGAGGTGGTATACTTTTTCCCCGAGGATACATGATCCCCCATTTAAAACTAGCGCCAAAAAGTGTTTTAAGGTGTTCTGTTGGCTGCATTGGGACGCCGCCATGATGGCAAGTACAAATAGTAAACATTAAACCGAAACAACAGCTCGTTGCCAAAATAATTGGAAATTTATGTTTTTACCGGATCTTACTTGTGTGGAGGCATACCGAACCTGGTATCTTCAACGCGCCGCAACGAGAGAGCACTGCTCACTGAACCTATGGCGCGACCATATCTAGGTCAAACGGCCACGCCTCAATCAGCTTGCGCGCGAGCGGGCTACGCCCGTCAGTCCGTAGCTGCATCCGACGCAGAACGCACGCCACTCTTGCGCAGATCCGGCCTAACGCTTTCGCTCGCTTAAATTGTAGTCTCATTGTGTATTTCAAGTTCTGTTTATATATTTTGTTCTGTGCTAACTCTTCCTTTTTTTTGCTGTCACTGTGTATGCTATCCGCCTTTCTAAACTCTCTTTGTGCTTGTGGACAATAAACGTTTTGTGTGTTATATGTGGTGACTTTTATTTACATACATCACTACACTGGTGACCCGCGTTTGAACATAAAAACAGTTTAAAAAAGTGTACTTTGGACTTAAATAGTGTGACCATGTCAAAATCAACATCACAAGATGGCGGAGTTAGTGGCGCGGCTTCAACCGACACTTTTCGTGTCGGCGTTCGCATACCTCCTTTTTGGGCTGAGGAACCAGCCGTTTGGTTCGCACAAGTGGAAGGTCACTTTTCGTTGTCCGGTATATCTGATGACAAAACCAAATTTTATTATGTCATATCTCAACTGGATCACTGTTACGCAGCAGAAGTAAAGGATATAATTGTATCACCTCCAACTACAGGAAAGTATAAACACCTTAAAAGCGAGCTTATTAAAAAGTTATCGATGTCAAGAGAGAGGGAAGTTAAGCAGTTGCTGACACACGAGGAACTAGGTGATCGTCGCCCATCCCAGTTCTTAAGACACTTGCGTCACCTACCAGGGTTGGAGGTACCGGACGAGTTTCTAAAAACTCTCTGGACGAGTCGCCTCCCTACACACGTACAGACCGCAATAGCATCACAACCGCGAGCGGATTTGAATAGCTTAGCTGATTTAGCAGATGCCGTGATCGATATTGTCTCCTCTACGCCACAAATCGCAGCCACAGCTGTAGCAACTGGATCGCAGATCGATGAAATGGCTAAACAAATTGCGCAACTTACCAGGCAAGTAGAAGCACTTACATTAAATAAAAATAGATCACGCTCGCGTTCCAAAAGTAGAAGCAGTCGCCGGCAGCACAGCCAAACCCGATCGAATTCCAACTACAGGCGTTTCCCTAAATGTTGGTATCATTGGAAGTACGGAGACTCTGCAAACCATTGCGTCAAGCCATGTGACCATGTGTCGGAAAACTTAAAGGGCAGTCGTTAATGGCGACATACGGCAGCCCTTCACAGCCAAGTCGCCTCTTTGTTACAGACCGTAGAAGTAAAATGCAATTTTTAGTCGACACTGGGAGCGACATTTGCGTTTTTCCTAAAACGGCACTCAAACGAAGGCAACCAAAGACGGACTACCAACTTTTTGCAGCCAACGGTACTAGCATAGCTACTTACGGTTATGCACATCTAGAGCTGGACTTGGGATTGCGTCGCGAATTCTCCTGGCGCTTCGTCGTGGCTGACGTTACGAAACCCATCATCGGGGTAGATTTTTTATCGCATTTTAACTTAATAGTCGACGTTCGACATCAACGGCTGATTGATAATACAACATCATTAATCACCACCGCAACAACAGCATCTTCGCCTGCCAATATTTCTTCAGTGAAGACCATGACAGGTGACACTAAATACCATGAAATACTTAGAGATTATCCAGAGATAACGCGACCATCTGGTACTCAGCAAGTTTCCGCACATACTACCGTTCATCACATCAGAACTACACCGGGTCCACCCGTCTTTTGTAACCCAAGACGGTTAGCACCCGATAAGTTAAAAATAGCAAAACAGGAACTTGCAGCCATGATAAAGTGCGGTACAGCAAGACCATCTGACAGCCCGTGGTCATCTCCACTCCACCTAGCTCCAAAGAAGGATAACGGATGGCGACCATGCGGAGACTACCGTATGCTCAATGCACGCACAATACCAGACAGATACCCGATACGTCATATCCATGATTTTGCACATAATCTCTCTGGTTCCCGTATCTTCTCCACCATAGATCTGGTAAAAGCTTACAACCAAATAAGGGTTGCTGAAGAAGATATATGTAAAACGGCAATATCAACACCCTTTGGACTATATGAGTTCCCCTTTATGACGTACGGACTCCGAAACTCTGGCCAGACGTTCCAAAGGTTTGTCGATGAAATGACACGAGACCTGGAATTTTGTTATGCTTACCTGGACGACTTCCTAGTGTTCTCGCCAGACGAAGAAACTCATAAGAACCACCTGCACCAAATATTTGATAGACTCAAGAAATACGGTATGGTAATAAACATGAACAAATGCGTATTTGGGGCAACACAAGTAACCTTTCTGGGCTACACTGTCTCAACGCATGGTGTGAAGCCACTGGACTCTAAGGTCGAAGCTATCCAGAGCTTTCCCATACCGAAAAACGTAAAAGAGCTTAGACGCTTCCTAGGGATGATTAATTTCTACCGGCGGTTCATCCCAGGTGCTGCTGAAATCCAAGCACCCTTACATGCACTCCTGACTGGAACAGTCAAAGGATCGTATCCAATCGTCCTTTCCGATGACAACCTTGAGGCTTTTAACAAGTGCAAACAAAGCCTCTGCCAAGCAGCACTACTAGCACACCCAGACCTGCAAGCACGTTTAGCACTAGTCACAGACGCCTCAGACTCGGCCATTGGTGCGGTGTTGCAACAAAAAAAGGATGGCAATTGGCAACCTCTGGCATTTTTTTCGAGTAAGCTAAGCCCTGCACAAAAGAAGTATTCCCCATACGATCGAGAACTACTGGCGATATACGAGTCAATAAAATATTTTCGTTACATGTTAGAAGCGAGACACTTTACAGTGTATACGGATCACAAACCACTATGCTTTGCTTTCCACACAAGAAAGGAGAATTGTACTCCCAGGCAATTTAGACACCTGGATTACATTTCACAATTTACGACGGACATACAGCATATAGCAGGAAAAGACAACGTAATAGCCGATACACTTTCACGAGTCGAAGACATTTGTTTAGTGTACGACAATTCGAAAAACTTCAGGTACGTGTACATTACAATTTTTTGTTTGTATTTATGAAATATTGTGTGTATTTAGCTGTGTAAATTCAATTATTTCCGAGTCAAATGTTTTCATCTTGTTGCTGTTTTTTTTTTCATTTTAAATAAAGTTACTGCTTCGGGATAGTTGATCCCTTTTGCTAGGGGGATGCTTGATCCCGGAGTCAAGTATCCCACCTATAATTCTTTTGTTTGGGTCAAGAAGTAAATCTCATAACTTCCGTTCTTTTAGATGCCGCGGAAGTACGTATCGAAGCAAGGAGCCATGAAGGTACCCTGCCTTACGACCCGGAGGCCTTGAAAAATGCGGTCCAAGCAGTTAAAGATGGAGCTGCTTACAAAACCGTCGCAAGAGAATTTAAAATTAATGTCATGACACTTAAAAGGCTATGCCGTCGAGACTCTTATGTTCAACCTGGTTTTACCAATAGTCAAATTTTGTCCAAACGTCACGAGGATGAGCTAGGAGCGTACCTTGTTCATATGTCTAAAATGTATTATGGACTTACCGTTGTACAATTGCGTAAGGTAGCTTACCAATTCGCCAAAGCAAATAAGATGAAATACCCCTCTTCATGGGATCACTCGCAACAGGCGGGTCGCGATTGGTATCGTGGATTTTTGGAGAGACAGCAAACTCTATCCTTAAGAACTCCAGAGCCTATCAGTTCAGTTTTTAATAAGCATGAATTTACTGCCGAAAGGGTGTGGAATATTGAGGAAACAGGGGTAACAACTGTCCATAAACCCAGCAAAATTATTGCAGTTAAGGGTTCCAAACAAGTAGAAAAAATGACATCGGCCGAACGAGGTGAGCTGGTTACCGTTTGTGCCTGTATCAACGCTGCCGGGGGCCACATCCCGCCATACATGATATTCCCCCGAAAATACTGACAGGATAGGTTCCTCAATCATGCCCCTCCTAGCAGCGATGCAACTACTCATCCTAGTGGATGGATGACGGGCGACAGTTTTATAAAATTCCTCAAGCATTTTGTTCGTCATGTTCAACCCAACGGTCATAGGAAACACCTCATCATCATGGACAATCACGAGAGTCATTGTTCTGTCGACGCCCTCAACTACGCAAAAGACAACGGAATCGTTCTTCTCACAATTCCACCACACACATCCCACAAGCTGCAGCCATTAGACAGGACTGTTTTTGGCCCCTTAAAAACCTTTTATTCTCAAGCAGCATCAAATTTTATGCTGAGACACCCCGGGAGAACAATCACAATCTACGACGTTTCGGAACTGTTAGGGGAAGCTTTCCCAAGGGCTATGGTGCCTACCAATATAATTAGTGGCTTCAGGGCGGCTGGAATATGGCCCATAAATGCCGACATTTTCACGGAGAGTGAGTTCATGACCAGTTTAGTTACGGACCGCCCTCCCCCTTCTCAACTTGAAGAACCAACACAGAGAAGTGTGATAGCGTCGGACTGCCCTCTCCCTTCTCCACTTGAGGAGCCCGTACAAAGCAGCATTGTGAGTGAACGCGCTTCCCCATCCTCACTTGGAAGATCAGTGCCGATGCACTTTTCACCACAGGACATCATGCCCTACCCCAAGGCAGGTCCACGCTCGCAGTCGTCGCGCGGGAGAAAGCGAGGACGTACTCGCATCCTAACCGATACTCCGGAAAAAGCAGCCATCGAAGAACAATCAAATAAAAAGTTGGCGAAGATAGCAGAGATAGAAATGAAAAGGAAGATTAAAGAAAATAGGCCTACCAAGAAAACAGTGAGACAAATCTTTTCACTAAAAAAAATTGACGATGACACCTCATCTGATTCTGATGAATGTCCTCCACTGCCATCATCGTCAGGGGGGGAAGAAGAGTTATGCGGTGATGGCGAGGGTCATAGAGCTTTTGAGCCCATCAGAAAAGAAGTAGGGGAATTTGTAGTTGCAATTTACAATGGTTTGTCATACCCAGGAAAAATTACAAAAATACATGAAAACGGGGCTACAATAAAAGCAATGGAAAAAAGTGGAAGGCTTTGGAAGTGGCCAGCAAGGGAAGACGAAATATTTTATGTGTGGGGTGACATTTTGGGACACTTGCCGGAGCCGACGAAATTTTCAAAAACACGTGACATTTATTCCGTGCCACTTCTCGAATAATTTTCCCATTTATTTTTTGTCTGTGTTTTCAATTTTTTTTATGTTGTTTTCATTTTGTACCTACTCATCATTCGAATCGTTAATTACAACTTATTAAAAGTAGACCTAAGTTTATTTAATTTCCATATTTAGGTAGGCCTATGGCTGAAACTTTGACGGGTGGGATGATTGATCCTCCGGGATCATACAACCCACTCACCGGGATCAAGTATCCCCATAGGGAGGGTTACTTGATCCTTGTGTCGGACTTTAAAAAAACCCTTTTTGTCGTTTTTTTAATAAATAAGAAGGTCTGTATTGGTGCTAAATCAGTAGTATTGAACGGAAATACATGTGTGATTTAAAAGAAAGTCAGATTTATGAAAATGGTTCGAATTACTAAAAGAAACCAAAACAGGGATCAAGTATACCACCTCTCCCCTAAATTGTATAAATGTATGTCTTATACAAAATAAATTATTGAGAAAACCGTGAGAGAGTGATAGTACAAATTGATGTAATTGAGTTGCGCAGGCGCGCAAATGGCGCGGCTCACTTTCGCGTATAGCTCAGTAAACAAGTTTTCTTGCAATTCATTCGGGAATCCTTAGGCTGCAAGAATGGGAGGACGACGTTGAGCTGGCGCTATACGCGGACGATAGCGCCTATTTCACCTCGTCCAGAAGAGCCCATATAGCCACTGCCAAAATGCAGCGTCTGCTGGACCTGTTGCCACCATGGCTAAACGAGTGGAGGATGGTCGTCAATGTTGGTAAGACGACCGCTCTGCTCACTCGCCGCCTCAGAAATTTACCACCACCACTAACACTCGACGGCCAGAAGATCGCGTACGAGAAGGCCATGACATACCTAGGGTGCCGGATCGACCGGGCGCTGCGCATGACTGCGCACGTCGACTTCGTCGTCCGCAAAGCCAGATGTGCGCGGGCGATGCTTCGTCCGGTACTGGCATCCAAGCTGCCAATAAAAACCAAGCTCCGGATATACAAGACGTATATCCGGGCTATTACCACCTATGCTGCTCCGGCCTGGTACGCGCTTCTGAGCGACCCTCTGAGGCGGCGACTACAGGCTCAGCAGAACCTGTCATTGAGAACGATTGTTAGAGCAGGTCGTTACGTCCGGAATGACGTCATAGCGGCCAATCTGAAAATCGAGACCATCTCCGATTTCGTGGCCCGGTTAGCGCGCGGCATGTTTGACCGTGCCGATAACGGGCCACACGAACACCTCAACGGCTTTGCGCCGTTGCATACCCGGCCACCGGACGGACGACCTCTTCCAAGAGAACTCCTCTCTATATGTGATCAGAGAGTCGAGTAACAAGCCACAATGCCGCTGAAAGGCCAACTTAGACTACCTCTATAGATTACCTCCTTTTCTCGTAGTCGGTGAACTACGAGAAAATTATTCTTATCCGGCTACATTATTAATGTAGCAACAACCATGCCAAGAAGGCTAAACAATGACTGCCCCATAGTAATGGGGTATGAGGATATCCGGGTAATGGGGTATACCCCGGGGCCCGATACCTACACGTACCTAGGTGCGTGCAAAAGACAATCAACGGGAATCCTTCGGTATTAGTTCGGGAATCCTTCGGGGAAGTTTCGGGAAAGTTCGGGATCCTTCGGGATTAGTTCGGGAATCCTTCGGGGAAGTTTCGGGAAAGTTCGGAGAAACTTCGGAAAAAGTGCAAGACCAGCAGTCAATAAGAAGAAGAAAGAAAAAGTGTAGGGAAGTGATAGGGAAAAGTAATTACTCTCTCACGGAACGGTTTGAAGATAATTGCTGTTTTATTCCCAAGAAATTAGTCCCTCAAAATAATACAGTCCACATCGAAGAATTAAGGCGTTGGGACCGGGACGACTTCGGAAGACCCGTAATCCCCGCCTGAACCTATTTTCTGAAAAGGAAGAGGTTATCGCCCTTGTGTGTTACTCCGTTGCGGAGATCACATACGTTGTTCCCGAACCCAACGTAGGCGTTATAGGAGGCCGGATCGAGAGAAGCCTCGATTCCTCCCTTCTGTTTCCTAGTTTAACGTTTAAGCAGCCCGGTTCCTTTTCAATATGTGATATCATTCGAAATAATAGTAGCTTATTGAAATGGACTAGGGTTAATTTTAATATATTAACATGGCTTTAAAATAATTGTTTATAGAATAGAATATAGTATCCAATTTCGTCTAGAGTTATCCACATCAAATCTAGACATTTTATGTATAATAAGATACCGTAATAAAAGTTTCTACCCTTTGAGGACAACTTGTTCAAACATCCAGGATTGTGCAAAAAATAAAACTTTGATTACACACGTTTAGAAGCAAAACTTCATTAGTCTATGTGTTTACGGACACTAACAAATTAACGTACGTAAGAATAAAAGTTCGTCATTTGGGGTAGGTCGTTTACGGTAATGGCATTGCCTATATCAAATTGTTTGCAGTGGCTTTGCCCTTTGCATTATGTTGGAAGATTGCCAGGTAATGCTAGTACCATATATGGAAGTCGCCACTAAGAAATTAAAAAGCAAATATTTTCAAATCAATGCCAATTAGAATCTAAAAGCAGTTAGAAGTGGTTGCTAGAAAAGGCCCCGGTTAAATATGAAAAACCATTTTGTATCTACATTTTGCCATGCCTATCACCATGTTGCGATGAAATAAATGCAATTACAATGTTTTAGTGATACCGGCGAGGATTGCAATCAAATTCAAGGCGAGCGCTTTGTTCACAGCTATAACTCATCGAGGTTTCTTTAAAATTTACTAATTCGAGTAATAAATTATACCTATATAATACGAACTAATCTTAAAATAGTGAATGATACTGGCGGCAAATATTTTTTTCTTTTTAAACTCAGACCAACAAAGAAGATATACGGAACTTGTTTATATATTTCAAGTAATGCGAAATCCATGCGCAATGCTCTACTTACTGTAATAACATGTGCTTGCGCTCACGTATGCACTTATAACCTTTAGTTACAAGTAATGTTTTATTATATAGCACCAAATATCTTGTAGGACAACATCAACCTATTGTTCACTATATCAATCTTCGAACTAATGGATAATAAGTTATAAGGCGAGATGGATTCTCCCGTGCCACTCTTATGGTCGACACACACGGTCAGTTCAACTGATCATTCCAACTGATCCATTCTAACTAAAACTGTTGATATTTTTTAAATATTGGATTTTCGATATATCGGTAAATAAACTTATATATAAAACTCTGATAATGATATATTTATAATTATCAATATATCGAAAATTCAATATTTTAATAAATATCAACAGTTTTAGTTTGAACTGACCGTGTGTGGTGTCCATTAGTTGAAAGTTGTTATTGTGTTGCAAGTTTTGAGTAATATAACGTAATGTAGTGTTTTAATAATATACAATAAGTCTTAATTTTTATTTTTTAGCATTTTGCTGCCGGGTTCAGATAGTAAGTATTTAACAATGCTAGTTTACTGCCTCGTTAGGTAGTGTGATTGATTATCATTTTCCGTCAAGAAATTCTCAGGTAGTTGGCGGTGTCTCACCCCGTGCCTCGAAAAGCACGAAAAGCCATTGGCCCTGCGCCTGATCTCTCTCCAATTGGATCAGTGTACCGTCCCATCGAATTACGAGAGAGTGCACCTACGCTTGCGCATACCTACACTTGGACACTATAATCCTGTCCTGCGCCGATGGCTAGTCTCCGTTGAGGCTGGCCGCCGTGAACTAAATTCGGTCTGGAGGACATTATTATTATTTAACAATGTAAGTACCTACTTATACATTAATATTATTATTCATTACAGACCATCAAAAGTCCACTGTTGAAAATACGCCTCCCCGTGGATTACTCAACTTATTTTTATATATATGTCATAGTTACCGGACAGGCGGGTTGGCAATCGCAGTTTTTTTTATTTTGAATTCTTATCACGATCATGTTGCCGTCCATCTCCTATGATAAGGGGTACTACTACAGAATAAATAATAGTACTAGTACTACTTAGTAGATTCCTTTACGCCGCCACCACTTTGCGTAATGTACTTATATATCTTAATATTTATCCATAGCTGTACAGTCTTGTTTCATGGTAGTTGTCTAGGCTTAACTTATATACATAATGAAGATTTTATGTAAAAATGTAATTAATAAAAAAACACACTGTTGAAGTTTCCACTTTATATTATTATGGATTGAAAATTGTACAGCACCAACTATCATTTACTACTTTATCATTTACTTTTTATGCGCTTTCATACATTGACACAAGAATTTTAAATGCAATTATCTTAAAACATTGTCCGTTACAATTCCAAAGTTCAGTAGACTTCATAATTACAAGATTGGCGATTTCTTCTCCTTCAATCCATGACATACATTTGTACATGTTCAATGAAATGAAATTAATGAAAGTAAGACGAAAGAAAATAAGCTTATTTAATAACACATTATTACAATTTGCTTACATATTATGGTACATTTAAAATCTAGTAAATGGTTACTAAAAGGGTAACCAGCTCAGTATAGTTTATGCACTGCCAGAGCATTACAAAGCTGATCTCTAGTGGGTGCAATTAAATAGTTACAAAAAATAAAAAATAAGACCTAATTATCAGGCTATCGAAGCTTGAATGAGCCTCTAGTTCTCATCACTTACCATACGAGACACAGTGGCATAAAGCTGGTAGCTCCTTCGAAGGCCAATTATTAAAATGTAGTTGTTGCCATGTGATGACAAATTCCTTCTACTTACACAAACACCCATCGAACTGAAAATCACAGACGCGGCGGCGAATTGCTCGCGCTACTATTTTGGCAGTACGGTACCTCGCTTCATTGATTTCGGGAATCGACGAGGTTAAAATAAGGTGGGTGTACCATGGCAGGCCACTCTACAAATAAACAGTTAGTATTCGTTTATTTACTGGATAAATAAAACTAACAAATATTTAAGTAATACTTTGTTTTATTACGTAACATATAAACTACTTCTTTTTATTGTAGATTTAATCGTTATTTATTAAACTTTAGTATTAAATGACTGATTTATTATAATGGCCTTCTAAGACGCCTTGTTATTAGCAAAGCAATTTGGAAGAGTTCAATGAAACTTAAGTTCAATCAATATTTATTAAATCTGTAATTTAAAAAAGTGGTTTATATGTTACGTAATAAAACAAAGTATTACTTAAATATTTGTTAGTTTCATTTATCAAGTAAATAAACTAATAATAAATCTTTATTTGTTAGAGTGGCCTTCCATGGTACACCCACCTTATTACAGTAGTATAATCTAATAGGGTGGTCTTTCCCCGTTCGACTCATTCGTATAGTACTTATTTTCAGAGACAAATCAATTAATATTAAGTTGTACATTAAGAAATACTTACAGGTGGCAAAGTGACTGGCATGGTACATTGTTCCTCCATGAGCGGTTTCTTTTCAAATGGCCGCAGGAAATACACCAGGATAGCCACGGGTACCGCCAACGCAGAGAAAGCCCCGAACAGCGCCGCGAGCAGAAGCCATGTCCAGTCTGGCATCGTGACTTAATAAGCTGACGAAAAACGCTATAAGTGAATATTGCATTTTTTATATCTATAGCTAGATATGTAGAATGTACACATTAATATGCTTATATACAGGGTTATTTTGTAATAACCAGCCAAATTTGCAGTAAAGGTTCGGAATAAGTAATATTAGCAAATGGTACAAAAAATAATTTAAAAAATCTCAAGCATTCTGTCCTTTTTATCTTTTAAATTCAAAATGCGCGGTAATGCATTATTTTTAATGATTTTATTGCGTACGCACAAAACCCGTAAGGGTCTATTGGTAGGCAAAAACGTTACTGCCAATAAATTTATGATTATTTCAAATAAAGGGTTTTTTTTTAATTTTATTCCTCATGGTGCGAACTAGCGTATGTACCACATACACCAGTTCGCACCTAGTAGATTTTAAGCCACCACAATACGGCGAGGAGCCGACTCTATTCTTTCGGCTTTGTAGGCTGTGAGCTTAGGGTTAGGTGCTCGAAGTCTACGGATGCGAGCGACTCATTTCCCGCTAGGAGTACCCTTAACCGACGAGCGTGTATGCGTAGATACATGGATAAAAAGGAGGCGAGAGTGGTGTGTCAGAATCGCACCAAATGGAAGTCTGTAGTCTCTGCTTACCCCTGTGGGTGACAGGCATGAGTGTGTATGCAGTAACGGTATATCATTATTTATGTATGTAAATTTAAGTTTAACCCTGTATATAAGCTAACCATTAAACATCATTGCCATCAATATCACTATTACCTACATGTATTATCAGTCCACAAGGTCTCTCCTAAATCACAGATTAACAAACGAGTTCGCAGTCCATCTAGCATATCATGGTACATGGAGTAAATGGAGTCCTGGAAGGCACTACGCGTGCATTATCAATTCTGACAACTTACCGTTACAGTGTAACTGTTTACGTATTGCGTCATTTGCCATTGTTACCATTCTTGACAAGTCGGTTGGCTATTGAAGTTTTTCATTTTTTAGTGATTATTAGGAAGACTGTACTATTCACCTTCCGGTTTCTTTCGCTCCGTCGCGCCTGACTTAGTGAATGTTCTCACACCACCACGCGGTCATTCTGACGACTTAAATGGAATTTAATACCTCATACTCATTGGGTTATATGTACTACGTACTACGAGTACTACTCTGTCTTCGCGCATGCGCGGGAAGCAGTAGAGTCATGCATGCGCAGTTGATATAAACGCGCGAAAATTGTCTTAATAAATAATTGTTTATTTAGATTGTATTGTTAATCGAGTATATTTTTTTAAATTTTCGTTTATTGTGCATATGTTCTAATTTAATACAAAATTATTATTAGCGCCGCTTCGCACTGAATGAATGTCGAAGCCACAACAGGTGTACGGATTGCAGTACAGTTCATTTGAACATAGTGAGTGTTCTGAATGCGTAGTCTAGTGCGTAGTACATATATATCAATGCTCGTACCTCATACTCAATTAGAACACAAAGACTGGTTTGCTGTTTGAAAGCAGAAATAGGCAGAGATTATCCTCCTCTCGCTGTGATCCATAAACACCATCATCTATCAAAATGCATATACATTGTCGCCCCTGAAGACTAAGATACAATGCCTAATTTTCAGTAAAAAGGGTCTCCGAGTCTCTGCACAATGTCAATAAAATGCATGAATACACGAATACTATAAAATAAAGCATGAACCTCAAAACCGTGTATTCACGGGATCACATTTTTTTTGAATAGCAGAGAGGGCAAACGAGCATGCGGCTCAACAAACGGAAAGTGTCGACCGCTGCCCATAACCAACTGCAATGCCAGTGGAATTGCAGGTGCATTGCCGGCCTTTTAAAAAGTACTAAGCTTGTTCCTTGAAGGTCCCTAAGTCGTATCAGTCCGGAAAAATTGCCGGTGATAAACAATTCCACAAAGTAGTCGTGCGAGGAAGAAAACTCCTAGTAAATCGCACAGTAGTAGACCGTCAAGCATGCAGATGATTTGGATAGTAACGTAAATTTTGTGTGAATAGTGTGCGTTGATGAAATTAGGCAGCTGGAATTAATCCGAAGAATTCCCCAGAGTACTCACCGTGTTAAATACGATAGCGAATGCAAAGGGATGGACCATCTCTTCGCAGCACTAGTGAGTCGAGCTGATCGGAAAGAACTCGGTCGTCGAGCTGCTATGCGCTGTATGCGGTCAAGTAGAAGAAGCTGGCACTGAGGAGCCCCAGTCCAGAGATGGGGACAGTATTTCATGTGAGGCCGAACCTACGACTTGTAAACCTGTACTTAATACTATACATGGAATACTGTCCCGCTCTGCTGAGCACGCGTAGCTTTTTAGAGGCTAATTTGGCTTGTGAGGCTACCGACCTCACAGATAACCTGGCCATTCAGCCAGTTTTCTCTGGGGGGTAATTCCACTATATACTTTTTATCAAGTGTGTAGTGGACGCACGATATCTGAGATCATGTATAAGACCGGTGTTTGCTTAATTGAGTCGAGCATGGATCTCAATCTGAGGGAGAGCAAGCTCAGACCGCCCTGGGCGTTAATCCTATACAGATAGCCCTCGCCTCCTTGTCTAGAAAAAGATCAAGGGGCGTTAGGCATAGAAGAGCATTAAGAGCCGCTCCAGGCGATGATCGCATAGCTCCAGTTGCCATTAAACGTGCGGTCCTTTGTAGACTATTTAGTCTGTCCGCGGTCGTCTTTTCGTTGGCCTTGTTTCGCTAGACAATAGAGGCGTAGGTGAGAATAGGCCTCACCATGCTGCTGTACAGCCATAGGACCATACTGGGACGCAAGCCCCAGTTGTTCCTGACCAAATGACTGCACGTACCTGAAGCAACTTTTGCCTTATGGCTTACGTTGCTAAGGTGAGAGTTCCACATTAGTTTTTGGTCGATTGTTACGCCCAAGTACTTAACTTCAACGGAAAATGATACTTCTTTACCACTAAGTTTTAGTGGGACTAATTTATCCAACCGTATCTTTTTGGTAAAGGGTAAATAACTATACATAATAATAAGGGTAAATAACAGTTTTATCAGCATTAATTGACAAACTGTTATCCCTACACCAGTTATTTATGGTGTTTAGGGCTCTTTGTATTATTGACGATAAAGTACTTTGGCAAAAGCCCCTCGCAATGATCACAAGGTCTTCAGCGTAACCTAGTGTGTCAATGCGTAGATCTGCCATTTTGTAAAATAGTTGGTCAACCGCAAGAGTCCAAAGAAGAGGTGACAAAACACCTCCTTGTGGGCAGCCTCTTGTAGTTGCAACCTCAATCGAAGTTTGAAACAGCGCTATTTTTGCCTTTTGTTTGAGAGCATCGACTTCACCCATCCGATAGTTGTGGGGTCAACATTTTTAGATGTCAGGCCCCCAATCAGCAGTGATGTGGGGCTACTGTCTAAGGCGCCTTCAATAACTAGAAAGGCATGAAGATCTATTTCCTTATCCTCCAGTGCTTTTTCGACCCTGTCAATGTGACACTGATTTGGGATGTTTCCGCAGATTTGCCTCTGCGGTAAGCATGCTGGTTGTAAGGTATAGGCCTCGTAGCTAGAGCTACATCCCTTATATATCTATCTATCGAGAAAGGAAGATAGGCTTATAGGTCTAAAGGACTTTGATAGAGCGTAGTCCTTTCTTCCAGCCTTAGGTATAAATAGAACTTTGACAATTGTCCATCGTTCTGGAATGTATCCCCATGCAAAACTTGCTCCGAAGATTTTCATCAGATAGGGAAGAAGGATGTCGATACCCTTCTATAGTTGAATGGGATTTATTCTATCCTCTCCGCTTGTTTTAAATGGTTTAAAGGAGTCAACAGCCCACTCTACCAGTCCTCATTACAAGGCCTTTGTAGAATTCTGAAAGAATTCAAGGTTGAAATCTTGTGTGACCCTGGGATATGGGTTGACGTTAGTAACTCCAATGTTTCTGTTTCACTATTAGTGAAGTTACCATCAGGTTTATTAAGAAGCCCAATTTGGTAAGGTTTAGCTCTCCATAGCATTTTGTGTAGTCTTGCACTGCGAGGCAAAGACTAGCTAAAGGAAGAGGGTAGCTTAGGCGTGGATGCTCAGCGAGGAATTCTCCAACATCAGGGGTGCTGGTACCCTCCTGGAATAGTGCCTTTTTTAACTTCACTACCATGTTAAAAGGAGGGAAGGGGGAACGGGCCTGCGGCCACGTGCACTCACCAAACGAAGTAAACTTCTACTTCACGCTGGTATTCTGTGAGGTCGTGGTACCACCCCGGTTCGAGCCGGCCCATCCGTGCGACAGCAATAGCTGCCGCGTGGCTCTACCGCTGCAGAGATATTATGAAACTACCTAGATATTGGAGGGTATTAGGCATGTTTGCGTCTGATGGAGTGCGTGATTAGACTAAGAATTCAAAGCGCAGATGATGAAAACTTTTGTATGAAAGCGTTATAGCAAATAAATATATGTCTATATTTTAATGTGTTTGTAAAGACATTACATACCTAATGAAAATCCTTTTTTTATATTTTAATTGTCCGTGCACTGTGATGGTGTTTCTTTTTAAAATAAGAATACAAACAATTCAACTGACTGAACAACATAATGTGGAAAAACAACATCAAATCAACAAACAATGTCGATTTTAGTCTGGATTCTCAATAAATTGATATGAATTCTAATTATTCAATTAATAAGTATATTTACACGGACACTATAAATCCGTACAAATAAATAATATTGAAGTGTCTGTTTGTAATGTCAAAAAAAAACAGTTTTTTTACTAAATGCATATTACGAAAGTATATACGGTAGGTACTTATAACAAAAAATATTTTTTTAAATTGTTGTCTGTCTGTTTGTTCCGGCTATTCTTCGAAATGGCCGGACCTATTTTGACGGGACTGTCACTGACAGATAGCTGATGTTATAAGGAGTAACTGAGGCTACTTTTATTTCAGAAAAAGAATTAGGGTTCCGCGAAAAGAATTAAAACTCATGAAATACAATCATAATAAATTCCACGAGGACGAAGTCGAGGGGAATAGCTAGTTATCGAATAGAACATATCTTAAAGATTTTACCGCGTTTAATTTAATTTATTTTTAATTCCTTTTGCCACGCGACCGTGAATGTTGTAAAGCAGTCGAAACGTCGGAAATTAAAAAGGGTTACAAAAATAACGCGATCAAGATCATAAAATTTGTATTATTCAAAGAAATCCAATTATTTTACTTAACTTACTATTGTTATGTATGCTATTTATGAGGAGAAGACGCGCGGACCGCCGCGCCGCGTCAGAGTGGCGGCTGTGTTGGTGCGGTGTGGTTAAAATGGCTTTTTGACAAATAACCTATAGTTATTATACATCTTCGAGAATCATTTATGCAACTCAATTCGATTTAGCAGCCTCGCATTCTGCACCGGTCCCTATCATACCTGTTAGTAAAGAACTAAGAGATCAGAAAGATGACATACCTGTTGGTAAAGAACTAAGAGATCAGAAAGATGACATACCTGTTGGTAAAGAACTAAGAGATCAGAAAGATCAATAATGTTTATGCATATAGAGTCTCACATCAGTTTTTTGCCTCATTTGCTTTCGGCTTATGGCTTATATATGAGATGAGATCATCTACTTAAATCAATGCATGTCAAAAGAAATGCGTGCATGAAGTAATGCGTACTTAGTTAAAATGAACCCGTTCGGGCAAATGGCTTTAGAATATCTAAAACGGTTCTCAACCCCTACCTAATAATCGATCGGTAAAGATAAAACGATTCTGATCTTATTTTGGGACATAAAGGTAGACACATATGTAGTATGTATATAATGAGGTACTTAATACTCATATCAATGAAATTCTATTTTGAGACTTTTTAAACGAAATATTCTAGAAATTGTAAGGGGATAATAGTAAATGACGCCATAGCTTATTGTAGTCAAACGCATCTTATTTTTAATTTTTTCAGAAAATTGTTGTGACGAATGCTAACTTACAGTCCAGTCCACCCGATGATAAGTGGCGACAACAACTCATGGACACCTGTAACTTCAAACAAAAAAGGCTACAAGACGCGTTGTCACTTTTGAGAACTAAGATGAAATGCCTTCAGCCTGTAAATATACTGACACTAATAAAAATCAACTTAAAACTGGTTCTCGGCCTAAACATCAAAATTAAATTATATAATCTAATAATTTAATTATTAAATTTAATTATTTACTCATATTTTCGAAAATTATATAAAAATTGGTCTTGAGAGCAATAAATGTGAAACATTAATTTCCCGTAATTTAACTAGTTTTATCAGAGATACTTTAATTCAGAATTTCAATCATATTTCTCCAGGAATGAAAACTATCAGTTCGGAATAGTTATACCTGCTAGGTGCACCGTGTTTTATGATTGAATGACAAAATTTTATCAGTTTTTAAACCACGTTGATAAATAATTGTATATCTTAAACAATCAAACTGTTACTTACTATTTTAAAATATAGACAAAATATTAAAATTTTATACCTTATAAATTATACCTATGTTACAATAATAATTTTACCTACATATAAGTAATACGCCCAAGTACAGTCTGGAAGTGAATGTTCGGAAATTTTAAAATATATTGATAATAATCTTAAAATTGCTGTAGAAAAATTCTAAATTAATCTTTAAATACAACAGCCTGGACTCAAACTACTTTACCCATAAAATTAGGTGGTATTGATGTAAGAAATCTTTTTAGCGTTGCATTGCTTGCTTTGCTTGCTTCCGTCCATAGTGTCAATGACTTATGTAACATAATTTTAAATAATATAGTAGACCCGTGCTTTACTGCGGAGTATTAAGAGTAAGAGACGATGGCAAGAGACCCAACGGTGTGACTTTTGTCCCTTTGGAGAGAAATAAAGCTCTAGTGTGAGATACTATAGACACATTGGCGGTCTCTAATAAAAAGGTATCTAAAGAGTAAGAGGCGCAAATATGAGTCTTTGAGAGATAACTATATACTTGTGCCAATTTATGTAATCAAAACAACTATAAGAAATAGAAAAATCTCCTAAGGTAACGGTTTTTAACAAATTGGATAAGATATGGTAAGACATAATGAGATAGGACAAAATTGACATTTATCCCAGCAAACGTCATCCTCATGATGCTCACAATCCTTGGCCTGTTATTGGTTAATCTGAAGCATATCAGTCTGCCGATGAGCACCCTAGACTTTGCGATACGTTCCTCAATTCTTATTCTCCAGGCTGGGATATAGAATATTTGTCCAGTAGCACGTCCAGCCGTGGAAAGCTTGGTGCCTATAATACGGCATACTGCCAATGCGGCGCCAAAAAGAATTAAGTCAATCTCGCAAAGGTCCCCCCTGGCTTCCAAATAGGTCAGCAGCTTTGGGTTCAGAGCCCTCACGACAGCCCGATTCCGCTGTCTTAAGGCTATGTGGGGAAGTCGCGGTTGATTGTCGAGAGGCGTACTGCGCATTTCCACAACGACTTTTATACCTAATAAATTTTGAATCTTCCAATGTACTCGTCATTTGCTCTAGTTCTAGTTCCTGTTCAACTCCATCACCGTTTGAATCAACCTGAACTGGAGTATTCACGGCAGCATCCACGTGTGCGGGTTGTTCTGCTTGTGGCAACGCATTCTCAGCCATAGCATTTTCATGTGAAGAGGAAACAGCCTCACGTCGTGGCCGTTCGAGTTCGGCGCCATCAAATATATTTGAACGCAAAATATACCGAACTTGGTCTGTCAGGTTTTGCTCTGTGACGGTTATAAATGGCTCCGGCTCAGCAAAAAGGCGATGTATCCTAACACGATACGCAAAACCTCGAATTCTCACCCATTCGCCCTAAAATACACCCGCAATTCATTGGTGTTCATTTTTATTGTCCATCGCATGCGGTGTATTCCAACAGTGGCGGGTGCCGATTACTGGGCTTGCGAAGAACCTGACGGCACCAAAAAAACTGGTGGGGATGATGGATGTGAGGGGCTGCTGGGTGGTTGTGCAGCACCTCGCTCTCGCCTGGCGGTTCGCACGCTGTCGCATCCAGCGCTTCAGACGCGCCCTGGCGATCTCAAGCACCAGCCGGCAGCAGCCCTTTGCACGTTCCAATATCTCTCGCCCAGATGACAAAATATCGAACTCCAATGCCCCATACACTGCTCGAGGAAGTTTCTTACTGTATAGTCAATCTTGTCCAGCTCGAGGACCCTCTTTATTCATGTATAGGGAACCGAGTCAAACGCCTTTCTGTAGTCTATCCAGACGACGGAAAAGTTCTGACGGTTGCGTTTTACCACTTTTCCAATGATAGCGTCAATAAGGAGTGGTTCCTTGGTTCCACGACCACCGCTCCGACATCCATTATGAGCGCGCGACATCACCTGATTTAAGTCCACGTGACGAGTGATTCTCGCGCTCAAAATGGATCTTGGTGTCTTGTATATGGTCGGTAGACACGTGATGGGGCATTATTTTCTCGGGTCTGTGGTACCCTGGTCCTTAGGAACCAAATGAGTGATCCCAGTAGTCAAGAGGCTAGGGAGCGACTTCTGGTTGACAGCCTCTTGAAACTGTCGGGCGAGCACAGCGTGACACCCCATGAACCCCTTCAGCCAGTAGTGACGCAGCTCGTCGAGTCCCAGACTTTTCCAGTTCGGGGCCCTACAGACTACCTCAGCTACGTCATCCGGCATTATGATGACTTGGGCCCCCCAAGAGCGTAATACTCGCACACTGACTCGCAATAACTTCTGTCCAAGGGCCTCCATTGTGGTTTATGTGCTCTGACCACAGACCGCGCCATAATGCGACAGTGTCGGCCTGAATCAGTGCTAGACCCGTTCCACTTACCATTGGTCGCTTCAATGATTTATAGAGCCTCTTCTGATCACTCTGGAAGAGACGATTCTGGTTGAACCTTGTCGACCTCTCGGTGTATCGCCGAATCCGTTTTCCCCAAGTAGTGATTCTCTGATTCAGGTCGTCTATGCGCTCCGTCAGTTTTTATATCCGTTATATCCGCCTGGGACAAAATGACATTTGTCGCAGCAAACGCCATCCTGACGGTGCGCGCAGTCCTTGGCCTGTTATTACCTAGCCTGAAGCATATCAGTCTGCCGCTGAGGGCCCTAACTTTTTCGATACGTTCTTCAATTCCCATTCTCCAGGCTGGGATAGCGCTACTGTGTGCAATAGCGCGTCCAGCCGCGGAAAGTTTGGCGACTATAATACGGCAGACTGCCAGTGCGGCATCAAAAAAAATTGAGTCCGTCTCGCAAAAGTCCCGGATGGCTTCCAAATAGGTACAAGCATTGGTTTCAGAGCCCTTACGACAGATTCCGTTTGCTCAGGGCTACGTGGGGAAGTCGCGGCTGAATTTCGAGAGGCTTACTGCGCGTTTCCACAATCGCCTCTTCCAATACACTCCTCAATTGATTATTATCCGGGGTATTCATAGAGTATTCTCATCAGTCATCAGTTACGCTGAATAAATATATAAAAGGAAATGAGAAATATATATATATATATATATATATATATATATATATATATATATATATATATTTAATATACTAATAGTATCATAAATAAATAAATAATACACAAATAAATAAAAGCCCTACCAGATAGAAGCCATCGGCAGGGGAGACCAAACGGCCGAGCGTTAGGGACAAAGGGAAAAGAACCGGCGGATGATGCGGGCGGTATCGAGGAGCACCGCCTTCTGCATTTATAATAATAATAATAATATAATAATAATAAATATTTATTTCAAAATACTAGTGACTGTAGCGGCCTTTTAAGCTAATAAGCCTGTATCGTGGCCGTGGCCGTGGTGTAACCTAGTGGTTAGTGACCCTGATTGCTATGCCGGAGGTCGTGGGTTCGATTCCCACCCAGGACAAATGTTAGTGTGATGAGCACGATCATTTGTTCTGTGTCTGGGTGTAATTTATCTATAATATTCATGTATTTAGAAATATATAAGTATGTTTATCAGTTGTCTAGTACCCATAACACAAGCTCTGCTTAGCTTGGGACTAGATGGCGTTGTGTGATAGTTGGTGAATATTATTATTATTATTATACTAATTTATGAAAATGATGTCCCCAGTTAAGGCATGACTAAATCTAACCTAACCTAATTAAATTTTCGTATTTAATACTACTTATTATTATTTTAATTTATTAATAGACATCCAACATTTTTTTTATAAATGATTGACATTAATTAAAACTATTTATTTTTATGTTACCTTTATAAACAATTTTAGTCAAATTTGACTGGTATTCTTAGTTTGTTTGCATTTTATACTTTACTTGATTTCTTCTTGGCATTGTAAATTATCTAGATACTACATACAATACCTAGGAAAATAGTAACATGAACAAGAAAAATTTAATTTTGTCACTCGCCTCGAACGCCGCTACGCCGCATACTAAAAGTAAAATAAATGTTTGCGCTCACAATGCAGGTAAATTTATCTGTGTAGACTGCATAATCTTATACGACAGTTTCCAGTCACAGAGATATATACTTGTACCCAGTAAACGTGTAGTTTTAGTCGAAAATAGTAATGGCGATAATTATAATTGTGATCGAATTATCGTATAAGGTATAGTAGTAATAGATTTGAAAACAAATGAAAAGAAAACAATTTTTTTAATTAAATATGTTTCAATTAATTCCATTTTTTCATTTAATTATAGTTTATATAAATTCCACTGCTAAATATATCCCAATTTTCCACACTTTAACTCATATATATATATATATATATATATATATATATATATATATATATATATATATATATATATATATATATATATATATATATATATATAGTGACAGATATATCCCCATAGTTGTCAAGCTTGGTAGGCGGGATACAACCGCAGTTTTTTTATTATATTGAGTTGTTTAGTAAGATATTGCTCATATTCTGTTCCATTTTCCTACATAAAGTTTTTATTGTACAGATATGCTGTATTTTATGGTTTGAGTCACGGAACGTGTAAAACGCTTTAACATTTTTGATTGCAGTGCAATTGAAAATGTCAAAGATATTCGTGCAGTTCGATAAACTTTAATAAGTTGTTCATTATGCAGCAATGGTAACCTTAGGGGTAACACGCTATGTTTTTAAAATTTTCTTTCCCTATTATTAGTATTCTGGTATTAACTCTCTACAACAAGAATTAACAAAATTGTTATGATTTTAGTACTAAATTTAAAATCTTTTATTATCACTGAATTGTGATTCATTGAAATTGACTTTACGAGAATATTTTTTTATTTATTTATTTACTTCAGGCAACTAATGGATCTAGTTATGAGATAATCTATAGGGGCTTATGTACAGCAGTGGAGTTTTATAGACTGTAACGCAATTTTATGTATCTTATAAAAGAAGCGAATAGGTTGCTATGTACTTATAGTTAAATAATTTAGAAAAGTGTTGTTATTAATTCTCTAACTGGGACATCCAAAGCTGCATAAGCGCCTTGGCTTACGTAACAGTAACATATAGTGTAACAAAGGGAAATAAAAATGAAAAACAAACAGGAACTAAAAACGTCTGTTGTATTTCTTTATCTCAGGTTATTTTCTTTAATTTTAGCAATAAATGCTAAACGAAATACGATGATGATGCCCTTCAGGTTTGTTAAAGGTATTCTTAAAAACGTAAGGGTGACAAACGAGTACACCGTCTACTGGATGGTAAGAAAATGCTGTGGCCTATATATACCTACATGTCACCTTGATTAAAAATCAGAGTGCGAATGCGTCGTCACCACTAAAGAATACGATGGAAGTACCGTTACTATTTATTAAAAAGTTCCCGGTTCTCATGCTTTTTTATTTTATATTTACATATGTTATGGACCAAGTGATTAATAGGGCATTAATCATAATGCCTGGGCAATACGAACAATAATAATAAGAACTTAACTTTTACGCCCTGAATAGAAAGGCCCGCACTATCATGACGTCCCATAGAGTGTATCATCCAAGATCGTCGGTAATGAGGCTGTACTTGCTGCGAAAGCATGGTGGGCGAGGCTTTTTAAACGCGCTCACCATGCATAATCGAGAAGTGTGCAGTCTCCATAATTATTTTCTGGCGAGATAGGATGATCAATTCTATAGGGACGTCATTTCTTGTGATAAAGGACTTACCCCTCTATCCTTAGCCAACGAGCAATGGCAGAACCCGGTAGTACAGAGCAATAATGTCAAAATCTTTGACATTTTCAATTGCACTGCAATCAAAAATGTTAAAGCGTTTTACACGTTCCGTGACTCAAACCATAAAATACAGCATATCTGTACAATAAAAACTTTATGTAGGAAAATGGAACAGAATATGAGCAATATCTTACTAAACAACTCAATATAATAAAAAAACTGCGGTTGTATCCCGCCTACCAAGCTTGACAACTATGGGGATATATCTGTCACTATATATATATATATATATATATATATATATATATATATATATATATATATATATATATATATATATATATGAGTTAAAGTGTGGAAAATTGGGATATATTTAGCAGTGGAATTTATATAAACTATAATTAAATGAAAAAATGGAATTAATTGAAACATATTTAATTAAAAAAATTGTTTTCTTTTCATTTGTTTTCAAATCTATTACTACTATACCTTATACGATAATTCGATCACAATTATAATTATCGCCATTACTATTTTCGACTAAAACTACACGTTTACTGGGTACAAGTATATATCTCTGTGACTGGAAACTGTCGTATAAGATTATGCAGTCTACACAGATAAATTTACCTGCATTGTGAGCGCAAACATTTATTTTACTTTTAGTATGCGGCGTAGCGGCGTTCGAGGCGAGTGACAAAATTAAATTTTTCTTGTTCATGTTACTATTTTCCTAGGTATTGTATGTAGTATCTAGATAATTTACAATGCCAAGAAGAAATCAAGTAAAGTATAAAATGCAAACAAACTAAGAATACCAGTCAAATTTGACTAAAATTGTTTATAAAGGTAACATAAAAATAAATAGTTTTAATTAATGTCAATCATTTATAAAAAATTTATACGTCTAAAAAACAGTAACATTAAATAACCTAAGTGACATTTAAGGGATTTTACATCGGATTCTATATCATTCCATATGTTCTATCTACCTAATACTGATATTTACAGTGATAATCTATTGTGGGTTTTAATTATACTATTCAGATGATATTTAATTGTATTGCCTTTTAAGTAAATGTTGGGTTATAAAGGAAAATAAAACAATATTTTCTAAAAATGATTTTTTTACTTTACTTTTTTATTTGATTACAAATAATATTATTGTATTTCATAACAGGTTGTGTCATGGCCAATCACACATTTATTTAATTATTATTTAGAATAATGTTTTGAAATAATTTTTGCTGCTATCTAGTTTAGCATAAAATATTGTAATTTTTTAATTTTTGTGTATCATTGAAAGGACTGAAGCCATACACATTGAAATCATGCTGAAAAAAATTGTGGCCTGCTCTGACTGCGGAAAATGATGAAGAATCTGTGCAAATTCAAACTGATCGCAAACATAGCCGAAATTGCGAATGGTATATGACGAGATGAGTTCGGACAGATAGAATCAAGTGACATTCAGGAGTTTCTTAAATCGCAAAATGAAGATTTTACTGAAACCGACTTGGAGAAAATGTAAAATTCACAGCTCATTAAAGAAGAGGCTTCAACGAGCACTGAAAACGTGACATTTAATTTGAAAAATTATATTAGTATAAATATTAGTGAAGGTTTAAGAATGGCAAATGAGCTTTGTTATTTCTTTATGATAATTGATCCGTCTATGGAACGAAGTCTTATTTTGAATAGATGAATTGCTAATGCCCCTGCTGATTATCAGTCTTTATAATATGTATATGTGTATGTCTGTATATGTACAAAACTTCAATTAAATTGATTTTTTATATATATTTGTTTTTTATTTTGTCACCTAGGAACGTATCACATATAAATTACCATTCTATATACACGGTTTCTGTAATCGCGGTATTTATTTACGCGGCAATTACGCAACATATACCTCGCGAAGAAAAAGAGCTTTTACTGTAATTAAAATTTTCACTTATCATTTTATAATATTTAAGCACTTTAGTTATTTTTTTTAATTCAGAATAAATATATTAAAGTGATTTCGGTTATGCAATAACCTTTAATAAATGAATAAAAACTTTTAAGTAACAAAAAGGAAATATTCATGCTTTATTACTTTCTATATTATCAGTAGTTAGGTTGTACCAGTTCTGGCGCACTTGTAGTTAGGTTGTACCAGTTCTGGCGCACTTGTAGTTAGGTTGTACCAGTTCTGGCGCACTGAGTCAGAAGTGGTACACGTACGACGTTCGTCGACAAGGTTTTGGCATGCTCTGATCACGAATCTGCGGTCCATTTTTGCGTAGGATGCACGGTTCCGGAGATGTGCTGATCAATTAACTCTTATCTAATTGATATCCGCTGCGAGCCTCCACCGTCATTAGCGCTCCATTGTTCTTATCTACTTATCTATTGTTCGTTCAATACCGTCATTATCTATTCTTCCTCAGCGTGGTGCTATTGTATTATACTCCTTTGTTCCTATCTACACTAATCTGACTCATTAATAAAACACATTACCCAATTTTGTTACAATTTTTATTTATAAAATACAAAATCTTATTACTTATTATCTATAAAATAGGAGCGAAACATCTCATCCACTAAAATATCGTTGTACAATGTGTTCCCTGTAAATATACTCGTAAAACTATGCATTGAACATCCCTGAAACTTATATAGCAAATACATTAAGCAATATTCGCCACAAACTGAAGTCCACTCATTCTGAATCCTATCAACATTCCAGTTCCTTCTTTTACAATTTCTTTTAAAAAACTCTAGATGATATCGTACAGGTGCCCGTCCGAATGAATCAAAATATTGACCGACGTCATTCGTATCGATATATAAAGCTACCCAATGTGACCCTGGTTTATCATCTGTATCCAAATTGCATATTATATACGTTGGTACGTGGGTGTACATGGGTAGTTTATTGGCAGCATAAACATTATTTTCTAGAGTGGGGTGAATCTTTTTCAGATGTTGTTGTACATCTAGTGTATCCATAATATTACTGCTATTAGTAGATTATTACAGTACCAATCTACTCATTGACTAATATAGGAATGATCAATTATAGTGATTTCTAAATATTAAATTGCATTCTTTGTGTTATACAAAACGTATTTGAGTCACCAATACACTGAACAAGACACGACAGGAAGGACGTAGGAATGTAGAGATAAGCAACAGAATGTAAGGTAAGCTTGTTGACGCATAAAGATACTATCAATTCTACTGCAGAAATTCTTTAGATTAGAATTATTACTCACTGGTACTATATAAGACCAAGCAACTGCAGTCATGGAGTTAGTGTACGGTCGTTTGACCGCAGTGGATCTATCAATACTACGTTTGTGTTACTTCAACGCATCAAAGGCCATGGATGTAAGTGTTTATTCTATTGACAAACTTACTTTTCTTTCTGTTATTTTCTTACGTGTGTATGATTTAGTGTTAACAAATTATATTTAAATATTATGTGTGTGTATATGGTTAGGCCGTGGTAGCTCAGATGGTTAGCGCAAAATGTAAAATTCACAGTACGCGACCCGGGTTCGATCCCCGCCGGCACCAATTAAATTGTTAATTACAATTTTAAGTGCTGATTTATCACGTGCTCAGCGGTGAAGGAAAACATCGTGAGGAATGCATGTCTGAGAAAATTTCGAAGGCATGTGAAGTTTGCCAACACGCATTGAGGTATCGCAGCGAACATTTCCTAGCCCTAAAACCCTCTCAGAAACGAGAGGAGGCCTATGTTCAGCAGTGGACCTTAATAGGTTGTAACTTTAGCTTTTTTAACTTTTATGATTAAGTGTTAACAAATTGATATTAACATGATAACTGTGTTGTTGCAGAAATCATTGAGCTTCGATGAAAATACCTATAAACAGTATTACTACTCGCCACTCTCCCGTCATTCGTCATTAATAATAACACATGCGATGGTGGAAAAAGAAAATCGCAATCGATTGATCATTTTTTTGAAGCTGAATCAAAAATAAAAAAGAGGAAGCTGTTATCATCAACCGTAGCACGAGCCGCTAGAGATGGTGTATCATACATTTCTACTAATTCTGACGACGGAGACCAAGCGACGCATCTCATCAAAATTGAAATGTACGATATGAAGAAGCTATCCAAGATTCCAACTACTGATCATTGGAAACATGCTTCCACGAGGATTAAATATTACGTAAAGACTAATAAGGATAGCATCTACGACAACACAAACGCCCTCGTATACAATATTACAAAGACAATAGCAGAAAGTGAAAAAGTTAAAAAATACTTTTTTAACAATGACAGTCATTAGCTGATCATTAGTGAATGTGATTCTGTTTACTTAAATTACTTCCGTGTACTCATTATATTCTATTTCTAATCCTTTGTTAGACTTAAATATCGGACATTATTTGAAATTTGGGTATCAGTTGGTCTACCAACACTGAACTGTTACTTACTCTGCTACCTATTTTCTTCTTTACTATAAGGATGGCAAACTTCAGTGAAGTGTGCACCAGTGCTTTCTTCTCCACAACTATGGAAGAGAATACGGAACTATTCAACAGCGAATTAAATCAGGAGTTGTCTAAAGTTTGTGATGAAATGGAGAAGGATCAACTGTTCGATTCATCGTATGATGATGAGTTGTATAATCACTGTGCGATGGTTGAAACACAGTTTAAATAAGTAAAATAAACATTCATTTCGATCATAATTTACACAATGTCTTGTACAGTTTTTAATAAATTTAAACATTTTAGTAGTTAACCACTACCACTTGGAAGAGGAACGAAGCGAACGAGCAGCAAAGAACCCAAGATCATCAAAAAACCAACAACGGAAGCAGAAGCGCCTACCTCTGCAGGGAACAGTATCAGTAACGATGATCAAGTGGAATGTCTAACGTGTCATATATTTATCAAGAAACGGTATTTAGCTAATCATTTTAAAAGTAATGTTCACAAAAATAATCTTTTAAATTCACATAATTCTTTATCAAACGTTAGTGTTATTGAATCTGCTTTTGGAAATAGGATTTTAACTTATAAAATCAAGAGTAGAGTAGATAGTTCGACATTGGTAGATTTTGAAACTCCTGAACTATTTTTAAATTCTATTAAAGATGATACTTTATTTTTAATACAAGAGTGTATTCATCAACACATAATTTTTAAAGTAAACTTCATATTGCATACTGATTTTGTTCAACAAACTAAAGATATTCATGATACGTTCGATTTTCAAACGCTTAACTATATTATTTGTCAAGGAGATGACTTAAATATTTTTTTTTCATCTTTAAATGATACAATTACTACTAAAATTAGTCCATTTGAAAAAAAAGATAGTGGATGGAGTCTAAAAAACATAAAATCTATAGACATGAATGTTAATAAATTTAACCCCCTACGCGGTACTTCATACATAGATCTTCCTCGTGACATAAAATTAAAAAAGGCTGTTATAAATGTAAAAAGCAAGGATTATTTTTGTTTTAAATGGGCGTTACTCTCGGCGTTATATCCCGTAAACAAAGACGCGGATCGTGTATCATCGTACGTTAAACATGCAAATAAACTTAAATTTGATGGTATTTCCTTTCCAGTTAAAATTTCTGACATAGCAAAAGTAGAGAAATTAAATGATATTAGTATTAATGTTTTTGGGTTAGAATATAATAAAGAAAAACGATGTAATTCTATAGTAGGTCCAATATTTTTAACAAAGTGTCGTAAAGATAGACATATCAATTTATTATTTTTTTCCAAGGATACAAAAAATCATTATTGTTACATAAAAAATTTATCGCGGTTAGTTAGTAAACAAATTACAAAAGACGGTCACATCATGTACATTTTTTTTTGCGAAGCATGTCTACTTCACTTTCCATCTAAGGAGAGTTTAAATAACCATGAACAATACGATTGTGCCCACATTTGTACAGAATTACCAAACAGTGAAACTTTAAAAAAAGAAGAATTGGAAGAAGAAGAAGAAAAGAAATGTTCATATGATGATAAATTATCAAAATATGTAACGTATTGCGGACCCAACTGTGCACAAGTGTTTATGGAAAGTTTATCTAACAATCTCAAAGAAATAAATAGACTTCAAAAATATCCTCCACTTCCGCTAACAAATGAAGACAAAAACCAAATTTCAAATGCAACCATTTGTCATATTTGTGAAACAGAGTTAGCAGAACATTTTTATGATTTTGATTGGTACACCGGTAGTTTTATAGGTGTTGCTCACGAATCATGTAGCTCGTAGTTCAGAAAACCTCGTTATATACCAATATTTTTACACAACCTTAGTCACTATGATGCTCATTTTATTGTTCACGCGTTAAACTTTTGTGATGGTGAAGTCGAAGTTATCCCTCAAAATAAAGAAAAATATATATCCTTTTCAAAAAAATTAAAAATGAATAACCACGAAATTATATTAAGATTCATAGATTCATTTAAGTTTTTATCATGTAAATTAGAAGAATTGGCCAAAAATCTCAGTAATGATCAATTTCAAGAATTACGTAGAAATTATCCTAATGATGAAGATTTCTTTCGTTTAAAACGGAAAGGCGTTTATCCATATGAACTTACGACTAATTTTGATAGTTTAAGCCTAACATCGCTCCCCGAACAAAAATTTTTTTATAGCTCGCTCACAGATTCCCATATTTCAAATGATGATTACAATCATGCTAAAGATGTTTGGGAACACTTTGGGTGTTGTAATATGCTAGATTATTCAAACCTGTATTTAAAAACAGACGTTTTACTTTTAACCGATGTATTTGAAAACTTTAGAAAGTTATGTATTAATACTTATGATTTAGACCCTGCCCATTATTACACAGCACCCGGTTTAAGTTGGGATGCAATGTTAAAATATACAAAATAGAATTAGAACTTTTAACAGATTATGAGAAATTATTAGATCAGGTATCAGGGGTGGTGTATCTCAATGTAGTAATCGTTATGCTAGAACTAATAACAAATATATGGGGGATTATGATGCAGGGAAACCAAATTCATATATCACATATTTTGATGCCAACAATTTATATGGTTGGGCTATGTCTCAATGTCTTCCTACTGGTGGATTCGAATGGGTAAATCCGAATACAGAATTTAATGTGTCTGAGACATCGAACTTCGGTTTTATTTTAGAAGTTGATTTGGAATATCCAGATGAACTTCATGATTTACATTCGGACTTTCCTTTATGCCCCGAAAACATTTGTGCAGGCAATATTAATGAAAATAAACTAGTCCCAAATTTAAATAATAGTAGTAAATATGTAATAGTAGTAGTAGATAAATATGTAATTTATTACAGAAATTTAAAGCAGTGCATAGAAATGGGGGTTAAATTAACTAAAATTCATAGAGTTTTAAAATTTAAACAGTCTCGCTGGTTGAAGATGTACATAGATCTAAACACAAAATTAAGAACGTTAGCAAAATCAGATTTCGAAAAAAATTTTTATAAATTAATGAATAATTCAGTCTTCGGAAAGACTATGGAGAATATTGAAAAAAGGGTTAACATAAAATTAGTTACACACTGGGAGAACCAGGGCAAAGCTTTAGGTGCTCAAGATCTAATCGCTAAACCACAATTTCATAGTCTTTCAGTATTTTCGGAAAACCTAGTTGCGGTTCAGTTGCGAAAAACAAAGTTAATATATAACAAAACAATTTATTTAGGGTTTTGCATTTTAGATATTTCAAAAACATTAATGTATGATTTTCATTATAACTATATGGTTAAAAAGTTTAGTAAAATCAAATTATTGTATACAGATACGGATAGTTTAATATATCGTATATTTACAGATGATTTTTACTCTGATATAAAACCTGACCTTTCATCATACTTTGATACCTCAGCTTATGATGCAAATAATATTTTTGAATATCCAAAATTAAATAAAAAGAAATTAGGTTTTTTTAAAGACGAAAATAATGGTAAAATCATGAAAGAATTTGTGGGTTTACGATCCAAAATGTACGCTTTTAACTTAGAGAATAAGACTTATAGCCAAGGCAAAAGGGGTAAATAAATGTATCACTAAAAAGATGACCATGGATAATTATAAGTCTTCTCTATTTAATAAAAAAGTGCAATATTATAGTATGCTTAGATTTAAATCAATTAATTACACAATTTTTACACAAAAATTAAATAAGATTGGTTTATCATATAATGACAAAAAGAGGCATATTTTAGATAATAATATTGAAACATTAGCTTGGGGTCATTACAAACTGCGTTAAGTGTTGATAGTTTTTAATTTTATGTCTGCATGTAAATAAAATTTGTATTGATTGTAAAATAATGATAATAGTATAATATGACGTAGAGTTTATTACATATTTAATCGTTGTTTTATTGTAAATAATTTAAGTTAATTGTTGTTTATATTTGCGTGTGTGTGTGTGCATTTATTTGAGGTTGAGTTGATTGTAAAATTATGATGTACTAATTGTGTTAGAAATAGTATACAGATAATTCTGTTTTATATAATGTTTGCAATATATATTAATTGTTAACACCAACACTTTCATTTTTTATTTCACCCCTTAGAACTTTAGACGTGTGTAATGTTTCACTTTATCCATCCGTTTACTGCTATTGTGGCGGGGCCAAGTGGATGTGGGAAGTCAAATTTTGTAACAAATTTCATAAAATCAGTTACAGAAATATGTAATTGTGATTTTAATCAGATCACATGGTGCTTTGATGAAATGCAACCTTTATATAATTTACCAAATGTTAACTACCATCAAGGAATTCCAAATGTTAATATGTTTGACGGTAAAAACCCACATCTTGTTATTATTGATGATCTAATGAGAGAGTCCGATGGAAGAATTGTGGATATATTTACAAAAGGTAGTCATCACAGGAATCTTAGTGTATTTTATTTAACACAAAATTTATTTCATCAGGGTAAAGGGCAAAGAGACATATCCTTAAACTCAAGTTATATAATATATTTTAAAAACCCTCGAGATAAAACTCAAATAAGATATTTAGCACGACAAGTATCACCAGATAACCCAAAATTTATTGAAGATGCCTACAGGGATGCAACTCTAGAGGCGCATGGATATTTAATGGTAGATTTAAAACAGAATACCAATGATTTTTGTCGTATCAAGACAAATGTCTTCCCATTTAATGGTTTCTGCACAGTCTACGTCCCCACAAAAGAGTTTAAATACACCAAGAATCAAACATTTCAAATCATTGCTAAATGATGCATCGTCGACTCACAACGCATAAACATTTGCTAAACGCTTTGCATACGCTTAAACCAAAATATCAAAGAGCTTTACTTAAAACGTGTGATGAAGAAGAAATTAACTGTATTTGTGAGTGTATTCATAACGTTTTACAAGGAAAAGTACCTCTTAAAGATCAAGATAAACAAAAATTGAATAAACACAAAAATATACTCCGTCAACTAGTGCGTAAGTGTAAACATAAACTAAGAAGAAATATAATTATACAAAAAGGAGGGGCTTTCTTACCAATAATATTAGGTGCAATATTGAGTGGATTAGTGAGTGGACTAGCCAGTTGACATGGAAAATGCAATGAAAATGATACTTATCGAACCTGGATTGATTGAAAAATTAAAACAAGAAAATAAGTTTAATACGAGTAGTAGTTTATCTCGATAAGGTATTGAAATGCAAAATATTAAGAATAGTAAGACGGAAGACCGAAAGAAATGGATGTTATATTTACAAACACTGCAAAGATACCTTCATTTTACCGAAGAGGATCGTCAACCACTCAGATTACCAATTTATTCTGATACATCTAATGAAGATTCAAACGAGTCTAAAATTGGTTTTAAAAATAAAGATAGAGATCTAAAAACTTCAGTTGATGCTGAATCTTTGTTGGAGGAGAATCGATCCATCAAAAGTAAAGAAAATGTTGAAAATCCACTTTACACACCAGCTCAAATACTCAGTTTAATACCAAAAACTTATAATAAAAAAGGACAGTTATTATTAAACTTAGTTGAAACAAGTAAAGGTAAAATACATTGGGATAATGAAGGTACAGTCATAATCGATAATGAAAAAATTCCTGGAAGTAATATTGTTGATTTAATAAATGATTCACTAAGACCCTTAAAAAGAAGTGATCCAGTAGGGTGGGATAGATTTGCTGAAGCATTAAAAGATATTAAAGTACCACTTACTTATATTGGAAATCCAAAGAGATGTGAGTTTATTAACCAACTTCAAGCAAAAGATCTGAACAAACCCTCTGAGATTGAATTTCAAGAGTTTTCTACACCGAGCAGTAGAGATAAGAAGTCTACAACTAAAATACGTAAAAGGCTTGAGTGGGAAAAATGGACCCCGTACTAGAAGAAATTAACAGGATTTATTATGATCCATCTAATCCCGCTGGTTTTGGTAGTATTGATAAATTATCAAAAGCCATGAAGGGTAAAATGAATAAAAAGCAAGTAAAGGAATGGTTAAAATCACAAGAAACGTACACGTTACATAAACCCATTCGAAAAAAATTCCCGCGTAATAGGTACATTCTATCAAATATTAATGAACTGTGGCAAGCTGATTTAAGTGATATGCGAACTTATTCTCAATATAATGATGGTTTCAAGTATATACTTTGTGTTATTGATGTATTGCTTATATATATGCTTTTGCAAGACCAATGAAAAAGAAAAACTCAGAAACAACTAAAGAATGTTTTGAAAGTATATTTACCGAAAGTAATTTAACACCTACTCACATACAATCTGATAAAGGTACAGAATTTGTTTCAAAAGATGTACAAAAATACTTTAAATCCAAAAAGATTAATTACTATGCCACTAACAATCCTGACATTAAGGCCAGTATTGTTGAACGATTTCAAAGAACACTAAAAATGAAAATGTGGCGTTATTTCACTCATAATAATACTTATAGATATATAGATGTTTTACAAGATTTAATATACTCTTACAATCACAGCTTTCACTCTAGTATCAAGATGTGCCCATGTGATGTAAATTCCAACAATATTATGACAGTTTGGACTAATCTTTATGACAGACGGTCAAACAAACTTTCTTTAGAAAATCCTAAACCAAATTTCAATGTGGGTGATTATGTTCGAATAACTAAATATAAACATGCTTTCCAAAAAGATATGAATCAAATTGGAGTGATGAAATATTTATTATATCTTCAATAATTGATAGATCTCCATGGGTTGTTTATACAATAACAGATTTACAAAATGAACCAATAGTTGGTACTTTTTATGAAAAAGAATTACAGAAAATCACTTACAACCCCACCTCACAATATAAAATAGATAAAATAATTGACACTCGTTACTCAGGTAACAGAAAAGAAGTATGAGTGAAGTGGAAAGGTTATCCAGATAAATTTAACAGTTGGATTTTAGCTTCTAGTTTAAAAGAAATATGAATAAAGAAAGTTTTTATTTAACTTTGCTCAGCAATAGTTCAATGGAATACTTTCCTGATAACAAGACCACATATTTTTCAACGAAATTACCGAAAGCTATTAAATTAGAAGGTGAATGGTCGGTTGGAGTTGTCGAGTTTCAATATCCATGTACCATGTTTACATGAAAATGTTATATACATTACAAAATCTATGTTAATGCCTAATGAAGATAAACCATCCACAGTGTACTACAAAAAACATATTCCAGCTACCAACTATGATAACGTTGAGCATATTTTAAGAGTGTTAAATGGTATCGGAGAGAACTTGAAATTTCGCTATGATGAAATAACAAAATTTGTGTCTATTTCTGTTTTGGATAAAAATATAACATCCGTAACATTATCACCCAAATTAAGTTTAGAACTAGGTTATGAACCAAATAAAAATCTCCTAGAGAGAAATTTTGGAAAGTGTCCTGCTAATTTACACTTAGGGTTACCATCTCAACTCTTTCTATATTGTGACATTATCGATCCTCAGATTGTGGGTGATGTTATGACTCCTTTACTAAGAGTCATTTCATTAGATCCTACAAAATACATTTATGGTGCAAATAAAATGCACGTTTTCTCTCAACCTCACTACTTACCTGTTATGCGAAGAGAGTTCGATACGCTGGAAATAGTTATAAGATCGAGCACAGGACAAAAAATACCATTCCAGTTTGGAACCGTGTGTATTAAACTACATTTTCGAAAATTATAGTAATGAATTCTCTTCGTGATCATCATAAATGTCCATATGAAAATTATTATACACATCAAGCTGGGTCAGGAGTTGGAGTAATTTATAAGGGTGCACCATACCAACGCGGTCATGGTATTGGGAGCTTCTTAGGGGGGTTATTTAGATCAGTTTTACCTTTACTTTCAAGTGGTGCTCGAGTGATTGGTAAGGAGGCATTAAGCGCTGGAGTAGGACTTTTATCGGATATGGTTCAAGCGCGTCCTATGGAAGCCTCAATAAAAGATCGTCTAAAGCAAGTTAGTACGAATTTAAAACGAAAGGCTGATGAGAAAATTGATCAATTTAACATGACAGGATCTGGGTATAAAACTAAAAGAAAACAATTGACCTCGTTCATTCCACCATTAACTGCTATAGTGAAAGCTGCGAAAAAACTTGGTCTAAAACCAAAAAATAACAAAGATATATTTTCAAATTAAATATGTCTTTCCTTCATAATCATTCTTGCGAGTGCGTTAAGTCAGAATTGGATTTGTTTGCACTACCGTCTACACAAACTAGCATTGAAAATGGATTGTGGATTCATTATAAACCAATTTCATCTCTTGGTGATGATGGACCTATCGAGTTTCAAGTTCCTGGGACAGGCGATGACTACATAGATTTGTCTCATACATTACTCCACATAAAGGCAAAAGTATTAAATCAAGATTCAACTAACTTGATATCTACTACAATAGTAGCACCTGTAAATAATTGGCTGCATTCACTTTTTAGTCAACTTGATGTTTATTTAAACCAAAAACTTGTATCACCACCTAATAATACCTATGCATATCGAGCATACATGGAAACCCTTTTAAACTATGCTCCTGCTGCTAAACAATCTCATCTTACTTGTAGTCTTTGGTATGATGATACACCAGGAAAAATGGATTCTACGGATAGTAAAAACATAGGATTTGTTAAAAGACAGGAATTGATTAGTGAAAGTAAGGAAATAGAAATGATTGGTCATCTTCACGGTGACATTTTCAACCAAGATAAATTTTTAATTAATGGTGTTGAAATGAGTGTTAAATTGGTTCGATCGAGAGAGAGCTTTAATTTAATTGCTGGGTCAAACGATGTAAAGTTTAAAGTTTGCATTACGGACGCAACTCTTATTGTTAATTAATCCAAGTGTATTACTCGCACATCAAAAAGTTTTAGCTTCTACCACTGCTAAATATCCTATTACTCGAGCTGAAGTAAAAGTTTTAACAATTCCATCGGGTGTTCAAGGGAAAACTCTTGATAATATATTTTTAGGGCAGGTACCCAAAAGATGTATAATTGGATTGGTGAACAATTCTGCATTTAATGGTTCCCTTACTAAAAATTCATTTAACTTTGAAAACTATGGTATTAATTCTTTCAGCTTATATATTGATGGTCAACAAATACCTTCAAAAGCTTTGCAACCATCTTTTAATAATAGCATATTTACATCAGCATATCATACTCTATTCTCGGGAACTGGTATTCACTTTCTTAATGAAGGAAATGGAATCTCTTGTGAACAGTATGCCAAAGGTTACTGTCTATTAGCATTTGACTTAACTCCTGATTTATCAGCCAACTCATCAGCTCATTGGAATCTCATAAAGCATGGTAGTGTAAGATTAGAAGTACGATTTGAATCCTCACTAATACAAACAATTAACTGTATAGTTTAGGCTGAGTTTGATAATATTATAGAGATAGATAAAAACAGAAATGTTACTGTAGACTATAGTAGTTAAGGTTATAATATGTGTTGTGTGTTAGATTTTATGAGTTATGTGTAATGCATTTTGTGTGTATGTAACTATGTGAAACATTATAAAATTAAATAAAACAAATTGTATGCAATATATTATTTTTTATTTCTTTATAAATATTCTATTTAATCTAATACAAAACTCTGTTCGAGTTTAAATTTTACATAAGCACACTGACTAAACCACTGAACATGCTGCTGCCAAGGATCATCATCATCTTCCCAATCTTTTAAGCCACCACCACAATGGAAACACTTGGTCCTGTCTGCACGGCCAGTATAAAAGAAACCGGCTTCTGCAAGATCTTCAGGTTTCTGTCGCATAACGAGAGGCCAGTTTTCGAAACTGAGCAACCGGCTAGATTTTGAACTGAAGAATGGATATTCAGCTCTTGAGTACTGCATATTCTTCTCGTTTTCATCTCCACTCAGTGTTGTAGTTTTGTTCTTCAATGATGTGTTCTGTACACGTATGCCACACTCATCTTTTTCTTCTGCTCTTGTCTTCCTGTAATTTAAGTAAACAGAATCACATTCACTAATTATCAGCTAATGACTGTCATTGTTAAAAAAGTATTTTTTAACTTTTTCACTTTCTGCTATTGTCTTTGTAATATTGTATACGAGGGCGTTTGTGTTGTCGTAGATGCTATCCTTATTAGTCTTTACATAATATTTAATCCTCGTGGAAGCACGTTTCCAATGATCAGTAGTTGGAATCTTGGATAGCTTCTTCATATCGTACATTTCAATTTTGATGAGATGCGTCGCTTGGTCTCCGTCGTCAGAATTAGTAGAAATGTATGATACACCATCTCTAGCGGCTCGTGCTACGGTTGATGATAACAGCTTCCTCTTTTTTATTTTTGATTCAGCTTCAAAAAAATGATCAATCGATTGCGATTTTCTTTTTCCACCATCGCATGTGTTATTATTAATGACGATGTCATCACTCTCTTCTTGAGGGGAGAGTGGCGAGTAGTAATACTGTTTATAGGTATTTTCATCGAAGCTCAATGATTTCTGCAACAACACAGTTATCATGTTAATATCAATTTGTTAACACTTAATCATTAAAGTTAAAAAAGCTAAAGTTACAACCTATTAAAGTCCACTGCTGAACATAGGCCTCCTCTCATTTCTAAGAGGGTTTTAGGGCTAGGAAATGTTCGCTGCGATACCTCAATGCGTGTTGGCAAACTTCACATGCCTTCGAAATTTTCTCAGACATGCATTCCTCACGATGTTTTCCTTCACCGCTGAGCACGTGGTAAATCAGCACTTAAAATTGTAATTAACAATTTAATTGATGCCGGCGGGGATCGAACCCGGGTCGCGTACTGTGAATTTTACATTTTGCGCTAACCATCTGAGCTACCACGGCTTAACCATATACACACACATAATATTTAAATATAATTTGTTAACACTAAATCATACACACGTAAGAAAATAACAGAAAGAAAAGTAAGTTTGTCAATAGAATAAACACTTACATCCATGGCCTTTGATGCGTTGAAGTAACACAAACGTAGTATTGATAGATCCACTGCGGTCAAACGACCGTACACTAACTCCATGACTGAAGTTGCTTGGTCTTATATAGTACCAGTGAGTAATAATTCTAATCTAAAGAATTTCTGCAGTAGAATTGATATTATCTTTATGCGTCAACAAGCTTACTTTACATTCTGTTGCTTATCTCTACATTCCTACGTCCTTCCTGTCGTGTCTTGTTCAGTGTATTGGTGACTCAAATACGTTTTGTATAACACAAAGAATGCAATTTAATATTTAGAAATCACTATAATTGATCATTCCTATATTAGTCATTGAGTAGATTGGTACTGTAATAATCTACTAATAGCAGTAATATTATGGATACACTAGATGTACAACAACATCTGAAAAAGATTCACCCCACTCTAGAAAATAATGTTTATGCTGCCAATAAACTACCCATGTACACCCACGTACCAACGTATATAATATGCAATTTGGATACAGATGATAAACCAGGGTCACATTGGGTAGCTTTATATATCGATACGAATGACGTCGGTCAATATTTTGATTCATTCGGACGGGCACCTGTACGATATTCTCTAGAGTTTTTTAAAAGAAATTGTAAAAGATGGAACTGGAATGTTGATAGGATTCAGAATGAGTGGACTTCAGTTTGTGGCGAATATTGCTTAATGTATTTGCTATATAAGTTTCAGGGATGTTCAATGCATAGTTTTACGAGTATATTTACAGGGAACACATTGTACAACGATATTTTAGTGGATGAGATGTTTCGCTCCTATTTTATAGATAATAATTAATAAGATTTTGTATTTTATAAATAAAAATTGTAACAAAATTGGGTAATGTGTTTTATTAATGAGTCAGATTAGTGTAGATAGGAACAAAGGAGTATAATACAATAGCACCACGCTGAGGAAGAATAGATAATGACGGTATTGAACGAACAATAGATAAGTAGATAAGAACAATGGAGCGCTAATGACGGTGGAGGCTCGCAGCGGATATCAATTAGATAAGAGTTAATTGATCAGCACATCTCCGGAACCGTGCATCCTACGCAAAAATGGACCGCAGATTCGTGATCAGAGCATGCCAAAACCTTTTTTTTTCTGACTTAGTGCGCCAGAACTGGTACAACTTAACTACAAGTGCGCCAGAACTGGTACAACCTAACTACTATTATCTTCCGAATCTGAGAGATCTCTTGAGTATAATGATTTGAAAAAGCTGCGATATTGTGTTTCGGAAATATATTATAATCACACGGGTATTTCATGTCTTTGTATTTTTGTATTTTTATGGGAGATGGTGGAAATTCAGGGCACGCAATTTTGATTTCAGTACTGTCAGTAACAACTAACAGTAGTATCTTTAAAGTCTATCTTTTAGTAGAGTACATCTGGATCCATATAATCTTTTCCCTCTTCTTTTATTGTACATTAGGAAATTTTCTTATTACTACTAGGTATCATTTTTACCCAGTTTTCTGGCATGCTGAGCCGTGTTAGCTCAGATGGTTAGCGCTCGCTGTAAATTTCACAGTACGCGAGCAAACCGGGTTCGATCCCCGCCGGCACCAATTAAATTGTTAATTGCAATTATAAGTGCTGATTTACCACGTGCTCGGCGGTGAAGAAAAACATCGTGAGGAAACCTCGGAAGTCAGAGAAATAAGAAAAAAATATTTCGAAGACATGTGAAGTTCGCCAACACGCATTGGGGCAGCGCTGCGGACAATTCGTTGCCCTAAAACCCTCTCAGAAGTGAACGGAGGCCAGTGCCCAGCAGCGGGACGTATATAAGCTGTAACCTTACTTTTTTACTTTACTTTTTAAGAAGCAGTATAATTTTGGTGTAAATAAAATTTTCATTTATCATCTTATCATATTTAAGCAATTAATTTGTTGTTTTATCACTTCAGAATATTATAAAGTAGTTTAAATTATACTTTGATTATAAAATAGAAATATCACAGTCAATCATTCACTTTTAACTAAAAAAAGAAAATAACAAATTACCTAACTATTCTTTATTATTTTCTAAATACGAGAGATCTTCCGAGTGATGAAAAATGTGCTATATTTTATCTCGGAAATATAATAATAATCATTTTTTTTTTTTGTATATCTATGAGGAATGGAAGTTTGAGGGTATGCAATTGTGATTTCATTACTATAAGTAACTACTAACAGTACCGTCAAAGTACACTTAAAGCTTTGAAACAGGTCTAAATTAAATAAAATTTTGACCTTTTGTGTGTAAGCTGTGACCTAAGTTCCTGACTGGCGGCCGCTCCTTATGTTTACAATAATCCGTTCAGCGGTGAACTTCAATTTTATAAAAATAAAGACGTTTCGTGCAAAAATTGAATTCACTGCGCCGCGCTGCACCTAAACAATTCTCATAATAAACACTCACGCCTGTCACCCAGAGGGGTAGGCAGAGACTACGGACTTCCATTTGGCACGATCCTGACATACCTCTTTCGCCTCTTTTACATCCATATATCTACGCATACATGCTCGTCGGTTAAGGGTACAACAATTCTCAAATCGGCGTTATATCAACACTCCATATCTTTCCGTAGGCGCGGTTGGATTAGTGGCTTAGCAAGGGCCTAAGACAAAAACGCCGTCCATTTAAGGAAAAAGAAATCCCCGCCCCAACCATACTTTTTAAATAATCCCCTTAAAAATCTAAAGAAAAAGCTCGACGACTACCTAACGAACATTGCCCTCACAGTCTATGAATAGAGAAAATCTGCACACACAAACTTGCCTAGGGTAGTGATAAGTATAAAAAATGTATTAAATTGTTTTATCTATTCTCAAATAAAAACTATAATGCATATAATTTCGGCACATATTAAATCCGTAAATGTGACATTTATCGATTTTAAATTCGATTCTGATTTAAAATACTTGCGCATGTCCGTGTCCATATTAGTGCGTAGTGGAATGTCATGTAGAGGGTAGCTCTATGTGGGAGGATACCGTAAGAGCGACATGAGAAACACACCAGAATATGGGCACCAGCGCCTTCCAAGTGAACATAAGCGTCAGGATTAAAATGTACGCGCAACACCTTTCTGGAGTTATTATTTTTTTTTTTTTATTTATTTATTTAAGAAATTTATGATTACAAAGATAAATAGTTTTAGTGTAAACATAAACTCATTAGAAATTTTCCGTACACCATTGCTGTCGACATATTATTCTAATTAACACATTACAATACATTACATTACCGAAGTTACATATTTCAATCAACTTAAATTAGGTGCATTAAATGTTATGTTTCTATTTGACAAACTATTTGTGCGTGATGAGCGTAAAATCACATAGTGAACTTATTACATTCTGTGAACAATCGTAATACAGAATGATTATAACATATTATATTCTTATAAATTTATAGTATGATAATATGTTGGTAAAGTAAAGCAATAACATAGAACGAGAAGTTGTTTTAGTATGTCATTAATTAATTTTTGCTACATGTAATACATGGGCTGCGAACTCGTTTGTCAATTTATAATTTAGGAGAGGCCTATGCCCTTATGAGATCCGTGGTAGCTCAGTTGCTTAGCGCTCGCAGTAAACTTCACAGTACGCGAGCAAACCGGGTTCGATCCCCGCCGGCACCAATGAAATTGTTAATTGCCAATTTTAAGTGCTGATTTACCACGTGCTCGGTGGTGAAGGAAAACATCGTGAGGAGACCTGCATGTCTAAGAAATTAAAAAAAATTTCGAAGACAGGTAAAGTGTTTGCCAACACGCATTGGGACAGCGCGGCGGACAATACCTTGCCCTAAAACCCTCTCAGAAATGAGCGGAGGCCTGTGCCCAGGAGTGGGACGTATATAGACTGTAACTTTAACTTTTTGCCCTAGTGGACTGATAATATATGTAGACGATGGCGATGGGACATTGACGGCAATATAATACAAAATATCCCTCTATAGTCTATGGGTATATACGTATATATATATATATATATATATATATATATATATATATATATATATATATATATATATATATATATATAGGATGCATCGGTAAAGGTAACGGTCCATGGTCCAAGGTCATGACAATAACAACACCGAATTCTCAATCCTAACTAAATTAAGAATTGATAATTTTAGTACCATGAAATGACGGTGTAAGTATACCCACTACCCCCTATTGTTCCGTAGATGTCATAAGTGGAGGATTGTGGAAAACCAGGAGATGGGCTGCAGAAATCAATCAGAAAAAATCCTTATAACAGCTTCAAAATAAACGAGTGGTAAAATTCAAATTTTCGTACAACCGACTTCAATATAATTAAAATGAGAACCTCATCAATGTATTCGAAGTCAATTAAATATGCATAATTAAAGATAACTCAAAAACGAATGGTCAGATCTTGATTAAATATATATCGGACCACACGAGAAGCAACAGCTTTCAGATAAAAAAGAATCGTCAAAATCTGTTCACCCAGAGAAAAGTTATGACGTAACACACATGATAAAAAATCAGTCGAATTGAATACGTCCTCTTTTTTGCAGTCGGTAAAATAACTGCGGACAATAAAAAAAACTAAGCCGCCAGCCATGCGTGACAATTTTGGCAAATAAATCCCCTTGGGGGGCAATCTATGGAAGAGCCTATATTCTGCAGTTGAGATCGATACGCTGTGACGAAGACAGCTGAATTTTAATATAAAAATGTGATCTATGTGCTTTATTATAGTTATGGTATATTAGATTTTTCCTTCGAACAGCGTTACAGCTAAGAATGTGAAAGTTATGCTTGATTTAACGGTGACAGTGGAGTACACAGTCTAAATGATGACATGTGGTACAAAGTGATTTTATGTGGTTGAGCCGTGCTGCAGCTATATCATGGGGCTCGACCAGGTTAGGACCACCCTCTTTCAAAATACCAACGTAAATAGCAGCTTAGTGCTGCTGTATTTCGTATGGTGAGTGTAGAGAACCGGAGACCCTTTTTACTGGAACAAACATCTTATTCCTCAGGGTTGACATCGCATCTGCATTTTGATTCTTAATCGAGTATAAATCTAGATGTCTATGCGTTACAGCATCCAATTACCATCAGGTGGACTGTGTGCTCGTTTGTCACCCTTATTCTATTAAGAAAAAAGAAAAAAAAATGGATGGAAATGCTGTGGCCCATGGACACCTACATCTATCGTAGATTAAGAATCAACATGTAGGTAGATTCGTTGTTACTGCTGAGATCTAAGTATGATGGCTCTCGTCGTATTTTTATTTTCAAGCAATGATGTAATAATAAAAAAGCAGTTAAGTTTTTTGGAGCGAAATTTATTTAATAAAAACCATAAAAATGGGTTTCAGCTGGTGGTCATTTGTAAGAAATTTCTATTACTTAAAAGGAGATGGAACTCCTTATCTGCCTGAGAGTCCGTCTAGGTAGGTTCAGTTGTGTTTTGTTTTATAGGGAATGGAGAGCCAATCTATAGTCCCAGGCTACAAGCATTCCACATTAGTCCTCAGAAGTGACAAAAAAACTTCTTTGTTTGAAGTTGGTTATAGATGCCGATGAGCTGCGGCGCCCACTTACCATCAGGCAGAATGTAAGTTAATTTGTAACTTGAGTTTTATTTAAAAATGACATTAAACAGGATAAACTAAAACATCAAATATTCAACCAGTTATTAAAGAGAGGATACGAAAAACAGGATTTGTTGAGTAGGGGTAGAGATTGTGAGGTGTGCGTGGATTGTGTGGTGTGAAATGTAATGAAAAACTAATTTCGACATAAATTAAACAGTTGTTTTATTCCATTTTAGAACCGATATATGTTTACTTAGTAAAGTTTTCACATAGTTTATTTTGGAAGGAAAATTTTTTTCGAAGTTTAATTACCACTTTCAACGTAATATTAGGTATATTTTTATTTTATACCTACACTTATTTTTTTCGTATTTTAAAATAAAAAAATCTAAAAAAATCAATTGCATCACATACAAACCACAACAGTTACTTAATCCGACAACTCACCTGCTAAACCATTCGCCTAAAACATTTTACTCTTGAAACATACCCACTAAACAACAATTGACATAAAACAAACGACACATACAAATAACATAAAATAATAGTAACTTCTTAGATAATCCTGTATTTTTCATATATTAAAATGCAAAGACGTTGATTAAACATATCAAAGGTGCATACATTTTACTTCGCCATCCGGTAAACCGGCGGCATGCGCAACTCCCCGTAACTGACTCTTCGCTTGTGAAATTATTATTTTGATATAACACAGGAATCCATTTGAGCATGCGCGCGCCCAAGTTCACGCAAGGTAATAATATAAACTCTCAAAACCGAATGGAGCTTCGGAATTGACATATGCTTGATTTCTTCCTTCATTGAAAGTTATTGACAAATGACGACTATCCAAAAATGTGTGACGGGCCTGAATTATTTATAACCAATTTACGGCTATCCCTGTTCTTTATTTTCTTTGATATTATAGTTTCAATATGGTACGAAGACGTGTCAAGCGAAGGACGCTTGCGCGCAGGGCGAATCGATACAGGGTATTTTAGATATGCACAATAGGTACAGTTGAGATTGACCGGATCAAAACACAGAGGGTGTAAAACGTTCATAACAGTTGTGGGTTTTTACAGAATTAGGGTGACAAACGAACACACAGTCCACCCGATGGTAAGTGGATACTGTGGCCCATAGATACCCCTACATCTCGATAGTATTATTTTATTATCTATAATCGGTAAAGAATTAAAATGTTGATGCGTTGTCACACCTGTGGACCAAGATAGAATGCCTCACCAGTCAAAAGTGTATTATCTTGTTCTCCACTCACCGTATGAATGCTAAACTTCTATGTTATGCTGGTATTCTGAGAACATAGTCCTCCCTTGGTCGATCCAAACTATTCGTGTTGCGTACTATTTATATAGCTGCAGCGTTGCTCTATCACAATAAATGCACATATATTTAAGTTCATGGGCATTTTAATTTGTTATTATGATGGATATATAATAGACCGAATTTCGGTCACGGCAGGTCAATCTAAACGGAGACTAGCCATCTGCGTAGGATAGGATTATAGTCCTCACGTGTATGCACAAGCACAGGTGCACTCTCTATTCCTTCCTGTATTCCTTCCATAGAATAATATAATACACAATGGAATGACTGTCAACCTTATTTTGTAGGATGATCGGCGTCGCCGGGAGCACACATACAAGCAATTACGTAGTATTATCACTACTACAAACCCGATTCGCTGTGTTGACAGATTGAGTTAATTTACACATTTTAGACTTTTGATTAATTTTCAAGATCATCATTAAAAAAAAATCGTTTAAATTTTAATACATATTTATTTGTAAATAGTGTGTAATTTGGCATTTTCTAAATAAATTGCATGCGAAATTTGGAAACGACGATGTCGTGTTGACATTTATACGTGTGAATTGACATGTTAGTGACATAGTCGTGTGTCATGATGTCAACGTAGTGGCGTTCTTTGTGTATGTATGTATTAAAGTATTCTATGCGTCCTCCACTCTCATAGTCCGATGGGGAGGTAATTCGCTTTAAAAGTTTACCGAGGCACGTGAGTGAAACACCGCGAACTTCCTGACTTCTGGCTGCTACTGAGAATTTCTCGACAGAAAAATCCAATAACTGATTTAGATTTTAGGATTCGAACCCGGGACATCATGATCCACAATCGCATTTACAACCACTAGACCAACGAGGCAGTCATATGATAATTACGCTAGGAGTACATCTGGGTATGTAGCACCCTTTCACCTATCTCTATATTCCTATCTCAAGGGATATAGAGAGACAGTGTAATCACGGACTATGAGGTATTCTATCTTAGTCATAAGAGGTAACAACGCATCTCTGTAGCCTTCGTTTAAAGGCGGTTACAGGTGTCCACCAGCTGCCACTTACCACTTGGTGAATTGTAAGTTCGTGTAGTCACTTCAGTATTAACAAATATATATATATATATATATATATATATATATATATATATATATATATATATATATATATATATATATATATATATATATATATATACATATTGGTGTTTTCAAAATGAAACAACAATCTATGGAGCCATTACCCGAAAAATAGCTTTTGGTACTAGTTGCATCGCACAGCTGAACACGTGGTTACTCACATTTTAGAGATAGTTGGCGTTCTTGACATATCCACGAACAAGTTATCCCCTAGAAATGCAATATTCTGCATGATATTTTCCTCCACCGCAGCGTCGTGCCGACCACGTGGTAAATTAGTCATACAATTACCAATTTGATGAGTCCTCAACAATTGAGCTACCGGCTTAGCCGCGGTTAGTTCTTACTAGTGATAATAATAATAATTCTTTTATTTATAAGTAATCTTTCTTTCTTCTAGTACGCCTGGCAAAAAGATTGACGATCGTTGTACCAGACGTCTCGCGTCGTCATAAACGCCAGTGTTTGCTGCAAAGACCGGTGAAAAAATATGACACTGCTAGTCGCATAGCGTTGTCAAACGTCTTTATCGTCGGAATTAAGCAACGGTTCAATGAATTATAGTTTTTATTTTATCATTCATTCATTACAGCCCTTTACGAGTCCACTGCTGAACATAGGACTCCTCCAAGGAATGCCACCAACAACGGTCCTGAGCCACCTGCATCCATCGACTTCCTGCATGTCTTACCAGGTCGTCACTCCATCTAGTGATAGGACGCTCTACACTTTGTTAACCAGTACGACTATTAATTTATATTTATTCAAGGATAATAGTGAAACGGGTGACTCAGAATTAAAATTCAAGATTTCAAAAATATTTAAATAATGTTTATTCAAATACTAAGTGAGTCTGTGAGCGACTACAAAGTCCGAAAACAGTAACTAATAAACAATAAATTATTTTAATATTTATACTAAACGAGTAGCATTATATTGTTTGAGTGTACAGAAACAGAATTTATCTGTTACATTTGGACAATTTCTTTTTTAAACTGAGCAAGATTTTACTTAAAACAAGATAATTAATAAACGAAAATCTCACCAAAAAATAAGTTGCTGAGCAGGACGTTAATTATATTAAATGTACGCGGTTTTGGGGTGGCCCGGGCTTGGGATTGCCCGCCCCAAAAACCGCACCTTAAGAGCCCAGTCTTTCAGAGCAAAACAGAAAAATTGCGTTCTGGTGACACATCTACACCCTCCCTGCCCCGCCACTTCATGTACCGCCACCGCAGTTATCTTTCTGGCCGTAGCGTGGAAAGTAGCTCTACTAAGATTTTCCAGTATCAATTTATCTAATATACAGGATTATTGATAATTAGCTAACAAATTTTCACATACAGATTTTCTACCTCGTATCTATTTTTGTTCCATGCTTTTATTACAAAATTCGTTACACAAAAAAAATATATTTTAAGTTTGTATAATTTTTGTTGTTTTGTTGAAAAGGTTTCTAAAAGATAATCATCTAGAACCTGTATAACATGTACTCGTATTATTGATTATTCAAATGAATCTGGCAAGTGCTAGAATGAGTCGTGCACTGAGGGTTTCGTAATAAGTCGATGACACTATCGAAAATCCGTCAAGTACGTCAAGTAGTTCTAAATACTAAAATAGATTTAAAAAAAAAACTCAAAATAATTTCTATATAAGTACAAACAGTCCACTATCACACATATTTATAGTTTCTCATTAAAGTATAATGTAACTTTGTATAGCATTTACCTATATGCATGAATTACTATTCGAACCCACGACCTTTTTGAGTTCGCGGTCCGCTCCCTGCCATTAGGCTACTGTCGCTTGTAAACAAAACATCATGTGCAATCCAAAAATGTATAATACTTCTATATTTCCTTGAAGAACTTACATAATATGTAGGTAGGTAGGTAGGTTTTCTGGTACAAGCATATTTTTTACGTTTATGGTCCATATCGAAATTAAAAGTTATAAAACAAATACAAAATGATTTATAAACCCTTAAAGAATTATATGCAAAAAATAATAAAGTAGAGAAACTTTCAATTCGTAACAATGCGCAACCAAGATTAGGGAAAGAGAGAGAAAGAGGAATGTTAGAGCGAGAGGAAGTGCAAAAATTTGGCACAGACAAGACGTCTGAACGCTACAGCCGCTCAGCGGCTACTAAGGAATATTGCCCGCAATTATTGTTTATAAAGTCAATATTTTATAGGTCGATCGAAATAATTATTAATTTTGAAATAAAGTGGTTTAAATTATTATTTTTTAATATTTGTCTAATTAAACACCTGTCCTTGAGAAAAAAATAATTATAGCATAAATATTTTCAGCTATTGCTATGAAACAAATAGTTTTTTATGAGGCGAAAACAGCGAAATTTAACGAAATTGAGACCTCTTATTTAAGACAATGAAAGATATTTTGAAAAAAAGAAACAGCGCATTTTGGAGATGAAGATGTTTAGCTATTAACGCGCTGAATAGATTTCGCCTTTTTATTATCGATTGCCTTATAATGGTACACGAACAAAGCTCGAAATTGCGTTGGGTGCGAGAGAGCTCTATTTACCGTTTGATTTATCTAACATAGACCACATAGATGAACCAAAAAAAAAATTTTGCCATTACTTATAATCTGGGTATTTATGTGTTATCAAAATATTTTACTCTGAAACAATAATTTGCTGTAAAAAAAGAAATCAAAGTGGCGCTAATGATTCGATGTGAGTCAACTTTAAAAGACTGTAGCCTTAATTCAATACTTGTAATTACAAACAGTATTTCTCGTCATTGTTTTAGTCGCTTATACTATTATATTAATTATCGCTCTCCTAAAATTTTAGCACGTATTATGTATGAATTTAATTGTTTACCACTTTTTGCCTGTTTTTTATAAACATTAGCATCCAGTTCGTTTTAATTTTTCGCAGAATAATAAAATGCTGCTCAAGTTCAGCTACACAGATATTTCATTTCGCTCTTTTAACAAATATCCCATTATTATACGTTTGTACTTGGTAAGGTAAATAAACTTTCATCCGGAATTGTTTAATTATAAAACTCATTTATGATTTATTTATAATAAGTCGATGGCAAGTCCAATTAGAATAAACCAAAAAGTAAAGTGTTTGTTATATTATATACATGAATTATAGTGATTTACAGCATAGGCAATTACAGCAGAGTTTCCAAAAGCGAATGGTTAACCAATACTCAATCTTTTAAGAACTATTTCATTCTGTCGAAGTATGGCGGTCTTGTTTTTCCGATTTCCTTCTCAGCCACGTCTACGTGCTGTTTTCGAGAGTCATTACGAATCGTCTCGCACGCATACTTAACGACAAGCAATTTCCTGAACTAGCCAGTTTCCGATAAGGCTTCAACACCATAGGAAAATTGTACCTACAGGAGATTGAAGCGTACAGTCTAGGTATGACTTGGTCTTCCGTAATATTCCGAAAGCCTCTGATTGTGTCGAAATTTGGGCGGTGCTATTGTCACTTCAACGAGAGAAGTCAGTCGGCGGATTTAACTCACCTGGGCAACGCTCAGGAGTTTACGACACATCTTTTTTTTTAAAAGATAGGGCGTTAAACGAGCACACAGTCCACCTGATGGTAAGTGGTTGCTGTGGCCCATAGTCATCTACATCTATCCTCAATTACGAATTAAAATGCAGATGCGTTGTCACCCGTGAGGACTAAGATGGAATGCCTCGTTTCCAGTAAAAAGGGTCCCCAGTTCTTTACACTCACCATACGAAATACAGCACCATTAAGCTACTATTTCACGCTGGTATTCTGTGAGAGCGTGGTCCCTCACCGGTCTAGCCGACCCATTCGTGCTACAACTATACCTCAATATAACTGCACCATGGCTCTACCACGTATCTCACCATGTATGTCTTCAAACTAATAAACAAGATTGTATAGCCACTGTGCTGCCAGTAATAACATAATAAGGATATGAGACCTTCTGATGAGGTCCTTCGCGTATGAGGGTGTTTAAGTTCGTACAGCGAGCTATGGAAAGGGCTATACTCGGAGTTTCTTTACGTGATAGAATACGTTACGATGACATCCACGCATTGGCGCATTATACTTAAGGCAAACTAGGTGCGTTCCTCGGGGCGTAACATTACAAAAGGGAGCACGCAGAAGCTTAGAAAAAATTAAGTAAATAGCTACTTACATATTACAAAAAATAATACTTTCTGTAGAGAGTTGGAGCTCCCAAAGCCTTGGCTACTTAACTACCTACTTCTACATCAGCCTCACCTTACTTGCTTACGTGTACTCTAAGACCCTCACTCTCTCATCACGTTTTTCATTGGCGGTTTTTCATTCACGTGGCGTAACGTGAAGGACATGATAACAAAGCAAAGTATACAAACCAGCAGTAACGCTGCCCGTCTCAAGATAATACAAGGCAGCTCCCTCAGCAACAAGATCTTCCTTGCCTACGGGCATAGTAACTACAGTGAGACTCGTAAAATTACCGACCGGTCCCTCTTAGTCGCCTGCGCAATACTTTATACCACTAGAACGGGTGGGAGATTACAGTTCTACTCTCATTTCTTAGTATTTGCCTTTATATTCTTACCTCATTATTTGCAAAATAAGTAGTTATAATGTATGGCCGCCAGACGGGCGCCGAGGAGGTATAGCCTAAGGTTGCTAGCCTAGCGCTGTCGACATTTAATTCTCCTCTGCATCCACGATAGAATCAGACGAACCGACATAGCCCAACTGGCCCAACGGTAAACTGAAAGTACAATGGCCTAAACATTTAGTTTATTTTAGTCTTACCTGATGGTAAGTGACTACCGCCGACCATGAACAACTGCAACACCAGGAGAATTCCAGGTGCAAGTGCGATTCCGGCTTTTGGATAGGAGTAAGCTCATTTCTTGAAGGTCCCTAAGTCCTATCGGTCCGGAAAAATCGCAGGTGGTAAACGATTCCACAATGAGGCCGTACGAGGTAGAAAACTCCTAGTAAAACGCACAGTGGTGGACCGCCAACCATCGCGATGTGCTTTCATGAAATTTGGCGCTTGGAATCAATCCGAACAATACCTCAGAGGTCTCATTTACTCTTGGTAAATGCGATAGAAAATGCAAAGGGATTAAACATCCCTTCGCAGCGCCAGTGAATCTAGCTGATCAGAAAGAACTCTGTCATCAAATCGTTGAAATTACAGATTTATGGTGGATGTGCTAGGCAAAAATATCTAGAAAATCGCATTAGGTAAACTTGCCAATTGTATGATGGTGTGAACGAAATTTAGAATTGTGTCACAATATGCGATGGTGAAACGTGCGGCTAGAATTAATGTTATAAATGCTATAGAAAATGCAAATATACTTATACAACGTCCCTTCGCAAGACTCGACATCAAGCCGATCAAAAAGAATTCGGTAGTCGGTTTGGATATATGTATATTATCACTTGTATTTACAAACGATTCTGATCACATCACTTCAAAAACTTGTGTGACATGCGGTAGACGTTCGTTTAGACGTCAGTTGTTTATGAACTGGTGGCGCAACGCACTTTGCCTGTTTGCTCAGCTCGCTATTTAATCTACGCAACATAATATTATGGATGTTAAGAATGTAGGTTTATTTGGTTATAAATATTAATGACGCGCTAGAAAAAATATTTCGTAATAACTTATCGGTATATAATAAATACATCAATAACTTTCATAATATGCATTATCAGTTCAAAAAAAAATATTTTTTATTTTAGTAAACGTTAGTTTTCTCCTATATCCGCACTTGTTCCGTGCGAGATTAGTACCTTCCTTCTTCCTTCCTAGCCTTCAATCCAATCCAACCGCAATCCAATGCGCCGCGCCGCCGAGGTGGACTGTTTACTCGTTCGTCACAGACTAAGAATGACGAGCATAGAGTACACAGATCGTTCGATAGTAAGTGGATGCTACAGCCTTGAGTCTCCTCCCGCAAGCTACCACCTGCATGAGGTCGACACATATGCTCCACCAACCAATACAACGGCAGATATAGCCAAAAGGCAGTTATAAGATGTTAGTAATAATTTGCCATCAGAAAGGATTTGTGTTACTGACGTTGAGTAAATTCATTTTCGATCATGTTTGTCTCACCCACCAACAAGTTGCCTTCAATCATTCAAAGGTAGTAAAGTTACAAAGATATATTATTATGTTGATAGTATAAAACATCATGGAGGTCAGACAGTCTGCAGCCCTGTAATGAAGGGACCCGACTTGGGCAAAGCTACTTAGGTGTGAATCAAACCAAGGCGCAGACAGCGCCATTAAGAATAGCGTCAAACCAAACAATCATCGCAGAGACGCAATGCTGAAGAACGCATACATCACCACCCGCATACCTCCATCGGCCAGAAAGAACCACAAGAGTGCGTCGAATCAGGTGCAGCACAACCGCAGATCTATTATAATACGCAATACCGCAAGTAGCAGTAAGCATCAAAATCGTTTACAGCCTTGCCCTTGATTACTAAGACGGAATGCCTCGTTACCAGTGGATAAGATCTTCAGTTCTCTATTCACCATACGAGTTTCGTAATAAAGGAGTTATTAAGCATCATGCTGCTATTTTACGCAAGTAGTCTGTGAGAGTTGTGTATCGCCGGCAACGCAAAGTCAGGAATTTGCATTAAGAAAAAGCCAAAATTAGGGGCCATTTTAGGTGCTAATTAGGTGCAAAGTTTAAAAATTAGGTGGGAATGGCAGGCTTGTATGGGAGTTTCGTACCCCTAATAAAATTTAGTGTAGTAGTAGTGTTAGGATAGACAAACCCCTTTTAAATTCTTAGATTTTTAGAACTTGGGAGATAAAAGTTATAACCAGTTTTAATTTAGATTATCTACATAGATCATAGACTAATATATAATATTATGAACTAGTGTTACATTTTTGCTTTGGGTTCTAGACCTTCTGAGCCTATCATTTCTTTCGTAATCTTCGTTTTTGTATATTTTTTCATCACAATATGCTGATGCGTCACAGTTTTTGGGAGGTTATATCAACATCAAACCACTTGTTTCGTCGTTTTCTCTAATAGTTCACACTCGCAGACAATTCACAAAATCGCAACACTTTTACGAATCAAAATCTACTTCAAACCATTATTCAAGCAACAAAATAGGAGCGACAAATTGTCCAACAATCTGTCGACGGCCACCTACTACTAACAGTGACATTTGACATATCGGAGACCTCACTCAACCTTACTCTACCTACACTAGCAGTAGCGCGTCTAGCGGCGAATTCATACGCGATAGCCCTCATTGCTCTTAGTTTATGCTTATATTACGGTTATTTATTAAAATCTTTTTATTGATATTATTAACTAATCCCAAGTTCTAAAAATATAAAACTTACATGAAAATTAATGGGTTAGTTGCCTTAATATCTGGTATTAATTCTATAACAAAACAACGAAAAAAAGTATGCGGTACTAAATCTGCCGTTCCCCTTTCCACCGTGACGAACTGTTGAAATTTGCATTGCTGGCAAAACGTATCGCTAGCAACGCAGTGACGATAATAGATATACGATAAATATTAATAGTTAGAAATTAAGCGTTATTTAAGTGCTGAAAAATTATTGAGGTCGGATGTAGATGACGGTTATATTCTGGGAATTATCGGATGCAGGACTTTACTTTACTACAAGGGATGAACGGCATTTTATGTTCTTTATCAATTACATATTATACAGGTCTATTCTACAGAATCTTTACTAAAACCGAATCAGAATACCCGGACACCACGTAGTTTTGTCTGCCCTATCCTAGAGTGTTTTTGTAAAATCGTAGGCGCGGAGGATTTTTAAACATATCACCTAATTAGCACCTAAAACGACCCTAATTTTGGCTTTTTCTAAATGGAACTTCCTGACTTTGGACCTGGCTGGCGAGACACAACTGTCAGTGAGGGCGTTTTCCTTTCCCGGTCAAGTCATCCTTTTCGTATTGCATTAATAAAAGGCTGCAGTTTAACTTTACCGTGTGCGAAATTTTGTTGATTTAAACAATCAATAGCAATGTTAACACTTAAGTATAAACAATTTTTTTAATTAAAAAAAATTAAATGTTTAAATTGAGTTCTTACGAAAGTCAGTTAAGATCATTGGGCAGAAATGCTGAAATACAATTTTTTTATGTGACATATTTTAAAGGTAATGTCAGTCTAATAATGAAAGAAAATGTTTAAACCCAGGAACTATGTAAGTTGCTTGATGGCAGATATAAGTTCAAAAATGTTCAAAATAAATACTTACTAAGTATATATAGGCAGATATAAATTTAAAAATGTTTAAATTAAATACTATATCTAAATATGTATTATGAAGTTGTTTATAGAAATTACAGGCTCTAGCAATAAATAGTACGATTTCTTGCATAGTTAGCCTTACAAGCAGGCAACGACTACACAGCAAGCAGGAATGTAAAAGCTCGATTTAAGTTAAGCCCCAAATTAATTCTAAGACAATGTATTGTTATTGTTACGCGGTTAGGGTTCGTGACATAAAAACTGCCGATTTAATTACCAAAATTGACACTAATTACCGAACACCAATTACAACTTAAAACACACTTATAATTAATCACACTTTAGTTCGCAGTTATATCGCTTCGAAGTATTCGCTTGACTGCCATTGGAATACCAACCCGGGTCGCGGTCTAAGCCGGCCTTATATAGGCATTGAAGTAATATGTAATTACGTACTAGAACAGCTATCTCAAACAAAAAATGTGCGCTACTCTGTGTTCGCGCGGTTGTTTTTTTATCATAGAACAAACAGGTAGAATGATCCGTGGGTCATAGTCATTGAGTTACAATACCTATAGAGTCACAAACAGACAAATAAAATGTCCGCGCCAAAACTCGGCGCACGCTGCGAAGTGCGCAGAGTTTTTGTTTAGTTGTAAGGCGACCACAATCCTCGTACAACGTCCGCGATGCCAAAGTGTTCGGTGATTTCCTGCCCAAATAACAGCAGACACGTGCGAAAAAAGGATGGTGTTTCATATTTTAGGTAAGTATCATACCAAATTTACGTATTTATGTATCCACAGTGCATGTTTTCATTTAAATTTCAATAATTTTCATTTTATTAGCAAACTAAATCACTCACCGCCGACCGCGCGGCGCCGCGATAACGTGCCCTTGAGTGAATGATGATGACATTGCATACGAGCGACTTTGAACATTGTACAAGCAGGTTAACGTCTAAATTCGAGCAAATGTCATTTTGAACTATATAATATCAAAATATATAGGTATATGGAACGGCGCTCGGACATTTTTTGAGTATTATCAGTTAGAGATTGTGACTCTATAGGTATTGTAACTCAATGGTCATAGTAGATTATATTGTTAAATAGGTAAATTATACCGAGAACAATATTTAAATTTTGTCATCTATTTTGTATATTATATTTGCTTAATATAATATTACATAATATTATATCACAATTACATTTTAATTATATTTTTATCTGAATATTTTAAAAGGTATCTATGTCAAATATAAAAAAAACATACTAAATGTGTGTTTAACAAAACTTATTAATATAACATTTAAATTACAAATATATTTATTTAAATTAAAATAAGAGTCGTTAATAAATGCTGGGCACGCGAGATTTAAAAATGGACGAATTTATTCTACTTTTTTGACTTTGATATGAAAACCTTAAAATAAAATAAAAGAATAATAAGCAGATTTAAACATGAAAAATATTTAGCCTAATTATAATTACTTATATATGTTTCTACAAAAAATGTGTATAATAATATATTCGTCTTATACTTAAGTACCCACAGAAATGTCGCATCTGAACATATTAATTTCATAATCTATATTTCATGACACGAGACGGCGTCTAAGGAATCATTTGTTTTATTATTAATCTATAATACTTTTTTATTGATTAAGTATCTTATTAACTGATGAAAAGTAATTCGTTGGTTTTTACTGAAATTTCTTGAATTATTTTCGCAATATTTAAGTATACACGACGCCATATTTTTATCAAGGGATTTTTTTTAAATCAACACAACACGTGACAACTCTACAAGCGCCTAGCGAGTGACTGATTTATATATATCATGGTCCACTATACTACTATGTACTACTATACTACTATGGTCCACTCAACTGCACTGCAGTTGAGTGGACCATAGTAGCTGAATGCAGTGTCGCCTCTAGTACGTAGTACGTAATAGCTCAATGTATATAGGCCTTATCCACTGAAACATCTAGAATGTTCGAGCACTTACCGGTCCCGACCGACTAAGAGTAGAAAGTTCTAGCATAGGATTTTCTAGAAAGCTTAGTTCTGCTACTCGATACTAGATGGCGCTAGTGCCATGTACCATGCATTTATTATGGCGCGCAACATTAGGTTACCCAATTAGTCTGGGGAGTCTAATTATTAAGGATTTTCTACAAATATATAACATCGCGGTGTTCACGTCTGGTTTCGAGCATAGTATTATCCACATACTAAGGACGTGTTCCCGTGATATACTGTCCTATAAAGTATATTATCGATGCGATATACACTGCGAGCACTGCTCTGCTCTGTGTTGAAAAATTCGTTCCGTTATGGAGTGCCAGTATACTGCCGCATTACCCTAGAGAAATATAATATGATGTAATAAATGGCCGTCTTTTTGTACTATGATGGGCACTGGCGCTTGCGAGGTACCTTACCTCTCATTATCAGTACTTTGATCGAGTGATTAAAAAGCCTAGAGCACCTAGAGATTTAACAGCTTCAACAAATGATTGTTATCATAATTAATAATAGTGTTATTCAAATAAACTCGGACATTAAGTTTTAAAAGCAACAACATTCAAATAATATTTTTTTTTTGTTGAACGGGCAACGGGTACCTAGATGATAAATATTTCCATTTGAAAATGATATCGAAAAATGGGGATGACTGTATACTGAACTGCATTCCGTTTTAAACCATAACCAGTATAGCAAACTAAAAAGGAACGGTTTCAGTGTATATCGGAATATATTTTTACCCTATATTTGTTGAAATTGTTTTGAACTTATGTTTTAAGCAAAGGGACTTATTTTGGATACGTTGCGGGGCGTCTTTTTTATAAGAGGGCAGAAAGAACTGCCCTCGGGATGTGCTTCCAATATAGTAAAGCGAGAGAGGAGATATATACGCTGATGGTGACCACCGTGGGGTTTTGGTCAGTAAGAGTCGGGCATAATCTTTCTGTTGCCCTTGTTCGTTAATCTTTCTGTTGTGTATCCATGAGGATTTCCCCACGACTAAAAAGGGCGTCTTTATCTATCGAATATTGCGTATTCGACACTCAAGGTACTCAAATATGTGATCTGACCATATAAACTGAACCTGATAAAAAACCTGATAGCTGCACTACGTTTATTAATAAAGCTATGCTGCTGTGTAATCAATAACGGTCTTGCAGCAGGAAATAATGTATCATAAATAATCTTCTCAAATAATGTTGGTAAAACAGATATTTTAGAGATACTTCTGTAATTACAAACATCGTGCTTGTTACCGCTTTAAAAACGGGCTAAACTAAATAAGGATGTTTTAAAGTCTGCTAACGTGATAAGCAAACTACTCGTACTACGTTTCAAAAAGATTGGATGAAGACCGTCAGAACCGCTTCCCTTATTTATATCCAGTTCTCTATTTAGTCCAGTATTACAGCACGTCACATGTCCGCTGCTGAGCATAGATCTCCCCAAGGATTACCACAGGACACGGTCCTGAGCCACCTTTTGTAACCTTTGACTTCCTGCATCACTTTCCAGGTTGTCACTCCATCTAGTGGGGGGCCTCCACTTACCGGCACAAAGCTGCCACTCGAGAACCTTTCTTCCCCACCGATTGTCGGATCTTCAATATATATTAGTCGGAGTATTGAATATCATTTAAAGTGTACTTATTGATCCGTTGCACTATGTCGGTAACTCTGATTCTACTGCAGATACTCTTATAACGAAGTTTATCGCGCAGAAAACTCTGAGCATAGCCCACATCCAGCAGGAACCTAGGAAGGACCTAGTCTCAGATCCATATGTCATCACTGGCAACACGCACTGTTTGTACAATCTTGTTTTCAAATTTTGTGGTATACGTGACGAGGAAATGTACCGTAATCCCCAAAACGATATCTAGCCGAGTTGAATCCGCCGTTTGACCTATCTCAGTCGAATTTGGTCTTACCTAATCGAACTATTTGTCCTAGGTAAAGAGAATCTAGAACCACAGGAAAAGGTGTGACGGATGGACAAAACAAAGGCCATGTTTAACGTCCATAACTTTCCCTTGCGGGACACTATTGAGGTCATTGAGCATAGTGCTGACATCCTCCAGCGATGCCGCCATAAGGTATCGTTGAAAAATTGAAGGTGAGTGATATACTCGCCATTGCTGTTAATACCGTATCCTTTCAAGTCCTATTGGAATTGAAAACATCTTCCCATGCAGCAGTAAAGAACTTCGCGGATATAAAACCCTGTTTTATACCTCTGCAGTTGGATAGGTTTCGTACTCTGGTTCTGTCCTCGGGTGCCATCGTAACCCTACTGTACAAACACTTCAGAACTTCGATATACACACAGTCGACTTTGCACCGCAGAAAGAACTGTAGCAACGCCCAAATTTTGTTGGAATCAAAGGCTTTCTCATAATCCACATACATTTTGCCAGAGCCTTTTCGGAAACTAGCTTGTTCGAGTGGTTGGAAGCGATCAAGTCTGCGTGCGTACGATCCGTAATGACCTTCGAAAACAGCACAGTCACGGTTCAGAAAGGAAAAGAGTTGTCGCCTTTCTTTAAGAACAAGATTATTGCATTTTGCTTTACGTCTTCGAAGTAGCGCCACCATTAAGGACAAAATTAATATAAACAATGCTAAATAATAATAAACAAGGAATTCGAAAATCCATTTTATGTGCGTCTCATACTAGAATAGTAGCATATTCCAATAAGTACAGGAATAAAACAATAAAAGTTAAGAAAACAAAGTTTCGAGGAGGCACTGGCCTTCTCTCATTTGACTACACTATAACTCTCAGTTATGGTGAGTCAGTACACCTCACTGATCGTGGGCGTCAGCAATTTTCATTAAAGTTAAACGTTTATTTTATTTAGGTTTAGAAATAAAACAACACAAATATATAATTCAACATTTACTCTTATAGGTAATATGCCTATATAACACACGCAAATACACCTAATTACAACATAATTTACATAAATACGTTGAGTTACAATTTCTTTAGGTTTTTCTTCTACTTAATAAGCAGCTAATACAATTCTATTAATTGTGGTTATGGTTATAACTTTCATAATAGCAGTTTAAGCATCGGAGAGTGCAGCAACACCAGGTAGCACTTTACCTGAAAAAGAACAAATAGTTTTGAACAAATTGCATAAATAACACAACAGTTGTTAGAGAATTCTTTTTAAGTTGCCGTTTGACTACTATATGTGCAAAATCTATAGTTGCAAAAAATTAATAGAAGTAACTTGGTAAAAATAAATTGGTAACAATCCAACTACTTATAGTTAACTTTAACTAAAACATGTCATAGATAGACAGGCACTTTTGTCAAGACTTGTGAAATAAAAGTTCACTAACGTACAACACACATACACACACGTTCGCACACACTCACGTACCCACACGCAGGCACGCACGCACGTACGCACGCACACACAATTATCTCATTTTTAATGTAATTTCCGCAAAGTAACTACGGATTCCAATTTTAATTCAAGAAAAATCACACAGACGGCGATGTAAACATCTCGTATACTGTACGCCATTCAATACTATGTGGTGTGCTCTATGTCAAATACCCAGACTGGCGGAGACGGGGTGCAGTTAAAAGTGCGAGACATATAGTAATCTCCTGCAATCTGCTGTGGGAGAGACCCATGAGAAACACAGCAGCAATATGCTGCTTTTTTTGTGATGCAGCCATAATTCGGTTAAGCGTAGATCTACCACGTATACACAATTCCCTAGTTTCATTGTCAGAAAAGTTTAAAGACTCGTCGTTCGCGTTACTCACATATTAATGCCGAACACTTATTCAATTCATTGATTTCCACCTAACAAGGGTACTGCAAATAGTCTCATTCCGGCTTCCCTATCCACCATCTTTTGTTTTTAGCATGCACTCTTATTTTTCCTATTTCTTCTTTTAGCAAAACTCACAAACGACTGCTTCCATTTCTCGTCTAGTACAAGCCTGCGTTTTATACTTGGCAGAGCCATGGGTTATTATGGTTCCGGGTCTAATAGGTCAGCTTGAGCGGGATTAGGCTCGCAAAAATAGCAGCGTAAATTTATTTTTTACCGATAACGAGACATTTATCATAGTTCTCAAGATTAACACAACACGTTTTCCATTTAGATAGTAAGTGTCAATCTGCATCAGGTAATGGTATTCTATAATAGAATGGACTGCTCATTTAGCACCATTACTTTATAAATAATCGATATATTAACAACAATATATTTCGCAAATTTTGTTTGTTTGTGTGCATAGAAAGTAAGCTGACGTCGTATCATTGCTGTTGCAAATCTGAGTCACGAAACAGATCAGCAGAGATTTGCTGGCGAGAGAGGGCATTTATTCCTTAACATCCATCGTATAGCCCGAAATAGCAGTATCGCGAATACCTAACACTCGCACTTGCACCCAATAAGTTTTGAGAGATGCTATTTTATATGTTGGCAGCATAATAACGTTATGTTTTTAGAGATCTGAAGTAAATAAATACCCTCAAGCAATTCCAGCGATGCGCCACCACCAGTCGAAACGTGGGATACTTTGTCTTCTGTGCCCCACTTAGCACAGCATGTTGCAGTGTCACCACCACCTATTCAAAAATAAAAAAAGAATATTTAGTTTTATTTTATTTTATTTACCAATATTTTTAGATTTTAGATATATAATATTATTCATTTTATTGCTGTTGCAAGTTGCATACTAGGAACCACGATTTTGTGCTTTATCTATATTTATGATTTTATTATATTCGATTTCGATAGTCAGTTACTACCAATAACAAAAAAGCACAGAAAATGACCTTTTTATAGTGTTTTAAAAACTTAGGTATTACTATCTTGACTGGTGCAAAAAGTGTGCAGACAGAAAGTGTATCATATTTCTTTAGAAAATAAATGTAAAAACATCAAGTATCATGTTTATTTGACATACTACATTGCATGTAACACGAATATTTTGTTTTTCATGATCAAATAAACATTTATTATGACAATCTGCTTATGAAGGCATGAAGGAGAGTTTAATAATTGCAATGGATTATTGTAGTTTTATAAGATTGTACACCAGTCATTCATTATCATTATTATGTTGCAAATAAAACTACACAAAAGCAGGATAACAGGATAACTGACAACAGTTTTTAAAAGGTACTAAAAAATAATGCAGCAGAATGATTGATTACCGACATTGGCCATTATTACCATTCTTACCTAAAGTTCGGTAGATGGTACTCATACTGTCCGTATATTACACAAATTTAAATGTCACTGACATTGGGTGCGTTTGGCAGAAAAAAGCGCTAGCAAGCGCGCTAATAAGCGCTGAAATAGTTTTCGGCCAGGACACGATTGCTACGTCAGTAGCGCTGACACAATCCGCCATTTTGCTTATTTAATTTGTTTGTTTTGAAGTAGAGTTTATAAGTTGATTTGTGCAATATTAGTTTTAAGTAATATAATGACATGAATAAACATATACATATTATTAAAAATTCATGATTGGTAAGTTTTTAAAATGAATACTTTACAAACATATTTAAATTAGGTTAGGTTCCCCAGTTAAAACTAACATCGTGTCCTGGAGGAAAATAGCTACTTACGATTTGACAGCGCTTACCGCTTACGGTCGCCATTTTGCTTACAAGCGCTTGCTAGCGCTTTTTTCTGCCAAACGCACCCTTTGATTATACATTATTATTTCATAACTTTCTATTACTTATAATCAAAGGTCACTAAATTCTTGTTTTAATAAATAAGACTACAGGATAGTTATTGGTTTATGTCGTTCATGTCACACAGGTTGTGATCAATACAACAAAGCAATGTAAGGTACGAAACTGAAATTTGTTTAGATTAGTATGGATTTACAATTTTTTAAGATCTTTAATGACTAAATATTGCATGAAAATATCTATGTTAAATATGAGAGTGAAAAATAAATGTCATATTTGCAAAACTAAAATACACTTGTGTATATTATTTTGGGTATTCCCAATAATGTGACAGTTTAATTGGCTAGAAAATACATTTAATTTCACTATGATATAAAAATGTTACCAATAATCGTTATGGCTCCACTGTTCGTCGCCTTTACAACGCAGTCCATGAGAGCTCGGGTGCCGCCAGCAAACTTTTCGAATTCAAATACACCAGCAGGTCTATAAAAGATTTTGTTAATGTATAAGTTGTTAATCTTAATTGAGTCCAGTAAGTGAGCAACCCGCTTTCAATACCCGACACTAGCACCAAAAAAAAATGTTAATTATCGTAATATTAAGTGCTTACTGAATTGTGATTTAACCATGTAATGGCAGTGCAAGAATATCAACTACCCCATATCTAACCTTAGGTTTCGTATGAGGTAGAACTACACCAAGAGATGGACAGAAAAACTTTCAGATAACAACTAAAATTATAAAATACTGCAGTTGCCATTCTACCTGCACAGCATGGCAACTATGGTAAAATCCAGCCTATAAAAATGAACTTTTATAGGCTAGGTGTAATTGATTGAATGGTAATGAAAATAAAATAATAAGCAACCTTTTTCTTATAGGATAGGGTGACAAACGAGCACATAGTCCACTTGATGGTAAGTGGATGCTGTTGCCCATAGATATCTACATCTATCCTCAATCACGAATCAAATTGCAGATGCGTTGTCACATGTGAGGAATAAGATGGAATGCCTCATTTCCAGTAAAAAGGGTCTCCGGTTCTCTACACTCACCATACGAAACACAGCAGCATTAAGCTACTATTTTACTCTGGTATTCTATGAGAGTGTGGTTCTTCCCCAGTCGAGCCGACCCATTCGTGCTACAACTATACTACTAATATAACTGCAGCACTGCTCTACCACTTATAAAAACTGTATATAGGAAAGAAACATTTCAAAGTCATGTGAAGTTCACCACCATGTATTAGAGTAGCACCATGGTGATCCAGGTTTCCACCTCACAAGATGGTGAAAGTATCATTTCGTAAATTATTAAACCTATGAACAACATTTAACCAGTAAGCTGTCTGGTACTACAATTTTAATTCAGCTTTTACATGTGATAGTATTTCAAATTGAAATAAGTTGAATGGGCTAAAATATTTTTTACTGGAATTAGACCAGCATAGCCCTGTTTTTATGCGAAAGGTAATGATAAAAACATGTGATTTTACAATTGCTTACATAAATTTTAAACGTCCAAGATGCAAAAGATTAACCTACCCATTCCATACAATAACTTTAGCCCTCGCAATAGGTTCAGCAAAGAGTTCCCTTGTTTTTGGTCCAATGTCAAGACCCATCCATCCATCAGGTATGCCAGATTCAACATCAGCAGATCCAACCTGAAAAATGAATACTAGTACTTTTACATTGTCATAGTAGATACATAATATTAGAATTATTTATTACAGGTTACACATAGCAGTTTTTGCCCTCTTGTGTTTCAGTCTGAAGGGTATATAGCACCTGTGTAATTAGAGGCGAAGAAGTTTTCTATCTTCGTTCTCAGTGGTGACAAGGCATCTATGGCCTTCTTTGTGTGTAGTTAGTTACAGTTGTCCATGCACTGCAGTGGCCACTTACGAACTTACAATCAGGGGCACTCAGTTCATTCATTTTTTTTTTGTCACTTCAATTTTATATGAAAAATTGTCACTGTCATTGTTGTTATGCCCTTTTTTATAGAATAAGGTGACAAACAAGCACACAGTCTACCTATTGGTAAGTGGATGCTATGGCCCATAGACATCTACATTTATCCTCTAAGAATCAAAATGCAGATGTGTTGTCATCCCTGAGGACTAAGATGGAATGCCGTTTCCAGTAAAAAAGGGTCTCCGGATCTCTACACTCACCATACGAAACACAGCAGTTTTAAGCTGCTATTTTACGCTGGTATTCTGTCCGCACTACAACCATAATATAGCTACAGCGTGGCTCTACCACATACAAAATTTCTATAATTTAACTTTTATTGTTCACAATTCTTATTATTTTATAGCTATGAATAATTTTTCCAAACCATTTTAGGTTTATAATGACCATTTTCGAGGAAGACAGTATTTATTTGGCCCTTTAAAAATCTAAATTATAGTCACTAAAAGACATTTTACCTGTGCATTTTCATCAAATTTATCAGCTGTAACAAAGTCTACAGGCAAATGAACTTTAACATTATTTTTTGCTGCCTTTTCCAATAATTTTGTAACAATTTTAGCACCTTCTGCATCATATAGAGAATTTCCAATCTGAAAAATCAGGTATACATTTTTAATAGAGCTTTAAAATTATATATTTTACCGTAAAATTATAGAAAATTTTGTCATATTGGTAATTGAAAAATTTGTATAGAGATATAGCATTTAAGTAACAAAATAGAAGTAAACACTTACAGCCATACCCTTGGTTTCCTTTAGGAATGTGTAAGCCATACCACCACCAATAATCATCTCATTAACTTTGTCAAGCAAGTTCTCTATAAGCAAGATTTTGTCAGCAACTTTAGCTCCACCAAGGATAGCCAAGAATGGCCTGCAATAAAAAATATTTAAAAAGATGTTTAAAATTATTTTTCTACTTTAATATGTACTCACTCTATTAACTAAACATGATTGCAAAATAAAAATAGAAAGAAAAACTAACATGGAGTCTAAGAATGCCTTGTTTCCAGTAAAAAGGGTCTCCGGTTCTCTATATTCACTATACGAAACACAGCAGCATTAAGCTGCTATTTTACTCCAGTATTATGTGAGAGCATGGTTCTACCCCGGTCGAGCCGACCCATTCATGCTACAACCATAATATAGCTGCAGCATAGCTCTACTACGTAAAAATAACTGCAAGTTAGATAGTATATGGCTAACAATAAAAGCATCGATGACAAGTCTCATTGTGCTAAAATTTCATACAATCAAATCAAGTTGGGGGCCCACACCATCACCAATGGATTTGTTAATTGCAATTCAGTGCTAATTTACCATATGCTCAGTGGTGAAAGAAAACCTTAGGAAATGAGCATGTCTGAGAAATGACAAATATTTCAGCAACATTTCAGAGAAGTAACTATTCCATTCATCATCACATTAAAACATGAGCTTAAATTACCTTTCAGGTTCATGAAGAGCTTTTGCAAAATATTGGAGCTCCTTTTTGAGTAAGAAACCACAGGCTCTTTGCTCAAAACCTTCTCCCATCATAGAGCTGTGAGCTCTATGTGCAGTTCCTATAATAAATGCCATTAACTTTTTAATATAATATGTGTTTCATAGAGAAATAATTTAAAAAAAAGTTGATACTAACCAAAGGCATCATTGATATAAACATCTCCCAACTTTCTTAGGCTAGCCCTAAAAGATTTAACCTTTTCAGGGTCAGCCTTCACCTTAGCTCCACTTGCATCGACACCTTTGCCCTCTTCCTCAATATGAAATCTCAAATTTTCTAGTAAAATTATGGAACCTGCAGGTGGATCAGCGCAAGCAGCCTCAACTTCAGGGCCAACACAGTCTGATAGGAAAGTCACATCCCTTAAAGTATAGACAACATTAATTATATAGGCACATTCCATTACACTTCTTTAAAAAGTCCATTGCTGAACATATGCACCCCTTAGACTGTCTCATAGGGGGGATTTTGCCATATTTGCCATGCTTTGTTTGTTGACAACAGCTTTTATAATTTTGAGTTGTTATCAGGTAGATGCTGCTGTCTATTAAGACGACACATCGAAAACGCTATCACCGTACTGATCCGAGTGAATACATAATTTCTATAAAGATTTGAAGAAATTGAGAGAATCGTAAGAAATTGTCAGAATCGTAAAATATTTTTTAAAAAATTATTGATTAAGTTCATCATCATCAAAATAATGAGCAAGTAAATTATGAATATTGATGTTATGAATATAATTGAGTGATTCCCAAGCATATAGATCAAATAGTTTCGTTGTAATTTCAACTATAGTGATTTTTAGAGGTGTTTTTGCAAATAATTATGATCGAGTCAAAATTATACAATTGTGTTTTTCAACAATCAAATTCAAGATAAAGACATGAATTTACCTATATCAAAATCCCACTTTCGTTAGTGGTGTCATAGTCCTATACTATTCGATGAAAGGTGGTGCATTTTTTCACGGTGTAGCCTTAACTGTTTTAGTTCTCCCCTGTCACCTCTAACAACACCCATGAGACAATACGAGGTAGTGGATGTTCTTGCACCCACTACACTGTTAATACAGGCAATATTTATTACAGATATAACAAAATAAATATTTTAACAAAAACAATAAAAACTATTTATACAGATTTTACCACGTTTAATTAACTCATTTTTAATTCCCGACACAGACTGCAGACTTCTCAGACTATTGGTGTGAACATGTTCAATATTGTCCCCACCATTACATCAGATTTGACAAACCACAAATTCTCACAAAAGAACACCAATTCCTACCAAGGATGATATGTGAGGCTATTGAAATTAAAACACATCCTAATTTCAATAGAGAAGATAGATGAGTACTACCATCTGCTTGGGATCTTATAATTAAGAAAATTAAATCCTAACTCAAGTATGTCACTGCAAGACTTCACAGTACTGTAAGCTCGTTCTGCATAGATCGGACCAAAAATTAATGTTCAAAAACTGAAGGTAGCCGAGCTATGACATTTGGCTGTCAATCATTTCATTACCCCCGTGACCATGGGTGCTGTAAGCCGTAAAGCACCCGAAACATATAAAACTATTTATACAGTTCTTATCATGTTTAATTAACTTATTTTTAATTCCCAATCCCAATGTATAGTATTCGCATAAATATAAGAAATCATAAAAAAATTTTTTTTTTAATAGCACTTCTGCATATTCCAATTTCTATATTATTTGATCCAAACATATCATAATATGCAAATATTGTTCATACTTACTTTTTTAATAGTTTTTTCAGTTCTTCTGCCACGGGCTTTAAAGTGTATTTCAGATTAGTTTGACCGTCCGGTCGACCCAAATGTGACATTAGGACTACTGATTTTGCACCTTTATCCAGGGCATATTTAACAGAATCAAGAGCTGCCACTATGCGTTGATTGTTAGTGATTACACCTTCTTTAAGAGGCACATTAAAGTCAACTCTATAAAAGAAAAGAAATATCGTTGTGTCTGTTTTATATTACGATTTATTTTTAATAATTAGAACTTACCGCATCAAAACCCGTTTTCCGCTTAAACTCAACGCATCAATGCTGAGTTTGTTTAATGCCATATTTACTTAGAGTACAGTTAAATTATCTAAAACTTGCTGCAGTGATTCTTCAGAATCGCTTACTATTTAAATTTCTCGGAGATCGCTCAAATCCTACAAAAGTTTTTGTCAAGTTTAACCTTGTATCTGTCAAAAAGGTCAAACTTTGTTGTTGTTACGATTCGACAGTTAAAACAGGTAATAGTCTTGGACCCTACAGCCTCTTTACAAAACTATTGACAGCAACGTGCTGATGTGTCACATGTTACGCTCCTGGAAGATTTTAACGACAGCTATTTGAGTATTCATGCAACTGGAGAGGCCATGAGCATTAATTCCTAAACAAAAATTCTGTCAACATCATGGGGGCGCAAGAAAACCACACAACTGTATACTTAACTACAAATGCAAAATTAAACCGCGTCACTATAAACGCACACTACAGCATTTGTGTTTGTATTCATTGCATTTACGCATACTATCAAATTGTACACGTAATCAAATTCAAGATAAATTTGAATGAGTACACTGGTGCCGCTGTCCACATGCGTAAGCAACGTGGGCGTGGACTATGTCGATATTTTTAGCGATTAACAAATCACCATTTTTTTCATATAGAAGAGGGGGCAAACGAGCATGCGGCTCACCTGATGTTAAGTGACTACCGCCGCCCATGATCAACCGCAACACCAGGAGAATTGCGGGTGCGTTGCCGGCCCTTTAGAAAGGAGTAAGCTCTTTTCTTGAAGGTCCCCAGGTCGTATCGGTCCGGAAAAATCGCCGGTGGTAAACTATTCCACAGAGAGGTTGTACGTGGAAGAAAACTCCTTGTGAAACGTACAGTGGTGGACCGCCAAGCATCCAGATGGTGTAGACGGTATCGAGACGTTTGCCGTGTAGTGCGTTCACGAAATTTGGCGGCTGGGATTAATCCGAACAATTCCTCAGAGCACTCCCCGTGATAGATGCGACAAAATACGCAAAGAGATGCAACATCTCTTCGCAGCGCCAGTGAATCGAGCCGATCGGAAAGCACTCGGTCGTCGACGATTCGAGCCGCTCTGCGCTGGATGCGGTCAAGTGGAAGGAGCTGGTACTAGGGAGCCCCAGCCCAGAGATAGGAACAGTATTCCATGTGTGGCCGAACCTGCGCCTTGTAAAGTTGCAGGCGGTGTGCCGGCATGAAATACTGTCCCGCTCTGCTGAGCACGCCAAGCTTTTTAGAGGCCAATTTGGCCTTCCCTTCCAAGTGACCACGAAACTGCACGTCACTCGATATGTCGACGCCGAAGATTCCGATACTGGCTGAGGAAACAAGGGGAGTGCCTTGAAACTGAGGGGATACGACAAAGGGGTTCTTTTTAGCGGTTAACGCGCAAACTTGTGTCTTCTGGGGGTTAAACTGGACTAGATTTAGTCGTCCCCAATCCGAGACTCTGTTCAGCAAAGACTCGACTTCAGACACAAGTTTGTCCCGGCACTCGGAGACGTTTTCCCGAGAAATATTGGCTCGGCCGGTGTAAAGAGCATCACCAGTGCAGTCATCTGCATAGCAATGAATGTTACGGGTATCCAATATATCATTGATATGCAGAAGAAACAGCGTTGGCGATAGCACGCACCCCTGTGGAACACCAGCATTAATAGGCTTGCAATCGGAGCTTGCACCGTCTACAACGACCTTGATGCTCCGATCTGCAAGAAAGCTGGTGATCCAATCGCACAATTTCTCGGGAAGCCCATACGAAGGGAGCTTCGAAGGAAGCGCTTTGTGCCAAACCCGATCGAAGGCCTTCGCAATGTCCAAACTAACGGCCAATGCCTCCCCCTTGAACTCTACTGCCTCCGCCCATCTGTGAGTGAGGTAGACCAGAAGATCACCAGCTGACCGACCACGGCGAAAACCGTATTGGCGGTCACTAATCAGCTGGTGATCCTCAAGGTACCTCATGAGCTGGCAGTTTACAATGGACTCCATTGTTTTGGAGAACAAGGAGGTGATGGCGATTGGTCGGTAGTTGGACGGGTCTGATAGTCCGCATATGTTTTTATTTGATTAACTAATAGGATAAGGCCACCTATTGTTGACACTCCACCAATTTATTGGCATGCTGCAGTTATTTTTCAATAATAAAGTTACCAGTTTCCGAATACAGTACTTATTCCGGCCAATAAATAGTAGGTTTAATCTTCTATACTACTGGCAACACAGAAACTGTTCCTTTTTAAAGATGGCGTCGCAATAAAACGTTTTTTTCGTGTTCGGACCTGAGTAAAATAAACATCAAAATTCCAGTGTTTTTGCTAAGGTAAGAGGTTAACTAATCTCAATAATATTCGTAAATCTTTTGAGTTTTGGTTACAGATACTGTTTAATTGGATTACTTAGTTGTTTAGCTTTCATTTCCAACATTGATTTTGAACGTTTAGGCCCATTTACCATACTTTTTTGCGGTGCCAACATTTGGTAAACGTGATATGAATCAAACCTTTTTATTGGCACATGTGTCAATATTAGGTAATTTATGATAAATTTACTTTTAAGGCAAAAAATACTTTATGTCCATTATTTTTCGATTCAGATTTCAAATAAATGCATAACTTAAGTTAAGAACATATTTTTCCAAACTTTGGCCCACTGCCAATTGTAATAGAAACCATTTATTTGCAGCAGTGTCAATAATTAGTATTTGGTGTGCCAGAAATAATTTTTAAAAATTATTTTCAGTTATCTTCAAAATGAAGCCTCGTACAAAAACATTAATAAAATAAAGACTGATAAGGTAAAGCGGAACGTTTATTCAGAAGAAAATTTGCAAAAAGCCCTTGTAGAAATAGCTAAAGGCATGAGTAAAAATTTGCTGCTAAGACCTTCCAAGTGCCGCGTTCGACCATACAATTCCGATTAAAAAAGCCAGAACATGGCTCTAAACCAGGCCCTCCCACAATTTTAAATAAAAAGAAGAGGCTTTAGTCAATTGGATCAAAATCAGTAGCCAAAAAGGCTTCCCAAAGCGAAAAGAAGATTTGATAAAGAGTGTTTCGGAATTTCTAAAAAAATCTAATCGGGCGTCTTCTTTTAAAAATGGTGAGAAATGGTTTAAATTATTTTTAGCCAGACATCCTACGCTTGATTTTTGTACACCTGAAGCAGTTACAGCTGCCAGTTCAACTGTGTCAGAAAATGATGTTAGAGGATGATTTAGGCAAATCAAAGACTACTTTGATGAAAACAATTTATTTCACATACTTTCTGACCCAAGACGAGTATTTAATGGAGATGAAACAAATTTTGTTTTGTGCCCTAAAACAGGTCTCGTTTTGAGTTCGAAAGGAGAAAGAAACGTGTATGAAGTTGATCACGCCCAGGCCAAAACTTCGTTGACTGTTATGTTTACTTTTTGAAGAGAGATATTTTATAAATTTGATAGTGAAGATACCATTGTTGAAAATAAAGAAAATGATCAGGAGTTAATTGATATCTTAGACAGACAGCATAGAGGAGGGAGTATTGTTAATAGAACGTATACCACTGCTGAAATAGAAAAAAAATTGACTGAATTAGATAATTGATACAAAGATACAACAATCTCAAAATGTTGACTGAATTAGATGATTATTACGAGTATGAACGATCTCAGTTAATTACTTTTTATAATTTTATTATTACTTTGTTAATGATTACTTAATTTTTATAATATTTTGTAACAAACTTAAAAGAAGTTCCTAAACTATTTTCTTTGATAAAAATAAATACCATTTTTAATACTCTTCTCGTATTTTATTTCTGTAACCTGTGCCTAAATTAAAAAATCTATTAGAAGGAAATCAGTTAATATCTCATAAATCTACCTGGGTATGTTATGCTCATATTGTAATACGTATAGGTGAGCCAATAATAGGTTACGTTCCCTGCCAATAAAGGGATTTTCTATGCTAATGATTGGTCTTTCCACTCAACATCATTTAATTTAAAAAAAATTAAATCAAACTGCGTAATCTAAAATAATGTGTACTGAAAAACGTTCTCTAATGATATTAGAAGAGTTTAAATCCTTCTTCATTGTTTAAATTTATATTATATGAGCAAAATTAAAAGTGTTTGGGGGATAGCCACTTAAAGTGCCAATAAATGGGTGTTTCACCCTACATAGATAAATAATACCAAGGTGATATTTGAAATTCTTTTTTTTTTAATATTTAAAAATGATCTTCAAAAAAAAAACTTGAAATTATTGAAAATAAGTTCATTATTTTGCTACAGGTTTATTTTAAATTAGACAGAATAAAATTTAAAACACGTAACAAATCAAAATGGGAGGTTTAAATATTTTAAAAATCAGATTTGTAAAAAGAAAAGTCGTATCAGTTTATCGTTTTAGATGGTGTTAACCAAGTTTTTGTTTTTGTTATAAGGCTTCAGTCACAAAACCTTTATTAAAAAAGTTGTTGATTTTCAAGAGTTATTAAATCAACAATCTGGAAAATATTTAATAAATTGGGAAAATAAAGTAGTTTTATAAGATATAATAGTTGAGCAAAGTGAACTTTAAACAGACAGCTGCTTAAAAATAAAACGTGACATCTACCTAGTGCTAAGTATTCTCCAGAAAGATGTTTTGCTTTTACTTTATTCTACTATTCACCGAAAGCTTAACAATATGTGCGAAATATCAAAGGTTTTGAAATTTGTCTGCCTTCATCACGTACTATAATAACAAAGTGGTAGAGTGATATAGAACTTTTTTCAGCGTATTTTGTTTTTGTTTATGAAAAACCCGACAACTGTGAACCCAAATTTAACATACCGGACAGGTCTGATCTTGCACTATCAAATATAGCCATTAGTAGAGATGACATTATTAGAAAGATTAAAACACTAGAGGCTCACAAAGGTCCCGGTCCCGATGGAATTCCATCATTATTTATTAAGGCGTATGGTGAAGAACTTAGTTTGCCATTATTTATAATTTTCAATAAGTCTATTAAGAGCGGCATATTCCCCTCTGTTTGGAAAAATACCTATATAATTCCAATTCATAAGACTGGTGATAAAACAAAATGTTAAAACTATAGGCCAATTAGTATCTTATCCTGTATGGCTAAAATTTTAAATCGCTGGTTTATGACCACGTTTACACCACGTGAAACAAAGCTTATCAAACTACAACATGGTTTTGTTACTGGTAGATCAACCATTAGTAATTTACTTGTCTACAAAAATTACAACTGTCGAGCGTTTGCTACCCAACGCCAAGTAGACTCGATTTATAGTGACTTTTCAAAGGCGATTGACAAAGTCAACCATAGACCATAACCATACTCTCGGCTAAATTAGCAGCATACGGGATACATGGCAATTTGTTGTGTTGGATGATTTCGTATCCTTCTAGACATAGTCAGATCGATGCAATAAAAGGTTTCCTTTCCAAACCAGTGCATGTAACATCCTGGGTTCCTTAAGGGTCTCACCTTGGCCCTCTTTTGTTTATTATATTTATTAATGACTTGGTGGACCATATAACATGTGAATGTTTACTATATGCAGACGATATGAAAGTTTTCCGTATAATTGATGATGTTAATGACTGCCTCTTGTTGCAACGGGACCTTAACAATGCATTTTATTGTGAGAACCTGGTGTTCTCATAATAAAATGCATTTGAATGTAACTAAATATTTTTTGTGACGTTCACAACTAAGAAAACGCGTCTAAAGTATACATACCATATCAATAATCAACTTTTGTCTGAAAATAATGTTGCTGAAGATTTGGGCGTTATCTTTGACTCTAAACTAGATTTTAAGCAACATATCAGTTAGTTGGTTTTGTTAGACGAATTATGAAAGAATTCAAGAGACCCCTTAGTCTAATATATCTTTTTAACACTCTTGTGAGACTCAATAGTCTGGTCACCCTATTACGATGTACATATAGCTAATATTGAACGAGTTGTTTGAGCCAGAGATGTTTTCTGCGTCGTAAACATGGATTGATCCGCCAGTTGCCATCGTATAATGAAAGAGTGAATTACTTTGAAGTTACGAAATTAGATAAACGTAGACAATATCCTGAGCTTATTTGCCGTCACAAAATTATTCACTCCTCCATCGATTACCCAGAATTGCTTAATTTAATTGATTTTAACGGCCGATTCCGTCTGCGTTACCCGCGTATCTTTCGCCTTGATGTTTACGGAAATAACACGTCTTTCTTTAATCCGGTCATTAGAATGTGTCGAAATTTTGACGAGTTGGGACATCGTAACGCTGATCTGGACATTTTTAATTCTAATATTTCACAATTTAGAAGATCTGTAATTGCTACGTTAAATATGCACATGTCACGAATATCTTTAAATAAGTTCTTTTTTTTAACTGTCACTAGTACTATGTATTATTAGTTTATTTTTCTGTCATACTTATTCCTATATTTTGTTTTGCTGTGCACACTTTATTGGATTATAGACTAGTTATAATATTTTTGTTACTGTAAATATGTTTTGTATTGTCTTCAATCTGTTTGTGTGCCTTATTAATAAAATAAAATAAAAAATAGTATAATTGATGGCCGACTTGGCTACACAAAAAAGCTGTTTTAAAACTTAGATTAGACAGTAACCCTGACAAGAAATTGTATCATATATTAGTGATAGATGAAATGAAAATAAAACAATTGACCGAGTATCATTAAAAACATTTTGAATATGTTAATTATGGATTTAACTTCATTTCTAACAATTTGGAAAACGCCACTGATGCTTTAGCATTTTTATCAATGGGCGTTAATACTTCTTGTAAAGTACCCATTGGGTACTTCTTAGTAAAGAGTACAAGTGCTGACCTAAAAGCACGGCTGGTGACCCAAACTTTGAACATAGTTTATGAAAACAATGGCTTAAGAGTTAGGCTGTTTCTTGAATACAGAAAATTTACAGACAGAATTTACGAAGATTTTTTAGATCCATGTACAGGACACATTCTTTTTTTCTACGTAATGCTTTTAACTATGTAGCTTTTACCGAAACTGCACTAAATTTTCCTGTATTTGAAGACGATTATTTTCGATATTCTAGACTCAAAAACTTGGTCTAAAAGATTTAAAAGAGCATTAAATAGTAATCACTATCAAATAGCCTTTGCCAAGTTGGATGAGGCAAAAGACGTTCTATTAAACATATAAATCAATGTGATTTCGCGTAATAACGTATACAGATGATTTTAAACAGTCCTCGGTACATAGGATTCCTTCGCACGTCAATTTGAAGCTATTTATAAAAGAATGCTAATATATCAAATTGATCCGAACTGAAAGAGGCACAAACCGCTGTGCTGTGGAACAACTGAAGAAAATATGGTAGTAGACATAAATACTTACACCTATTTGTCACCTTTTGGCACAAAAGTGGTCGAATATATTGCGGGCTTTGCTGTTTTTACTATAATAAAAAAAGTGTAGCACATGCATAAAAGCTCTTCTGGGTGCACCGGACAAAAGTAGTTTAATTAATCAGACATGTAGAGGTGGTGTATTGTTAAAGAGGTAATTAATTTATGTCGCCTTTGTGAAATAGATATTAGAAAAACCTTACCTCCTGACAAAAAATTTAAGCAGTTATTTATTAGAAATAAAATATATAAACTTTTCGTTGGAGGGCTGAAATTTTTAAGTATACAGGAACATTATTTCTATAATGATTACGTTCCACATAACACTGAACTGGCAAACTTGGTAATAGAAAAATATGCAAGGACTCGAATTAGTTACCTTGCAAAAAAGAGTGATCACAAAAAATGCATTAGTCACATATATACTAAACTTATTCAATTCAAAAATCAATAAAACCATAACACTTTTGACTTTTAAAATAATACTTTTTCACTTTGTTTTATTTTTGGTAATTTTTTATCACTATTTTGTGTTTGTAGTTATTTTTTATTTTCATTGAACCTAATATTGCACATTAAACTACATGGTATGTAGTAGCTAGTAACCTGCTGGTTTTTAAAGTGGATACGCTTAGTATAAATATGACGAATACATTTTTCCGGGTCACTTTTTTTAGACGGATAATGGATTCTGATATTACTATACTTCTCTATTACTACTTTTGCTAATTCTATATTATGCGCAACATATTCATTATCAAAATAATTATCCCCTATGCTTGAAAATATTGTTTTATCAATAAAGTGGTTTAGTGTTTTTGTAACAATGTATTGTGTAGTACACATACGGCTTACTTTCTTGTCAGCAGTAATATTTTTCAGAATTTCTATCTCGCACTGGCGACATAAATCAATAACTTCTTGGCATGCGTACATTAAGGCTCCCGTAGAATTTTAATAAGTCAGACTTTTTACATTAGTATGAACGAAGAGTTTCACATTTATTTTTTTAAGCTAGAGAAAACGACAAACCCTGCAATGTATTCCACCACTTTTTCAACAAAAGGGGATAATTATGTGTAGGTTTCTATTTCATCCATCATACTTTCTTCAGTGTTTATGTTTCTGTGGCAAGTACTGCAACATCTTCTGACACCGTTTTTCTTTGTCGAGAAGTTCTATTGAATTTTTCAATTGCTAATGTACAATTTAAAAATATTTTTTTCTAAAGGAATGCAATTAGAACCTCTTTCATTTCGGATCAATTCAGTATGCACTAACAGCTTTTTATAAATAACTTGAAATGGACGTGCAGTTGGTTTGTCAGAATAACCACCGTGGCTTCTGATAATAGAAAATAAAATCTCTATGTGGTCTTGACTTACTTTGTGAAGGAGTAAATAAGTTATTGCAGCATTCGGTCTTAATATTAAGTTTTCAAATAAATCTTTTGCACTCTCAATACTTATACAAAAGCCAAGTGGAGACGCCAGTAACTTAAGGTATCTTCGATAAAGATTTAGTGGACTGTAATTTTGGTGCATACGGCAAAGGGGAAAATAAATAGGTGGGATAGCACGCACTGACCTGATGAGGGCTGCCGCGCCTTCCTCCTGGAGTGTCTGCTATACCGCGAGCTCGCCACGTGGTTCGGCGCACACGCACTCTCGGAACAGTCTCGTGAAGTCCCACACTCTCCACCTTTGCCCTTACGGGGGCGTCTCACACTTTTATGAGTTACAAAGACACAATGTCTGATGCGGTGAATATTAAACATAAACAGGAGAACTCAATGTTCATCCTGCGCGGTTTGCAGTTAATGTACATAAGACGTAATATCACTTAGTATAATGACGCGCGCCGAGATCCTCTTTTTCACCTCGGCGGCAGCGCGTGCGGTAGGAAAGGGAAGGAATGAAGGAAACAAAAAATATGCACTAGTCATGTTGATAAAGTAGATATAACTTAGGACGAACTCAATGCGATATGTAATGTAATGTTGATAAAGTAGATTGTTAACTGGCGTTACCATTTCCTCCCGCCCTTAAAGGGTCACCTTTAAAAGACAACCGTAATATAAAAGTAAAAGGAAAACAAATAAATAAGCGGTATATAAAGTGAGAGGATGCGCTCAATGCGCATGTCTCATCTACTAACCTTACTTGGTAAGCGAGAAAATGTATACATAAATATAATATTGCGGTTTAATACTTTTTTAATATATATAAATATAAACTTAATTCCTAATTTAGATAAATAATTATAATCAAAATAATCGTGATTTATTGTCTTGGGAGAGGGCAAATACGAGCAACAGGACGGAGATATGTTCCCTTAGTAGTTCTCACGGTCACTACTCGAACTACGCCATCCTTCGAAGGATGAACAGACTCGACAATCGCTAATGGCCAAGCAAGGGGCGGTTCATTATCATTTATCACAATTACAACCATGCCTGGTACGATAGCCGTAGACGGGGTGTTCCACTTCTGACGAACTTGTAATCCGTGAAGGTATTCCGTCCTCCACCGATCCCAAAACGACTGAACTAATTTATCCAGTAAAGAATGCCTGTGTAACAGACTGGTAGAGTCAGATTTGACTTTGGGTGCGGGTAATGACAATAAAGGTGCGGTATTCAAAAAATGACTCGGAGTAAGAGCTGAAGGCTCTACAGGATCAGAACTTAATACTGTCAAGGGCCGCGAGTTTAGCAAGCACTCAATTTGCGCAAGAACAGTATTAAGCTCTTCGTATGAAAGTAACTGATGTCCGATAACTCGGAACAGATGCGTTTTTACGACTTTGATCATACTCTCCCAGGCGCCTCCAAAATGAGGAGAGTTGAGACAGATGAACTTCCATGTTATACGATTCTCAGCACACTGTTGCTCAAGCTTTGGGCGGTATTCAACGTTTAGAAATTTATAGAGATCGCGAAGATACGAAGCGGCACCTTTAAAATTCGTTCCATTATCCGAATATAAAAACTGAATCGGCCCTCGTCTAGAGAGGAAACGTTTAAGCGCAGCGAGGAAACTAGAACTACTAAGATCTGTAGCGATTTCTATATGTACAGCTCGAGTCGTGAGGCATGTGAAAACACATAAGTACGCCTTCTCGCTGCGTACACCACGACGACGTACAGGAGTGTATGCGATAGGACCGGCATAATCGCAGCCCGTGTGTGTAAATGCCTTAATAGCTTGTCTTACACGACTATGGGGAAGATCAGCCATCAAAGGGTAAGTTGGACGGGGTCTAAGCCGGAAACATATATTACATTTGTAGACTCTGCTTCTCACAGTGCGGCGTGCGGAAAGTATCCAAAATTTTTGACGGAGCAATGACAATAACAATTCAGGCCCAGCGTGTAAATTTTTAATATGATAATAGTCAACGATCATGTTCACTACATGATCACTGCGCGGGAGTATAATTGGATGTTTTTGCGTGTAATCTAATGCGGAGTTCGAAAGACGACCACCAATGCGGATTAAACCATTCTCAATAAAAGGCCTTAAACGATTGAAAGCGGGCGAGCAAGGTTTGTTACCTTCAATATTTAAATATTCCACTGCAATATGCTGTTTTTGCAGGGCGCGGAGGATTATAACCTCAGAGAAACTGAGATCATCAGCAGTCACTACAGAAGTGTTGCGGCAATAATTTAGCAAACTTACACACGTACGCAATTATACGTAGAAGTTTACTCCAAGAAGAGATGCGGAATGCGAGCTCATAAATCGCAGAATTACAGACGGATGTGCACACAGTGTGCGACAAAATCTTCTTCTCAGGCATATTTGCAATAACCTCATTGTCTAAAGTACGAAGAGGCCATTGAGATGGATCTAACGAAGTCCACTGAGGCCCATGGAGCCACAGGGGGTTTGAAACTAATTTATTTGGCGTAACGCCACGTGAAAGTATGTCAGCGGGATTCTCAGTACCTGCGACATGATAAAAGTTATCAGCGCGAATATTGTCGGTAATCTGAACAACGCGGTTTGCAACAAAGGTCTGCCACTTGTGTGGCGAACTCTTTATCCAGTACAGAGCTACTTTTGAATCTACAAAGGCATAGACTGATATTGTAAGGTCAAGAGAATAATTGTCGAGTACTCTGCGAAGCAATTTTGAGAGTAAAACCGCTCCACAAAGCTCAAGGCGTGCAATAGATAGTGGTTTCGTCGGTGCGACTTTAGTCTTTGCACAAATCAACTGGACGGTGTTACCATTGACGCTCTTTACATGTATGTAGACTACGGCACCGTATACGTGCTCGCTGGCGTCGGAAAACCCCAGGAGTGACGCAGTACAGTTTTTGGATACACCAACATGTCGCGGGATACGTAAATCATTAAGAGCTGGTAATTCAGCACAGAATTGCCTCCACATCTTAATAATTGGCGGTGGTGGTATGTCGTCCCAATCTAAATTAAGTTGCCAAAGCTGCTTTATTAACAATTTGGCGTACGCGACTGTGGAAGCAACGAAACCCATTATGTCCCACAGGCGAGCGACAGTAGATAAGATGGCGCGCTTAGTGCACGTCACATCAGCGGGAACAGATATCTTAAAATAAAAGGCGTCACTATCGGTAGACCAATGCAAGCCTAGTATTTTATGTGGCATTGATTTATCGAACTCTACTTCTCCTGTAATTTTATGGGAAGTAGGGAGGTCATCTAAAACAGATCGACGGTTGCTATGCCATTTTATCAGTTCCCATTGGGCACCCTTGAATAAGTCTATCAGCTGCCGAGAGGTCTCACTGGCCTCGGATTCACTGGGCATAGAGAACGCGATGTCGTCCATATATAGCGAAGTAAATGCGATACGACTCGCAAGCGGATACTTTGCGCCGTCGTCATCAATGAGCTGTCTTACCGTGCGCAATGCATGGTATGGACTCGAAGTTAAACCGAAGCACACGCGATTGAAGTGGTATAACACAAGTGGGTCTTGTGGACGGAAGCGGTATAGGAAGCATTGGTAACGACGATCAGAATCGCGAACAACTATTTGCAGAAATTGTTGGCGACAGTCGGCTGTCATAGCGATTGGATGTAAGCGGAAAGTTAAAATTATATTGAACAAGTCGCCTTGCAAATTTGGTCCTGAATGCAGAATATCATTTAATGATCGCTCAGTGCTAGTCTTACTGCTAGCATCCAGGACGATGCGCAGACGCGTTGACTTCTTATCTTCGCGTAAGACTCCATGATGCGGTATGACATATATTGGAGCGGGTTCATGAGAGTCATACGGCGGTGCGGGGGATATATAATTTTTAGCTAAGTATTCCTTTATGACGTCATCATATGCTAACCTTAATGTAGGCGAGGCTTGAAGTTTCCTCTCCAAGCACATGAATCGTCGTCGAGAGGTTTCATAAGAATCTCCGAGAGAGTAAACGTCATCTTTAAATGGCAGGCCAACAATATATCTACCAGTAAAAGGATCGCGGGATGTCGTAGATTTATAAAACTCTTCACATTCAATGTCTGAAGGACACTGAATGGGCGGTGCGGAGGGTGGCTGTTCAAGCTCCCAAAATCGTTGCACTAATTTGTCAACGATAGGAGACTCTAGAACTGAGCAGCACGTTAAAGAATGATTTACCTGAAGTGTCGGCATTGAGCCCATAATAACGTAACCAAATACCGTATTCAAAGCCGAGGGCCCGGACAAGTCGTTAGACGAATAAATTACGTCTGGGCACAGTAAGTGCGGGAAAAGGGATGCGCCTATCAAAACATCAATTTTATTAGGCATGCTATAACATTCATCAGCGAGTCTTATGCCATGGAAGTGTGATAAGACAGATGTGTCTACCACAGCGGTGGGCAAAAGGTCGGTGATTTGATCAACAACTAGCGTTGAAATATTGAAGTTAATATTCGAGTCGAATCGTGAGAAAATTTTAATATCAATCGATTTCGATTTTACAATTTTTTCAACTCCACCGAATCCCTTTACTACAGTACATTCGGTATCGTGTTGTTGAACGCCTAAACGATGACAGCACTCTTTAGTCATAAAATGGCTTTGAGCCGCGGAGTCTAATAATATACGAATAATTTGTTTCTCTCCCTTAGCATCGTAAGCAAATACTTGAGCGGTTGATAATAAAACAGTTCTCTGCGAACGACTTGCGCGCGCGGGAGGCGGTGAACGTTGAGAAACATTCTTGAACGAAGTACACCGCGCGACGTCTGAACGCGCACCTGCGGTGAGGGGTGGCGAGTGTGCGGGCGCGGGGGTTGTAGACTTCAGTGTAACTGGCTGAAGCGGTGGAGAACGCGCCAGCGCAGGGGAAGCATTATCGCTTCTGCGGTGGAAGTGCAACAATGTGTGATGTTTAAATTTACAAACTCGACAACTATAATTTGAAGAGCAACTAGACACTCGATGACTTAAACTGAGACAATTCACACATGCATTGTTACTCTTTACGCATTTAAATCGTTCCTGCGGCGTCATTTTATTAAAGTCTGCACACTTAAATAGGTGTTGATGCACAATATTATCGCACAGACACTTTGAGCAACTAGTCGTCGTGCTTACGTACGCCTGATACTTCGGCGACGAAGTATTATTACAGCGGCGATTATTACCGTTACCTCGTCGATTGTTTGGTGCGCTATTAGAATTTGTACTAGAATCGGTGCGTTGCAAAACTTTGGAGCGGGTCTTAATAAAATTTACTAAATCATCAAAGGTAGGTACCATCGAGTTATGACTATATTCGAAAGAGCGAATGGTATCCGGGTCCAGCTTCTTAAGCGCGATATGAAGAACAATTAAGTCCGCGAGATTATCTAACTTTAAGTTTTGTAAAGCGCGCACTGCACTTATAAAGTTATCAGTAAATAAATCAAAATTATTTGCGGTGGCCGATTGCAATGGCTTAAATTCGAACATCTGATTAATATATGTAGATGCTAGCACACGCCGGTCTTCATATTTGTCAACGAGTGCTTGCAATAAAATTTTATAATTTTCAGCGCAAGGAGTTATACCTGAGCATACAGATAGGGCTTTGCCCGTTAGTTTACCTAGCAAATAGTATAACTTTTCAGCGTCGGTAAGCGATGTGTTGTCATGGACGGTTGATTTAAAGCTAGCATAAAATAAAGGCCATGAGCGAATGTCACCCGAAAATGGCATAAGTTCGATAGGCGGAAGTGAGAATCTGGCTTTAGATGGTGTACTAGTACTTTGTGAATTAGATTGCGAATATTGTAAATAAAGCCTATTTATTCTACCGCAAAGAGACTCAAACGCAATGAGGCTGTTATAATCAGGTTTAGCAATAGGGTTTATTTTTAATAAATGTGAATTATAATTATCTAAGACCTGTTTAAACTCAATACGTAAAGCATTAATATTAGAACTTCCATCAAGAAAACGCTCCATCGTGGAAGTGTTTGTGTGGATGTCCGAGGACATATCATATATTTTTTGCACTATTTCAAATAAAGCATCTCGTTTAGCTAACAATAAAACCAACTCAGCATCAGGTGTGCCCTCATTATCCGAGGAATCGCTATTATTCGATGCTATTTGTTTTTTAGGCGGCATTACAACTTAAGTTATGCGGCAAAAATAATATAATTATAAGCGGGTAGTCTGTAAGCGACCTCGCTACGCGGTTGAATTATTAAATATTAGTTTTGTTAACGATGAACTTTAATTGTTAACTTTTATAATAAATATGAAGTTATTTATAACGAATATAATGCTTAAATATATGTGCAAACAATAAATGTAATTTAACAGTATAATCTATAGATGTAGTTAAAAGTTGATGACGTGATGTGAACATACAACAAATAATTTATATAGATAATTATATGCTTATTCATTCTATGAATATAGTTTTAAAATTACTATGAATGTCACCTATTAGGACCTATTCTAGTGTTCTAATAAGGGCGGGGTTAATCCGAAGTCGGATTAAAATATAAATAATTAATTATATAAACGCTTATTACGATAACGATCTAATAAGGGCGGAAAGTCAAGGTCAATCCAGCGAGAAGTGACCATTAAAAATGGAGACGCCAGTAACTTAAGGTATCTTCGATAAAGATTTAGTGGACTGTAATTTTGGTGCATACGGCAAAGGGGAAAATAAATAGGTGGGATAGCACGCACTGACCTGATGAGGGCTGCCGCGCCTTCCTCCTGGAGTGTCTGCTATACCGCGAGCTCGCCACGTGGTTCGGCGCACACGCACTCTCGGAACAGTCTCGTGAAGTCCCACACTCTCCACCTTTGCCCTTACGGGGGCGTCTCACACTTTTATGAGTTACAAAGACACAATGTCTGATGCGGTGAATATTAAACATAAACAGGAGAACTCAATTTTCATCCTGCGCGGTTTGCAGTTAATGTACATAAGCCGCGACGGGTGGCCGTGCGTTGCGGATGGCGTAATATCGCTTAGTATAATGATCTGAATGAGATCCTCTTTTTCACCTCGGCGGCAGCGCGTGCGGTAGGAAAGGGAAGGAAGGAAGGAAACAAAAAATATGCACTAGTCATGTTGATAAAGTAGATATAACTTAGGACGAACTCAATGCGATATGTAATGTAATGTTGATAAAGTAGATTGTTAACTGGCGTTACCACCAAGAAAACCTGTATATCGAGAAGATTTTAGAATATTTATGCGTTTAGTCACGTTATTAGGACGAATAATGTTAGTCTCTAAATTCATGAGTACCGATTTAGCTTCATCTAGCCTGGTAAATGCTTTTTCATTATTCTTTACTTTTAATGCCTGTTTGTGTCACCGAGTTCTTGAGTATAAAATATCGAAAACATCATTGATTAGTTTCAGGAAATCAGCTGTGGGAGTAACTCCTTCGAACATAAGTAATTTCATCACATTTTCGCAAAACAGCAATGCATCAGCAACACTTCTGCTAAAAAGTTGGGCCGCAAGGCGAACATTCATGATTTTCGAAATATTGCTTTGTTTGTTGTTTGATTGCTGATTTGCTTTCAATTTATTAACCATATAAAATAATTTTTCTTCCTGTAATTTTTGGGAGTTTTTGGATGTATGACCACTGAATTTGATTTGTGTTTTAAAAAAACTTCCATAACGTTGAATTAGTACGCAATTAATACGTATGCTTAAATTAGTACGCAATTAATTAATTGCGTACTAATAAGCATATGGCAAAGATCAAGAAAAAAGTATATTTGTTGCCCTGAAGCTGGATCTAAGATAATAGTTTGCAGTCGATCTGGAATCAAGAAGCAGCCCAACTCTTCCGCCATGGCAAGGTTAGTTTTTGTACCATCACATGTGAAATTCTTTAGTTCGATGAGAGTTTTGTGAACAAGATAGAAAGCTTGTGTTACTAGCCGTGCTTATAGTTCAGCGCTCGTTTCTTAATCGAAAAGTTGGATATGGGTACTTTCCATGCTATGTATATATTGGATATAAAATCGAACCCGTCATCAACATACCCATAATGATTTTGGCTGCTAACATGTTATTCCGCCAATTGCTTAACTTTCATTTCAACCATGACCAAAGTACTATAATTTTTTTTTATCGGCGTTACTCTCCGCTCTCAATTTTAAGTAAATCTTTCTTGAGTAAATCCTGATCGGCCATCGATGGTACTGTACCACTTAGTCAATGTCCGTGGTACAGACAAACATGTTCCAAAAGTTTTACGTACATAGCGATAGGCTTTTGGTGAGTAATAATTAAGTGTTAGGGCAAAACATCTTAACTCTGGGGAATATTTATTTCTGGGCAGTTTTCCATTCTTACTTTGATGATATTTGCAATACTTTCAATGAATTCTTTAGTCGTAATTTAAGTCTACTGGCATTACATTATCAAAATTTTACACATAAAAATTTCCTATGCAATGATGTTATTAGTGATATATATCTTTCTGTGACAGACATAAAAAGTCTCTTAATATTCTCGATTGTTCTAAAGGCGCTGGATGTGATGAGATTCCTGCATATTTCTTTGTAAAGTGCGCAGAATCACTAGCGGCTTTTATAACATTAATTTTTAATTGATGTTTTGCAGAAGGTTATTTTTCTAAAATTTGGAAAACCGCTAACGTCGTTACAATCCAAAAAAAAATAGGAACCAAAACAGCCATCGAAAATTACAGACCTACTTCTATTCTTAATGTACTGAGCAAGTTGATGGGCTGCACATAGCATTTATATCCTCTGATTGTTCGTCACATTCCTTCACAACAGCATGGATTCGTTAGTGGTTGCTCAACCAGGACTAATTTATCGATTTTTTCTAATGATGTTCTTCGAGATATAGATGATGGTTTCCAGATTGATGCCATATATACAGACTTCGAGAAGGCATTAATCGCGTGGATCATATTATTTTATTGCGTAAACTCCAGGAGCTAGAAATTCATGGAAATCTTCTTAGGTGAATAGTGCATCTACCATAATCCATCCACGTAAACGATCTCAAGCTGTTGTAATAGCTGGACATCGCTCTGATTTCATGGATGTCCCATCTGTAGTCCCTCAAGGGTCAATATTGGGTCCGTTACTGTATGCATCATACTTGTATGATATACTAGACTGTTTTAAATTTTCCAAATTTAATGATTTCTTATATTCACGCGAACACTGCACATGATTAAAACTACCTTTACGGATTTTATCGCGTTAACGCGATAAAATCCGTAAAAGTAGTTTTAATCATTTTCCAAATTTCTCATGTATGCGGACGACACTAAAATTTACGCATATATTAAGTCTGAGGAAGATGCATACCAACTTCAGAAAGACTTGAACCAGCTTTGCTTCTATCATGATAACCGTGTTAATATAACACAATGTTATCAAATAAGCTTCACCCGTAAAATACACCAAATTATATATCGATATAAATTAGATAACATACTGTTACGCGCCTTAGTCGACGGCACTAGCGCCATCTAGTCTCGAACCGAAGAACTAAACTTCTAGAAGTTGAAACTCGAACTCTCGGTACCTTGCGCGTGTTTACTTGAATACTCTGGATTAGTCGGTGCTAATTTATATTTATAGGTGCTGCAAGATGCGATCGGGGAAGTATTGAATTTGGCGAGACAAGCGAAGCTTCGGAGCGAAATAAAGTGAATCAGTGTGATTAATTTTTAGTGTTTGTAAACGACGGTGTATAATAAATGTGGTTAAAAGATAAACGCAAACTGATTTGTACTTTTATTCGGGCAGAGTGTTCCCTTACAATTATTATTACAAATTGTATGTACAAAATCATCGCTCCTGGCTTTTATAGCATTCGCTGGCTGGCGGTTACTTTACCTCCCCCGACTCGCAATTTGGCGGGGCAAGGCTCACGTGGTGGGGAAGTGACGTAACGGCTGGGCGTGGCGGGCTTGACAGCCGGCTTAACGGCTAGCTAGCGATATCTAGCGTTACATGTTTTAAGTTTAAATTTGTGTAAAGAAAATTAAAGTGTTAATTTAGGTAATTCTATCGGCAATTTTTACTGTCACGAATCTCAAGCTCGTAACAATTGGTGTCAGAAGTGGGATAAAATCATGCCGATTTTACCTAAGGAGGAAACGGAGGGTTTCCGTACCCGAAGTCAATGCCAGCAGGAGACGGACCAAAGTAGATTTGGTGGTGCAACGCCGCAGACGTCGGAGGGCCAGCCACCGGCTGCAGGCCCGTTAGTAGCCGTCAGTAGTCACCTGACTTAGGTGCTCTGATGGTGATGCTGCAGGAGCAGGCTCGCCGACAGGAGGAACAGGCTCGCCGACAGGAGGAACAGGCTCGCCGAAGGTGGAACAGGCACGCCGATTGGAAGTGCAGCTGCGGGGCGGACAGGAGGAACAGGCCCGTCGGTTGGAAGAGCAGATGCTCCTCATGAAGGACCTTCACGCTACCTTCGGGAAGGAGATAAAGGAGGTGAAGGATAGGGTTGCTCAACATGACAACCGCCTGTCGGAAGCTGAAACCCAAATCGCGAAAGCTGAAAAGCGAATCGAGAAAGCTGAAACCCGAATCGACCAAGTAAACAATTGTGTTGACAACGTAATGACTGACATGAAGAAATCACTGGACGAACTCAAACTTGGAGATGGAGCTACAGCTCCCGTAGTAGCTACAACACCTTCGCTACGTGGGTTCAAGGTGCCACCGTTCGACGGTACCTCTTCCTGGTCAGCCTACAAAATGCAGTTCGAGGCTGTTATGAAGGCGAACGGCTGGAATAAAAGGCAGGCCATGACTGCTCTCACACTAGGTCTGCGCGACCAGGCCTTAACAGTTCTGGAAGCTCTCGGTAAGGAAGTGAATTATGAGCAACTCCTTGAGGCATTGGAGGCGAGATATGGCGACGATCATCTGGAACACGTCTTTCGAGCGCAGCTTAGAGATCGCGTGCAACGCATAACGAAAACCTGCAGCAGTGGGCTCTAGAGGTGGAGAAGCTGGTGCGAAAAGCATACCGGTCTGTACCTGCGGTCATTGAAGAGAACCTGGTGCAGACATTCATCGACGGCATCCGCGACCTGGAAGTCAGAGCTGCTGTGAGGCTCGGGCACCACGAGACGCTTAAGGACGCCTTGGCTCATGCACTGGAGGTGGAAGCCGTGCGGCAGGACCATCGTTCCCATCGCGTCAGGGAGGTTGCAGCAGCTACAGTTTGCGACTGCAACAAAGGTAAAGGGGCCATCTTCGCTCCAGCTGCCCTAAGCGAACTGTAGAAAGGAGAGTTTATCGATCTCGAGAGGGTAGTGCAGCTAACGGCACCGCCTGGCGGTGGCAGGATCGTCGTTCCCCTCGCACTAGGGAGGTTGCAGTAGTTACGGTTCGCGACCATAATAAAGGATACAGCCCTAGGTGCTATGGCTGTGGGGAAAGTGGCCATCTTCGATCCAGCTGCCCTAAGCGAACCCTAGAAGGGGAAGGTGAAAGATCTCAGAAGGGAAGTGCGGCTAACATCACCGCCCAGCAGCAGCTGGGATACGCCTTTACTATCAGACATCGCAGCGGGAAATCTCATGGCAACGCAGATGCATTGTGTCGTGAAGCGACAATTAAAAACTAAAGAACCTAACCTAACAACGAAACAACCAAAAAGAAAATAATTTATTTAAAATTTGTAAAGATATTTACAGTTTCTTTTATAAAATGTCGTAAAGCGACAATTAAAAACTATAGAACCTAACCTACCAACGAAACAACCAAAAAGAAAATAATTTATTTAAAATTTGTAAAGATATTTACAGTTTCTTTAAAAAAAAAAGGTATGAAGGTGATGATGGGCTGTATTGATGGTAGTGAATTACAATTTTTTTTAAAAAAAAGTTAATAAAGATAAATGAGTACTAAAATAATGTATGCACAGGCTATGCCTGTGGTAGATGCACAGCGCCTAATCTAGGTACACGCAGCGCTTGAAGTAGGCACACACAGCGCTCGGAGTAAGCACACACAACGCCCGGAGTAGACACACACAGCGCCCGGAGTAGTCACGCAGTGTCTGGAGTAGGAACACGCAGCGTCTGGAGTAGGCACACGCAGCGCTTGAGGCAAGCACGCACAGCGGCCGAAGATAGCGCGGGCACTAGTAGGTGGAGGCGTAGGCGTGGCTAGGCGACGACTTCAGGCAGAGGCTTGCAAGATCCCGAGGCAGTGCGGATAAAGCCTTTAAGAGGTGCTTCCTAGTATATATACAGTAATCTATGGGTGCTTCTCGTATGAAAGCTGAAGTGAGAACCTCTATTGGCCGATTGTTCGGCTTTTATACTTTTTGACGGATCTGGGATAAGAACGAGAAATTATTTAAATTAAATTTGAAATTATTTATATTACAAGCAAATTTTTGTAAATGGCCAAGAAGAAAAGAGTATTTTTGAAGTAAAAACATCAGGCCGGTAACGATATTTGAATAAAAATTGCCATGACAACCGGATAAACAACGATGTCAAAACATGTCAAATTTTGGTTTTAGGCTCGTAATAGAGAAACGGCAAGATTTAAGTGAAAAATGAGATATTATTGATATAAGAAAAAAGGTAGCGCAACAGCGCGCACGAAGCCCGAAATTGCAGAGTTACGGAGAACTAAATAAAAGACCGAAAAAGGTAGACTCCATTGACATCGATTTAAAAAGTGCTGATAACGTGAAAATACGACGTGAAAATGATTTGTTATTGTGTTCTTATGGTTTAAAAATGTTACAGGTTCCTATGGAAATAAAGGTGATGCAAAATATCCAGTTTTGAGATGAATGCAGAAAATCAAAAACAGAATCATTGACTTATATATTACTAGCGTAAGGACCGGGCCGACTGAACAACTAAAACGGACCAGTGCGTTGGCCCTAAATTAGGGCCAGCGCGAATCGTTCGTCAGTGGTGCGCGCGCAGGACAGATTTGATTGTCATCTTGTCATAAATATGCCTAGTTACGTTGTAAATGGATGCAAACATTACGATACAAGGAAAAAAAGGAACATGGGATATCTTATCATAGGTAAGGAAACCTTACATTAATTTTGTTATAATTAAGTTATTATATAAACGCATTTTCAACACACAGTTCTACAGTTAGTTCGCTTAGTTACGTTACCAAGATTACGCCAGGGTTGGATTCAGACCCTCAAAAATATTGTACATGGAATCATCATCATCATTACAGCCCTTCAGAAGTCCGCTGCTGAACATAGGCCTCCCCCAAGTAATGCCACAAAGCACGGTCCTGAGCCACCTGCATCCATCGACTTCCTGCATATCTTACCAGGTCGTCACTCCATCTAGTGGGGGGTCGCCCTACACTACGCCTACCGGTACGGGGCTGCCACTCGAGAACCTTTCTTCCCCATCGGTTATCGGTTCTTCGAGCTATATGGCCGGCCCATTGTCACTTCAGCTTACTAATCTGTTGGGCTATGTCGGTCACTCTGGTTTTACTGCGGATATCCTCATTTCTGAGTCTATCACGCAGAGAAATTCCGAGCATAGCCCTCTCCATAGCTCGCTGAGCGACCTTGAGCGTCCTCATACGGCCAGCAGTGAAGGACCACGTCTCAGATCCGTAAGTCATCACTGGCAACACGCACTGGTTGTACAATCTAGTTTTTAGAGATTGAGGTATACCTGACGAGAAGATATGTCGTAATTTCCCGAACGCTGCCCAGCCGAGTTGAATCCGTCGATTGACCTCTCGGTCGAAGTTGGACTTACCTAGTCGGACTATTTGTCCCAGGTAAACGTACTCGTCAACAACTTTGAGCATAGTGCTCCCAACAACTACCGGCATAGGTGTGACATGGACATTAAACATGATCTTTGTTTTGTCCATGTTCATCTTAAGACCTATCCGTTGGGAGGCACTATTGAGGTCATTGAGCATAGTGCTTAAGTCCTCCAGCGATTCTGCCACATGACTATATCGTCGGCAAATCGAAGGTGAGTGATGTACTCGCCATTGATGTTAATACCGTATCCTTTCCAGTCCAGTAGCCCGAAAACGTCTTCCAAAGCAGCGGTGAAGAGTTTCGGGGATATAACGTCACCCTGTCTTACACCTCTCTGCAGTTGGATAGGTTTCGAGCTCTGGTTCTGTACTCGGATAGCCATCGTAGCCCTACTGTACAAACACTTCAGCACTTCGATATACCGACAGTCAACTTGGCACCGCTGAAAGGACTGCAGCACCGCCCAAATTTCGACGGAATCAAAGGCTTTCTCATAGTCCACATACGCCAGGCAAAGTGGCAAATTGTACTCTTCAGTCTTCTGCACAATCTGCCGCAGGGTATGTATGTGGTCTATGGTACTGAAGCCTTTTCGGAAACCGGCTTGTTTGGGAGGCTGGAAGTCGTCGAGTCTGCGTGCGAGACGATTCGTAATGACTCTCGAAAACAGCACGTAGACGCGGCTCAGAAGGGAAATCGGTCTGTAGTTCTTCAAGAGAGCGGTGTCGCCTTTCTTAAAGAACAAGACCACCGCACTTCTGCTCCACGCCTCTGGAATAGTGCTACCATGGAGGACGGAATTGAAGAGCCTCTGAAGGACTTCAAGTACCGGTGTTCCACCCGCTTTCAGAAGCTCCGCTGTAATTCCATCCTCGCCTGGGGTCCTGCCGTTTTTAAGGTGCTGGAGAGCCATTCTAATCTCGCTTAGACTCGTCCGGGATATCATCGGAATAGTGTCGGATAAGACTTGCTCTTGGATCGTTACTCACACTTACGTGTGGCTCCAACGATGATGTGTACAGCTGCCCATAGAACCTCTCAATCTCACTCAAAATCTCAGGTGTCCCGGAAACGATGCTGCCACGCTCAGTCTTCAGCTTTGACAGTTGGCTCTTACGGGCAGACAGATCTCTGGCAAAGACTTTGGAGCCCTGGTTCCGCTCGATCGCTTCTTTAATACGAGCAGTATTAAAGTTGCGTAAGTCTCGCCGCATGCATTTGGAGATCTGTCTGTTCAGTTGCCTGTATGCTGTCAAGTCTGTTGACGATTGCAGCCTCATCTCCCGTCTAACAGCCATGAGATTAAGAGTGTGATCGGAGAGTTTTTGTGTTCTTCTGCGGCGGGTCTTGCAGAACTTAGCTCCGACCGCATGGACAGTTTCCACGAGCTTGTCATTCATATCGTCCACTGCATTGCAATCTTGTAGGCACTGAAAGCGGTTGTGTAACTCGAGCTGAAAGTTTTCGGGATTCTGGATTAGAGCACGAGGGGGACGGAGCGTTGACTTCATTAGACGAGACCTCTCCAACTTAACGTTTAGGTTCAGTGTGCCTCTAACCATTCGGTGATCGCTGCCAGTTTTCACCCTTGCGATCACTGAGACATCACTGAACAGTTGGCGTCTGGTCGTCATAATGAAGTCAATCTCATTTTTTGTCGAACCGTCGGGGCTCGACCAGGTCCACTTCCTGTGGGGCCGCTTCTGGAAGAAAGAGTTCATCATAAAGAGTCCCTCTTTCTCCATAAAGTCGGCCAGCTGCTGGCCCCTTCGGTTCCGTTGCCCTACTCCAAATTTCCCTAACTTCAGCTCACCGCTTCCTCTTGTGCCTAGTTTTGCGTTGAAGTCTCCCATCAACACCGTGTAGTGGGTTTTGGAGGAATGCATGGCTTTGGAAATATCCTCATACATTTCCTCCACCTCCTCATCGGGATGTGCCGAGGTTGGTGCGTAAACCTGTATGACCTTCAGCGAATACCGTTTGGTGATTCTGAGTATCAGGTACGCGACCCTCGTCGACACACCCCCAATCTTTACAACGTTGTTGACGAGAGACTTGTGGACGATAAATCCGACACCTCCTTGGGACAGATGGTCGCCCTCCCGGTGATAGAACAAGTTGCCGGATTCGAGAATCACCGTGTCCTCCCCCTCTCTTCGGACCTCGGATAATCCTATAATACTCCAGTGCAACTTGTCTATCTCTTCTTCCAGCTCCAGGATCTTCTCGTCAGTCCTCAGTGTGCGTGCGTTAAATGTTGCCGGGTCGAGTCGTCGTAGGTGGCAACCGAACCTCCACCGGAGATTCTTAGCACCCCCTGCCCCGCCGTTACCATGGTCGCCACCGTAGCCAGGAATAGCGGGGCCGCCGGGGACTGGGGGCCGTCTATTTGTGTTATTGTTCATGGGGGGTATATTGCCATAGTTGCCACGCTTGGCGAGCGGGTTGGCAACCGCAGTTTTTTTTTGTGTAATTGTTGTTATCAGGAAGATGCTGTTGCCCATCTCCTGCCTGTTTCCCTCTGTCGCCTTTTACGACACCCACGGGAAGATATGGGGTAGTGGATATTCTTAACCGCCACTACACGGCAAACGGCTGTACATGGAAAATAAAATTATATTATTTTCAAAATATTTTTGTCCAAAATTATACCTCGTTTGACATTTCATGTTTCTTTTTCCCATGCGCCGATATATTGGCATCACGCGAATAATCTATACGTTTCGTTATTTGACGGTTTTATTTTTATTTCTGTTTTATTTTGTATCAAGTTAGAGTAAGTTAAATTTTGAACATTCTTACCTAATTTTTTCTATATTCAATACGGGTAAAACAAAATAAGTACAAAAGAAACAATAACTACTTAATTGAAACTGAAAATCTGATTCATAAAATATTTTGAAATTCTGTTTTCTTTTCAACACGCAAACTGAGAGAAGCTGCTGCCGTCCAGTCGTACAGATTTCCGAATGATTCAACACGTAAAGAGATTTGGAGTCGTATTATTAGGGAACAACGAAAAGAGCCTTATTTCAAGCCTCATAAAAACGCAAGAGTATGCTCTGCTCATTTTTGTGACAAAGATGTTGATATTTCAAAAGCCGGACTACGAAGGCTGAAAGGATCGGCTATACCGCGATTGGAGACTGAGGTATTGGTCTCATGCATACCTAATTATCTACAGTAAATTAAATTTTGTTTACTTGTTCTCCATATTCAGAACCCTATCTATGTAAATTATTTACAGGTTTATGAGAACGAAGAACTCCGGCCTTCAACCGATCTCAATTCAATATTTGACACGCCAAGGGAAGTACACCTAAAAGAAAGAATTCATAGGTTAGAAAAACGTCAAAAGTTTCAGCTAAGAAAATAAAAAAATTAAAAAAAACAGAATGCGAGGTTAAAAAACAAATCACTGCTATATATAATTAAAGATTTGAAACAGCAGAAGTATATCACAGAGGAAATTGAGTTTGCTCTTGGAACAAAAGCACAACAATACAATACAATTGCTTAAAAATAAATACAGTAGAAATAGAGACAAGCCAAGAAAAACAAAGCGACCGTCTTATCCATCCAACCTTCGAAAATTTGCTATGACGTTAAAATTTTACTCTCCATCTGCCTATAAATATGTACGGCGAAAATTTGACTGTTGTGTTCCTCACCCAAGAACCTTGACTAAATGGTAAATTAATAAAGACTTGTTAGTTATGTGTTATAAACCGGACGCGTATATGTTTTACTTCATAGGTTTGATTGTACTCTTTATTAAAGGTATAGCTCCATTAACGGCGAACCTGGATTCACACAGGAATCGTTTGAAATGCTTAAACTCAAGAGGGACAGTATGTCAGAAAATGTTGAATGCTGTTTAATTTTTGATGAGATGAACATTCGACAGGCCAAATTATGGAAAGGCGAAAGAAATGTTGGTCACGTGGACATGGGGTATGAAAAAATTGACAAAGAAAAGAAAGCCACTTAAGCTTTTGTAATGATGCTCGTTAGTCTTTCCAAAAATTGGAAAATACCAGTCGGTTATTTTTTAGTGGATGGTTTTACTAGTGAGCTTGTAGCAAATACTGTTAATATTTGTCTTGAAAAATGTAAATGTAAAAAAAAAAATGTTCCGTCGGTGTCAATGTCGAAGCTCTCACATTCGATGGATGTTTTACGAATGTTAAAGCTGCAAACATTCTGGGTTGCAACATAAGTAGTACAGGTCAATTAAAACAACATTCCTTCATCCTGTTACAAAAGTAAATATTGTAGTTTTCATGAAGTTTAACAAAAAATATTAGGTGTGAAATTTGTGTAAACAGTCTGGTTAGTAATAAAAAATTATTCTTTCATAAACTAATTGAATTAACAAATATGGGCGGACTTTGCTTTCCTTCTCCGGACCTGTTTGATGTATGCCTAAAAACCGAAAAAAATATGACACAATAATAGACCCCAATTTATGGCTAAAAGTGACTATATGTTTCTGTCAACAAAAACTCTAGCAAAATGTATAGGAAAGAGTACTTTCACTGTTTTAAACTTGCACTCTATTGATCAGCCGGCAACATTGAATCATAGATTGCACCCTATTCGAGCCATAATTAAGAAGTATATAAATGTCAGAATGCATCAAGAGTCTATCATGGAAAACACGGGGAAGGGAACTGAAAGGCAAAGATTTAAAAAAATTGTTTTATTTAAAGGACAATAATTGTAATGTTATACACAAAAATATCCAAACTTTTTCGTCTTTTATTTTCGGCTTTTAAAATATTCTAATACTTAATTATTATAACAATAATATCATATAACAAAATTAAATTGTTTATAACTTCAAATAAAGCTCTTTGAGATTAATTTGTTTTGCTTACGTTTTCTTTGTTACCTGTAAAATATCATCGCAAAAAGGAAATCGTTATATGTATCGGCTTGCAACTGAGTTATAACCAACTACGATAAAAAGTGATAAAAAATCATGTATGCATATACAAAGTTATGTCGTCGACCTATGCAAGGATTGTACTCACGCAAAATACAGAAATTCTCGATATTGTAGGGTTAATATTAAATAGTAAAAGGACCCAATAATAATACAAGTCGGTTGACCTTAAAATAAAATTACGGTATTTTCGCCAAGTTTTATTAAGATACAACACACTATGAAATAATGGCAAAATTGTATAATTATATTACGAAATCCGACCCTGGTTACGTCGTGTCGTGTCGTTTGAATTATGACAGATGCGCTACTTTTTCTTGTATGAAAATGTTATGAATAAATTATTTATATGGGCCTATCCTTACGCTAGTAATATATAAGTCAATGAACAGAATGGAAAAATAAATTTAAAATAGTGTAAAATGGTATGTAAGTAGCATAACACTACATTTTCCCCCCGACCCTGGAAAATTTTTGACTCAGCAAAAATTTTGACATGTACATTCTAAAATAAACCATAAAAACACAGCTTTGCAGAAACAGACATCACCAGACAAAATCAGATATACTATCTCTTACATTCATCATCTGCATTCAGGTAAGGGTGGAGTTCACATTCAATGACTACCACTCTAAAAGTGTGTTTTCGAAAGGACATTCAGGCTGATTTAAGGAGTTGTCATCCGCTCCTGCGTGGAAAAAAAACATTTCGAAAGGACATTCAGACTTATTTAAGGAGTTATCATCCGCTCCTGAGTGAAGATAAAGATAAAGAAATTAATCTTAAGCAAGCTTTAGTCGCTATGACTTAAGTAAAGATTAAGAACGGCCAGAGCGGTAGGGCTCAAAGCCAGAGATCAGCAACATCACTAACGAGATGTGTTTGAAATAAAAATAAAAAGTGAAGATTAACCAACGAAAATTCGAGGTCCTAAAGCAAGATGTGTTGAAGAACACTGGATCACCAAACAAACAAAGAAATAAAAATAATAAGGTGAGAATGATGGTGATATTTATACATATATACAAATTAACAGTTAATAAAAGTTAAGAAAATTTATGATTTTACATCTTTGATGTGCCACTTGCCTCTAACTCCATTAGGGTCTTCAAGCACATAGACTAGTGGTGACAGTTTAGCTATCACTTTGCACTTGATGAACTTAGGGGCAAGTTTAGCATTAAAGTATGCGCCGGCATTGCTTAAAACATGGTTTTTACGCCAAACAGTGTCTCCCACATTAAATTCTTTAAAAGACCGGCGAAGATCATAGCGAGCGCTATTTTTAGCGTGAGCTATGTGAAGTTTAGTTTGAACTTTGTGAAAAATAGATGAGAGGAGACCAGCATTAGACGTGTAAATATCACGAGGCATAAATATCAATTCCTCAAGGTTCTGAGTTGGAGTATAGAAGGAACCACAAGGTATTGTTTCCCTACCAAAGACTAAAAAGTTTGGAGTAAAGCCAGTAGCTACATTTGTAGTGCTGTTCATTGCGTACTAAATCTTAGCAAGATGGTTGTCCCAGGATCTATGATCGTCTTCTACTAGAGATGCTAGAGCTGTAATAATTGTACTATTAAACTTCTCCGTAGGATTAACCTGAGGACAATATAAAGCTGTGTGAAAAATACAAGGAACGTTATAAGAATTTAAGAATGATTGGAATTCTCGCGACTGAAATTGAACCGCGTTGTCCATTATAATAGTTTGGGGAATGCCATGAACTAGGAAAACTGAATTTTCCAAAAGATTAATAATATTAGCTGAAGTAGCACGTTTAAGGGGGAAAATCATAGTAAATTTAGTAAAATTGCAGTTAATTACTAGAATATACTGATTTCGTCTACGAGTCATAGGTAATGGACCCATAAGATCTAAGGATATAGTTTGAAAAGGTCTGGAGGAAAGTTTGGGTTTACCCATAAGACCATAGGGAGAATGATTAGGGTGTTTGTAGGTTAAGCAGGTTTCACAAGACGAGATTAATTTGGCAATGTCCTTAAACATACCAGGCCAATAGTATTTTAAAGATATTTTCTTGAATGTCTTGAAGATACCAAGATGGAGTTCTGAAGGGGAACCATGGTTAACTTCAATAAGAGCATGTCTATCTTGAGGTAGTGGAACTTCTTTCCAAATAAAGTCATCGTTTAGACGATCAGGAGAATGGATGCAGCGGTAAAGTTTGTTATCCTTGATAGTGTAGTTGGGATATGCGTCTGGGTTGTTGGAGCATCCGAGAAAAATCTTGTTGTAGTGCTCAAGTTCACGATCAGGTGGTTCTTCAATCGTAATAGGATGTACGCCTTGAGGTGAAGTTTCTCGTGTATCAGGACGTTCCTGATTCTTATGTCTTGATAATAAATCTGGAACAACGTTATCCCTTCCTTTTTTATGTTTCAGGACAAAGTTAAAGCATGATAAGCGTAAAGTCCAGCGAGCAAGTCTTCCTGATGGATTCGATAAGTTCTGAAACCATTTAAGTGCAGCATGATCAGTATATATTGTAAATTCTTTACCATTGTCTAGGTAACATCGCCAATGTTCTAACGCAGTTATTACAGCCAATGTTTCTCTTTCAGTAGTTGAGTAGTACTGTTGATTTTTATTTAGTGCTTTACTCATGTAAGCAATCACGACTTCTTTGTCATCTTGATGTTGAGTAAGCATTGCTCCTATGCCATAATTTGATGCATCACAATGTACAGAGAAGGGTAGTTTGAAGTTAGGGCAAGCAAGGACAGGAGCAGTTACCAAAGCTTCTTTAAGTTTCTGGAAAGCAGCTGCAGCTTGTGAATTCCATAAAAATTTAGGAGCGTTCTTCCCGGAACAGGTTAGTCGGTTGAGTGGAGAGGCAATAGTGCTAAAGTTTGGAATGAATCTTCTGAACCAGCTGCAGGTGCCTATGAACCTTCGTACTACTTTCCTGCAAGTAGGTACAGGATATTCTAAAATAGCTTTTATTTTATCTGGATCAGCACGTAGACCATACTCGTCCAGTAGAAAACTAAGGTATTTCAGTTCTTTCTTGAAGAATTGACTCTTCTCAAAGTTAATAGTCAGATTAGCATATGAAAGTTTTTCATGAACTTTCATGAGAAGCGATATGTGTTCATCAAAAGTTTCGCTAATTATAACAATGTCATCCAGATAGCAAAATACCTTGTTCTCAAATCCAGGAGTAAAAAGCATATCCATTAATCTTTGTAGAGTTGCAGGTGAGTTAGTGAGACCAAAAGGCATTACCTTGAATCTAAACATACCTCTTCCAGGTACATAAAATACAGTTTTATCTTTATCAGCAGGATTCAAGGGAATCTCCCAAAATGCTTTCGCAATGTCGATGCTTGATAAGTATTTGGCATTCTTCAGGTTGTCCAAAATTTCGCTTATTAGTGGTAGACTATAAGCATCACGACGTGTAACTGAGTTAAGCTTCCTGCTGTCTACGCAGAAACGCCATTCACCATTCTTCTTCGGAGTCTGAGAACTGGGGATAACCAAGGACTTTCGCATTGTTCAATGACGTTCCATCCCAGCATCTTATCAACTTCATTAATTAACGCCTTTTGTTTTTCAGGAGACAGTCTGTAACATCTTTGTTTGATTGGAAGAGAATCACCACTATCAATCTTGTGGGTGATTAAGTGTGTGCTTCCCAGGATACCTTTTTGTTCAAAAGAAATTATCTTGAAGCGTTGGATGATGTCGTTAGCGATGTTCTTTTGGTTAGGAGTTAAATGCTCATAAGGTAAAACTTTAATATCTTTAGTTTCGATAGCAGAGCATTTAGATTCTGTAAAGTTAAGAGAAGATAAAACACTAGGTAACAGATTAAATTTTTTCCAAAAGTCAATACCTAGTATTAGCGAAGGAAATATTTCCGGAAAAACATAAGCTTTAATCAAATGAGTTTGATTATTGAAATGAACAGGTAAGTCAAAATAACCCAAGGAATTAACTTTTTGATTATTAGCAGTAGAGACAGTAATAAGATCTGACTTGAAAAGTTTACAGCCCAGTTTAAGAATTTCAAAATGAGAATTATTACCCAGAATAGTTACTGAGCTGCCAGAATCTAGTAAACCAGATAAAGTTAAGTCATAAATTTTGACATTAACGAATGGACGATTAAGATCTTGTTCTTTGGAGCAGAGTGTAGAAGAGATTTTGTAACAAGAAAAGAAGTTTTGAATTGTTTTAATCCAACTAGCCCAATCGTCATTATCAAAGTTTAAGTTACTTTTCAAGTCAGCAGTTAGTTTTTTGAACTAGTATGTGGTTTGGGAGAACAAGTAGGGCAATCTGCAGTTTTAAAACCTTTAAGACCACATTTGAAACAAATCACGAATCATGGTTGAGTACAAGTGTTCAAAGTATGACCTTGTTTACGACAACGAACACAAAAAGAGCTTTCTTGAGGAGCTTTAGTTTGAGAGAGACTATTAACTTGTCTAGAAGGGTATTTGTAGGATGAAGTTAATTTATTCATAAAGGGAGGAGAAGGTTGTGAGTTATTAGAAGAATTTGAAGAGCCAACTGAACTTGAATTGGAATGCTTGTAGTTGAATTCAGAAATAAGAGGACTTTGTTGTACATTTGGTTCTTTAAATTGTTTGTCTCTGTCAAGGAACTTTTCATAGTTTTGGCAAGTAGCCAGAAGAGAGTCGATAGAGTCAATTTCTTTTAGAGCTACGAAGACTGAATAACATGGGCGAATATTCCTCAAAATAATCTCCAATTGTTCTGTTTCACAAAGTTTCTTCGAAAGACGAGAGAACATTCCAGACATGATGGAAATATAGATGACGATAGGTTCATCACGGCCTTGAGTTCGGTTCCTAATCGCTTCTAGAAGTTTATAATCATAATCAAAACCACCAAAGTCTTTGATTAATAAAGAGGAAAGTTCGTTCCAAGTTAAGTTTGGATTCTGATTATATTTAAATCTGAACCAATGAAGAGCATTGTCGGTGAAAATTTCAAACGCTTGAGAGATCAACAAGTCTTTGGATAAGCCACGAGCTAAGCAGTATTCTTCAAGTTTTTGAAGAAAGGATCTTGGACAGCTTTTACCACTGAAGGTGTGTCTTTTCAGATCTTTGAAGACGTTAGTTGGAGAAAAAAATTTAGGTGGTGGTGAAGGATACGGGGTATGGATCTTAACAGAAGTTTGAGAAACAAGAGGAGGTTCCATGACAGTCGGGTCAACAGGAGGGTCAAGTGATGGAGAGTCATTTTCAGTTGGAGGTGGAGTCAAGGATTCGAATTGTTTAGTAATAGCGTCAAATTTCATCTTCAAAGTATCGAAAATAGCTTTAAAGTCTGGATATAAGTCAGTATCTATTCGCTCCAATCTGTAATAAACATGATTAATAAAAGTTTCTATTAGTCGTAAGTATTTGGTTTCACCTTGTAAAAATTTTTCAATTTTACAATCCAGGTAGGTCAAAGTAGAACCAATTTGAGACAAGTCATCCTCGATCGGAATTGGAGAGGTCAGAATATCTTCATTGTGACAATTCTCAACTAAACGCAAAATCTGTTTTTTTTAGAAGCAAAACAGTATTAGCTGGTTCCTCACATCTAATCTTCACTTCGTATTCGAGTTCAGTCTTGTTAAGGAATTCGTACTTAATAACCCTTTTCATTGCAAAGTTAAGTTTAAGAAATAAAAATTTAATAAAAAATTGTACCCCTTTAAGTTATCTAGAATAAGAATATTAAAGTGATGAATGTTAGTGAAATGTTATATGTAGGTCTAAATATAATCCAGATAAGTTGAAAAACTAGATGAAGTTTTGTTTTAGAATTTGGAAGATATGATAAGGATGAGTAAATAAAGAGTTAAGAACGAAAGAGAAAGCAATTAAATCAAAAGGAAATGGATAAGGCGTAATTAAGGAAATCTCATGGCAACGCAGATGCATTGTCAAGAAGACCTTGTCCTGAAGATTGGTCACATTGTGCTAGGCAAAAGTGTAAGGAAGTGGTATCAGTGAGGATGCTCGGGACAGACCACCTCAGCAACGAGTGGAAGGACAGCCTACGACATGCACAGCAGGAAGATCCGGACATCAAGCTGATTCTGGAATGGATGAAGGCCCGTGCTACCAAGCCTAAGTGGAGCGACGTCTCAGCGATGAGTTCAACCACGAAAAGCTATTGGGCCCAATGGGACAGCTTGCTGATTCAGGATGGAGTCCTGTGCTGTAAATGGGACAATTGTCGAGGGGACAGCTATCGTTTGCAAATGGTTGTCCCTAAAGCTAAAGTGCCGAATGTTCTACAGCTGTGCCATAATGGTCGTTCACGAGTCCATCTGGGAGTTAAACGAACTCTGCTGAAGGTCCGAGAACAGTTTTACTGGGTCCATTATCGTGACGATGTCGAGGACTGGTGTCGCAAATGTACTAGTTGTGCGGCTGTAAAGGGACCTCAGACTCGTAGTATAGGTGCATTGAAGTTGTACAATGTTGGTGCACCATGGGAGAGAATAGCCATTGACGTGGCGGGGCCGTTTCCGGAGAGTGAAAGCGGTAACAAGTATTTCATGGTTGTGATGGATTACTTCACTAAGTGGCCAGAAGTCTTCGCCATTCCAAATTAAGAAGCTTCAACATTTGCAGATAAACTAGTTCATGAAGTCTTCTGTCGTTTTGGAGTACCTTTAGAGATTCACAGCGATCAAGGAAGGAATTTTGAGTCTCAAATATTCCAGGAAACTTGCCGAGTTATGGGTACTCATAAAACAAGAACGACTTCTTATCACCCGCGATCTGATGGAATGGTAGAACGATTTAATCAGACATTGGCAAGGTACCTAGCAAATGTTGTAGACAATCGGCAAGATCGGAGAGATTGGGACAAGCACATACAACCGTTTTTGTTGTCATATCGAAGCGCTGTTCACGAAAGTACAGCAGTGACACCAGCTTTCGCAAACTTTGGAAGAGAATTACGGCTGCCTGCAGACCTGATCACCGGGATACCACCTGATGCTCCACGTAGTATAACCGATTATGCAAATGACTTGCGGAACAAAATGAATGACGTTTATGAGCACGTCAGACAATCGGGCCAGCAAATGTCTGAAAAGATGAAAACCCGGTACGACCGCAAAATGAACAACAAAGGGTTCGACGAAGGTTCACTAGTGTGGTTGCATAATCCCGTCCGCAGCAAAGGGAAATCTCCTAAGCTTCAAGCTAAATGGGACGGCCCGTACCGGATTGTGACCAGGATCAACGATGTAACCTACCGGATACAGAAAGGCGCAAGAGGGACTCCTAAGATCGTCCATGTGGATCGCCTGGCGCGTTATTATGGGGCCGATAATGCTCGGGACGAGCATGTCTTAGGAGGGGGCAGTGTTACGCGCCTTAGTCAACGGCACTAGCGCCATCTAGTCTTGAACCGAAGAACTAAACTTCTAGAAGTTGAAACTCGAACTCTCGGTACCTTGCGCGTGTTTACTTGAATATTCTGGATATTTCGATGCTAATTTATATTTATAGGCGCTGCAAGATGCGATCGGGGAAGTATTGAATTTGGCGAGACAAGCAAAGCTTCGGAGCGAAATAAAGTGAATCAGTGTGATTAATTTTTAGTTTAATTTTTAGTTAAACTTTAATTTAGGTAATTCTATCGGCAATTTTTATTGTCACGAATCTCAAGCTCGTAACAATACCTTTGGAACGCATCTACCAAACTAAAGATCTCGGTGTTATTTTTGATTCCAAAATGCTTATGTCGAAACATGTCACGACAGTTGTTGCAAAAGCGTATAAAAATTTAGGATGTGTTCTAAGAGTGTCCCGTCCTTTCTCAGATTCTGAATGCATTAATATTTTGTATTATTCTTATGTAAGAAGTGTTTTGGAGTATTGTTGTAATGTCTGGAATCCGCATTATTTGTCTTATATAGAGAATATAGAGAAAATAAAATGTAAATTTATTAAGGCCTTAAATTATCGTACTCAGCATAAAAAAGCAGTCATGAGCAATCATCAATCACCATAACTTATTGCAGTTAAAGGACCGACGTACACTTCTACAAATTTTGTTTCTACACGACATCTCTAGGAATAAAATTGATAGTCCCGAATTGACATTTCAATTCCTACAATTCAATGCTCCATCGAAGCGTACCAGATACACATCCCTATTTCATGTCCATTTAAGTCGCTCTAAATATGCTCAAAATTCTGTCATTAGTCGTACACTTAACTGCTGTAACAAACACTTTTCAACTATTGTTATTTTCCGTGACAGTAAAGCTTCCATAAAAAAGAAATAACTTATAAAAAATATAATTATAAATTATAAAAAAGCACATACAAATATGCCACACCTCTTTCACATCCTTCCCTACACTACCTACACTGCACTACAAACACTTCATGACCTGCATCTCACTTAAAATCACACACACAAACACACACATACACACATACACACACACACACACACACACACACACACACACACATACACACATACACACACATACACACACAATATTTACAAAACAAAACACTAGTAGATGTACATATATGCACTGTATTTTGTAAAATGCGTAATAGCGTAATGACTACTCTTTAAAAATAACCTTGTATAATATTATTTCTACACAGTCGTAGCGATACGTTAGAAGATTTGTTTTTTATATAAAGTAAGAATCTGTAATTGGCAGTAGAAAATGTAAATACTTACTAACTTTACAATGTTACAAAATGCTGTTGGTTGTGTAGCATTAAAAAAATTTAAGTAATTGTCTATTTAAGAGTTCACTTTCTTCAATTCCTATCTTGTCTAGCACCTTTATTTTCTGTATTAATCAAAGAGGTCTCTGTCAGCGAATCTAGTATTTCTTGCAAACTTGTAACTTTTTTATTTAAATACCGTTTCTGCGATTGAAGCCTTTTTATGCTATTTTTTATGTCAAGGCATTTTTTCAGTTTAATTTTCCTTGACGCATCTTCTAAGTGTTGACTTGTACTTGTAGTGGAAGTAGGACTAATTGGGGCTATATAAGGAATTTTCTTCAATCCAAGCAAATCAGCAATCCAAATTTGCCGCCTAAGAAGATCTCTCGGAAATCTGTAAAAACAAACCAATAATAGAAATATTTACTACTTTTTGTAATACTTTATTATAAAATCTAAATAAAAACTACAAACCGGTTTGACAGACAAACCCGCATGGTTATTTAACTTATCGATAGCTAAAGTTGTGGCGTACATCACTATAATAATATATATACATACACAATAACATATATATATATATATATATATATATATATATATATATATATATATATATATATATATATATATATTTAATTAAATTGTATAATATTGAAAATCGTGTTAAAATTAACCTGAATATATAAATAATTTAACAAAATCCACTAAACCTCTACATGCAATGATTATTATTCATCACAAACTTATTTAGTTATCAGGAAATACATTTTCAATAATATATTTAACTTATGTAGAAAATTATATTAATTTAACACCTCAGTCCCTTTAAAATTCTCATATGCCCGTCAAATCCCGAGCGATCGCATGCGATCGCACCTACCCGCAGCACCTAAAACCTACATATATCTATACAAATATCTCTATATAAAAGTCAGATTTTAGTTCATTACAACAAGACTATTGTATTTTGATAACAAAAATAAAACATACCAAGCGAATGTCGGCAGCGTGAAAATCACAATTATTTATTATTTACGTAAGTAGGGTAAGAAGAATTAAAGAGAATACTATAGAGAAGATGAAGTATGTGAGCATTTCGTAGAAGTCGTATTGAGAACCACCTGAGCTTAGCACGAAAGAGAGAGACATAGTCATATTTGTTCTCAAGTTTTTCGCTATGTTCGACGGTAGCTTTGTGCTAGTAGTGACAGTGGTAGTAATTATTATTATCCCATTATGTACATAACTCTATACCTACAATTTTCTAATACGCCACTGAGCAATATTTCACGTACATTATATGTATAGATACACCACTTTGTTCTCGTGTATCAACGTATAAAGTACATTGAACTTATGTCTATGATCATTGCTCACAAGCAAATTTAAGGCTAAACATTTTAAATGGCTAGGTTTATGTTTTAGCCGACTCCATAAAACCGAGGAGATTCACAATTAAGCTATATGTTTTTTGTATATATGTCATTGTCTCGCGATATCTTCGTAAAGTGAAGATCTTTTTGTTTACAAATAATTTGATATGCGGGTTTGATAATGAAATTAACCTTACCTGATGGTACTTTCAGTTAGCACATAGGTGTATTCATTATGAATGTACTATGTTTGAGAAATGTTGATTAAGGGTGCAAAATATTATAAGCATATATTTTGTTGTCGGTACTACAAGTGAACGTAAGAAATGAACGTAGATTATAAATAAATATCCATAGCATAACTATTTTTTCAACATCTTTCTTGAAAATTCACTAGTGGAACTGTGGAGCTAGTGGAATTGGCGACACAAGCCAAGACTTCGGAGTGAAGTACAGTGAACTAAAACGTTAAGTGTGATTAATTATTAGTGTGTTTTAAGTTTTAATTGTTGTCGGTAATTAAAGTGTCAATTTTGACGATTCAGTCAGCAGTTTTTACTGTCACGAACCCTAAGTTTGTAAAATAAGTTATTGTCAGAGAGTTATTGTTCACAGAATATTAACGTAAATTTAAAATTAAAAAAATTCTCATGGTGAAATCTTAACTCAACCCAAATAAATGATCTGACACAGATATAGTTATTATACTCTTTGATAATAATCCCTACAAATAACGGTTAATCGCGGTCAATAGATACTTGATAGATTCATAGCGTTCCTTTTTAATTTAATAGCGAATCGCAACTTCTTGTCAAAAGTGTACATGGAGTCGACTGACACACGGGCATACATAAGGTGTCAACCCCGTACGGGTGTCATGACACTTGAGAGGCTACTAAAATCTTTTGTTAACGTTAAGAATGATATTATATCTGAAACCTTTTGTTGGTAATTAAGCATTCAACCACGCAACAATTATCGTGCGAACGACATTTTCCCATTATAGTTTATTACATTGATATTTAATATATAATTTTTATTTTACAATCAAACTTTTCTTCTAACTAAATATATACTAAACACCAAACAAAAACTATTTCAACAAGTATTTACAAAAAACTATTTACGTAAACTTCGTTAAAAATTTAACATTTAATCGCCTTCTACGCGCTAGCCTTGACTGCTTATGCGGTCTAGGCCGTCTCGCGATTGTAGGTAATTATTTCACCCTGGTAGCAAGAGTGACAGAGGCCTGCTATTAATCCATCCGAATGCAACCTAAACCAGCCAACAGTCAAGGTTTTACATTACGCAGTCTCGCGAGAAGCAATAAAAAACCACCTGAAAGAAAAGGTCAAGCTCATTAACCTTGTTCTATACCGAGTATCCCCATTAATGAGTATCCTCAGTCTAAAACAATAGGAAATCTCCGACGCTTCTTAGGAATGCTTAACTTCTACTGCGACCATATTATTATACTCAACGCCCCTGCAATAAAAGCACTGTCAATGAGTTTTGAAATATGAAATCTGGGGTAAAATATACACACAACCCGTGAGGTTAAGAACGGGATTTAAAATGGCGTAACCCTTAGCCACCTCTCGCTCGCACACTGTCACTATCTATAATCACAACCGCTAGTAATAACTGCAAAAAATACGTTGTGATATGAGTTTTTCGATACGTTCCATAACTTCAGGCAACCTTGTCATTGAAATCAATGTTAAAAAATCAATAAACTAAAAAATAATTCAGTCCGATTTTGCCAATTTGTGAACTACGACGCGTTCTGAGAGTTTTCTTCATAATTATTGTGAATTTCGTTTGTTAAAATTTTTGTTTAAAATATTTATATGCCATTGAGACAGTAGTAACCGTTTGTCTGTCTGAGCCAATCTTCGGAATGGCTCAACCGATTATTAAACTTCACGAACGGGTAGAGTAATACCAGAAGTGATCTACCCTAAAGTTTATCCGAAAAATTTCGAAAATTTATTAAATATTAATAAATTTAAATAAAACGGGAGAAAACAGAGTCGCTATTTGTAAAAATTAATGTACCAACTTGGGTGTACAAATCTTTTCAAATATTCTGCCATCAATACAAAACTTCCAATTAACCGAATAAGGTTATAACGATATACCGTTATTAGTGCGGTTTCCCTTTTTTTCTGTGCATGTTGACGGTACGGGTTTGATGAGCCGCAATTTCTAATTCCATTCTTTATCCGTACAGACTTTACATATTATATTGTAAAATATTTTAAACGCCGGGAATTAAGATCAAGTAGAATTAAACGTGATAAAATCCGTAGAAGTAGTTTTATTCAAAATATTTGAATTTTTTTCTTTAAAGTAAACTTGGGCTTATTTGGGTAATTTTTTTGTAACAAATTGTGTACTCAACTCATGAAATGTATATATACATTTCATGTATAATATATATTATTATAATATAATACTTTATTGTATATATAATCATAATGTATATCCTATACCTTTAAACGAGCAATTCTTGTATATAAATATATATATAATCGGAATCTCGGAAACGGCTCCAACGATTTTCATAAAATTTTGTGTGCAGGGAATTTCGGGGGCAATAAATCGATCTAGCTAGGATTTATTTTTAGAAAATGTCTTTTTGTCCGTGTTTTTAGGCAATGAAAAATTGCTACAATATCGTTAGAATAAGAAGGTAAATTTTGACAGTTTATTAATGATTACGAATAGCTTAATTGGTATATTGGGCGTACACAAAATCGTAATACCATGGTTCGAGCCCAGACCGACCGACCGACTTTTTTAATTTTTTTTTCAAGTTCCTTTCTTTTTTGAGAAAATCTATTTTTTGAGCCCTTTTTTAGTATTTTTTAAAAACACGAAAATTTAAATTAAACTAATTGCACTCATGATTTTTTATTCAAATAACCAGTTCAGTTTTTTCTATTATGTCGCTAAGATCAAAAAATATTCGTGTTTCATCAGTATGTAATTTGTATCTCAATATAATTTCCAAAACACACGAATTGAAAAAAACGAGCGAAAAATACCGAGCAAAGCCGGTCAACCGGGTACTATACAATAAAGTATAAATTTCTCTAGTCATTTATACGCCGTTCAAAACACATTTCGGTTAAAACGGGGCACGGGAATCTTAGGCTTGCCACATACATACAGAATTCCATTTTGGGATTTCATTTTGGAATAGGGTCTTACACCCATTTTCAAAAATTATTTTAGATGAATCCTAGAGTAAGAGTGAACCACTATAATTTTTATATATTTTTTAAACCGAATAGTTCCATAAAAAATACTTTAATAATACATTACTGGTGACTGCAGCAGCGTGTATTTCATTAAAAAGACAAAAAGCCTAAACGGGGCATCGTAATTTTCAAAGACGACAACGCATCTATATTTTGATTCTTAATTGAGGATACATGTAAATGTCTATATGGGCCATAGCACCCACCACCAGGTGGACTGTGTGTTAGTTTGTCACTCCCATTCTAGATATGGTATAGATTATGGTGGAGCAATATCGTTGACTGAGGTAGAAATTAAAGAAATCAACGTATAGTGGATATTATTCATTAATACTACTATCTATCTACTACTATCACTACACGTGGTAGAGCAACGTTGCATCTATATTATGGCTGTAGCACAAATGTGCCGGCTCGAACGTAGTAGGACCACGATCTCACAAAATAGCACAAAATAGCAGTTTAAATCTGCTGCATTTCATATGCTGAGTGCAAAGAACCAGGGGTGACAATGTATTTACATTTTGATTCTTATTCGATGACAGATTCAGTGTATGGGCTATAGTAACAACTTAAAATAATATGGACTGTGTACTCGTTTGTCACCCATATCACAGCCCATAGTTTACAATTTACATAATAAAAATATGTTTAATCCAATACACAGTTTATGTTTGACAAACAGAGCACATGTCCACCATCAACACCAAAACATTAATTGACACAATAACGTCCAAAAAATGGATGCCGGTTCGCCCATTCACTGACAATTCGGACGACTTCTATTTGGCGTGGCGCACGTTTTTAACATTGACGGACGGCTGCGGATGACGTCCATTTGGACTGGTCGCACGGATTTCAATCCGTTTGGAAATCCATAGCTGGATGAATTCCATCCAAATGGAATATATTTTTACCATTAACGGAATGATTTTGGATGATTACCACTCCATCTGGATTAATGGGCGTATCGTCAGTGGGTACCATTAGGCTGGATCAGTGACGTCACGACTTGGCTAATAAGGCGGACAGTGTTTTGCAGATTTGAGGCACAGGCGAAAAAAATATTCTTAAAATTGAAATATAAATTTTTTAATGCAATGTAATAAACAGAAATCATTATTTCTCGTGTACTTTTTACAAAATCTATCATAACTATCTATTTTTTGATTTTATTTTACATGGTGTAAAGTACCCTATTCTGATTCGGGATTCCAAACGGAGCAAGTCCATAAATAAATCAAAGACCAGTAGACAGAGAAACCTATAGACAAATTGACGCCTTCTTTCGCATTCGCACATGAAAAAGATAGATACATACGTCTTGCATAGAAATGAGACAGAGCGGTGTGACTTTTTGTCCCTTTCTCCGTGCCGGTTTTTTTGTTTAGCAAACTGCACTTCGCTAAACAACTTTGACAGTTCGTAGCAATCTTAGGAGTTTACAAGTTGGTTTAAGTGAGAAAAACGTGTTTTATGACCTTAAGATTAATATTGTTCAGTTCAGTTCTTAGAACCATTAAATATTTTATCTAAATATGTTTAAAAGTCATTAAGATTATTGTATAACCTTAAATTTCGTTATCGTCTTTTCTCACTCGAGGCCACGCTAATCATTAGTCTATAGGTTTCTCTGTCTACGTATACGGTAGTTTTCTATTCTAAATTTTGCGTGCAAAATGGGATTCCGTATGTGTGTGCCCGGCTCGTTCGTTACGTCTCGAAACTCTTATTAGTTTGTGTTTCGAAATTACGAAACGGAATTACGTAATGTTAACCTTAGGGTGGTAGCGAGTTTGTCCATGGAGCTTATCTTTGTCGCTGGTTGGTCACCGGTACAGTGGTATTGGTATGTTGGCAACATTGATTATTCGTCGCGAACTCGCGAAATGCACGTATTGGGACGCTCGCATTCGGAATGTTCTTTAAAAATCTACGTTGAATTATATGAAACGCCGCGAGTGAGTGTCAAGTTTTGGGATTTATCCATACAAAAAACCGATTTGCGTCGCTATTCAGTGTTTATTAGTGATTGTTTTGGGTGACGAACAAAGCAGGCACTAGTGCGTCGAAAGTTGAAACATGGTGCCGCTAGGACCCGGGCCTGGCCATCCTACTGCACACCAAACTCACGGTGGGCCCTCCACCAACTTATCCGGCCCAAATTCGTTATCACAAAGTGCTCCGCAGTCAAACAAGTCGTCAGTAGCGGTAAATAGCGTTTCTTTTTATTACCATATTAGTATTCATATGTCACTGGCGGTTTGCACATGTTTATGTAACTTCGCGCTGAGCACGTGCAATTTGGCGCTAATTATAATATTTGATTTCAGAAGCCGAATTACACGCTCAAATTTACTCTTGCGGGGCACACAAAGGCTGTGTCTTCCGTTAAATTCAGTCCTAATGGAGAATGGCTTGCAAGCTCCTGTAAGTTTTACTGACATTTATGTACATAATTTTATCATATTAATCAGAATATCAAACCGCTTCTGAATAGGTATTAGTTCTTGTTAAAATATTATTATTTTAGTAATTTGAATAAAACATCATTTAGAAGTAACATTTTAATGGCTAAAGTCCTTGAATTTATAGTGCTCCTTATTTAGCATTATTTCTTAAGTATGACCTTCACATGTATATAGTAGTCATAAATTTATAACATTTCTAATCAGTCTTTGATGTTTTCTTTTATAAATAAAGTACTTTAAGCAAGAGTATAATTTTATTTACCTTCATTATTTAACAACATTTACCTACATTAGGTACTTAACGAAAGTAATTTACATATATCAATGTTTCCTTTGTTATATTTGTTTATTAAAAAGATAGTAGTAATCATATTTACAAAACCTTAAGAAGGTAATATTGTGTTAGAGGATTATACATAAAGAACATAATTTAATAATTTATTGGTATCTAACATTAGGTTCAATAGAACTAATGTCATGGTATCTTAATTGGAAGTATTTAAGACTCCCACTTAATTTACATATACATAAAATTGCTACAAAAAATGTATAATATAAAATTTAGTAACAAATATTACATATTGTATTCTATCACATAATCCTATATATAAAAATCAATTCCTGTCCATTAGTCTTGTTAAAACTCAAAAAATTATTTAAGGTATGTAAGGTAATTGTATTCTATAAAAGAATATATTTCATAACAGTAATCACAGTATGTAGGAATTTCTTAAGTCATGTATATTAAGGATTATTACAGTTTTATTAGGTAATATTTATATAACTTACTAAGAATTGATAGAAATTTAAGAATCCTTAAAGTTGATTTATTATAGTGTTGTGTGTATGTATGTGTGTTTATGTATGTAGGTTTTTTCTGATTATAACCGACCAGTAGAATCAAAATAAATATTTCCACACCTGTATCTAATATATAAAATTTATATTTTGTTTGTTAATTCATTCAAGTCTAGGTTTTGGGCATATAAAAGCTTAAACATTGACTTGAAAGTTTCCTGCATAAAAATGATAAAAAATATTTAAATTTGTAGCAAAAAATAAATATGCAAATACATTATTGTAGTGTCAGAATAAGACTTATAAAAATATTCACTCCCTTGGCCCAGTTTACGTTTTGAGAAGTGACAAGTGCAAGTGGCAAGTGCAACTGACAAATGACAAGTGCTTGGTGCATGTATATATATATATATATATATATATATATATATATATACACAAGTGCATAGCGCAAGGTAGTGACAAGTGGGAATAAAATACACACTTGTCTTTTCTCACTTGCCACTCGCACTTGTCACTTCTCAAAATATAAACTGGGCCTAAGGCTAATGTAATATAAAATTTGATTTATTTAGTAAAATTTTTGTAAACTTTTTTTGTGGTTTTATAAACTTTATGTAACATTTAAGCAGTATAAATGTAGTCTATGCAAATTGCAAACTGTCCTTTCAGCTGCTGACAAACTTATTAAGGTGTGGGGTGCCTATGATGGCAAATTTGAGAAGACTATATCAGGACACAAAATGGGCATCAGTGATGTGGCTTGGTCCTCAGACAGCAGGTTAATTGTCAGTGCTAGTGATGACAAGACATTAAAGGTGAGTAACGTTATTTAATATATTTTTATTGGGTAGGTTGTAAAAGGGGTTTTTAAATTATTTATTAAGAAAATCTATTTTATGGGAAATAAAAAAATTGACAATACTTTTTATTACATAATTTGCCTGTTAAAAAAAACTATGGTGTTATAAAATACTGAATGGTTGAGTTTCTTTATAAAATATTTCTCACGGTATTTTATCTCTTAAAGATAATATAGACCCAGATAGATAAACTTGTTTACTTTTTTTAACCCAACTCTAAGAATACACTTCATTTTTTCACACTTGATAATTTATCAATTTTTGATAAAATGTCAGTAATGATTTGTAAGTCATATTTAATAATGTATTTTATGACTTATGATATTCGCCTTTACACACTTTGAACTTGTCTCTCATAAATTATAAATAACAATATGCCAGCCAATCTAGGCCTAAACCTTTTCTATTTGAGAAGGTTTATGCATTAGTTTTAAGTGTCAAGTATTTCATGGAAGTCACATGTTATCTGGTAAAACTTTTTTGTTAAGTCACAATTTATCTACAGGATTTGATTACCTCTAAATTTTAATACGAGAAAAAATTGAGGGCTTGTAGAACATTTAGGCATTGCATATATGAATTAAAAAAAACATTTACATTTAATTTGACCAACTTTTTTTTAAATTACTAAAATGGGCATACTACAAAAGAACTAAAAAAGAAGAAGATGTTATAGTACCCAAATAGCCATTGCACTAGAGTACTACTAACTATTCCAGTGTATGTAGTAACACATTGTCAGTGAAATTCCCCTATCTGCTCTTAATCAATTAACAAATGATTTCTTAATTAAGTTAATTAAACGCAATAAAATATATAGTTTTATTCAATTACAAATTTTAATATTGAAATTGTGATTAAGAAATTTAATCATTTTTTGATATTTAGTATGCTGATTTCAGTTATTGAAATTTTGGTAAAAAATGTATAATGTATGAAAGTTCCCAAATATATAACAAATTACCTAAAGATATAAGAGACTCAAAATTAATGCACACATTTAAAAAGACTACTTAAGTATCACATATTGAAGGAGTAAGCACACTTATACATATATGAATAATATAATATGTATGTGATGTATATGAATATATATATATATATATATATATATATATATATATATATATATGTTTTGTCATATAGGGATATATATGTATGAATAATTTTCGTGTTTCAATGACTGGTATGAATAAATACATAATATCTAAGTTAACATCTGCTTATACACTAAAAACATTTATTTAAGTTAAACAATTATTTAAGTTACTTCAAATAATAAATAATATAAATATTACAACAGCTCATTATAGATATAAATTTTCATACATGATACTTAATCAGATTTTTCTTGACTATCATAACTAATCTACCATACTAATAACACTTAGTTTGTGCGAGTTACATCCGGTAATCCTTATCTGTAAAAGTAAAGTAAAGTTACAGCCTATATACGTCCCACTGCTGGGCTCAGGCCTCCCCTCATTTCTGAGAGGGTTTAGGGCAAGGAAGTGTCCGCCGCGCTGCCCAAATGCGTGTTGACGAACTTCACATGTCTTTGAAATATTTTTTTTTCTTATTCCTCAGACATGCAGGTTTCCTCACGATGTTTTCCTTCACCGCCGAGCACGTGGTAAATCAGCACTTAAAATTGCAATTAACAATTTCATTGGTGCCGGCGGGGATCGAACCCGGGTTACTCGCGTTCTGTTATATTTACAGCGAGCGTTAACCACTGAGCTACCACGGCTCCTTATCCTTATCTGTGTAAATCAATATTAAGAAGTCGGCGGCCGAATTTGCACGAAGTCTGATGTGCCATTGCTGTCACTAAACAAAATGTTTAAAACCACCTACATTTAGTTTTGTATGTCTTCGGTAGTTTTTGTTGTAATTTGCATTTTACGTTTAGCCTTATACGATTACCTTGTACGAATAGCCCAAACCAAATTTATATTAAGCTGTAGATATGTGAGTCTCATAAGGGAATGTAAAATTCTTGAGATAATAAATTTCTTAAACCAGAAAATATGAATTTTATATTTTTCTGGTTATATAAAAATAGTTGTAGTTGTAAGTGTTAGTAGTTGATAGTATTTTGTTTGTGCCTAAATATATTAGTGTAAATTTCAAAACCTATTATAAAATAAAAGTCTCAAGTCATTAAATGAGTAGAAATATTATGTATTCCAAAATTAAATTCTTGTTGTTGCAGGTATGGGAACTTAGTTCAGGCAAATGTTTAAAGACCTTAAAAGGACACAGTAATTATGTGTTTTGCTGTAATTTCAACCCACAAAGTAACCTTATTGTTTCTGGAAGTTTTGATGAAAGTGTCCGAATATGGGATGTTAGAACAGGTAAGACAACAATTTTTGAATAATTTATATATTAAATCTTTACCTATGAAATTGCTGCTTTTTTATGAAATAAGTTCACAATTTTTTTTAATACTTTGTTCTGTTAATCAAAGTCCATTCATGCAATTGATCCATCTTTGCCAACACAGTGGCAGTTTATTTGACAACAAATTCTTCAAAGGCATTTTGTACTGCCTCTTGGGTATTGAATTTTTTTCCCGCCAAAAAGTTATTCAAATTTTGGAAAAGGTAGTAGTCTGTAGGTGCAAGGTCTGGCGATTGCGAAACATGCGAGCTTATCCATCATTGTGTTCAGTTCTTCACAGTACACATCTGCAGCAATGTTTGGTAAGAAGCTGTGATGAATCACACCATTGCTAGACCACCAAGCAGTGACCATCACTTTCGGTAATTTTTCGTTTAGGATGAGTGCTTGCGATTGTCAAATAGAATCCATTTTTCGTCCCTGGTAACAATGTGGTTCAAAATTCCTTTATTTGTGTGCCTGTTGACGAGTGCAAGGCACATTTAAAATGCATACTTTGTGCTGGTGATCATTGAGTTTGTGGGGCACAGATTTCTTAAGCCTTTTTATCTTGCCAATTTGACACAAGTGGGCCAATATTGTTTTGATGCATCAAAAGCTGCTGCTAATTCAGCCGTAGAATGAGTAACATCAACTTCCACAATCGCTTTTGTTCAGTTACGTCGAAATTTTAAGAATGGAATCAGACAAACCAATAACAGGTGGTGTGTTCGTTTATAGTATTAACTCTGTAAAAGACGTTAATTGGCTTGTGCCGCATTGCTGCCACAACAGATATATTCCATAAGCACTTGAATTTTTAACATATCCATGATGACGAAAAAGATACAAATGCAATGAAAACATAATACTAATCAATAAACATGACAACATGAAAAAGGAAATTCATATTTTTAAAATAAAATTAGTTTGAAATCGGCATTCTCAGCCACTTTACACTCCTCAGCTGTGGACGAATGCACTAAAGAGGAATACTGCAGGCTAAAGGTGCAGTAAATACTGATTTGTTCTGCATGTTGTTTCATCAGCCACGATACTGTAGTGCGTCCCAGATTTTCGCAGAGGCCCGTGTCGCTGGTTTGGATGCGCTGATCCATCACCGTATCGCGCGATTTAGAAGTTCTCTGTTTGGGTCACAGAATATTCTCATTAAAATTATTTGTAATATTTGTGCATTTAGTGACATTTTTAGTAGGTAGTCAAATTTATTAATATCTAAATAATTATTTCAAATAAAACTATTATTATTATGTTTTTTCTTGGGTAACTCCTCTTGTTGGGATGATACTCTTAAATCGGCTTTTATGGCAAGATATTAAGGCAGTTGTCCTCAAGATTACAGCCTTTTGAATTTTGTCGAGCACAGATCTTTCTGAGCCCAATTTTTAAGCTGAATTGTTTCGGGGCTTTGTCTACAACACCTACGTAATTCTTCCTCTACCTAAGCTTTAATTATGTACTTCAGATAGTTCCTTGTTTGGAATCACCTGATCCTGGATAGCTATCATGAATCCCTCTGTTTCGGCAAATATTCCCCCTCTACAAAGCCAGTTAGTTGAGGCAACAGCATCCACATGTGGATTCATTAGCTCATTAGCAAAACATCCGTGAATAGGCTTCGATGCCCACTGGCAAAGTTTATTCTTAACATGGTTTAAATCACATATTAGGGGTTCAATATCTTGCATGGAGGAGATTCAACGGTGTAAACTTGTTATTTAGCCAGGTAGACAATATGGTGCAGGGGAGAAGAATATTTATTCCAGAAGGACTGTTGTAAATTTTGTATTTGTCGGACATGCTGTCTCTTAATTTTGATAAGCCTATCTGCCTCCCTCAGTTCTTGGTAGGATAATCCTCTTGACCGCTGACTTTGGATGGTGGATTCGATATTGTGTAAGTATTACACGGGTACATATTCTCAAGTTCAGGCTCCGACCACTTGACGATCCCAACAGTGTACGTAAGTACTGGTATAGCAAAAATATTGATTGCCTTGAAAGTGTTTTTACCATTGAGATCACTTGAGTATTGCCTCTAAGCCTATGGTGGTACTCAGTAGTTACCTGAGTCCTGATTTCTCTGTGATCAACTCATAGTGGTTGCAGGAGTCCCAGCTATTTGTAGGTTTCTTCCTTTGTCATTGAATTGATGATTCCACCATCTTGAAGATAATAAGCTTCAGAAGGCCCCACCTTTCCTCGATCAATGCTTATTGTTTGGCACTTGTCTAGACCAAAACACATTGAGATATCTTTAGAAAACTGTTCAACGCATTGGAGCAGTCCCTTAAGTTCACGAAAATTTTCCGCTTACAACTTAATGTCATCCATAAATGGTACAGTTTAAATTGCCTCCTACTACTTCCCTTAATGATAAAACCGTATCCTGTGCGGTTCAAGACTGTAGACAGTGAGTTCAAGGCGAGACAGAACCATAAGGGACTTAAACTATCGCCCTGGAATGTGCCCCGTCAAATAGAGATTTGATCGCTTTTAGCACTGTACCCTTTCAAATTCAAGACCAGCTCAGTTCTCCAGCTGGACATAAGTTGTTGAAGCAATGATGTTATCTCAGGATGGATCTTATACAATTTGAGAACTTTGAATAGCCAGGAATGTGGCACAAAACCAAATGCTATATAGTCTATATATGCCATATGGACATTCCGCATCTTATGATAAGCCTGCTCTGTAACCACAGCATCAATCAAGAGTTGTTCCTTACAGGCTTGCGATTTTCTAATGCATCCCTTTTGTTCCACTGCTAGCATTTTATTTTGCTCCAAGTACAGTAGAATGTCGCTTAACCAAACGACCACTTAACCGAACTGTTACCTCGGCATCTCATTGGGATGCGACCACCTTCTCGCTTCTCCACGCAGTGTCCCGTGTGTTGTTCACAGATTTTGTGACATGTCCTACCATAATGGAGACCACTGTCATAGGCACTGAGTAGGTGAGATGTTCATCCTCCAGATTGATCCACGTCGCTTCCTCATAGCTTATGTCGTCGGACCAAAACCCCTACCAAAATTTTTTCCATTGAAGAGTACCAGCTAACTGTAGTAATGTGCTGGTTTGGTTATAAATTGGTTTGCATAAATGTAGAACTGCCTGCATAGGAACTGACTTCATCTTCTCTTCCATCGACAAAGTTGTTCCATCTGGCCCTTTTCCGGTATAAAGATAGGTATTGTACACAAAGAACATGCTAGAATCAGCTAAAACTTGGAGCTTTGAGCACCAATGAAATTTTTAATTGTAATTTTAAGTGCTGATTTTACCATGTGCTCGGCGGTGAAGAAAAACATCGTGAGGAAACCTGCATGTCTGAGGAATAAGAAAAAAAATATTTCGAAGACATGTGAATTTTGCCAACACGCATTGGGGCAGCGCGGCGGACACTTCCTTGCCCTAAAACCCTCTCAGAAAAGAGGGGAGGCCGGTGCCCAGCAGTGGGACGTATATAGGCTGTAACTTTACGTTACTTTTTTATTGAACGAGTCCAATATATTAGTGACAGCACATCCAGGATCATCTTGTCTTCTCTCTTCCCTGTTTCCGAAATTATCAAATCACAGTGCAGTTAGAAAAACCAAGAAACGTTTCTTAGACATAGATGCACGAAATATGTTTCGGCCTGTTCCATCTGTAGCAAACAAAGCCGGGATGCTTTTATGACCAGACTTGAAAGCCGCACTATATATCAACAGCACCAAAAAAGCCTTCATATCCAATTGATAAAACTAACTTTGTCTAAAAGTGTAGTGTTCTGATGGGTATTTGTCTTGCAGTTGTTTAAGTTTCGCATTGGTCCACCGTAAAATAATGTCCATTTGACCTTCAAAAATAAGCTCAAAAGTTTGAAGCGGAAAAAATCCATTTTCCAGAGCAGCATTACGTACAGAAGGTAAGCGTAGTATATTGTAAGACAGAGTGCGTGAAGTTCATGAAGGTGGATTTCGAAACCACTTGTAGTGGTTTTTCCCATAGTAATAGTTTGCAGCTACGCTTGACTGTATACTTCCTCCGTCGTCACTGGAAGCAAAAAATTCTCTGTCAGAACTATGGTCAGACTTCACAATTATCCTCTAACTCAGAAACGACATCATTTGGTGCAAATCTTATTTGGTTCAATGGGGTATTAGATTCTTCGTCTAAGTGACTATCTTCGCAGTTTCTTAGCCAATCATGAATAACAGATGCTGCGTTTTAACGGAATTAATAGTTGCCATTGTGTGCCCTAAAATGGTAAAAATAATATGTTTACAAAAATAGCTCGAAAACAATAACAGTTACGTGCATACCCCGCTGTGTTCCCTGGGACTCGCTCAAAGCTATTACTCTCCGAAAGAAGCAGCGCGGTGAAACGTCCTCTCACCACCGCGATAAACGCGACATTGAATGAAGGTACATAGCCGCACGGCAGAAACAAAGCAAATGAAAAAAAGTTACGCGCGGAGATAGTTCAGCAGCAAGTCCCATGGACCCAGGAGGTAAATTAAGATTTAATTTAAAGCTGTGCTTCTCATGTGATCCTTTATAAATTCGATCAAAATCTGAGCAGTAGTTTTTGAGTTATCCTTAATAATGCATATTTAATTGACTTCGACTACACTGATGATGTTCTCATTTTATTTATTTTGAAATCAGTTGTACAAAATTTTTAATTTTACTACTTGTGGTTTTATGTTGTTGCTTGTGTCGATGAGTTGCAATAGCAACTTATCATTATTATTTGTATTATTAAAAATGCTACGTTTTGACGTAATATGCAACCAATAAATCTGTTTTAAATTTTACTATGAAAAATCTAACAAGTTTGATTGTCATTTAGTTCATATTGTATTTGCAGTATGTTAACAATTTGATGTTAACATACATAGTCTATTTTTGTAAGTAAGAGAATGAATTGCTTTTAGGCAAATGCTTGAAGACACTACCAGCTCATTCTGATCCAGTCTCAGCAGTTCATTTCAACAGAGATGGCAGCCTTATTGTCTCATCCAGTTATGATGGCTTATGGTGAATATTTTTTAACAAATATGTACATATTTTCCTTTACATTTAATGGTTATGTATTAAAAATAGTATCTATGTCCGCTAAGGTCAATCATTAGATATTCAGTAGTTAAAATATGTTTAGCCTTATAAATTGTGTGTGTAAAGTCAATTATTGTACATTAAATCTCATTAAAGTTTTCATTGTATATTATTAGTCTGCAGTCCTAGTAAGCAATTATATTGTATACTGGACTGGACAGACAGACAAAACTTTTAAAAATGTTTATTCAGACGATTATGGCCAGCAAATATCCCCCCCCCCCCAATAAAATGCTATAAAAGAGAAAATTGTCAACTGTGATCATCACCAATGATGATTTGCTATCTTGCATGTCATGAGTACTAAATGCATATTTTTATTTCTTAAAGTTTTTATTTCAAGTCACTTTTCTTTGCGTTTCTTTAACAAGTTATTTAAATTTTATGAGAATTTAATATTATTATTTCCTGTGTTAAAGTAATAGACTGTTTCTTAAGTAACAACATTTCATAAAGATGCTCTGCAGAAATTATTTATATCTCTTACTCTCAGAGTGTATGTTCATTTTGCAGAAGCAAGCGATACTGGCAACCTATAAGGTAACATAGCAGGCCATTAATATTTTAAAACTTCACATGTTTCACCTTTGTAAATAATTAGTATGTTCAGAAAAATTTGAAGACCTTAGTATTCTTGCCTTGTTTTTGCCGACCGGGTATAGATTTGACGTTAATAAGAGCTTTAAACAAGATATTAATAAAAATTTTGGATTTGAACATCTATATATTGTTTGATTTTTTTCTTTACTTTCAGTCGAATTTGGGACACAGCTTCAGGCCAGTGTTTGAAGACATTAATAGATGATGACAATCCACCTGTATCCTTTGTGAAATTCTCCCCAAATGGAAAATATATTCTTGCTGCAACATTAGACAACACACTTAAATTATGGGACTACAGTAGAGGAAAGTGTCTTAAGACATATACGGGACACAAGAATGAAAAATATTGCATTTTTGCCAACTTCAGTGTAACAGGTGGAAAGGTAAGTTCAAGCAAATCAAAGTAATGTCATTATCATAGTTTTTTATACTGTGATTATTATTATATATATTTATCACCATAATCACAATCATCATATCATTGAGCCTATCAAAGTCCACTGCTGAACATGGTCTCCCCAAGTCTTATCTGTACTTATCGACTTCCTGAATCTTACTAGATCGCCAGTGGTAAAAGTAAAAAATGAGTCAACAAGTATTACATTTAATCTTTATTGAATAAAAAATGATTCCTTTCCTATTCCACTTACACTCATCAGTTTTCGGTTCAGCTAGATAAATAGCTAGCTCATTCTTAGTTCAGTTCAGATCTGTTCTTCGGCTGTATGTATGTTGGTTTAGGGGATATTAAAACCTTTACAAAAAATGTCTGCTTCATGAAGCTGGAAGTCACAGAATTGCAAACAACATAAGAAAATTATAAATATTTAAAATTAGTAAATTAATGTTTTTTACCTTTTTAAATATTTTATTCCTATTTGATTATGCAAAAAAGTTGAAGGAACATAATTACACAATGAAGTTTTTATTGCAAGGAAATGAAAATTATGAGACAGTACTAATTTAAGAGCCGGTTAAGGTACCTCAGATGGTTACGCTAGATGTAAGTAGAACGTGAGTAACCCGGGTTCGATCCCCGCCGGCACCAATGAAATTTTTAATTGCAATTTTAAGCTGATTAACCACGTGCTGGTGGTGAAGGAAAACATCGTGAGGAAACCTGCATGTCTGAGGAATAAGAAAAAAATGTATTTTGAAACATATGAAGTTCGCCAACACGCATTGGGGCAGCGCGGCAGACACTTCTTTGCTCTAAAACCCTCTCAGTATATAGGCTGCAATTTTACGACCTTACTTTTAATAATTTAAAAGTTTCCTGTTGTCTTTTACAGTGGATAGTATCAGGTTCAGAAGATAATCTGGTGTATATTTGGAATCTGCAATCAAAAGAAATAGTTCAGCGACTTTCAGGGCACACTGACACAGTGCTGTGCACTGCATGCCACCCTACCGAGAATATCATAGCTTCTGCTGCATTAGAAAATGACAAAACTATCAAGCTTTGGAAAAGTGACACTTAATATATTTTGGTAAGTTTTTTTAAGATGGGCCGATGATATGACGGGAGTTTAAGATATAAAATACGTTATTATTTTGGTGATTCATCACTTACCAAAAAAAAACACAAGAGCATTATCTTTGGGGAATTCCCATTAAAGTTATAGCACTTGTAATGGATACAATCTATAAATTAAAGTGTGGAACAAACACAGTCTACCTGATTAAATCAAAACTAAATCACATTCACGTTGCATCACAGCAAAGCAGACAGCTATTTGATGACAAAAGTAAATAAAACAAGGTACCTATTCAGATGGATTAAAGAGAGTGCTACAACCTATAATTTGGTAAAGTAATAGATCTGTTGTTTCCTAATTTATTGAAACCTCTGGATTGAATTAAAGTCCCAAACTTCAGAAAGTGAAATTTTTTAATTCTTTGAAGTTGGCTTTTACGTTTGGCCCTTTTGAGTGGACAAGGAATTATTACAAGCTTAATTTAATAACTAGAATGTCATCAAAATAATAACGTTATAAAACTTACTCCCCTATTTTGCCACTCTTAGGGGTGGAATTTTTTCTTCAAATTTATCTGGGACCACGCCTGAAGTATATTACTATATACCTATTAATTTAAAAAATAAAACATCAAAATTGATGTACAATTGATGAGAATATTGCGGTGAATACGCAAATATTAATAAAAAACAGTAAATTTTTTGTTATAAATAAAAAGTAATTAGTTTTTCTTCTTTCAGGTTTTCAAACATACAGCGATCTGTATATTTTGGCTTCATATTGTAAGCTAATTGCCTTTGGCCCTGTGAATAGTTTTAAAAATAAGAGACCATAGTTTATGGTACTGCGGACAATTGGATGGCTGACATTAAGCATATTTTTTCTATACACTAAGTTAACAGTTGGGTGTGTGCATTTTCATTCGTTATTAAGATATTAAATATTTTTGTATCTGACATGCAAATGAAAATATTATGTATGGAAAGTTTTAGCTATTATGTTTTAGTTAAGATTGAGTTATTTAGGATTTTGCTTAAGAATAACTTGTTGGATGCAATTAAAAATTTAGTAGTTGCCTTTGTCTTTTCTTTAAAAACTTAGTAATACCTTCCAATAAATGCCAGCACCCCTAATTTATTAGATAAATTCATGTTATTTTTATTAGATAAATTCATATTATATTTGAGGTGCCGGCCTAAGACAATCCTCATTATATTCTGTACCATGGGTGTTGCAAAAAGAGACTTCGTAAAATGCATGGGAGGGGAGATTGTTTACGTTACAAAATGGCAGTATATAAGTATCGTATTTATGCCAGACATAATATACCCAAAGCTCTGACGGGGAGTAGCGCCGAAGATGCAAATACCTAGAATGTTTGGTCCTAAACTCGTCAATTCAGTTTATCGTGGCGATTACGGAAAATCTTCCCATTTGCTTTGTGCGTGTTAGAGTCACGTTCACAAAGTAATTCTGCAGTATTTCATATGGTCAGTACAAACTGGAGACATTTTGACACTTAATCGAGTGTTTATGGGCCAAATCATACACTTACTACTTGGTGGGCTCTTTGCTCGTTTGTTACATATTTAATTCCATAGTTGATGCAGGGGCATACCTAGCATGGGGCACAGCCATCTCCTGAAGATTTGGTGCATGACATGTTACAAAAGAAAAAGTTACAATGCTATTACGTATTTTGCAACGTTTCAATAGGGTAGGGTCCGTGCCTCCTTCCCTTTCCAAGCTTAACGCTATTTGGCGTTTTTATATATTGTTGCGCGCCTACCAAAAGGCGTTTTTATATATTGTTGCGCGGCTAAGTTGACATCTGACACTAGTGCCATCTGGTGTCGGGTAACAGCGAGGAGAGCTTTCCAGAAAATACATGACCAGTCTAGACTAGTAGTATAGGATAAGGGTGAAAAACGAGCACACAGTCCACTCGATGGTAACTGGTTGCTGTGGCCCATAAAAATCTACATTTATCCTCATTTAAGAATCAAAATGCAAATACGTTGTCACCCGTGAGGGCTAAGATGGAATGTCTCGTTTCCATTAAAAAGGGTCTCCAGTTCTCAAAACTCCTGCTATTTTACATTGGTATTCTGTGACTGGGCTTACATATTCGTGCTACAACTCTCGACTAGGTAAGTCCAATTTCGACTGAGAGGTCAATCGACGGATTCAACTCGGCTGGGCAGTGTTCGGGAAATTACGACACATCTTCTCGTCAGGTATATCTCAAAACCTGAAAACGAGATCGTACAACCAGTGAGTGTTCCCAATGATGATTTATGTATCTGAGACGTGGTCCTTCACTGCTGGCCGTATGAGGACGTTCAAGGTCGCTCAGCGAGCTATTCTCTGCGTGCTAAACTTGAAATGAGGATATCCGCAGTAGAACCTGAGTGTCAGATATAGCCCTGCGGATTATTAGTAAGCTGAAGTGGCAGTGAGCCGATGGAAGAACCGACAACCGATGGGGAAAAAATGTTCTCGACTCTACTGCCTCCGCCCATCTGTGAGTTAGGTAGACCAGAAGATCACCAGCTGACTGACCACGGCGAAAACCGTATTGGCGGTCACTAATCAGCTGGTGATCCTCAAGGTACCTCATGAGCTGGCAGTTTACAATGGACTCCATTGTTTTGGAGAACAAGGAGGTGATGGCGATAGGCTGGTAGTTGGACGGGTCTGAGCGGTCGCCTTTTTTAGGGATCGGGTGGACGAAAGCCGTCTTCCATGATTTTGGGACTACGCCTAGAGAGGAAAGTACCGGAAAAGACGCGTTAAAACCGGTGCCAATTCTGGAGCACACGTCCTCAGCACAATTGGGGGGATTCCGTCAGGCCCACTCGACTTGTGGATGTCCAGGGAGAGGAGTGCTTTGCGAACCTAGCGCTGTGTGAACTGCACTTCCGGCATGGAACACTCACACCGCGGGATGGTAGGCGGCGTACTCCCCCCATCATCGAGTCGAGCTGGACGCTAAGTAAGAGCCTAGAAGATCGGCTTTCTCCTTTGCGTTATGGGCCAGTGAGTCGTCCTCCCTGTGCAGAGATGAAAGAGTTGACTGACAGAAATTCCCCTGGACAGCCTTGGCGAGAGACCAGAATGCACGGGTTCCAGAAGGAAGGCGAACTAGTTTCTCGCCAATTCTGCCTATGTACTCTGACTTTGCCTTGGCAATGACTCTTTTGAAGGACCTAGAGGCGGAATTATACATCTTTTTTAGAGCGCTGGTGTTTACATCTCGGGACGCTGATGCGTCAGCCTAGGCTTGGTAGCACTCCTGCTTATAGCATGATGCTATTTTACAGGAGCGACCAAACCATGGCTGAGATTTGCTTCAATGGGTACCACAGAGGAAGGAATAAAAAGTTCCATACCCTGAAGTACCACATCAGCGGCAGAATCCGCAACAACGTTGGGATCGTCGGGCGAGAAGCAAATCCGCCCCCAAGGGTAGGATGCAAAGAAAGACCGCATCCCATCCCGATCGGCTGACCTATAGTGCCAAACACGGCGGCAGCCTGCAGAATGCAACTGCGATTTCATCGTGAGTGGCACCACACTCGGACAAGACAATGGTCCGAGGAGCCTAAAGGGGCGTCGACGGAAATCTGATATCCGTGAGAGAGGGTGAGAGGTCAGCAGAAGGTCCAACAGGGAAGGTGCATGATCCTCCACATCTGGAATCCGCGTAGGCGAAGTAACCAGTTGTGTCAGACCATATGCCAAGGCAAAATCACGAACAGATCTCCCCGCATGATCGGTTAAACGTGAACCAAGCCATTCGTCGTGATGGGCGTTAAAGTCGCCGAGGATCACGATCTCTGCGGAGGGGATCTGCTGTAGCAACGAGTCTGTAATTTGGATGTGGTCGAAGAGTCGGTCTGTTTCGGCATTACCGCTATGGGACCTATAGAGGCACCCGTAGATGCGCGGATGGTCGTCGATGTCTACGCGTAGCCAAAGAATGGACAGGTCCGAACCTTCAAGTCTGCCGAGGCGTCGAGAACAGATGTCCTCTCTGACGTAAACGCAAATTCCAGTCCGAGGCACAAAGGAGTGTTCCAGTTTGTACCCCGGGTAGGAGAGATACGAGACATCAGCCGGAGAGGACACCTGCGTCTCGGTCAGAAACAGCAGAGCCGGCCCCGCCGTCTCGAGATGGTAGTGGACGGCGTTCAGGTTAGAGTGAAGTCCCCTGATATTGCAGAAATTCACGGACAGCGTGGCAGGGGTCGTCTTGGTTTTGTTGCTCCGCTTGCCCCGAGCAGTTGTAGTCTTGAGCGGAATATTGCCCCCCCCCCCCCAGAATACGCGCGGCAGCCTGAGCACCCACCCCGCTCAGAAGTGGAGAAACATGGTCGTGGATGCTCAGCGAGGCATTCTCCAGGGGTGCTGGTACCCTCCTGGGGTAGTCTATCATCATTTAATTCCGCTACCATGTTGATGGGGTGGGGGGGGGGCGATTTGGGCCTCCGGCCACCTACACTCACCAGACGAAACGCGGAAGCAGAGCTTCCACTTCACTCCGGTATGAGCCGGCCCATACGTGCAACAGCAAAGATGCCGCGTGGCTCTTCCACTGTTGAATTTTTTGCTCAAGGACGACCTTGACGGGGACCATCACTGAGCTTGACACGTCCACGTTGAAATTCAGCAAACCAGCGATAAATTGTGGGGCTGAGGGCTTCAACACCAAATGCAGAAATCGTCCGGTCAACACACTGTTTTTATGTTAAACCACTTCGAAAGTCATAATAAATCATCGCTCTTGAATTTTCTTTAGTCATTCCATTTTCTCAACGACTAAACAAGTTTGACAAAACCTTGTGACAAGACCGAGAATCTTTTTTTAAATAAATAAATGGTATTCGGTTTTCAAAACCAAGGAGTTTTCAATTAAAAATATTTTAATATGACAGGAACGGTGGAAATATTCCATTCCCGATACTCTTAGTGCAGCCCTCGTATAGGGGTGTTTTTTCCATAGTTGACATGCTTGCTTATTAGGAAGACGCAGCTGCCCGTCTCCGGATTCGTTTCTCTCTGTCGCCTATAACGACACCCGCGTGATGATATTGGGTAGTACTTAGATATTCTTACACCGCCTCTACACGGTAACTTACACGTAATGACGTAACGGTTTTTACAGCTTAAATGTAATAAAATGCAATACTTTAAATTAAAAAGTTGACAACCCTACTCATAGTAGCAAGTTGTTAAAATCGTCGGTTTGGGCTATTTTTCATATCATTATGAGTTATACGAAATGGTCATACCGTCACATATTGGCCCCTCGTTACAGTATTTTGTTCTGTGATAATGGCCGCCACGAAGTTTTCTCATAATCCTTTCCCTCTAACGTGACAAAATGGAGTGATAGATTTTATTACGGTACCACAACTTATTTTTTATCATTATAGCGTAACTACACTGATGTGCTATGATGACAAAAAATAAGCCTAAAATGCAACTGCTAGGAGGGGATCTTACAGTTGAATGGCAGATACGAATCAAATCTTTTATGTTAATTTTGGCAATATAGGACCAAAAATTATACCGTTCGACCGATGTTTCAGCTTTGTTTAACTAAACAATCTATGGCCGCGTATTTCGGCTTGCTGAAACCGAAGTTTAGATTACCGTTGCAGCCAAAAAAAGCCCCATACATATTTACCGTAGTTTGGCCGCTTGGAAGGCAGGTTGGTTACCGCAGCTTTTTATTTTTTACTTATTATTAGAAGGACGCTGCTGCCTATCTTTCCATCTGTCGCCTCTTACTTCTTGGCAGTCAAAGGATGGTATACGGTAGTGGATATTCTTAAAAGAAGTTTTGATTAAACCGCCAAAAAGATTTTTACTTTGTACCTATCTTTTCGGCTCTAGATGATACAATGATCTTGAAATGGACACCAGTTTTCCATAATATCTTAAAACCGGGATTTCAAATATATATATATATATATATATATATATATATATATATATATATATATATATATATATATATATATATATATAAGTAGAAGAATACTGGTAGGTATAACGATTTTAGTATTTCCGATCAAGAGCGAAGAAAAACTATGGTATGGCGTTGGCGAGCGTGTTGACAGACAGACAGAACGGTTGTGCAGCGGTGGGGAGTGCGAACATATAGAAATCAGGTCGATCCACCGATCCTGATCGGCGTCCTGACGCCCCGTTAGTATATTGTCTATCACTAGAGCTCCGTAGTCCTTTTATTACAGATCTGTGTAACTCAGACAGGGCCGATTATCTTTTGTTTCCAAAGACTTCCCTCTATATATTTTCCATATATTTCCCTATATTTGGCATAATTACAATGCGTTGTGGCGAGTTGACACCCGTAGTTTATTTTTTATTTTTATTGAGTTGTTGTCAGAAAGGTTCCCTCTGTCGCCTCTTACAATGGTTACGAATAAATTATATTTGTTTTACAGAAGAGAAGAAAAACGTAAAGAGTCGCTCAACAAAAATTCAAGGAAATTAATGTATTAACTTTGGCCACTCATTACATTTATGAAAATGTAATGTACGCAACCAAAAATAAAAGGATTTTACAAAAAAAAACGACGGGTTGCACTCCGGGAGTGCCGGCAAAAGTGAATCTGTGTGAATTTTAATTCTATCTATCGTACACAAACACGACAATTTATATTACATTTGCGCAAGCGCCCTGCGCCGCCTAAACAAAACAGCAGGCGCAGGCATACATTTTCGCCGCGCCGTAGAAAGAGAGGGGATACTTCCTCTCCTATGCCGGCCGTCTACTCTCCATCCGTCTTACGAATTTTCGATCAGGTAACGTGTCCTGACGCGAGTTTAACATTTTTTACCCATTACAAAAAAGTGTACAACGCCGCTAAAAAAGTTTTCGTCTTACGAATTTTCGATCAGGTCACGTGTCCTGACGCGAGTTTAACATTTTTTTACCCATTACAAAAAAATTGTACAACGCCGCTGAAGTAGTTTTCACTTCAATAAGTGATATTCATTCTGTAAATACTAGGAACAGACACAAGCTAGTAGTACCAGTTACTCGACTCCACCGAGTCAGTAATTCATTCTTGGGGCGATGTACACGCTTTTACAACAAAATTTGACCAGTTCAAAATTCAAAAACTTCATAAGTAAAACTAAGTTTGTTTAAAAATTTATTATAATATTAAGGAATTTATGGATGATAATAACCCCTGGGAATGAGGTGATCGCTACCAAGCTTTTTCTAATTTGTTTTGTGTTATTAATTGTGTATTATAATATATGATTTTAAGCTGTTAGTTTAAAAAAAAGTACTACTGGGTTATTTGCTCGTTCTTCCCAGGACAGAGGTATTTTTCCCGAATCAGTGGTAAATTAATTTCTGTTTCAGTAGGACGGAGCATTGTCTGCCAAAGTGGACTGCAGTTCATCAAAAATACTCATTATAGAACGTAATTTCAGACAGAAATATTTAATAACTGTTTTTAGTTCGAGTTTTTCTATTTTACTTACGAATACAGATCAAATTCTCGCTAAATGTAAAGTTTGAAAACAAATTGGGTAATGTTTTTAATTTGGTTTTTTCTGACCTTGGCTACTAACGAATTTAAGATTCGAAAAAAAAAATAGAACGCTTTTTTATAAAAGCGTTCTATTTTTTAAATAACTCATTGATAAATGATATAACACAATTATGATATTCACTCCTTTGCTGTATGAAAGAATGACATATCAAGAACAGAAACAACTTAAAAATGTTCGTAAATATATTATTAGTAGGCATAATTTATTTATTACAACTGCACTAAAATCTTAAAAATAAATAAGGATAACAATAAAATATTTCAGGGATTGCCTCGATTTATGTTTGTCATATCATAGGTAATAAATATAGAATAACTGGTATGTACAAGTATGGATCCAAGATATGGTAGTAAATCATTCACTACCCACTTGTCTTAATTTCGGTAGATGTTCATGGGCTTCATATTTTATAATTTCACACAACTTAATATTCGCAAAATCCCGAAGGGCTGACTCAATTTATTCCACTATCCGGACGGTAATAAGATTGATAATTTATACAAATCCCCGATGAACGGACGCGACTCAAGCTTTTTTCCTGAGAAGGAAAAATATTGTTTTTTTTTATTTATTATTTCTATTATAATTAAAAACTGATTATGGTAAATAAATAAATAATAATCATTGTTTATTTTGTAAAAATCACTTGCTTCCTTATTCATGTATTTTAATAATTAAAACACGTTGATATTGCTGTTATGTACTAAGTATAATAATATAAATACGTCATAAGTAAATTAACTTAAAAACCTAGTATTTTGAGTCGTAATAGCAATAACGATATTCAAAAATGAAACCTATAATTGATAAACAACGTCCTTCATGTGAGAATTCCATAAAGTTAGAAAGTCATGGAACCTCATAATATCATTGTTTCATTATTTTATCAAAGCTCATTAAAATTCCGATGATGAACATAGACATGCCCATAGTTGTACTTGCCCTACGTTAGTTACCACGCTTGGCAGACAGTTTTTTTATAGCTGTGCTATCAGGTAGACACTGCTGGCTATCTGCTGGTTAATTTCGCTCTGTCGCCTCTTATGACACGACAAAAGTAGTGGGTGGATATTTTAATACACCGCTTATCCTTACAGCCCATAGAATACTATAATACACAATAGAATGACTGTCAACCTTACTTTGTAGGAGGATTGGCGTCGCCGGGAGCACACAAACAATTGGAAAGGGAGATAATTACGTCGTATTATCACTACTACAAACACTTTTTAGACTTAAATGTTTTTGACACAAATGTTTCTAATATTCACAAAATATAAATAGTTTCGACTTACAGGTTGTAGAATATGTCTCCTTTATTTAAATTCCATTTCCCGCTGTTCTTTCGACACGTAATTATTGCACAATTTACCATTTTTTAAATAATTTGCATGCAGCGACGCTTGACACGAAAATTAGAAACGATTGTATTGACATTTATACGTGTGAATTGACGTGTTAGTGACATTTTAGTACATTTACATTGGTTGCATTACATTAGTACACGATAGCTACACGGGCTCCGCCCACTACCCCGTTCTATTATGTATGTATTATAGTATTCTATGTTACAACCTATCAGTCTATCGAAGGTTATTTACCATGATTGTCACGCTTGGCAGGACGGTTGGCAAATATAGATTTAAATTTTTTGTTGTTATTATGATGACGCTGCTGCCCATTTCCTTGTTTGATGTCCTCTGTCGCCTCTTAAGGTACCCACGGGTTCATGATAAGTAAGTACACAGTTATATTCTTACACCGCCACTGTATGTGAAAAATCTAAAATTATTAAAAATGTATTTTTTGTATATTGTTACAAAAATGAATAAAAGAATATACCTATCAAGCACTCGCATAATATACAATATCCAATCAAACAATCCTTATTAAAAAAAATTATGCAAATGCAAGTGCATGCGTGTAAATTAATCCCTATTTTCAGAATTTGCAATGCTACAATGTTCGTAATAATTTAGTACCAGACATAGGTACCAAAATATTACGAACGTTGTAGCAAAAATAAAAAGTAATAGAGAGTGCACCTGTTTGCTATACACTTTGTTACGCTGGGGTACAATAATCCTATCCTGTGCTGACGGCTAATCCACGTTGGGACAGCCCCCGTGATGATAATTCGATCTGGAAGAAGAGACAAACAAATTGCGCTGGCATATTATAGGATTATCCGAAGTCCGAAGAGAGTGGGAAGATACGAGGTAATCCTTGAATCCGGCAACTTGTTCTATTATCAATAGGGCGACCATCTGTCCCAAGGAGGTGTCGTTCTATTTTTATACATTATATATTAGGTACACAAATAGAAAATCTTAAGACGACACAGTCTCTAACGCTTGCTTAAAGTATATCAACTATGCTCAAATGAAAATAGTTTCCTACCACCTTCACGTAAGTTTAATGCAAGAAGGTTTAAAGGACTTCGCTTGATGTTACTTTCATTGTATTGGAATCTGTACTGAAATTAATTGGCTGATTTCATGTACACAGTAAAAGTATTCTTCATATATTTATACAGATTATTAGCTTGAAAACATTCTCATTTTATATACCTACTCGTAAGGGCCAAATTTTTGTGATAATAATTTTAAGATCTTTGGAGATTTTACTGACACTTTTAAAAAGGCAGCTGACTTTTATTCCCAATATGCCGGCCACCCCAGAGCCATGTCATTGGCGCAATTGTCTCTTATTTTAAATTAAGTAGTATATACTTTAATACTACACGTATTTTAAGAGAAAGTACTCTGAAATTATTTTAGTATAAACGATTCCGCAAAAAATTTTAATTGGTTTTATTGGCACGCAATCAACTTTTCTAGTGTGTTTCATAATAATATTTTATGGGCGAAACAATAGAGTTAATTCAAATACATAATGTAAATACTGAAGCTACAGTATTTTAAAATTTATCTAAAGGAAAATTACTTACACGAATAAAGATTCGCAATCAAAGCTTTGACTAAATTGAGGTCTTTGAGATATATTTTTAAGATAAATTATTTATGACGTTATACATTAGATGGTGTGAGGCCTTGTTTTCCGTGTCGTAACTGCGATTGTTGGTCTTGAGATCCCAGATTTGTATCCCAGGTCGTGCCAAAATCGGTTATTAGGGTTTTCTAACACTAAATTCTCAGTAACAGCCCGGAGTTAAAAAGTCGGTGATATATAAACCCCGCGCCTTGGAAAACACGTAAAGCCGTTTGTTCTGCGCCTAATTTGTCTCCGGGCGCGACGGTTATCGTGTATCGAACTCTGAACGTATGAAGTAATAGAGAGTGCACCTGTTTGCTACACACTTTGTTACACTACGGTACTATAATACGGTCCTGTGCTGATGGCTAACCCACTTTGGGACAGGCCACCGTGATGGAAATTCGATCTGGAGAACATTATTATACATTATATATTACACAACTAGAAACACTTAAGACGACGCAGTCTCTAACGCTTGGTTAAAGTATATTAACTATGTTCAAATGAAAATAGTTCCTTTCCATCTTCACGTAAGTTTGATGCGAGGAAGTTTAAAGCACTTCGCTTGTTACTTTCATTGTATTGGAAACCGTTACTGTACTGAAATTTACCGGCCGACTTCATGTATGTAAGTATTACTATTCATTATTACACAGTAAAAGTATTCACATATTCATATAGAAATTTTTGCTTGAAAACATTCACATTTTACTACTATATCGTAAGAGGAAAATTTGATATCTTGAAACTAAATTGATTTTTAATTAAATGTTTTTGTTTGAAGTGTTATTTTATTTTTAAATCTAGATAGGATAATAAATTTTCTTAACAAGCATGGCACTTAAAATTTGAATTTTCGTTTAAAACTTAAGTTACCAATAAACTTACAATCCATCTGATAGTACCTAAGTAACGACTGCAATTCATGGATATTTGCAACTGACTTCAAACAAAGAAGGCGACAGACATAGTCCTTTCTGTGGACTAAGATAAAATGCCTTGCAGTTTGTAAATGTACTGGTTTATAAGATCTCTTAGACAGGAACAAAGCAGAGCAAGCATTGTTGTTTGACAACAGAAATAGCTAAGACGGCGGTAACTACTACCTATCCAGACAAAGGCCTTGGTTGAAAAGGACCCCCTACTACCTATGACCAATTTTGTGTGAAACTCTTGCACCGTAATTTTATAATTTCTTTTTATAGAATAAGGGTGGCAAACGAGCACACATTCCACCTGATGGTGAGTAGATGCTGTGGCCCATAGACATTTATATTTTTCTTCGATTAAGAATCAAAACGCAGATGCGTTGTCGCCCTTGAAGACTAAGGTGGAATGCCTCGTTTACAGTAAAAAGGGTTTCCTTATCTTTACACTCACCATACGAAACACAGCAGTATTAAGTTGTTATTTTACGCTGGTTTTCTGTGAGAGCGTGGTCCTTCCCCGGTCGAGTCGACGTATTCGTTCTACAACTATAATATAGCTGCAGTGAGGCTCTACAACGTACAATGTACAGATAAGTAGGTCTACCAAGTCAAAATAAGTTAAATTATGTCTTGTTCGTGTAAAAATCTTTATGTGAAATCTTTTACAATTCCGTTCCAAAATATTATTATTTATTTATTTAATGTATAACACAAACTTTTAGGTACATGAGTTCATTGACACTGTGCATTGAATTATAATAATTCTGATCCAAGAGTCAGTTACATACTAATATCGTTTAAGTTCTTAGTCTTAACGTCTCCATCTTTTGTGAAGCTCATTATCAGTGTGAGAAAATTAACAATTGTACCTATTTACTTAGTAATTAACGAGCGGGGTGTAATTATCGCCTTAGGGCAATCTACTCGAATGTTAAAGTTTCAAGTAATTTTGTGTTTATCTAAATTAAAAAGATTGTCTATTTTTTAAAATAAACGTACGTAAAAGTATGCAATAAACAGTGACATAGTATTAGTTTTTGCCGCCCGGGGCTGCTATAGCCTAACCTGCCTTCCATAAGTTTCCGAAGTATCTTGAATAGTATAAAAACATTAAGTCTTCTGTAGTTTTGCATAATATTCAAAACTTAATCAAATTTTTTTCATAATATATGCCGCGCATAGCGCCTACGGCCTCCGCCTTGCTACACCAATGGTAATAAAGAGTCGAATGTAATTCGTATAAACACAATTACATCATTTCTTTTACTAGTGAATGAAACAACGCTGTTAAATTAATTCTATCATATAACAACAGCTTTAACAGGATAGAACTGGAGTTAGGAATTAACATTAATGTACTACGTGTCGATTACTACCAATATGAAGTCTTTAAGAGCCGAACCTGCTGCGGCACTGAAGATTGATTTATAGGCTCTCAGTACATAAAGTGACATAAATTTGCTACTATATAGTATAAATAAGATAAAAAGCCACAAATTTTATAAGAAAGCTTGATAAAAGTAGCTCTATGTCTACCACCCGTAACTCTGTCTCTCCCTCTCTCAAATCTTGTCTACAATATTGCTCTTATACATATAATATTATTTTATCCTATGAAACCTATAACTAAACTATGTAACAAAATTTAAAATCCGGACAATTTATGTCTTTATATAGAGTTTTCGTTATCAGGAATGAGTAGAAAACAACAAGCAAATATACAATAAAATAATATAGTTATTGAAAACTTTTGATACTTAAATAAGAAAATAGTTAAAAAATGATTTAAGAAAAATGAAGGCTTTATACTAATATAATATTAGATTATATTATGTACTCCGCATTGCTCTGCAGAGTTTGCCACCCACACATTTTTCAGATCCACATTTTACAGCGGCAGCTGGCGTTAATTTTTAAAACATACCAATTTCAACGACATTAAAAATGTTGTCGGGAGAGTTCCGCCCCAGTCGACGTCTCCTCAATCCATCCGTTCGTGACGTTTCTGCCGACATCACAGACTTCTCTACTCATCTATCCGGATTATATCGTACCTTTTAAATTTTCCGAGTAATCTTTCTGAGACCTTGAAGTATGTGAAACCCAGCTCTTCGGCGAAATTTTCAACGTTTGATTTTACAATAAGCCCAGTGATGGCCGAATTATTTATGCTCTCTTCTAATCTCATTCGATAATTAATGTAGGTAACGTACTTTAGCGTCAACTTTTCATAGGGTGGCTCACAAGTGAGCTCAATTTTATTCATTACTTGTTTTTAATATTTCGTCTTTTCGAATGGCATTTTCAAGCAATTTAATTCATAATAACTATCCAATGTAGTTTCTGTCTATCCCCTCGTTTTATGAGCTAATAAGTTAATCGCTATACTACAATGTAAACGTGAGCCATAAACAAGTCATGAGAAAGTCATGAAAGTAATATACATTTAGAGAAAGAGTGTGTGTGTGTATGTATGGATGAGTATTTGCTAAGTTAAGTAGGGAATCTGATTTGAAACCCAGTTAATATTGATCTAACTTCTCCTTTCCTTTCATTTTTCTTGTTCACTCGTATCTTTTCAGTTAATCATCAGTACCAGTATGTTTTGTATTTAGGTATTTGACAGTTACGCATTTATGACCAATGAACAAGGCTCAGGCCATTGGTTTATGAAAGAATATTCATTCAAATATGCCGAAACGAAACCAAAGTCTGGTGATGGCAACAGTATATCTACATTATAGTTTTATAGTGCAAAGGTAATCTACATTATCTCAATCCTTCTGCTTACCGTGGTGTACGTAGACAAATATTTTCTACAATTTAAAAAGTTGAATGTTGCTGGTGAATAGTCGGGGATAAAGAAGAAGCCTACTATCATCTGAATGTAAAAGTGCACTAAACGAATTGTAAATTAATACGCGTGCGGAATTTTTCGATGGATTCAACAAACGATGTTACCAACAGGTAATAAACTGTGTTTACAACTATGTCCATGATGTATAATAAACTGAAGCGACAGAGGGACCGCACTTTGTGGCTATTAGTCCATAATCCGTTTTATAACCCGCCTCTCCCTCGTTTCGTGTACAAACTACTCGAGTTAGTGTAAGAGATGCGATGGTATTCCTGACTTAATTTTCTTTTTGCAAACTGGTGTTTTTAATGAAGTTGCCAAGCATATTCTCTTTATTGATTCGTATTGTTTTTTAAACATAATTGTAATAAAAATACTATCTAAATTCTTAGATAAGTACGATATGAAAACGGATTGTTCTTTATTATAAGTCCTAACAACAATGATATCTCGATAATACATTACACGTATCCCGTTGAAATATAGCAGTAAAATCTTTTTTTATGAAAGAACTAATTTTCTTTATAATACCAAACCTATTATTATTTTTCTTCGCATATCGATTTAGTCCCAAACATGAGTATAAAACGCGTTAAGCGTTTCTATTGTCTATCGCTTATTTTAATATAATAGTGACTGTGTGAAATTCGTGCTACCAATGTATCAAATACGCGGTGCTAATGGAATTAACTTTAAATTTGTTTATACGTACAGTCAAATTCTGAACAGGAATATCTTCCAATTTAAAAAGGATTTGCCATTTGCATAATTCACTGCCATCCTTGGTAGTTGATTTTATAATCGCATTGATAAATGCTCACCGTCGCCGACCTGAGTATTACATGTCGTAATTATATGTAATTTACCGAAGAATATTAGGTATTTCTGGGACGAAATTGAATGTGACTTTTACGCCATCACCACACCGCAAAATATAGTACAACATATAAAATTTAATTTACTTACTTTGTGTACAATTCCTCCTTACCACCACACTTACATATACATGTGTAAAATGTGTTATTTAAAAAAAATGGTTGACCCTGCCCCCATTGTATCCCTGAAACCTCCCACAAATTTCAATATAAAGCGCTCCAACTTACACTTATTATGACATTTATGAACTCTTCGTGCTAAAAATGTCCAAAACCACGTTTTTTTATTTCTTTCAAAATTGAATATTTCACGAAAAATCAACCGATTTTGATGTGATCTACTTTTCAGCGTAATAAAAACTCTATTTTAAATGAATTGATTTACGGTAAGTTTTCAAGTTATTTTTAAAACACACTTTTTCGTGATTTATTTTGTCAGCGATATCTCTCGAACCCATCAACCGATTGTGATGCGGTTCACGGCAATCGATGTCGTTTTTTGAGTAAAAGAGCTGATTAGAGTATAAAATTGTTTAAAACAAGGTTGTCGAAGTAAATCTAAGAAAACAACTTTTTGAAAATTAAACATACACGAATTTTGAAGTTTTCTCAGAATAAACCGTCACGATTCGGTCTAATTTCATAGAAAATCTAAGTTCAGCAAAGCTCTTTGAGACGCAGAAAACTGCTTTTCGATCGGACGCTATATATATATATATATATATATATATATATATATATATATATATATATATATATATATATATATTCAAAAACTGAGGTGAAAAAATAACTTCCTCATTTTTTGAAAACCATTGATTTTCATAGTGCGATGTTTAAAAATGGAGTTTTATCTTTTCGCTCGATGAAGTAGTTCACTCATTTATTTCAATGCTTCATTCAGTCCAGAGATTAGAACGAGTTAATGAGTGTAAGGAATAAGTAACAAAGGACGCATTTAGGGCTTTTGATTAATTTGAGATTTGTGCGCAATATCAGTTAAGGATAAAGTAGACTTAAAATGTTTCTAATTCGCACGCCTAACTTAATAAATAGAATGATGTATCTCTATTTTCCTTCATACTTTACAGGCCGACTGACAATCTTTAAAAATATTTTTATAAATTAAAACCTATATTATTATGTTGTAAAGCTGTATTACGGATATATTAAAACTTCTATTGTAAAAACTACATTATACTGGGCCACAGCATCCACTTAACACATACTAAGAAGAGTAGGGACTAGCCACTTACCATCAGGCAAGCATGTACACAGTCTTGTGCTTGTTTGTCACATTCAATTTTTAAAAACCAAATTAATTTAGGTTACAAATTTCAATGATGTCAGTGTATCTGGCAGTCCAGATTTTTGAGGATTGGGCTATCTTTTTCTTAATTATTACATTTATTACAGGGGCAAGAAGATTTTTGCGCCTAATTTATTTTTAAAGTTATACGGGGGCCATGCTGAAAGCGTTTGACTGGTACGGTCATTTTTGATTGCATTTTTCTCCAAAAATGCAAAATTAGAAAAAGTAACTCGTATAAAGAAATAAATATAGAAATAAGAAAGTAATATTTAATCAGATGTACCTAGATTCGGAGATAATCTCCTATTAAGTAAATCAATAAATACGCTGACAGTTTGCAACGAAATCGGGTAACTTTTCTCGTTAACCAATTTTCCAAGTTAACTCGGCAGGCGAAATGGCGAGACTGATGAGATTAAAACTCGTAACTATGCAGATGTTATAAAACCTCTCTCATTTTTATTATAAACTCATCATAGTTATGATAACGGTAAGACAATTGAACAAAATATTTTAATTTATAAAATATTTTGTATGACATCTTAATAAACGCTAATTTGTTAGTATTATGAGTTTCCCTTGCGCTAAATAAAAAGCAGGCATTCAAATGAATGCAGAAAGGGTAAATTAAGTTTAGTTAAGGATTGTTTAGCCATATGTTTAATTTATTACAGAATGCAAGAGTGTATGAGAAGTTATTTAAGAAGTTTGGTAGAATGTTTAATTCAAATTATGTTTCTATTTGAATTCCGTAAAATTATTCACAGGCAACTATAACACGCTGTCATGTTTTGCATTATTATAATTTTTACAAGCACCATTTGAATCAATATAATTAGTTAGTTAACATCCGATTTCCTATTACTATGTTCAAGCACCTTAAATAATACTATTTAATAGATCTTCATCATTCTTTTCATTTCAACCCTTCACAAGTACACTGCTAAATAGGAATGGGCCTTTGCCAAGAAATTCCTTAAATCAGGATCAGGACCTTATATCATTTAAATTTAACCATCTTTTTTTACCAACCACCAAATTCATATCCTTTACAAGACGCAGAAGTGTACCTACTTGATTAAGAATGTGGTTTTCCTTGCTCGAGTAAATCCCGCGTCAACCAATCGTATACAGGATCACACCTACCATTATATCAAAGATGATATAACGGATATGATAAACTACAAGTTCTTCCAAAAAATACCGTTTCCTACCAAGGATTAACATTTTTAAAAAGTCATCTCAATTTCTATAAAAAAACTACAACTAAAACTATATTACAACCTTTTTGAGTCCAGTGATTATTAAAATTATAACCAAAATCAAAGCCTTTTTAATTTCTTTAACCGTAAAAACAAATAACTATATTTAAGCAGGAAAGCAATAAATCGTGACCTATTGAAGCCACACGATGTTTGTGAAACGTTAAAAGGAAAAATCAACGCTTCGTAACAGAAGGTCAGGTCCGTAAAAATAGATTCGTATACCTATTTCAAAGAAAAATAAATACGCTTTGTATTGCAAAGACCCCTTTATAAATGAGTTATCGAACATCCTATGACGACGTCGAAACGTGAGTCTCAGATTATTATTTCATAATCTGAGACGCGTGCCTCCTTTCCATATCCAATATAGTATCGTATCTAACGTACTGCAAGCTTTAAGTGGCTAGTTCTTATTCATTTTACCCCATGCAAATTTATCATATTCTAATTAATTCACTGCTGGGCATAGAAGTAACGCAGCAGCGCCAGAATCAGAACCATCTTTTTGTGTTCAGTTCTTCACAGTACACATCCGCGGTAATGCTCATTCCATTTGGTAAGAAGCTGTGATGAATCACACCGGCGCTAGACCATCAAACAGTGACTATCACTTTTCTAGGGTAAGTTTTCGTTTAGGGAATTCTTTAGGTGCTGAACCGGGATCCAACCAACTTGATTAGTGCTTCTTGCGATTGTCAATCAGAATCCATTTTACGTCGCAGGTTCTATGCCTATAAATCGGCAGGTTTTATGCCTATAAATAAACTAATTCCCCTCTTCTTAAATTTTTATTTTTGATTTTAGCTTTCTGCACCCCTTCTTTAAACTCCATATTAAAGATGCTCAATCTCACACATCTCCGTGCGCGTAATATGCTAAAAGAGAACCTTCTCTTTCTAATTTCAGTTGAAAAATCAAGTTTCGAAACTGTCGTAATTACAAACATGTACATAGTTTCCATGCAAATTAATTCAGAAACCTTTTAGCTTTGAAAGATAAGAATGGAGCAATTGATTCGATATGTAAAGAAAATTATGTTTTGCTGATTTTGAAACGTTTTGAGACCAAAATGACGTCATAAAGTTGAAGTAAGGCCATATTATCTAATGATTTGCAGTCTACCTTGTTCAGCTCAAGTTGTCAAATGTCTCGGTTTTATTTATAAAGTACGATTTCATCTTTTCTTGATTTCAAATTGAATTCGTTCATAATAACCCTTTCTTCTTTATTTTAATATCGACAAGTTCGCGTGGGGTTACATAACATAAACACTCACGCCTGTCACCCAGAGGGGTAGGCAGAGACTACAGACTTCCATTTAGCACGATCCTGACATACCTTTCTCGCCTCTTCCACATTCATATACCTACGCATACATGCTCGTCGGTTAAGGGTACTCTTAATTTGGCCCATTTTTAGTATATCGCCAATTTGGTCGACAAACTTCCGCCTAGGACGTCCCTTTCCGACTCTTCCATTCACTTCTGCAACATATATTTGCTTTGTCAGTCTTTCCGCATTCATTCTTTCTACATGACCAAACCACCGAAGCATTCCTTTCTTAATCCTGGTCACCGCATCATCTTGCAAACCACACTCTTCTTTTATCACACAGTTTCTCACCCTGTCACTCAGATTCAGCCCTAACATACTCCTTAGCGACCGCATTTCTACCGCATTTATTCTACTCTCGTGCTTCTTCTGCCACACCCAACTTTCACTACCATACGTTAAAGTAGGGACTAATACAGCACTGTGAATTGCCATACGTGCCTTTTTTGACACATTCTGACTTTTCACAATAGAGTGTAGAGCCCCATTTACTTTATTTCCTGCATTCACTCGTCGTTCAATGTCCTTATCATATCTCGCATCCCTGCTGAATACACATCCCAAATATACGAACTCATCCACTTGCTCAATTAACTCTCCTTCTATTCTTATTTCACATACCGTTTTGCTTTCATCTCTTTCAAAAACCATCACTTTCGTCTTACTCGCGTTCACTTTCATTCCCCTTTCTTTTAATGACCTGTTCATTAATGTAACCATCATTTGCAACTCGGCCGCCGACGACGCAAGTATGACTTGATCATCGGCGTACAAAAGGCATTTGATGGTTAACTCACCCATTCTTACCCCGCATTCTTCAACTTTCAAATTTTCCAAACAGCTGTCCATAAATAGGTTGAACAGCCACGGGGAAGCTACACAGCCCTGTCTGACACCTTTATGGATGCCAAACCAGTCCGAGTAGACCCCGTTGATTCTAACACAAGCACTCGAGTCCCTATACAGAGACTTTAATGCCTGTATCAAACCAGCGCTCAACCTAAATACGTTCAGCGTTTGCCATAACACATCCCTGTCCACTCTGTCATAAGCCTTTTCCAAGTCCATGAACGCACAAAAAACTCTTTGGTTTTTCGCCAAAAACTTCTCCGCGATCATGCGCATGGAAAAGACTTGATCTGTACACCCCATTCCCTTTCTAAATCCCGCTTGCACATCCCAAATTTTTTCATCAGTTTCTTTCATAACTCTTTCAATTAGTACCTTAGCATACAGTTTTCCCACAATGCTAAGAAGGCTGATACCACGGTAGTTTTTACAGTCCTGCTGTGACCCTTTTCCCTTATATATTGGGACTATCACGGCTTTGCACCAGTCTCCCGGTACCCGCTTTAGTTCCCAACATAAATTAAACAAGGTGTACAGCAGGCCTGCCACCACGTCCTCTCCAGCCCTTAGCATTTCGAGTGAAACTCTATCATATCCGGCTGCCTTACCTACTTTCATGCTTTTCATTGCTTTCATTATTTCATCCATACTTATCTCCTTATCCCTTTCATCTTCTTTCGGAATTTCTATTTCATTTAGTTCACACTTCTCCTCACTCATAAATTCGCTTTCAAAATATTCCTTCCATCTCTTTAGACTCAACACTTCATCATTCAGGATACAGCCATTCTCGTCTCGTATCGCATTCAATCTAGGCTGTTTTGAAAGTCCCCTGGTATTTCTTACGAGTTTCCAGAACATTTTAATATTTGCCTGGAAGTTATCCGATATTCTTCTATCATTCCTATCCGTTCTTTCTTGCTTTTTCCTTTCAACTAATTCTTTTACTCTCTTATTTAAACGTTTAAACTCTGCCTTTTTCCTTTCATTCTCATCATTCTTACCGCCAGAGTTACCAGCTTTGGTCGCTAGTAAATCTAGCCATGCTCTCTTCTTTGCTTCAACTTCCATACGTACCTCGTCATCCCACCATAACGTATTGTCTTTCCTTTCATTCATTCTCTTACTAACACCACATACTTCGGTAGCTGCATCCACTAAACCTTTCTTAACATTATGCCACACATTCTCCAAGTCTAACTCATTCACACACAACTCATCCAAATTACTTATATTTTCTCTCAGTCTGCATTTGTACTTGTCTTTCACATCTTCATCTTGTAACCTCTCCATTCTTATACGCTGTAACGCAGTGGTAGACACAGATGTCCTATGCCGCCAACGTCTGAATAAACCCCTAATTCGGCATAAGACCAGGTAGTGGTCGGTCCCTACGTTGGACCCCCCGGTAAACCCTTGTATCCACCACTGCGCTCCTCATTCTTTCATCCACAGTTATGAAATCTATCATGCTTCTATCATCACCTCTTTCCCAAGTATACATGTGAATCTTCTTATGACGAAAGAAAGTGTTCGTCACAAAAAGATTCCTTTCCACACATACGGTGAGGAGGCTTTCACCATTCTCATTTATACTTTCATCACCAAACGTTCCCAATATCCTTTCATAACCAAGCCTCCTCACCCCAACCCTTCCATTAAAATCTCCTAGCATAATAATATTTTCATTTCCCTTACACTTCATTAGCACCATCCTTACCATTTCCCAAAACTGCTCCCGGATATAAGTGGGCTTAGACATGTCTGGGGCGTAGACCCCTAACACAAACAACTTCTTTAAGCCCACTTTCATTCGTATCCATAGCAGTCTTGGGCTTACACATTCATACTCTTTCACACATTGGCCCATTCGTTCTGAAAGGATGATCCCTACTCCCTGGCATGCCCGCTCGATCTCGTCTACACCAGACCAGTATGCGGTATACATGCGATGTGCAGTGACATCCTTCCCCTTCCTTTTCGTCTCATTTACACATAATACATCTATTCCTCTATCATACATCATATCGCATACTTCATCCATTTTATCATTCATTGCCCCACATACATTCAACGTAGCCAGACGGGCCTCTGCAATCCACTTTTCGCCTCTCTGGGAGACAGAACGTGACGGGTGGCGAACCTCGTCGCCGGTTTTCCTCCCGGAGATTCTTCGCACATGGGGTTCGCGCGTGGGGTTACTCCGACAATTTATACAAAGTAAATAACAGTTATTTACCTACTCTACAAAGATTTTTAGAAATTATTTAAAACCAGCCATTTTTCTTTTATTTAAAAGCTATTTGATTGCATTCATTATTAAAAAATAACGAAATATATGAAAAACATTATTTGTATTTAGTTATTGTAAGCAATTAATATTATATCATTAGTAAAATATAAATTTATGATGTATTGTTACTTTTTCGATACTTGGCAAATGTAGCAAACTCTTCAGTCTACTCTATGACGTAAATGCTTGAAAAACAAAAATAACTACTAAGATGAGCATGATTTTTTTAGAATACCTCTTAGAGTAATTGCATACATACTAGTAATTACTATGAGGAATAATATCTCTACTAATAGAACACACACACACACACACACACACACACACACACACACACACACACACACACTTAATGGAGATCGGTTTATGAACCATAAAGTTTGCCATTCTTATTTCCATATAAAACAACAGTGTTACCTAGGTAATGTATTAGTTTAGTACCAGATGAATTCATTATATATATATATATATATATATATATATATATATATATATATATATATATATATATATATATATATATATATATGGCACGTGGCTGGCTTTGGACAATATACTTGTTAATTTGCGGCGTTGGCTGACACGACGCGAGATAAGATGCTGCGGAAAAGGAACAACAAATTAAACAGCTCATAAATAGGGATGGGCACTTGGGGGAAGCGGTGGCCGGCCTCTCTCTGTGGCCATGCGGGCATTACAACTGCGAACTGTTGACGGCTTGCGGACACGACGAAAATTGTATTGCACTGGGGGTGACGGTGTTTTTTTTTGCGCCCTCCGGAAAGCAAGGGAGGGAGGCGGTGAGTGCTCATAGCATACCACGCAGCCGGCTGCGTGGTTATGTGGAGACTTTTACCCACTAAACACCGCCTTTATGCATTGGCTTACCGATCTGACGAGAGATCTCTAAGCCGTATACGAAACTCCTTGGCAGAAAAGAGGGCGCAAGGCAGAAAGGAGGGCGCCGTCATCTCCCCTTTCACCGTGGCGGATCTCATTGGAGGACCAAAGAAGCGTCCACCAGTATCTAGCTTAGGCAAGCCCATGCGGGGAAGGAATCGAAGTGCGGGGGAGGTTATGCCAGCCAACTCAACTGATAAACACATCAAAAAATATTAAATACAAGGGTGTGCGTTGGCGCAATCATTTGTTTTTTTTTTTAAATAATGGTAAAGCTTTGCTGAGAAAATTGATTTCCTCAATCGCTGTCATATAAAAAATTAATAGCGATATAAAATCTGTTGACGTTCTCTAAACAATTTTAAAACTGAGTAAAGAAAAATATTTTTTTCTTTTATAATGCATATAACAGTATAGTGCAGTAGCCCAATTGCAAACAACTTCGAACGAAGAAAGCCACACAGATGCGTCGTCACCCCGTAGAACTACCAATAACTATCAGGCACAAAAAATAAATGTCTTTGTTAAAAAGCTATAGTTATGTATACTATTCCTTTATATATTTATAGCCTTTGTTTATCTGGAACATGTACCTAATTACTTTCATTTCGCTACAATGAGTGTTGAGTACAGTTTATAATTTAATTTAAATAGCCAAAAAACGTAAACGTCCATACTGAAATTAAATAAGTTTACATATTTAGGTGCTAACACTGGCTAACACATACATTTTATTTTTCTTTGAAATAGGTATACGAATCTATTTTTACGGACCTGACCTTCTGTTACGAAGCGTTGATTTTTCCTTTTAACGTTTCACAAATATCGTGTGGCTTCAATAGGTCACGATTTATTGCTTTCCTGCTTAAATATAGTTATTTGCTTTTACGGTTAAAGAAATTAAAAAGGCTTTGATTTGGGTTATAATTTTAATAATCACTGGACTCAAAAAGGTTGTAACATAGTTTTAGTTGTAGTTTTTTTTTATAGAAATTGAGATGACTTTTTAAAAATGTTAATCCTTGTTAGGAAACGGTATTTTTTGGAAGAACTTGTAGTTTATCATATCCGTTATATCATCTTTGATATAATGGTAGGTGTGATCCTGTATACGATTGGTTGACGCGGGATTAACTCGAGCAAGCAAAACCACATTCTTAATCAAGTAGGTACACTTCTGCGTCTTGTAAAAGGATATGAATTTGGTGGTTGGTAAAAAAAAGATGGTTAAATATAAAATATATATATATATATATATATATATATATATATATATATATATATATATATATATATATATATATATATATATATATATATATATATATATAGCGTCCGATCGAAAAGCAGTTTTCTGCGTCTCAAAGAGCTTTGCTGAACTTAGATTTTCTATGAAATTAGACCGAATCGTGACGGTTTATTCTGAGAAAACTTCAAAATTCGTGTATGTTTAATTTTCAAAAAGTTGTTTTCTTAGATTTACTTCGACAACCTTGTTTTAAACAATTTTATAATCTAATCAGCTCTTTTACTCAAAAAACGACATCGATTGCCGTGAACCGCATCACAATCGGTTGATGGGTTCGAGAGATATCGCTGACAAAATAAATCACGAAAAAGTGTGTTTTAAAAATAACTTGAAAACTTACCGTAAATCAATTCATTTAAAATAGAGTTTTTATTACGCTGAAAAGTAGATCACATCAAAATCGGTTGATTTTTCGTGAAATATTCAATTTTGAAAGAAATAAAAAAACGTGGTTTTGGACATTTTTAGCACGAAGAGTTCATAAATGTCATAATAAGTGTAAGTTGGAGCGCTTTATATTGAAATTTGTGGGAGGTTTCAGGGATACAATGGGGGCAGGGTCAACCATTTTTTTTAAATAACACATTTTACACATGTATATGTAAGTGTGGTGGTAAGGAGGAATTGTACACAAAGTAAGTAAATTAAATTTTATATTTTGCGGTGTGTTGATGGCGTAAAAGTCACATTCAATTTCGTCCCAGAAATACCTAATATTCTTCGGTAAATTTCATATAATTACGACATGTAATACTCAGGTCGGCGACGGTGAGCATTTATCAATGCGATTATAAAATCAACTGCCAAGGATGGCAGTGAATTATGCAAATGGCAAATCCTTTTTAAATTGGAAGATATTCCTGTTCAGAATTTGACTGTTACACTAATGAAGAAGTATTCGCTATAAACAAGTTTAAAGTTAGTTCCATTAGCACCGCGTATTTGATACATTGGTAGCACGCATTTCACACAGTCACTATTATATTAAAATAAGCGATAGACAATAGAAACGCTTAACGCGTTTTATACTCATGTTTAGACTAAATCGATATGCGAAGAAAGATAATAATAGGTTTGGTATTATAAAGTAAATTAGTTCTTTCATAAAAAAAGATTTTACTGCTATATTTCAACGGGATACGTGTGATGTATTATCGAGATATCACACACAATACAAAATCACAACACAAAATCACAAATTAATTTACAATTCGTTTAGTGCACTTTTACATTCAGATGATAGTAGGCTTCTTCTTTATCCCCGACTATTCACCAGCAACATTCAACTTTTTAAATTGTAGAAAATATTTGTCTAAGTACACCACGGTGTGCAGAAAGATTGAGATAATGTAGATTACCTTTGCACTATAAAACTATAATGTAGATATACTGTTGCCCATCACCAGACTTTGGTTTCGTTTCGGCATATTTGAATGAATATTCTTTCATAAACCAATGGCCTAAGCCTTGTTCATTGGTCATAAATGCGTAACCGTCAAATACCTAAATACAAAACATACTGGTACTGACGATTAACTGAAAAGATACGAGTGAACAAGAAAAATGTAAAGGAAAGGAGAAGTTAGATCAATATTAACTGGGTTTCAAATCAGATTCCCTACTTAACTTAGCAAATACTCATCCATACATACACACACACTCTTTCTCTATATGTATATTACTTTCATGACTTTCTCATGACTTGTTTATGGCTCACGTTTATATTGTAGCATAGCGATTAACTTATTAGCTCATAAAACGAGGGGATAGACAGAAACTACATTGGATAGTTATTACGAATTAAATTGCTTGAAAATGCCATTCGAAAAGACGAAATATTAAAAACAAGTAATGAATAAAATTGAGCTCACTTGTGAGCCACCCTATGAAAAGTTGACGCTAAAGTACGTTACCTACATTAATTATCGAATGAGATTAGAAGAGAGCATAAATAATTCTGCCATCACTGGGCTTATTGTAAAATCAAACGTTGAAAATTTCGCCGAAGAGCTGGGTTTCACATACTTCAAGGTCTCAGAAAGATTACTCGGAAAATTTAAAAGGTGTCACGATATAATCCGGATAGATGAGTAGAGAAGTCTGTGCTGTCGACAGAAACGTCACGAACGGATGGATTGAGGAGACGTCGACTGGGGCGGAACTCTCCCGACAACATTTTTAATGCCGTTGAAATTGGTATGTTTTAAAAATTAACGCCGGCTGCCGCTGTAAAATGTGGGTCTGAAAAATGTGTGGGTGGCAAACTCTCCAGAGCAATGCGGAGTACATAATATAATCTAATATTATATTAGTATAAAGCCTTCATTTTTCTTAAATCATTTTTTATCTATTTTATTATTTAAGCATCAAAAGTTTTCAATAACTATATTATTTTATTGTATATTTGCTTGTTGTTTTTTACTCATTCCTGATAACGAAAACTCTATATAAAGACATAAATTGTCCGGATTTTAAATTTTGTTACATAGTTTAGTTATAGGTTTCATAGGATAAAATAATATTATATGTATAAGAGCAATATTGTAGACAAGATTTGAGAGAGGGAGAGACAGAGTTACGGGTGGTAGACATAGTGCTACTTTTATCAAGCTTTCTTATAACATTTGTGGCTTTTTATCTTATTTATACTATATAGTAGCAAATTTATGTCACTTTATGTACTGAGAGCCTATAAATCAATCTTCAGTGCCGCAGCAGGTTCGGCTCTTAAAGACTTCATATTGGTAGGAGAGGGAGAGACAGAGTTACGGGTGGTACACATAGTGCTACTTTTATCAAGCTTTCTTATAAAATTTGTGGCTTTTTATCTTATTTATCCTATACTATTAAACGAGCAATTCTTGTATATAAATATATATATATATATATATAATCGGGATCTCGGAAACGGCTCCAACGATTTTCATAAAATTTAGTGTCCAGGGAGTTTCGGGGATAATAAATCGATCTAGCTAGGATTTATTTTTAGAAAATGTCTTTTTGTCCGTGTTTTTAGGCAATGAAAAACTGCTACAATATCGTTAGAATAAGAAGGTAAATTTTGACGGATTATTAGTGATTATAAATAGCTTAATTGGTATAATCGTCAGTCACAGAATCTTAAAACCCCGGTTCGAACCCAGACCGACCGACCGACTTTTTTTAATTTTTTTTTTCATGTTCTTTTCTTTTTTGAGAAAATCTATTTTTTCGAGCCCTTTTTTTAGTATTTTTTAAAAACACGAAAATTTAAATTAAAATAATTGCACTCATGATTTTTTATTCAAATAACCAGTTCCATTTTTTCTGTTATGTCGCTAAGATCAAAAAATATTATTTATATTTCATCAGTATGTAATTTGTATCTAAATATAATTTCCAAAACACATGATTAAAAAAATCGAGCGAAAAATACCGAGCAAAGCTCGGTCAAACAGGTACTACTATATTATAGTAGCAAATTTATGTCACTTTATGTACTGAGAGCCTATAACTCAATCTTCAGTGCCGCAGCAGGTTCGGCTCTTAAAGACTTCATATTGGTAGTAATCGACACGTAGTACATTAATGTTAATTCCTAACTCCAGTTCTATCCTGTTAAAGCTGTTGTTATATGATAGAATTAATTTAACAGCGTTGTTTCATTCACTAGTAAAAGAAACGATGTAATTGTGTTTATACGAATTACATTCGACACTTTATTACCATTGGTGTAGCAAGGCGGAGGCCGTAGGCGCTATGCGCGGTATATATTATTAAAAAATTTTGATTAAGTTTTGAATATTATGCCAAACTACAGAAGACTTAATGTTTTTATACTATTCAAGATACATCGGAAACTTATGGAAGGCAGGTTAGGCTATAGCAGCCCCGGGCGGCAAAAACTAATACTATGTCACTGTTTATTGCATACCTGATAATTTTTTTACTAAAATCGTTTCTGTGTGTAATCTACATTATATTTAAAAAAAATTACAATCACCAAATGGATGGTGGAGGAAACTGAATCATACCGACACGACATTTTTAATGATTTGCTCTGTCAGCATCAGAATGTAAGCTATAATCAATCGCTCCCCATTCACTTCCCATCTCGGATTATGCATGTTTTTGACGTCTTGTTCTTGGAACTTCTCGAAAAGCCCGTAAATTACGCGTAAATTAACGTCAACAAGTATGAAAAATCATACAGTAGACTAAAATAGCACCAATAATAAAAAAATATGCTTTGTTTCAGTATCAGTCTGTGACAGTCTACAGCAGGATCTGAATTGTCACGGTCGGCATGCGTACAAGTTGTTTGCATTTGCGGATGTCTCGCACTTTTGCCGCAGTCACCAATTACTTGTCTGGATCTAGGTATTTAACGTTTGGTATATTATGAGTTGACTGCCTCGTTGGTCTAGCGGTTGTAGTTGTAAGACTGCTGCTCATGAGGTCCTGGGCTCGAATCTCGGGTCGGGCCAAAAAATCAATTATTGAGTTTTTCTGTCAAAAAATTCTTAGTAGCTGCCCGGAGTCAGGAAGTTGGTGGTGTCTCACCCCCGTGCCTCGGAAAGCACGTAAAGCCGTTGGTCCTGCGCCTGATCTCTCTCCGGTCGTGTCGGTTTACTGTCCCATTGGATTATGAGAGTGAGGGAATAGAGAGTGCACCTGTGCTTGCGCATACACTTGGGCACTATAATTCTGTCATGCGCCGTTGGCGAGCCTCTGTTGAGGCAGGCCGCCATGGCCGAAATTCGGTCTGGAGAACATTATTATTATTATGAGTTTGTAACGAGATGGATATACTGCCATATTTGGGAGATCATAAGATATTTTTGACTTTTTCAGTATGATATGTTATCTATCATTCTCTAACTCTGCCACCACAAGCAAGCCGAAAATTGAGTAAAATCAATATAAATAATAGAACACTATCAAAATTTGCTTAGGTAAAACGTAATTGTATATTAGGAAATTCGTTATTTACTAGCTGCACTCTCCGGTTTTACTCGCGACTTAATTGTTAAATTTAACTAAGAACCCGTCACGTTCGAGTCCGACTTGCGCCTTAAGCGTTCTGTGCTACCATACTGGTGTTGACTCTTGTTAAACTTATGTTTAAGACATACGTACTTACCTAGAAACCTTATGGAATGTTAAAAATATGCATTCCCTTAGACTTGCTAGGTGTACGCATGAATTAAAGATAACATTATTCAAAGCTTACCGTCAAACGTTCTACACTTGCAGCCTGTGAATAAATACTTACGGACTACTCAGGTACTCAGTACTCTACGTATTTAGTACAACTATGGATTCAGAATCTTGTTGAGGCTGCCACACTTTTGCAACGCATCAGGTATGTTTGTTGAGGCACGTGTTGACAGATATGAAGTAATATTATGCAAAAATTAGATTCCTCGACAACACCAACAGCCTACTAATTTAATATGGAAGGCAAGATTGCCATGTGGTGAAGCGCTGGAGTACGTATGGGTACCAGGCCCCACATGTTTAATAATAAATAAATAATTAATGTAAAATTAGTAATCACTAAACTCAATTAAAAAAAGTAAAGGTAATAAACATACATACACGTTTACTTATTCACAAACTCCCATAGTGGTCTCTCGGTGGTGGAAATTCGCCTGTAATTCATGTTATTTGTATCAAGTGAGTAAAAATTAATTATCAAAAACAATTTGTATACAAATCCATCCATCTGTTATATCCCGTAACAGTGCAACGGTGCTGGTATATAGGCCTACCACATAGATTTCCTGGAATTTGTAACAGTTGCCACGATGGGTGGGTTGGCAACCACAGTTTTTATTTATTATTTTGTGTTGTTGTCAAAAGATGTTGTAGCTCTTTGTTTCAGTTTTCCTCTGTCGTCTCTTACGATACGGGACGATATGGAGGAGTGGATATTCTTACACACCCACTACACAATATTTTTTACGCATACGGGTGACGAACGACAGTTCACTTTGTTTTTATCTTCGATTAAGAATAAAAATGCGGATGCATTGTCCCACCCGAAGACCAAGATGGAATGCCAAGTAACCAGTAAAAATGCCGCAGATCCGTTTTCACCCCGTCCCATACGTCCCACAGCTGGGCACAGGCCTCTCATTTCTGAGAGGGTTTCAGGGCAAGGAAATGTCCACCGCGCCACATGCCTTTGAAATATTTTTTTTCTTAGTTCTCAGACATGCAGTTTTCTTACGGTGTTTTCCTTCATCTCCGAACATGTGGTAAATCAGCACTTAAAATTGCAATAAACAATTTCATTGGTGCCGGCGGGAGTCGAGCTCGGGTTGCTCGCGTAAAGTTACAGCGAGCGCTAATCATTTGAGCTACCAATAACTAGGTATAGTTTAGTTACAGGTACGAAAATGTCTTCGTTAAAAGACTATGATATTTTATACTACTCTTTTATATATTCATAGTTTTTGTTTTACTGGAACATGTACCTAACTACTTTCATTACACTATGTTGAATGTTGAACACAGTTTATTATTTAAATCATATAAAAAAAATAAACGCCCATACTGAAATCAAATAAAGAGTGTATATATATTTATGTTTATACACTGACTAATACATTATGTAATACAGTAATACAGTATGTTTATACATTTTATTTCTCTTTTTTATGGAGCCGACCATCTGTTACGAGACGTTGATTTTTCCTTTTAAAGTTTCACAAAAATCGTGTGGCTTCATTTGGTCACGTTTTATTGTTTTCCTGTTCAAATATAGTAATTTCTTTTTACGCCAAAGAAATTAAAAATGGCTTTGTTTTTGATTATAATTTTAGTAATAAACTGGTTTCAAGAAGGTTATATTTTCTTTAGAAATTGGGATGTTTTTTTTTAAATTTTAATCCTTGGTGGGAAACGGTATTTTTTGAAAGAAATTGTAGTTTATCATATCCGGTATATCATATCTGGTATAATGGCAGGCGCGATCCTGGATACAATAGGTTGACGTGGGATTTATTCGATCGTAAGAGAGATCACATAATCAAGTACATCCTAAGTCTTGTCAAAGGACATGAATTTGATGAATGGTAAAAATAAGAATGATTAAATTTAAACGATATAAGATCCGTTATGCTTTATAATATTCTTTGGGGAAGGCATATTTCTATTCAGCACTGGACTTGTGAAGGGTTGAAATTAAAATATTAACGAAGATCTAATTAAAATAGTTTTATTTAATGTGCTAACACAAGTAAACACAGAAATCGGAATAATATATAATAAAAAGTTAGCTATTGCCAACGTTTTTATACAGAATTAAGGGGACAAGCGAGCACACAGTCCACCTGATGGTAAGTGGATCCTGTGGCCAATAGACATCTACATTTAACTCGATTAAGAATCAAAATACAGATGCGTTATCACCCCTGATGACTAAGATGGAATGCCTCGTTTACAGTAAAAAGGGTTTCCTTATCTTTACACTCACCATACGAAACACAGCAGTATTAAGTTGTTATTTTACGCTGGTTTTCTGTGAGAGCGTGGTCCTTCCTCGGTCGAGCCGACCTATTCGTTCTACAACCATAATATAGCTGCAGCGTGGCTCTACTACGTATAATTAAAAGTTAAAATTACAACGAACCTTAACTTTTCAAATAGTGATTGTGAAAATTTTAGCAATGGAAACATGAAAAATAAATAAATATAAAAATAAATTAAATGACATATGATGATGTCCTCCAGACCAAATTTCGGCCATGGCGGCCTGCCTCAACGGAGGCTAGCCATCGGCGCAGGACCACGTGCTTTCCGAGGCAAGGGGGTGAGACACCGCCAACTTCTTGACTCCGGGCAGCTATTGAGAATTTCTTGACAGAAAAATTCAATAATTGATTTTTGGCCCGACGCGGGATTCGAACGCAGGATCTCATGGTTAGGCAGTCGCCCTACTTTGTAGTGTTCACTAGACCAACGAGACAATTAATAAATTAAATAGATGGATAAACAATCCTTAACCCAAATTTTCATAGATAATTATTTGAATATTAAAATCATAATATTAACAAATTAGCCTTTAAGATGTTCTTTAAAATATTTTTAAATTAAAATATTATGTTCATACGTCTTACCGTTATTATAGTAAACTTCATAATAAAAACAAGAGGGATTTTATAACTGCATAGTCACGAGTTTTAATCTCATCAGATGCGCCATTTCGACTGCCAAGTTAACTTGCAAAATTAGTTAATGAGAAAAGTTACCCGATTTCTTTACAAACTGTCAATGTATTTATTGATTTACTTTATAACAGATTATGTCTAAATCTGCGTATATCCGATTAAATTAATTAATAAAAAAAAAACGCAGTAGTAATAGTCATAAATTATTATTTATATATGATACGTTCGTTTGTCTGGCTCGGCCACCCTGGATTGACATTTTAGGTGTGTACTTATCCAATATACTTCCTTCTAGGAGTATTAGTACTGCTACCATTTTCATTGTAACTACATATTGGGATAAAAATGGAACCAAAGGCGACCGTGCCAGTCAAACGCTTTGAGCTTTAAAAATACCTTACAATATATCTATAACTTTCTTATATATAAAACGACGGTGGAAAGGCAAAAATTACCAAGCGACATATAACTTTACATTAGAGCTGATTAAAGAATGACATTTTGAAAAAGAAAAAAAAAACATATTATATAAATTGTACTTTTTACACTATCGGAATGATTCTTATATGATTAAAAGTTGTTTGGACTCTTTATTACTTATTATAAGTAAGTCCTAGTTTTGCTAGCCATTTCCGAAGTTAGTGGCGCTTAGTAAAAAGTCACGAACGAGAAAAATCGCTCTACGTACAAACGGAAAAGAAAAAAGTAATATTAAGATATTTTGGAAGAATTTGAGCATGGATAAAATACCTACATAATAAAAAGAACATTTCTGTGATCAGGCAAGAGTTACTTACCACTTCATGATTGAATTTCTGTCTAAACTAGTATTTGTTTATTAAACATCAACTTTTTTTACTAAAAATAATAATTAAATTTCGTGATTTGAAATCTCGTTCACGAAACAAACAGCTTTTTAACATAAAATTAAAAGTACCTCTATAAGTCGAAAATATCTTCAGAGATTTTCAGTTTTATAAAAATAAAAAGAATTAGGAGATTTTAATGGCAGGGTTGAGGTGAAGAGACTTGGTTATGAAAGGATATTGGGAACGTTTGGTGATGAAAGTATAAATGAGAATGGTGAAAGCCTCCTCACCGTATGTGTGGAAATGAATCTTTTTGTGGCGACCACTTTCTTTCATATAAGAAGACACATGTATACGTGCTGATGATAGAAGTATGATAGATTTCATAATTGTGGATGAAAGAATGAGGAGCCCAGTGGTGCATAGAAGGGTTTACTGGGGGTCCAACGTAAGGACGGACCACTACCTGGTCTTATTCAGACATTGGCGGTATCGGACATCCGTGTCTACCTCTGCGTTACAGCGTACAAGAATAGAGAGGCTACAAGATGATGATGTGAAAGACAAGTACAAATATAGACTAAGAGAAAATATAAGTGATCTGTATCAATTGTGTGTGAATGAGTAAGACTTAGAGAATATGTGGCATAATGTTAAAAAAAGGCTTAGTGGATTCAGTTACCGAAGTATGTGGTGTTAGTAAGAGAACGAATGAAAGAAAAGATAATACGTTGTGGTGAGATGATGAGGTACGTATGGAAGTTTAACCAAAGAAGAGAGCATGGCCAGATTTACTAGCAACCAAAACTGGTAATTCTGGCGGTATGAATGATGAGATTGAAAGAAAAAAGGTAGAGTTTAAACGTCTAAATAAGAGAATAAATGAATTAGTTGAAAAGAAAAAGCAAGAAAGTACGGATAAGAATGATAGAAGTAGATTAGATAACTTCCAGGCAAATATTAAATGTTCTGGAAACTCCTAAGAACTACCAGGAGATATTCAAAATACGTTGAATGCGATACGAGACGAGAATGGCTGTATTCTGAATAATGAAGTGTTCAGTCTAAAGAGATGGAAGGAATATTTTGAAAGCATATTCTTGAGTATGGAGACGTGTGAACTAAATGAAATAGAAATTCCGAAAGAAGATGAAAGAGATAGGGTGATAAGTATAGATGAAATAATGAAAGCAATGAAAAGCATGAAAGTAGGTAAGGCAGCCGCATATGATAGAGTTTAACTCGAAATGCTAAGGGCTTGAGAGGAAGTGGTGGCAGGGCTGCTGTACGCACTGTTCAATTTATGTTGGGAACTGAAGCGGGTACCGGGAGACTGGTGCAAAGCCGTGATAGTCCCAATATATAAGGGAAAAGGGTCGCAGTAGGACTGTAAAACTACCGTAGTGTCAGGCTTCTTAGCATTGTGGGATAACTGTATGTTAAGGTACTAATTGAAAGAGTTATGAAAAAAAACTGATGCAAAAATTTGGGATGTGCAAGCGGGATTTAGAAAGGGAATGGGGTATACGGATCAAGTTTTTTCCATGCGCATGATCACGGAGAAGTTTTTGCTAAAAACTAAAGAGTTTTTTGTGCCTTCATGGTTGGAAAAGGCTTATGATAGAGTGGACAGAGATGTGTTATGGCAAATACTGAACTCATTTAGGTTGAGCGCTGGGTTGATACAGGCATTAAAGTCTCTGTATAGGGATTCGAGTGCTTGTATTAGGATCAATGGGGCCTACTTGGACTGGTTTGGCATCCATAAAGGTGTCAGGCAAGGCTGTGTAGCTTTCCCGTGGCTGTTCAACCTATTTATGGACAGTTGTTAAGAAAATTGGAAAGTTGAAGAATGCGGGTTAAGAATGGGTGAGTTAACCGTCAAATGCCTTTTGCACGCCGATGATCAAGTCATATTTGTGTCGTCGGATTGCCAATAATGGTTACATTAATGAACAGGTCATTAAAAGAAAGAGGAATAAAAGTGAATGCAAGTAAGACGAAAGTTATGGTTTTTGAAACAGAAGAAAATAAAACGATATGTGAAATAAGAATAGAAGGGAAAATGGTCGAGCAAGTAGATGAGTTTGTATATTTGGGATGTGTATTCAGAGGGGATGGGAGATGTGATAAGGATATAGAACGACGAGTGAATGCAGAAAATAAAGTAAATGGGGCTCTACACTCTATTGTGAAAAGTCAGAATGTGTCAAAAAAGGCACGTATGGCAATTCACAATGCTGTATTAGTCCCTACTTTAACGTATGGTAGTGAAAGTTGGGTGTGGCAGAAGAAGGACGAGAGTAGAATAAATGCAGTAGAAATGAGGTCGTTAAGGAGTATGTTAGGGCTGAATCTACGTGACAGGGTGAGAAACTGTGTGATAACAGTGTGGTTTGCAAGATGATGCGGTGACCAGGATTAAGAAAGGAATGCTTCGGTGTTTTGGTCATGTAGAAAGAATGAATGAGGAAAGACTGACAAAGCGAATATATGTTGCAATTTTTTTTTTTATTTATTATCAAATAAAAAATTATAAAAATTTGCTATGTGGCACAGCGAAAAACCACGCAGGTTTGTGTTGTGTGCCGTTCCGTCTACATTTATATATATAATACAATTTATTACAAAAATGGGGATAACAGCTAATATTTGTTAAGGTAAAAACATTTTAATTTATATTTTATGTTATCTTTGGTAAGTTCATTTCTAAATATGTTATCCAGACCATTTATTAGGCGAGGTATTATGTATGCGCTGATGCGCTCACCATATTTATTTTTGGCTGGTATATTTATTAATTTTTTTTGTGTTACTTTGCGGGTCTGAATTTTGTTTGAAACTGTATGCTGTATACCTAAATTAAAGAATTGTTCCTTTAACAATTGATATTGGACTTTATCATGGATATTGAGTACCTTACAGAATTTAAATATAAAATTTTCATTTGTTTTTGCCTCAAGTTTTATTTTTATAGGTACAATCGCATTTAAAATCCTAAGTTGTAGTTTATTAATGTACTGTAGGTGTGATTTGTCTGTTCGTCCGTAGCTGCTTAGCCCATAAGTTATGACTGAATCAGCAAGAGCGTTATATAGTATCATTTTGACTCGAAAGTTTAATCGCTTATTAATTATAAACATGTTTGCCAAAAATGCTCTAAGCTTATCACATACATGATTTATATGTACGTGCCAATTGAACTTATGATCTATTATTAAGCCTAAATATTTATGCGAAGTTACTAATTCAATCGTGGAACACTTACAATTAAGTTGAGGTTGGTGGAGGCAATTATGATCATGTGCGATGATTTTATGTTTCAATATGCTATGAGACTTTAAGTTTGGTGAGTGTATATGGACTAATTTGGTCTTTTGAGCATTTAATATCAAACCGCTATCGTGGCACCATTTATTTAATATATCAAAATCATCCTGTAACAGAGACAGGGCATCATTTACATCCTTAGCAGCCACAAGCATACACGTATCATCGGCGTATTGATAGTAAGTACAATGTTTAAAGATTTTATTCATGTCATTGACATAGGCTATAAAGTGCAAAGGTCCAAGTACGGAACCTTGAGCTGTGCCTCCAGTTACTTTGACTGCTGTGCTGTAGCTATCACAAATCCTAACACGGTAGCTTCTATTAGTCAAATAGTTTTTACACCAATTTAAAAGAGGTCCACGAATACCTGTATTATCTAACTTCCTAATCAGCTTATTATGATCTAAAGTATCAAAGGCACGAGAAAAATCAATAAATAGGGCTAGAACATGTAATTTCCGGTTCATCCATGAATTAACTTGATCTGTGAATTCCGATAATAGCATTTCAGTGTTCTTACCAGGCCTGAAACCGAATTGGCTAGAGCTTAAAATATTACTTTTTTGATAGAACTCATGTATTTGATTACAGATATATTTTTCCACTATTTTATCGATTGATGATGTTAAAGTAATTGGTCTATAGTTATTTATGTCATCAAACCTACCTTTTTTATGGACTGGTCTAACACAGCCCACCTTAAGTTCATCGGGGTACATTTCTGTTTTTATGCAGGTATTTTTAAATTTAGCTAAGGGTTTTGAAATAATATTGACAATACCCTTGATATCTCTCATTCTGATACAATCAAAACCTGGAGCTTTATCAGTACTTAGCTTATTGATTAATTTAGCTACACTATCTGGTGTTGCCTTCTTAAAGTACATGCTACAATTATTTACATTGACTGGTAGATTGTTTTGATCATATTTTAATATATTTATGTTGCAGTTTGGCAAAATATCTTTCACGGCAGTGTCAAAATTATTTCAAAATTTTCTGCAATACGTATTGGTAAAAGATTTACTGATTTAAAGGCATTTAATATAACCTCATCTATTGATTTTACAATCCTACCAGCGATATCGTTCAAAATTTGCCATAATTTTCTTGAGTTAGCAAAATTTTTAATTATTTTATTTTTATAATAAAAATTTCTGTAATAATCAGTTACCTTGTTTGCCTTATTTCTCATTTTATTGTATTCTAATCTTAATAGTATGTTATTTTGGTCTTTCTTCCATTTATTAAATAGCTCATCACGTTTATCACTCAAATTAATAATTTTTTTATTAATCCATGGCGCCTGTCGATACAATTCTGAGTTTTTGTTAATAGTTCTCGTTGCCCTAGAATATGCATTACTAAAAGTGTCTTTGATGAAAGTGTACATTTGTTGCGATGATTGCAAGCCATCAATATGAGACCATTCCGCCGCACATAATTCCTCGCATAATATTACAGGGTCATAAATAGGTATTTGTTTACTTGCGACACAGTTACGTTTTTTTGATTCATGAATACTGCATAACGCAACCACGGTCAAGCGATGATCCGCCAGTACAGTATCGACCGCGGCCGAGCAAGGATCTGTTGTGTGGGAGCGCACAAAGATGTGGTCAATGCAAGATTGTGTAGTTGAGTTTACTCTTCTTTCAATACGTGTATAATCGGTAATACCACACTTCAGTCCCCGCTCTGCCAGCAGGTTTAAGTACTTATCTCTAATATTTGATGGTAATTTTAGGTCTATGTTCATATCTCCAGCGACTACAACATTAACAAAGTGCTGTAAGTTATTTAATAATATTGTAATTTCATTTATAAACAGCTGTTTATTATAGGACGGGGGTCTGTAGATAGCACACAAGGCGATTACTTTATTACACGGTGTTTTAACAGAACCTATTATCGACTCGAATGTATGTGAACTATAGTCCAACTGCGTGAATTTTAAATAGTTTCTTACATATACAATAATACCTCCGCCTTTTCTATTCTTACGAAGTTGTGAGTACATTTTATAGCCAGGAATATTATACAAATGACAAATGTTCTGTGCTATAGCCACTTCGGTCAATATTATTATATCAATAGGATATAAACTTATTTCAATTTGATGCAACAATTTAGAGTAATTTTTAATCATGGAACGTATATTGACATGAATACATAAGAGGTTAATGTGACAGTATGGAAGTTTTTTGATAAAACTATTACAATTTGTACAGTCAAAATATTCAGTTATTTCGGATGAGTACGTAATATTATTATTTTCCATCACTATTAAGTGTAAGTAAAAAGTATTGTATTTCAGTTAATTTATATGTGACGTAAATATAGTAAATAAATAAAGGCCCACCGACTTATGACTTGTTAGGTAGGCACTTTATTTAGTTAATGATATAATTTCAGACATCGATCTAATCAAATGCACTTTACTTGCCTTTGTTTTCCTTGCAAAAATTTTACCATTTTTACACCATACAAATTCAAATGTTGAACGCAGATTTTTCTTTGCATTATACAATAACATTTTGCTATGCGGAGTAAGTGCTTCACGAACAAAAATAGGATTATTAGCCATTTCGTGTAATGCGTTAGGTACAATTTCGCCAACTGTAGGAGTCACCTGCTTAGCCGCTGAAATCCATTGTTCGCGGGATTCGGTAGTTTTTAATTCCACCAGGAGAGAACACGGATGATCCTTACGAATCGGCATGCTACGCGTGGAATTTACGGCTTCGAATGCAACCTTAAGCTTATTGGCAACTGATTTTATAGTGTCTTGAGGTTTCTGCAAAGCCACTTCAGGAAGCCCCGATATTTCCAAGGAATGCGAAAGAGCTTTTTGTTCCATTTCCTGCATTTGGATCTCGACACAGGACACTCGTAGTTCCAGGTTCTTATTTTTATTTAAAAGTTCGGTATTTTTGTTTTCAAGCGCTTTAATTCTGCAATCCTGACTTTTGACACATTCTTCCATATTTGATATTTGCTCGCCAAGGAAATTTAGCGATATTTCGAATTCTCTTTTGAAGTCTTCGAATTCTTTCTTAAAAATTTTTTTCACCTCAGATGTTATCTGATGAAGTAATTTGGAGCTGGCGTCCTTGCTGAGGGATGGCACCGTTTCTTCTTCCTCGTTTTCAGATTCGTCAATAGAAACAAATGCTGACGATCTGCGAGACGCATTGCATAAGCATTCGGCGCAGCTCCACTCGAGACCAGGAGTGTTACGAAGAGTCGCCAGCTGTTTGTTAGACAACTTCGCACATTCGTGGGTAGCGTGGACACTTTTCTCACACCTACTACACACTATTCCGAGAACTTTTTTCGTTATATTTTTATTACAAGTCGAACATTTAGTTATACCCATATTGTAAGGTAGTTACGCGTAACGCAATACACCGTGCGTTACGTACAACGTTAGCCGACGGAATCAATGCACGGAATGAATGCAAGGGTCGGAAAGGGACGTTCTAGGCGAACGTTTGTCGACCAAATTGGCGATATTTTAAAAGTGGGCTAAATTAAGAGTACCCTTAACCGACGAGCATGTATGCGTAGGCGTATTGATGTGGAGGAGGCGAAAGAGGTATGTCAGGGTCGTGCTAAATGGAAGTTTGTAGTCTCTGCCTACCCCTCTTGGTAACAGGCGTGAGCGCTTATGTGTATATAAAAGAAAATCACAAGTAATTACAACGCTAATCACTTATAATTATTTAACAAACTTTTTTATTCATAGAAGGAAGGGCAAACGAGCATGCGGCTTACCTTATGATAAGTATCGACCGCCACCCACAAGCATTCGCAACACCAGTGAATTGAAGCCCAGCCTTTCAAAGTGGAGTATGCTTGTTTCTTAAAAGTCCTTAAGTTATATCGGTCTAGAAAAATCGCCGGTGGTAAACAATTCCACAAAGAAGTTATTTCAAGGAAGAAAACTCCTAGTAAATCACACAGTGTTGGGCCACCAAGCATCCAGATGGTATGAACGGTAACGTGGGTTGTGTCACGATGTGCGTTAGTTGAATTAATCCAAATAATTCCTCAAATTATTTTTGCAGCGCTAGTGAATCGAATCGATCAGAAAGTACTCGATCATCAAACTATTCAACCCGCTCTTCGCTGGATGCGGTCGAGTGAAAGGAGCTGGAAATGAGGTGTTACGGCCCAGAGACGAGAACAGTATTCCATGTGAGGCCGAACCTGCGTCTTGTAAAGTTACAAGCGGTGTGCTGGCATGAAATACTGTTCCGCTTTGTTGAGCACGCGAAGCTTTTTAGAAGCCAATTTAGCCTTCCCTATTTAGCTGCTATTTTACGCTGGTACTCAGTGAGAACGTGGTCCTACCTCCTGATCGAGCCGACCCATTCATGATACAACTGTAATATAGCAGTAATGTGACTCTACGACATATAAAACATAGTAAAATGACAAAGTTGTTTTGTTATAAATATGAGACATACGTGCTTAATTTTTATTGTCTCTAATATTTATTTGTCTAATCTATAGCAGTAGTTTATGAAACTACTCAAAAATAATAATTTGTTTTGAAAATATTTTATTTTTATTTTTGTGCTTTATTACCTTATTACCTTTTTTGGGATTTTTTTTTAAATATTTGGTATATTATGAATTCCAGTTTTGAATAAGCTATAGAAACAAAAATCTAGTTAAAACACTCAAAAGCACGGGTTACTCAACTTCACCTTATTCAACTACGACCTTCAATTTATTGTGTTTTTAGTTACAATTAGTGTATGTGTTTTGCTTAATTTTTATATATACGTAGTTTTAAGTTAAAGAGGGGTGGAAACAAACTTTGGGAACTCTCCAAGAGGAAAAATCGTTCCAACGCCAGCCTGTAGAGTATAATTGATTCATAAAACTTGCTGTAATAAATTTCTTATAAAGGATACATGTTTTTAATTCAAGTTATGTATACAAAGAATGTACGTCAAAATGTAGGACCCTTATTTTAATTAATTTGCGAACTTTTTGACATAAAATATTAGAATAATACAGAGTAACAAAAGTTTTACACGTGGTAGAGCCATATTAGACATGGTGCAGTGTATTAGGAATTATTATTTAGTGATTTTTAGTTTTAATTATAAAAAGAGGGATAAAAAACTTATTTCATTCGAACGCCATAACTAATACCATAGAAATGCAGAACATTTTTTTTCATTATCAGTGGTGTATTAAAACTAATTTCCACTAAAAGTTTAGAACTTAACATAGGAAAAATATCGCATCCTTTTCCTATCAAACCTGTTAAGTTTTAAACGCCCACCCGATCAGCAAACATTTGAACTATCGAATACACTCACATTATTGCCATTTGCAACCTAAATTTATTTGTTTGTATAAAGAATAATGGTTACAAACAAGCACATGCACTGTGCATGTTTGCCTCATAGTACTTAAGTCTAATACAGCTTATATAATATATCTAGGTTTTAATTCATAAAGTTATATTTCACGATTGCAAGTCAGCCTATAAAGTATGAAGGAAAATAGAAATACATCAATATATTTTTTAATTTAGGCGTGTGAATTAAAACATTTTAATTCTATTCTATCCTTAAATGATGAAAAGATTATTGTGCACAAATCTCAAATTCTTTGTCTTAAATGCGTCTTTCGTTACTTGTTCCTCACACTCATTGATTCGTTCTGATCTACAAAACTGAATGAAGCATTGAACTGAGTGAACTACTTCATCGAGCGAAAAGATAATACTCCATTCTTTTCCGCACGTGTCATGGTAACATTGTATACAAAGTAAATAAACTAAATTTTACATGTTGTACGATATTTTACGGCGCGGTGATGGCGTAAAAGTCGTTTTCAACTTTGTCCCAGAGAGACTTAATGTTCTTCGATTTATCACGTATAATTATGACATATAATACTCAGACCGATGGGGAGATCATAAAATCATCTGCCTAGGGTGGCAATTATGGCATATTCTTTTTACATTAGAATATGTCCCTGTTCAGAATTTGACAGTTACACTAATGAAGAAGGATTCGTTATTAACAAATTTTAAGTTAATCCCATTAGCACCGCATATTTGAAACATTTGTAGCACGAATTTCATACAGTCACTATCATTTTAAAACTAGCGATAGATAATAGAAACGCTTAATGCGTGTTACACTCATGTTTGGGACTAAATCGATATGCGAGGAATGATTATATTAGAATTGGCATTAGCTTAGTTTTTTTTATAAAAAAAGATTTTGCTGCAATATTTCAACGGCATATATGTAATTTATTGTTGCGATTACGTTATTGTTACATGTTAAGACTTATAAAATAGAACTTTTTCATTTCGTTCCTATCTAAGAATTTAGATAGTATTTTTTATTAAAACCTCGTTTAAGGAAATAATACGAATTAGTAATGAGAATAACATGGCGACTTTACTAAAAATATCTGTTTGCACGTAGATAGAGAAACCTTTACGCTAATGATTAGCGTGGACTCGAGTGAGAAAGGACGAGAACGTAGTTTTAGGTTATACAATAATCTTCACGACTTTTAAACATATTTAGATTTTTTTTAAATTGTTCCTTAGAACAGTTTTAATTGTTCTTGTTCAGTTCAGTTCTTAAACTGGACTGAACAAGATTCACCAACCTTAAGCTCACAAAACACTTTTTTCTCACTTAAAGCAACTTGTAAACTCCTCAGATCGCTACGAACTGTCAAAGTTGTTTAGCAAAGTGTAGTTTGCTAAACAAAAAAACCGGCACGGAGAAAGGGACAAACAATCACACGGCTCTGTCTCATTTCTATGCAAGACGTATGCATAAATCTATCTTTTTCGTGTGCGAATGCAAAAAAAGGCGTCAATTTGTGTATAGGTTTCTCTGTCCACTTGTTTGTATTAATAAGAAAAATTAAGTCAGAAATAACACCACACCTCGTATCCTCAAGTAGTTTGTACACGAAACGAGGGAGAGGCAGGTAATAAAACGGATTATGGACTAATAGCCACAAAGTGCGGTCCGTCTGTCGCTTAAGTTTATTATACATTATGGACAATGTTGTAAACACAGTTTATTACCTGTTGGTAACATTGTTTGTTGAATCAATCGATAATATTCCGTACACGTTTTGATTAAGTGAAGTTTTACATGTCAATGATCGTAGGCATATTCTTTATCCACTACTATTCAGCAGCAAGATTCAACTCTTTAAATTATAGAAAATGCTTACCCAAGCTCACCACGGTGGACAGGAAGATGGAGCTGAACTGAATTGAACTGTTGACCATAACCAGAGTGCGGTTTCAAATCGGCTTATTTGGATAAATATTCTCCTATAAGTCGAACGCCAGAGACTCGTTCGTTGGTCAGTACGATACACCAGCCCTTGTGGAAAGACCCCGTGAAATTTGGGATCTATGTATTCACCTAGAATCGCAAGTTTCATGAATAATTAATACTATTGTAGTTCTTGTGTTATTAAATTCTAAAAGTGCCATTTTTATCTCTCACTGACTCTTGTTGCTTAAAACTTGAATTTCACTCTAATGTACATAACTCTAATAAACATAACTGAAGCTAGAGATTATTGATATTCGATCCGAAAAAAGTGTCGACAAAGTAACAATAACTGACGACGTTTAATATTAATTACAATAAGAAAACAGTGTAGCGTAAAAACAAGTCGTTGAAGATTTTGTATTTATTAACAATAATAAAAGTTTTTCTTAATAATGATATCCCAACAATAACATAATGTGAAAATGGGCTCAAGTCTGTCGTCAATATTCACCTTCTACGTCAGCATCCACCATGCAGATAAAAATTGCTGTGCTTAGTATGGTGAGTGTGAGGAACCGGAGACCCCTTTTTTACTGGAAACGAGATACCTTACCTTGGAACTTAGTCCTCAGGGATGAGAACGCATCTGCATTTTTAATCTTAGTCGAGGATAAAGATATATCTATAGTATATATCAGTATATAGATAGTATCCACTTATCGTCGATGTGTTCGTTTGTCACCCTTATTCTATTAAAAAATGTAAAAGAAATAAGGAATTAGATCAGTTTTAACTGGGTTTTAAAGGAGTCAATATATTATTAAACACACACACGAACACACACATGCACGCGCTATGATCGGGAGATATACCTAATTGGTATTAAAGAATAGGTAATGGACCAAAGATTAAGCATATTGTGAGTGTATCTTTGATTTATAGGTAAATTATTTGAACATGCGACCAAATACAAACCAGATACAAAGAAATATTTTTTTTTGGAAAAAGTAAGGGTTCGAATTGAGCTGACAGCCCATCCGATTACTTATAAATACTCTAAGGCTGAAGCCGTGGTAGCTCAGATGGTTAACGCTCAGAAATATAACAGAACGCGAGTAACCTGGGTTCGATCCCCGCCGGCACCAATGAAATTGTTAATTGCAATTTTAAGTGCTAATTTACCACGTGCTCGCCGGTGAAGGAAAACATCGTGAGGAAACCTGCATGTCTGAGGAATAAGAAAAAAAATATTTCGAAGTAAAGTGAAGTTCGCCAACACGCATTGCGGCAGCGCGGCGGACACTTCCTTGCCCTAAAACTCTCTCAGAAATGAAGGGAGGCCTGTGCCCAGCAGTGGGACGTATATAGGCTGTAACTTTACTTTTTTACATGATTAAAACTACTTTTACGGATTTTATCGCGTTTATTTTTACTTTTTATTTTTAATTACCGACGTTTCGGGCGCTTTCCAGCACCCATGGTCACGGGGGACTGAGATGACTGACGTCCCGATGTCATTGTTAAACCCGGAGTACCTTCAGCTTTTTTAATTATTGTTTATGGTCCGATCTATGCAAAATGAACTAACTCTGTCTTGAGGTCTTGCAGTGGTATGCTTGGGTTTAGTTTTAATTTTATTGATTATAGGATCCCAAGCAGGTGGTAGTACCCAGCCTCCTTCTCTATTGAAATTAGGATGTTTTTTAATTTCAATAGCCTCACGTATCATCCTTGGTAGGAATCGGTGTTCTTTCGCGAGGATTTGTGGTCTATCAAATCTGATGTAATGGTTGGGGCCGTCTAGGATATGATCACAAACTGCAGACTTCCCGGAACGTTGATTTGTCAGAACGTTGTGATCATATCCTAGACGGCCCCAACCATTACATCAGATTTGATAGACCACAAATCCTCGCGAAAGAACACCGATTCCTACCAAGGATGATACGTGAGGCTATTGAAATTAAAAAACATCCTAATTTCAATAGAGAAGGAGGCTGGGTACTACCACCTGCTTGGGATCCTATAATCAATAAAATTAAAACTAAACCCAAGCATACCACTGCAAGACCTCAAGACAGAGTTAGTTCATTTTGCATAGATCGGACCATAAACAATAATTAAAAAAGCTGAAGGTACTCCGGGTTTAACAATGACATCGGGACGTCAGTCATCTCAGTCCCCCGTAACCATGGGTGCTGGAAAGCGCCCGAAACGTCGGGAATTAAAAATAAAAAGTAAAAATAAACGCGATAAAATCCGTAAAAGTAGTTTTAATCATGTGTAGTGTTCGCGTAAATATAAGAAATCATTATGTTTACTTTTTTACTTTACTCTAAGGCTATCACTCTACGACTGAGCTAGAATGCTTCATTAATAGTTATAAGGATCTTCGGATCTTTATTTATATTTTATATTATATTTATTTATTTAATTATTACACTGTAGTTACTTTAGTTACTTCGTGCGTAGCGTAGTCCTACCCCGGTCATTCTGAACCATAATGCAGCTGAGTGGCTCTGTCACTTGAATAGAATGCCCAATAGCTAAATTTATTGTAGGTAACCGTCCAACTGTCGGTTAGTGGATAGCTAGTGCAGTTATTGAAATCAGGGTACGTAGTTTTTATACCTCATGGAACTACATAAACCATGCTGTGAAAATATTCTTTAAAATAGGTACTAGTACAGCGGATGCAAAAATATAGCGGCATATACAAGTACATGCATTGGTGGTATAGTCCACCCTGACGAGGCAGTAAGTCAAAGTCTGAGTCTCTCTCTCTCTCTCTCTGAACATCAAAGTCTGAGTTCTTGGACTCAGATAAATTTGAGTCAGATAAACGGCTCTCCTTATTTTTAATACTATGTTACAATTTCATTTTAAATAAGCACATAGTCCATCTGATGGTAAGTGGATGCAGTGGCCCATAAACATCTACATGTATCTTCGATAAAGAATCTTCGATAAAAAAATGCAGATGCGTTGTCACCCCTGAGGACTAAGATGGAATGTCTCGTATCCAGTAAAAAGAGTCTTCGGTTCTCTACACTCAGCATACGGACGATATACGTGCTGCAGTCATGCTCGTAATTCATATTTACAGCTTTACATGGCACCAAATGAATGCTTTTACTTTAATATTTACAAGAAAAAAGAAATATATTTTGTTTATTTCTTTTTATGTAGTATTTGTTTTTTTAGTAGTCTAAAACCATTTTCGCGTTATTTATCGCCTTTCTAATGAAACGGGTTTGGGGACACATCGGTCCCCAAAATCTATTATATAAATAGCTTGCAATTTAAATAAATATTATGACAATTACTTTATAATTATTTTTGTTAAACGTCAACCAAAATATTTTGTATTTTGTATTCATTGACGACTCATCATCAGAAAAAAGTTATTGGTTGAGTTAAGAATATAGTATAGCTAAATGTTGTTTATTGCTAACAAATCGGATGAGGCGTGATAGGATGAGTACGGAACAGTCCAATAATATTATCAGTTAAGGTTCTAAGCGTTATTTCCACTTATCATGACTTTTACTCAAAAATATTTCCTTGTTTTAATTAATCTTCTAAAGGAAACAGCCAGTATTTTTATTAATATATTTATAGTTTCCGTACGTACATAAATACTCAAATATAATAAACAACGACAGAAGCATTACTCGTTTCGATTGCTTTTTCAAAATGAATATTGCTTCTGATCCAGCTGCAGATCTTCAGAGTACAAAAACTTTACTTTCTTTCTCCTGCGGGAAGGTGTTCTATGATCTAGTGTAGTGGAGTAAGCTCTTTTTTTGATAACTCTATGATCTATCAAAAAAAGAGCTTACTCCTTTCTAAAGCGCCGGCAACGCACCTGCAATTCCCCTGGTGTTGCGGTTGATCATGGGTGGCGGTAGTCACTTAACATCAGGTGAGCCGCATGCTCGTTTGCCCCTCTTCTATAAAAAAAAATAAATGAAAACCTGCCACCAGTACATGAAGTTTTGGTAGACTAAAGATCTACAGTATAAAATTGAGCGGAATACTGGTGTGTTCCAAAGTGATTACCGGAGACCTAGTTACCAGTAAAGATTTTCACTCCAGTTCACAATGATGTTATCTAGTTTATTTGAGTAATTTTTATATTTTATTGTTATCACAACCACTCCAGTTAATCTTAAAATACTTGTGTTAGGAGTGGTCATGACAGTAGTTGAAATGCGAATTAAACGATTTTTAAGGTTAGTTAAGTTCAGTCCGTACCCGGTGGCTAACCATTAGGCTATTGTCGTTTAAAATTCTGTAATACTTCAATATATAAAAAAAATAATTTGCTGTCCGTTAGTCTCGCTAAAGCTAATATATATATATATTTAAAATGAATTACGAACATGTATTTAAGTTTATTTATCTGAATACATAAATGAACTTCAATACATGTGCGTAATTCATGTTTAATATAAAATTATTTATATATTCATTATAAATAAGGAAAATATGTGACGATGGAATCAAGGTTTAGGAAAAAGCGTTAATTCACATTAGCAATGCTTCACACTGTTGTCGAGATCACCCGTGCGAAACCAGGCAGATCGCTATTTATTCAATAAATTATAGAACGATTAATTGGTCTACCAATTTTGCACGAGAGTCCTGGACGGTTACGTGGTATAATGTTTTTTAAAAAAATTAGTAATCCTATTAATTAACATTACTAATATTCCCTTTAACCACTCCTGGTAAGCTGAAAATGCTTGTGTTAGGAGTGGTTCACGACAGTAGTCGAATGTGGATTCGAACCCGCGACATTTTAAGTTCGCGGTCCGCGCCCTGCCACTAGGCTACTGTCGCTTCAAAAAAAATTATCTTGAAAACATAATTTAGTACTTATCTTATACAGCTTGAATTAAAGATAATGTCTTAATTAAAAAGAGCTCAGGTTTCGAATAATATATGAGATGCCTTTGTAGATAAAGTGCAAAGGGTGCTTGCCTATCCATTACTATTATACTGTTACTGTACTGTTACGCTTTAGACCCCTGGTGGCAACTTTTCTGAAGTTGAACGAACGTCACAAGCTGATGAGACTCCTTTTTTCCCAAAATGTCCGTCTGAGTGGGCCTCTTATTTTTGTCGCCAAATAGCAGTGCAGTTCCTTTTTTTGTTTGAAGTTTGCTGCCGGGGTCCATGACCTGCAGTAGCCACTTACCATCAAGTAGACTGTATATAAATTCAGCTTTATTTCACTTAAAAACCATTTATTGTTTTATTATTATTCGAAATGTTTTCAAAAATTGCATCTTTCTTGTGTTTAACAATATTTATTGAATTGTGCAAAGCTTAGGCGACAGGTCCTGGTATACCAAATAACTTTAAGATTTGGATTCAGCACTTTCGAGTGGATGTATCACCAGCCCCCGTTTGTCTTACACAATTTTTACAGTTTTAGCGTAGCGATATAACCGCGAACTCAAGTGATCAGTAGGACAATTGTGTTTTATTATTAGTGTGTTTTAATATGTAATTGGTGTTCGGTAACTAAGTGTCAATTTTGGTAATTCAATCGGCATATTTTATTATCATGAACCCCAAGCTCGTAACAATATGTGGACTTTAAAAAAGAAAAAAAAAAACAAAGAAGCTTTTGTTGTAACAATTAACAAAATGATTTCTAATGATGTAACTAATTTTTACACATAGTAACATGTTTAATTAACATATTTTTTATATCCCATATCGATTGCATCAGTCCTCCCTTTGGCCATGGGTTTGCTGAAAAGCACTCAGAACGTCGAAAATATTATGAAAATACTGTAATGGCAGTGTAAGAATATCGATTCCGTCAGGCCGTGAATCCCCCCAGGCCGCGAGCCCTGAGACCGATGAAGCTGTAAATGCCAAAAGGCTAACAACATCAGCATTATCGAAACCAGCTGAATATCCATTAGATACGCCATATCATACCGTAGGTGTCGGAAGTCGGAAGATGAGACACAGGGAAATAAACTGGGCAACAGCGTCTTCCTAATAATAACCTAAACCAACTTGCCAACCCTTCTGCCAAGCGTGGCAACTATATCAAATATACCCCTATGAGGTAATACGGCATTGAGTTATATAACACTAGAGGAGCAAACCACATTACCGCGCGTCCAGAAAAGTGTAACCACTATCCAAACGCGACGACATAGCTTTGAAACTAATAACAATTTTAAATGAACATATACACGAACATGTAGTGGCGGGTTAGTGTGGCCTACTATATGAAATTTTACCTAAAATACGCAATAAAAATGAGTTTTTTTAAGCTGCAGTTAATTGTTTTTATATTAAAAAAGTATATTTTATTTTAAAATCTTTATTGAGGGGACACCTCAGAAAAAAGGATACAAAGCTGATCAGATGAATAGAAGTAAACATAATGATGAAATAAAACATGTTTTTATAAGTATTGTTATTGTACTAATAAATCAAACAATATAAAATAGGTGATAAAATATAATTAATATAAAATTTGTATGAAATTATAATAAATATAAAATAGGTAGCAAAATATATTTAATAGATAATTCATAAATAAACTAAAATAACAATAATTAATTATTTTGTATGATAGAAAAATATTTTGTACACACGGTCAGATTAATCGATCATTCCAACTGATCAGTTCAAACTAAAACTGTTGATATTTTTTAAAATATTGGATTTTCGATATATATATATATATATATATATATATATATATATATATATATATATATATATATATATATATATATATATATATTTACTATATGATAATAAATATATCAATATCGGAGTATTATATATAAGTTTATTTATCGATATATCAAAAATCCGATATTTTAAAACATATCAACAGTTTTAGTTTGAACTGACCGTGTGTGTTGTCCATTATACCATTTTTTAATCAATTTCGTATCAATTTCTCAAAAACAAATCTCCAAGATTTTCAAAGATTGTAAATCACTCCTGACATTGCTCTCTATATGTTTGGCAAGTTTTATTACATCCATTCAGCTTTTCCGAGATTAGCCCGGATAGAAAGACAGACAAAAAATGGTTATTGATGTCCTGATGGCACAAGCAAATAACCACTTTAACTCAATAAAAGTCAGTTATTTCGATATTATAGACAGACACCTCAATTTTATTCATATGTATACATAAAATATCTTTAGAGCACGATAGATTTCTCTAAAGAATCGCCATACTCTATTATCTCTGTAATTTTACTTATACAAGAGAGAGGCGGATAAATAAATGGATTACATACTAATAGCTCGCGATGAGCGCAATCTCCAGTCACTGTCGGTGCTGTCAATGTTGGTTCACGAACTTTATTATTGGTGCCATTATTATCGTTAGGTTCTGTTTTATCAAATATCAATTTTTAATATTACATAGGGCATGTGAGGTTAATATGGTCGATTTCCTATATATCAAAAAATACAGCCTTCTTTGCACGTATGGCTCTGTGATACGATAGCTCTTTATCAGTCAAACAATTTAGTAAAAGGTCAAAAAAGCGCTGCTTTAACGACGCCCTTTTGACGGTTGACAGAATAGTATATATGTCATTAACATTATTTTCACATTATATTTAGGTAATGTATTTAGGATTTTAAATAAAATACTACTAATAATAATTCATTATATTATTAGTTTTTAAATTTTGCATTTATCATCATTAATTTTATATTTCAAAACACCTTTTCGGTACCAAGAAGTACACAATAAAAACAACTATTAAATTTCGTATCTTGCAAGCAATTCGCCATTGATACTTGGTACCAACCATAGAATTATTAGACATAGAACCGCAGCAGGCGCACGCAAAGTGAAGCCGTTTCAAGTTAGCCTTTTAAGGCTACGTACGACTTTCGGCGCGTCAGTACTCGAGTCCACGTAGTGGTGTAAAAAGCTGGCGCAATTTTGCAAAAAAAAATTACGTACTGTGCTGTTAAAGAGTGTCACAACTCATCACACAATCATGAAAAAAAAAAAATTAAAATCTAATTTCACGCATAAATACCGCCTAGCATCTTATATTTTTGTAAAAACATTCATCAAAATAAAATAATAAATCGTAAATTTGACACACGCCAATATAACGAAAATGTTGCTAGGCATAGTAAAATATTTTACCCCATATTTTCTTTTTATTGTAATTACATGCTGCTAATATGGGACTATTATTGTTGTATTTTTATTTGGCAAATAAAAATACCTACAATATTCACGCACAATTAGGTATTTTGTTAATTTTATACTGTCGCGGTCACCTCGTTTTTTGGCTATAATCACTTTTATTTTCCTACTTTGGTCATTAATATTTTTGTACACAGCGTTGCCCGTCTAAATGATTGATCTAAAATGTGTTAAATATTTTAACTCATGAAAAATTATGAAAAGTTGAATTGTGAACTGTTTTTGTAAGATTTTTATCTATAAAATTGCCGTTCAGTAAAGGCCATTTCAAATCAAAATATATTTTCATTTGGTGGAATTTTAATTTAAAATTAATTTTGTTTAAAAAAACATCGAATTCTTTTTTCAAAATTAGTCATTAGTTTAACGATTAGAGTGGATACCTTAAAAATTCCAGTAGCTCTAAAGTATCGGCGTGGCAGCAACGCGACACTAACGACACGCAACATCAACGATGTTAAAAAAGCTACGATAGATTAAAATCTTGACTTCAATGATCACCAGCGTGAAGTACGCGTCGAGACGTGCCTTACACTGCTGAACACAAACGAAGGAATTTCGAACCACATTGTTACCTGCGACGAAAAATGGATTCTTTTGGACAATCGCAGGCCCAGCAAGTTGGTTGGATCCTGTTTCAGTACCTAAACATTGCCCTAAACGAAAACTTACTCCAAGAAAAGTGATAATCACTGTTTGGTGGTCTAGCGCCGGTGTGATTAATCGCAACTACTTACCAAATGGGATGAGAATTACTGCAGATTTGTACTGTGAAGAACTGAACACAATGATGGAGACACACGCTCGTCTCTAACCAGGATTGGTCAATCGATCGTCCCCTGCTTCTGCGGGACAACGAATGACCTCATACTACACAACAGACGGTCGCCAACTTACAAGAGCTGGGGTTGTGAGCTCTACGTCATCCGCCGCACGCACTAGACCTTGCGCCTTAGAGGCTTCTACTTTTTCCAGAATTTGGATATCTTTTTGGCAGAAAAAATTTAATACCCGGCTGTAGAAAATGCCTTTGAAGATTTTGTTGCCTCTCGTTTAGCTGATTTCTTCAAGAAGGGTATCAATAAACTCCCACTGCGTTGGCAAAATGCATCGATTACATGGCTGATTACTTTGATGAATAGAAATAAAAGTTATAGAAAAAAAATACACTACTCGTGCCTACTCGTCTATGCACGGAGAGGATGTAATCGCTGCATAAAACATATGTAGTGTAGTTTTACTTGTTAATTTTGACAGGAATTTCCTACCTATTGACGCTGAACTTTTGATTAATATTTAGTTTATGCCTATTATCTTATTTATCACATGCTACATATGCTTGTTATTTTTTTAATTTTCTTTTTCCGATCTCACCTTAACACTGTGACAGTCTAGTACCTAAATTCTGGTAGTATTGCGTCTCGCAATAGTGGCACTCGTTAGTGATTACAACTACCTACAGGTACGTTGTCATTTATGATGAGCATGGTGTATCGCTTCACAGCCTACAATTATGAGACAAATTCGAGGTCTACCGATCGAGGCTCCGATAACCAACTGATGTTAGAAAATCATATCATTTAAATCGAATCAATATCTGATAGATAGACTAGTGACGGGAGTAGCGTTACGAGTAATGGTAACGTTTACCAACGCGCCTGTCGAGAGTGGGTTGAAAGATGGGCCCACCTTACAAGAGATAATAAGTGGATTTCAAAACACTATTAATGAAAAATAGAAACAAAATAATGTTGCGCGCCATGATTAATACCCGGTAGTGGTAACTCGCGCCATCTAGTATCGAGTAGCAGAACTAGGAAAGCTTTCTAGAAAATTCCATACTAGAACTTTCTAAACCTAGTCAGTCGAGACCGGTATATACTCCAACAATCTAGATGTTTCAGTAGAAAAGGCCCTAGATAAGGCCAGTAAGGACCGCAACCGAGTCAGTAACGAATTGGCTATACGAGTGAATACTTCTAAGCGACATAACTGCGAAAATGATCAGTGTGATTAATTATTAGTGTGTTTTAAGTTGTAATTGGTGTTCGGTAATTAAAGTGTCAATTTTGGTAATTCAATCGTCAGTTTTTATTGTCACGAACCCCAAGATCGTAACAATTGGTGTCAGAAGTGCGATCGAATCATGCCAATTTTACCTGAAGACGACACGGAGGGTATCCATTACCGAAGTCACCGCCAGCAGGAGACGGACCAGAGACGATTTGGCGGTATTTTATTTTTTATAGAAGAGGGGGCAAACGAGCATGTGGCTCACCTGATGTTAAGTGACTACCGCCGCCCATGATCAACCGCAACACCAGGGGAATTGCAGGTGCGTTGCTGGCCCTTTATAAAGGAGTAAGCTCTTTTTTTGAAGGTCCCTAGGTCATATCGGTCTGGAAAAATCGCCGGTGGTAAACTATCCCACAGAGAGGTCGTATGTAGAAGAAAACTCCTTCTGAAACGTACAGTGGACCGCCGAGCATCCAGATGGTGTGGATGGTATCGGGACGTTTGCCACGTTCACGAAATTTGGCGGCTGGGGTTAATCGGAACAATTTCTCAGAGCACTCCCCGTGGTATATGCGAGAGAAAATGCAAAGAGATGCAACAACTCATCGTAGCGCCAGTGTAGCTGGCAAAACACTGCTACGCCGCAGACGTCGGAGGGCCAACTGCCGACCACGGAGGTTGGCCCGTCCGCAGCTCCTACATCTGCAGGACCGGAGGCATTGAAGGCGAGATATGGCTATGGATTCTAGAATGGATGAAGGCCAGTGCTCCTAAGCCCGAGTGGGGCGAATGCTCAGCAATGAGTTCGACCACGAAAAGCTACTGAGCCCAATGGGACAACTTGCTGATTCAGGAATGAGTGCTGTGACGTATATGGGAAAATAGTCGGGGAGACAGCTGTCAATGGTTTTTGTCACTGTTGCAAATGGTTGTCCCTAAAGCTAAAGTACCGGATGATCTACAGCTGTACCATAATGGTTGTTCAGGAGGCCATCTGGGAGTTAAACGAACTTTACTAAAGATCCGAGAACGGTTTTACTGGGTTCACTGTCGTGACGATGTTAAGGATTGGTGTCGCAAATGTACAGGTTGTGCGGCTGTGAAGGGACCTCAGAATCGTAGTAGAGGTGCATTGAAATTGTACAATGTTGGTGCGCCATGGGAGAGGATAGCCCTTGACGTTGCGGGACCGTTTCTGGAAAGTGAAAGTGGCAACAAATATTTCATGTTTGTGATGGATTACTTCAGTAAGTGGCCAGAAGTCTTCACTATTCCAAATCAAAAAGCTTCGACAGTAGCAGATAAACTAGTTTGTGAGTCTTCTGTCATTTTCGAGTACCTGAAAAAAAGAAAAACTCTATGAAAAGGGTTATTATAATATAAATGATTGATAATAAACCCCTGAGAATGAGGTGGTCGTTTCCAAGCTGTTTCTAAAATAAATTTTATAAATATTTTGTGGCCATTGACATTGTAAAATTTATTTAAAAAAGTCTCTCTGGATTTATTGCTGGTTCTTCACAAGACAGAGGTTTTTTCGAACCAGTGGTAAAGTAAAAAATGACTTCTAATAAAAATTAAAATATGTAATCTATATTGAATAAAAAGATTCTATTCTCGGTCCTTTTCAAACCGCTTCGTACAAATCCGGTATCGTGTGTAGCGTCGGACAGGACTTACCGCAATTAGTCACGATCGAAACACTAGGGGTAAATCATTTAGTCGTGCGCGCATACTCGAACCTTGTCAATGTAAGTAAAAGTATTAATAATTAAAATATTAATTCAAGACTATGGTAACAATAATTAAAAATATTTAATAAATATAAACTTATTTCGAATATTTCAAAATTGAGTATGCTACATGTAAATTGCTAGTATTATTCAAATCTTTTCTTCATAATTAATTGACAATTTATCTTTATATTGCGCTGTTCAACAGGATCCAGTAATTATATTACGTGTCCAGCCATGAACTAATATGGGCCCCGTGAAGTAGAAAAGCTATGTATATACGAGAACGAGATAGAAAAGGTTAAGTTTAAATCAAGTATCGGAGGCGTGACGAATACAGTTATGCATTCAAGGTGACTTGGCAACGGACACGTATTGACAACTCGCTTTTTATCTGATTTGTAACCGCAAGGGGGCGTGTTGTCTCCTCTCCTCTTTTCAATCTTCATAAGTTTGACCTGATGATCTACAAGTATATGTACATGCCAAATTGGTGGATTTACCCAAAACTATATGCTTGTTAAACAAAGATTTTGACTTATTTGTGGATTGGAGTAAGTCATATTAGGGTCTTAAATACATCAAAAACAAAAGCAATAATAATAGGCATTCAAAATTATTTACTCTTATAGATTTTCTTACTCTACCTGGTATTGTTTTAAATGGGACACCCGTGCCATACAGCGACACCGTTAAAATCTAGGTGTTACTTTTGATAAATTTTTATCTTGTGCTTAACGAGGTATGTAGGAGGGTGCTTGCGTCTGTCAAATCTCTCCGTAGATTAAGCAATTTTCTACCCATACCAACCGAAATTGCGCTCTTGCAGAATCACTACTTTTACTGATTCTAGATTAACATGACACGTGTTATCTCAACTTAAATGAGAAGTTGCTTAATAAACTTGAGCGCATTCGGAAACTTTGTATACGATTCATATTTGGACTTCGAAAATATGGCCATGTTTTCGAGTTTCGTGAAAAACTCAAGTGGCTTCCCATCAGTCTTCGCAGGAATACTCAAATTCTTTCTCTTTTATACTGTGTTCTATTCAGTCCAGTTTCTCCTGCTTACCTCACAGAGCGGATCGAGTGGTCAGAGCGTTTTCTTGGTGACACGCACTGTCGCTCTCTTCGCTTTGATAAAAACCTTACCCAAAAATTCCGTCCCATAACACTTTCTTTTATTCTAATTGAAGCTTTGATCGGTCGGCTCTGGAACTCTCACTACGCCTAATGTTAAACATGTGCACCAGTGTACTTTTAAATTGAGAGGAGCTGAGCCTTGTTAAATCCACTGTTGTTCTTACAATTACCGTTGATGCGAAGCTTCATCAAAACTGGCTAGTAAAGTTAGTTCTGCAGCATATGCTGTAAAAAAATTAGAGGCCTTAAATGTGTTGAAACAGCTAGATTAATTTATTTTAGTTATTTCCATAGTATAATGTCATATAAAATCTCGCTATGTGGTAATGCGACTGACATTGAAACCAACTTTGTTTTGCAAAAGAGAGCGATAAGAGCAATTAAAGGAATAAATGTAACAACTTTGGTCTCACAATATATTTACGAAAATTTAATGTATGTACACAAAAACAAAAATCATCATTCATCATCATCATTACAGCCCTTCACAAGTCCACTGCTGAACATAGGCCTCCCCCAAGTAATGCCACAAAGCACGGTCCTGAGCCACCTGCATCCATTGACTTCCTGCATATCTTACCAGGTCGTCACTCCATCTAGTGGGGGGTCGCTCTACACTACGCCTACCGGTACGAGGCTGCCACTCGAGAACCTTTCTTCCCCAAAACAAAAATAGTTTTATTAAAAATAGTGATATGCATTCTATAAAAACTAGAAACAACCACTGACTCCAAAGAGTCGGTAATTCCTTCATGGGGCAATATATGCTTTTACAACAAAGTTCCAGAAAAAATGCAGACCTTATCTATCAAAAGGCTTAAAATATTTAGGAAGCAAAAAATTGTTTAGTAAGGGTAATTATACTACTAAAGGGTACAGATTGATAATAATCCTTGGGAATGAAGTGATCGCTACCATCTAAATGTTTTCATAACAATTGTATAAATATTATATTGTAAGCTATGCTTTTTAAAAAAAGTCCCGCTGGGTATTTTGCTAGTTCTTCCCAGGACAGAGGTTTTTCCGAACCAGTAGTAGAAGTACAAAATGACATACTCTTTTCTATATAGTAGATATACACTTATATATTATAGATTTTACCACAGTAGTTTAAAAGTAGGATCCATTTTTTCCCTATGAGTCTACGTACCATCCTCTTATACATTTCTGCCATCAAATAGTAGTGCGGAACTATGGAAAATTGTGTTTCAGTCCGAAGAGTATAGGTACAAACTTGATTGTGAATGTGGTCTCTCATATATAGGGAAAACAAAAAGATCAATAGAACCCGCGTAAAAGAACATAAAGCTGACGTAAAACACCAACGTTGCGGGAAGTCTGTAGTTTGTACATCAGGGGTGTAGCCATTACATCAGGGGTGACAATATATCTGTAGCCTTCTGTGCATGACGTTATCTGCGGGTGTCCATAGATTGTAGTCGCCACTTATCATCAGGTATTCCGTAAGTTCGCTTGGCACTTCAGTTTTATACAAAAAAAGTTAGTCACTTCAGGAAATAGATTATGAATGCGTCTCCACGAGGACAGAGCCGCACGCAGAGTTTAGTATTGTTGCGCGCCATAATTAATGCCCGGTATAATATATAATATGGCCATCTAGTATCAAGTAGCAGAAATGGGAGCGTCAAGATCTTTCTAGAACTTTCCCACTAGCGCCATCTAGTGTCTAGGGCTTTCTGGAGGATTCTTTGCTAAAACTTTCGACATTCTACTCGAACATTCTAGATGTTTTCTGTGTAAAACGTCCTATACAAAGTCGACAAGGAGCGCGACCGGGGCAGTATTGAATTAGCGACACGAGCGAAGACTTCGGAGCGAAATAAAAAACTAAAGTGTTAAGTGTGATTATTTATTAGTGTTTTAAATTTTAATTGCTGTCGGTAATTAAAGTGTCAGTTTTGGTAATTCATTCGGCAGTATTTATTGTCACGAACCCTAAGCTCGTAACAGTATCTTAATAAATATTTTTCCAACTGTGGCTTCTCATTTGATCTAGTTTTTTATCGACCAATAAAGGAGAGGGACAAATTAAAGCAGTAAAACAGAAATAATAGAATGATTTTGCAGTATGAATTATTTGCCAATTTAAACAAGTCTAAATGGAAATGAATGTTTTATTAAATGCTTTTTGTTTTATTCTCGGAAAATTGGAATTATGAAAAATGTCTTTGAAATTGTTTTATACGGGACAACACAGACAATTTCATTTCAATGAAAATTGCACTGTTTTATGCTTACTGCTCTGGTAATATAATATTACGTCCGCGTTGAAAGTTATTTGAAATTCAAAAACACTTTACGGTATTCACTGTACTATTTTAGGATATATTTATGTACTATTGGAATCTTTTACATAAATTTAAGCTTTAACATGTTGATTTACAAAATAGTTCGTGTATTATTTTTATTCTCTCCTGCAGAAGATGTTAATATCGGCTGCTTTGAGAAAGAAGCTAATTTGTTGAAGTTACGGATACTAATTGTTGATTATCGCAAAAATTTATTTTATTATATGACGGCTCCGTGGCGCAGTGGCTTAGCAATGAATTACAGCGCTAAGGGCCGCGGGTTCGAATCCCGCACTTTGTGATTGATTGTTCCGGGGCCCCCACGATATAGGAGAAAATCCTAATGTTAAAACGTAAAAACGAAAAAAGTATTATTATGAAAATAGTACGTATCCGGAACAATTTACTTTAGGCATATGTAAGAAAAAAATCTAATCAATCTTAGATCCACGAGACGAGACGAGAAGAGACCACACGGAGTGCTCTAAGGAATTGGTCGGATTTATTCCAGCTGCCGAATTTCACGATCGCACATCGCGACAAAATTCAGGAAACCATCCATACCATCTGGATGCATGGCGGTCCACCAGTGTACGTTTTACTAGGAGTTTTCTTCCTCGTACGACCCCTCTGAAGAAGCGTTTACCACCGGCGATTTTTCCGGACTGATACAACTTATGGACCTTCAAAAAAAGAGCTTACTTCTTTCTAAAAGTCCGGCAACGCACCTGCAGTTCCCCATCAGGTGAGCCTCATGCTCGTTTGCTCCCTCTTCTATAAAAAAGCTATAGAAAATAAAATGCGTTCTTTTGAACTGCCGCACAGGTATCAGATTTCATTAGTGGAATTTCTTGCCTCGCCTGTGTAAAATGGGAATTACTGTGTGCCAGATAGTCGTGATGCCTGCGTCAGTGTTGAGGCTTGTAACATATAAAATAAGTAAAGTTACAATATATGACATATGTTCCACCCCTGGACCTTTTAATCTCAAGCCAGTTTCCTCACGGTTTTTTCTTTACTGATGAGCACGTGGTAAATCAGCATTTAAAATGTGAACATGAAGCAGCCAGTAATTATACTCCTTCATACCGAAACATCAGTACAAGCACTGCTATTTGGCGGAAAAATGGCCACATATAAACACATAAAGAGTATTTAAAAATTACGGGGCAAATTTAACGTGAGAGGGAAGGGAGTCCAACTTAAAAAAAACATACTCAACGATGCCAGAAAATAACTCTTCTCTGTCAACCTCATTTTCTACTTTTTGAGAGCGATCATAAATTGTTTGTAAGTGGTTAAATAAAGATTCGCATCTAGCCATGGCTATATTCAATAACACTATTAATTTGGGTTCTGGTGTTCCAGTCCTAGGTTCATTCATTATTGACGTGCTAGTTTTCGACGTTATAATAATAAATATATGTACGAAATATTATAGTTATAAGCGTAACATAACATAAAAACTCACGCCTGTCACCCAGAGGGGTTGGCAGAAACTACGAACTTCCATTGGGCACAATCTTGACACACCTCTCTCGCCTCCTCCACATCCATATATATCTACGCATATATGCTTGTCGGTTAAGGGTACTCTTAGTTTGGTCCATTTTCAATATATTGCAGTTTTGCCGATAAACTTTCGTCTAGGACGTTCCTTTTAACTCTGCCGTTCACTTCTGCAAAAAAAATTTGTTTTGCCACTCTTTCCTCATTCATTCATTCTAAATGACCAAACCACCGAAGCATTCCTTTCTTAATCCTGATTACAACATCATCTACACGTGGTAGAGCCATGCTGCAGCTATATTAATTGTATAGTTGTAGCACGAATGGGTAGGCTCTACCGGGGAAGGACCACGCTCTCACAGAATACCAACGTCAAATAGCAGCTTAATGCTGCTGTGTTTCGTATGGTGAGTCTAGAGAACCGGAGACCCATTTTACTGGAAAAGAGGCATTCCATCTTAGTCCTCAAGGCTGACAACGCATCTGCATTTTGATTCACAAACGAGGATAGATGTAGATGTCTATGGGCCACAGCAACTACTTACCATCAGGTGGACTGTGTGCTCGCTTGTCACCCTTTTCCTATAAAAAATCATCTTGCAAGTCACACACTTCTCTTATCACACAATTTCTCACCATTGGACCGCATTTCTACTGCGTTTATTCTACTCTCGTGCTTCTCCTGTCACACCCAACTTTCACTAACATAAGTTGAAGTAAGAACTAACATAGCATTGTGAATTGCAATACGTGCCTTTTTTGACACATTATGTCTTTCCACAATAGAGTGTATAGCTCCACTTAATATACTCGTAATTCCTGCGTTCACTCGTCTTTCTATATCCTTATCATTTATATAATCTTGTGTATCATTTATATAATTTTGAAGTCTTAAATGTACTATTACTACTATTATCTAAAATGCATGAAAAAAATGTAATTAAATTATTCGTAAAATCCCTACGTGAATGTGATACTATAACTTAATGATATATATGTATATGGGTTACATATGGTTATTTATTACTCCTATGGTTCGTGGAAATTTCAATACAGGCTAAATGATCAAAAAATGTTGGGAATATTCCAACCCTGGTCGAAATGACCAGAAAAATGTTGAGTTGCGGAAAACTCAGCTCGAATGGAACCGGAAATGTAAATGCGAATCGAAGGACCAGACCAGATAAATGGCGAGGAGTGCCAAACATAGATACGTAAATAACGCCCCCAGGGTCAAAGGTGCCAGATGTCTGGTATGGTCAAACCGAGTCAGACGTGACGATTCGGACAGATTCTCCCTACATAGAGAGAGAGAGAGAGAGAGAGAGAGAGAGAGAGAGAGCTACGGTCAGTCGCGGATTTTTAACTGTTGATGAAGAAGATATCAAAGAGTACTACTATAACAATATAAATTCAACTTGTGTTAGAGATTTTGCCCGGTTTTGACTCAATTAATTAACCGGAGGATTGTATGTACCATACGGTCCACGTTCTGGTTGCCTTTGCGTTAAACATGAGAGAGGCGGGTAATTAAACGGATTATCCGGTAATTGCCTACGCTAAACGTAAACTAAGGCAACTGTGATTAAGTTAGTATAACTTTATACAATATAAAACAAAGTCGCTTCACGTCGTCTATACGCTTAGATTTTTTAAACAACGCAACGGATTTTGGTGCTGTTTTCATCAATAGACGGAATGGTTCAGGAGGAAGGTTTATGTACATAATAAATGAATATGTTGTCGAGATCCAAAAATCACCCGTAAAAGGTCGTTATGCCGCGTCCATACACTTGGCACTGGCCACAAACTCCAATTTCTATAAACGTTTGACTTCATTTTGGAAATCAAACGTTGCCATCCACACGCTTGCGAGTACGTTGGTTTATTCTGAAAAGGCAAGCATGACGGACATCGAGGTTGTTGTGTAGGTCATAACATTTGGCTTGTTTTTATTATAAATACAAGAAAACAAGTTAAAGAAATCGAAAAATACGGCAAAGTAGATGGTGGATGTTAAAAATTCGTAAAAATCGTACCAGCTGATTGTAAAACTGTTTTATTATACTCGTAGGTACTTATTTTTGCCGCCAGTGCACAAACGAGACTGAGTGCCCAGAAACGTGTGGACGCGTCGCGAACGCTTGCGGCAAATTCCCTTTGAATTTTGACAAAAAACTGACACTCGACGGATCGGTTACAAGCGCTTGCAAACCTACGCAAACCAAGCCAAACACTATCCACACGTTTCAATTTATGACGGCTTGTTGAGTTTTGCCGAGTGTGTGGACGTGGATGTTGCGGAAGCGCACATCTTTCAGCTATCTATCTCTAATTATCTTAAGTTACTTATAGTATTGCTCGAAATACTTTAAGGGGACGGAACGGACCGCACTGTAAAATAGCGGCCGTTTGCCACGTCAAATGCTGAGTGCGAGCCCTTTTCGAAACGTTTGGCGAAGCCTATAAAAGTATTATGTAAGAAAGTTATATAATATATATATATATATATATATATATATATATATATATATATATATATATATATATATATATATATTATATAACACTACACTAACATAAAACGGCGTTCACTATGCGGCGAGATAATGTTTAACTTTTATATTTTATCCTGGGAATATTTTTGACCATCTTGGATGCTGGAATAATATATTGACATATTTTTGTCTAGACTGCGAGTTTGTTCTTTCTAGGGTTGGTTAATTCAGTTTAATATTTCGAGTAAAATGTAGTGGCGGTGTAACAATATGCAATATTACCCCATACCATCGCGTGGGTGTCGTAAGAGGCGACAGAGCGTGTCTTTCACACCCGTGCTAGAGCCATGCTGCAGTTATATTAGTAGAATAGTTGTAGCACAAATGGGTCGGCTCGACCGGGGAAGGACCACGCTCTCATAGAATACCAGCGTAAAATAGTAGCTTAATGCTGCTGTGTTTCGTATGGTGAGTATAGAGAACCGGAGACCCTTTTCACTGGAAACGAAGCATTCCATCTTAGTCCTCAGGGGCGACAACGCATCTGCCTTTTCATTCGAAAATGAGGATAGATGTAGATTTATATGGCCCACAGTAACCACTAACCATCAGGTGGACTGTGTGCTCGTTTGTCACCCTATCCTATAAAAAAAGATGAAAACAAATCAGAAGATAAGCAGCGTCTTTCTAATAAAGACTAAAAATAAAAAAACCTGCGGTTGCCAATCCGCTCGCCAAGCGTGGCAACTGTGGCAAATATCGTCCGTATGAGGCAATTTATAAGGGAGGCTTATATATTGGTCTGATCGTGGAGCTCAGTAATGCCGGAGTTGGCTGCTCAATTGACGGTCATTTTGTTAATAATATAAGCTATGCTGATGACATGGTTTTGCCGAATCCTCGAAACGCTAGGGGGCATCTGTCAAAGGTACGCGGTGGCTCATGGTCCCAAATATAATTCTAATAAGAGCGAACTACTCGTGTTTAAGGCTGGAAAGAGAAAAACTAAGTTTGTTCCTCATGTAAGACTTGGAGGAGTTACACTGAGTAGAGTCACCATATTTAGATATCTGGGACACTGGGTCGCCGAGGATGTTTCTGACAATTTAGATGTTGAACGGGAACGTAGAGCGTTGGCAGTGAGATGTAATATGCTTGCCCGCAGGTTTGCTAGGTGTACGAATGAAGTTAAGATAACATTATTCAAAGCTTACTGTCAGACATTCTACACCTGCAGCCTGTGGACGAAGTGTACTCGGCGAATTCTCAATGCGCTACGTATTCAGTACAACAATGGATTCAGGACGTTGTTGGGCTGCCACGCTTTTGCAGCGCAACGCGTATATTTTCTGAGGCACACGTGGACAGTTTTGCAGTTATATTACGCAAAAGAATAGCCTCCTTGATGCGTCGCGTGCGAGACAGCAACAGCGTCCTCCTAGCTTCCCTATATGGAAGGCAAGATTGCCCTGTGATGAGGTACTGGAACACAGTGCATATGGGTTCCAGATCCAATATGTTTAAAAATAAATATTAATTTTTGTGTATTAATAATTTATGGATTCTGTGAATTTACTAACCCCTAGTTTTTAAGTTTTGTGCAGTGGATTTTTGTATGGTGTAACGGTATTGTTTCGAGTTACGTAATAAAACAAACAGTTGCTCACTAAAGTTTTTTTTATAGGATACTGTGACAAACGAGCACACAGTCCACCTGATGGTAAGTAGTTGCTGCGGCCCATAGACATCTACATCTATCCTTGATTACGAATCAAAATGCAGATACGTTGTCACCCGTGAGGACTAAGATGGAATGCCTCGTTTCCAGTAAAAAGGGTCTCCGGTCTCTACACTCACCATACGAAACACAGTAGCGTTAATACTATTCCACGCTGGTATTCTGTGAGAGCGTGGTCCTTCCCCGGTCGATCCGACCCATTCGTGCTACAACTATATTACTAGTAGTATAGTGCTACAACTATACTACTACTAGTTGTTCATTACATGTTCATCATCTAATATAATATTCTTATAGTACGTACCAATTACTTTCCCTTTTGATTACGGGATGCTGTGGACTGAATATTTGTTAATATTAATGAGTTTCGGTACCCGACACTGCTAGACGGATGAGCAGTCTCAAAGTCATTCAGCGAGCTACGGGGAGGGTAATGTTTGTATTTCTTTATAAAATCTATTATGGAATGATGATGTAAAAATGGAATCTGCAGAAGAACAAGTAACTGTAAAAGCCTAATAGATCAATAGGCTAATAATGTAGCTTGAAGAACTGACAATCAATGAGAAAGAAAGGTTCACGTGTGGTAACCTTCAAAGCTGGCAGGCAGCAAACACAGTACTGGGCGATCCCCTCCTAGATGGGATGGATGAAATAAACACGTAGGGAGTCGAATTTACATGGTAGACCTCATCCAAAAATTTTGTATCTATCTATTAGCATTGGTTTTGTTGGTAAATTATAAAAAAAACTCCAAATAATATAAATACGAGTAGGTTTGGAATAAACCTTATCATATTTTAGAATAACTAAATAGTTTTTTAAAATTTATAACGCGACTAATTTAAAAGTATAATAAAAATTAATAAGGTATATAAAATCACTAAATCTAAGTCTTACTTGTACATTCAAATTCATGTCAACGGAAATACAAACCGGCGGCGTCGATGAAGTGGTGAATTGCGTAGGCATGTAGGTACGCAAACTTACGTATAATACCTGACGTACATATAAAATATGTCAGTATACAAACGCAAATTAAAAAATGGAATTATTCCAACCAATATAAATCGATCGACCTTTCAGTACCTACTTTCGATCAAAATTCCAAAAGTTGTTATGGTTTGAACTGTTACCGTTTATTTTTCCCTAAATCATTTTACAAATACGGAATATAACCTGCTATTTTACAATGGAATGCCACAAAGCACGGTCCTGAGCCACCTGCATCCATCGACTTCCTACATGTCTTACCGGGTCGTCACTCCATCTAGTAGGGGGTCGCCCTATACTGTTCCTACTAAGAGATTGCCACCCGAGAACTTTTCTTTTCAATCAATTGTCGATTCTTCGAGCAATATGACCTGCCCATTGCCACTCCAGCTTACTAAACCGTTGGCTGTGTTGGAGTCTGGTTCGTCACTCCATCTAGTAGGGGGCCGCCCTATACTGTTCCTACCGGTAAGAGATTGCCACCCGAGAACTTTTCTTTTCAATCAATTGTCGATTCTTCGAGCTATATGACCGGCCCATTGCCACTCTAGCTAACTAAACCGCTGGGCTGTGTTGGTGTCTGGTTCGTCACTCCATCTAGTAGGGGGCCGCCCTATACTGTTCCTACCGGTAAGAGATTGCCACCCGAGAACATTTCTTTTCAATCAATTGTCGATTCTTCGAGCTATATGACCGGCCCATTGCCACTCCAGCTTACTAAACCGTTGGGCTGTGTCGGAGTATGGTTCGACTGCGGATATCCTTATTTATAAGTGTATCACGCAAAGAAACCCCAAACATAGATCTTTCCAATACTTTATACAATATTAATTTAATTGGGTACTATTAGTTCAGGAGGTTATTTGAATGCTACTGAGATATAAATAATAATTTTTTAAAGTCTGTCAGTCGGTCTATCCGGGCTAATCTCGGGAACTGCTGAAATGATTGTGATGAAACTTCGTAAACAGGTACAACAGCATTGCAGCAGCAATGTCAACGTTAACTTTTATTTTTTATTATGTGCCAGCAGCTACGAGTATTCACGTCTAGAAAGACCAGTATCACTGCGAATATGAGATCTATTGTGATCGCTGCTATGGCTATAGTGCACTGTTAAGCCTTATGTCTTCAATGAATAGAAGGAGTTGCTTAGCTGTGAGTAATTTCAATTATTCTGGGCGAAGTACATAGATTCCTAGATGAGTGTTACGTTTGCGCATTAAGGACCCAAAATCAGTTCGGATGTGTTAAGTTAAGAAACTGAACCGACACATCCTTGAGTTGCAGGATACTAAGTTTTTTCTCAGCGCTAGCAGTGCTGCTTGACTACCAGAGTTTATATAAATGATATGGTCGACGTAATGTTTTTGCGGACTGATTTCTACACACTGAAGTTTGGCGAAAATTTTTGCCTTGAAGTTAGAGATGAATCTACCCAAATTCATACTAATTTTGAATTTGGAGCGTTCCCCATAAATTCGAAAACCTACGTTGAGGCCCATTTTTGACCTATTGGTATACCATATAAGGCTACCGACCTCACACATAATCTGTTCATTCAGCCTGTCTTTTTTGGAGAGTAGTTACACGATGTACTTGTACGTGTAAAACTTATATATTGTTTTATTTACAATATCTTGAGAAGAAAGGAAGATAGGCTTATAAGTCTAAAGGACTTCGGTAAAGCGTAGTCCATCATAGATGCCTTAGGTATAAATAGAACTTTGACCATGGTCCATCGTTCTGGAATATATCGCCATGCAAAACTTGCCCTGAAGATTTTCACCGAAAACGGAAGAGGGATATGGATACCCTTCTGTAGTTGGATGGGAATCATTCCATACTGCCCTCTTGTTTTTAAATGAGTCAACAGTCAACTGCACCACGTTTGGTCTTATTATCTTTGCAGCCATACACCAGTCCTCATTACAAAGCCTTCATAGGGCTTTGAAAGAGTTCTAGGCAAAAGTGTTATGTGGCCATGGGAAATGGGTTGACGCTAGTAACTTTAATGGTTTTGTTTCACTACGTAGTGAAGTTAACATCAGGCTTTATAAGAAGTCGGTTCTGATTAAATTTATCTTTCGATAGCATTTTGTGTAGTCTTGCACAGCGAGGTAAAGACTCAACTTTCTCGCATAGTTCCTTCCTCCACGATGCTTTATAAGCTTTCTTATTTTTTTATAGCATGGCATAACAAACAAGCACACAGTCCACCTGGTGGTAAGTGGTTGCTGTGGCCCATAGACATCTACATCTATCCTCGATTACGAATCAAAATGCAGATGCGTTTTCACCCGTGAGGACTAAGATGGAATGCCTCGTCTCCAGTAAAAGGGTCTCCGGTTCTCTACACTCACCATACGAAACTCAGCAGCATTAAGCTACTATTTTACGCTGGTATTCTGAGAGAGCGTAGTCCCCCAGTCGAGTCAACCCAATCGTGCTACAACTACACTACTAAATATAACTGCAGCATAGCTCTACCACGTACAAAATTCTTTATTATATTCAGTTAGGGCTGCACTATAAATACTCTTTAATTTTTTTGGCCTTTCTGAATAGTTTCCTAGTCTTTTTCCTAAGCTCCTTCAGCTTAGTGTCCCACCAAGAAAGTTTTCGCGTTGAGGTCTAAGTTTTGACGGTCCAACTGCATTCGAATACCTACGGTTACAGTGTCCGTCGATAACTCCAGATCTTCAGTCGTTTTGATGCTGCTTAGGAAACGTTTTCAAATTCATCCTTAGACTGCAGAAGCAACTCTATAGACATCCCAGGAGGTCGCTTTTGGATCCCTAAAAGCAACAATTTCATAAGTTAGTGACGCTCTTATCACAAACTTATTGTATTTGTGATCAGGCATCGATTTTTCACTACTAACATGTCAGTCAGTTATCCGCCTGGATATGTTATCAGTAGCAAAGGTTATGTCTAACACTTCTTACATATCCCGCGTTACAAAGGTTGGTGATCGCCCTAAGTTTAGGCTCAAGGCGATTGTAGATGAGAAAATCGTATCATATAATCAATATAATCATATAATCAAAGTGACTCACCTCTTTCTTTGATGTTAACGCTGTATTGGTGAACATTAACATCACAACTCACCTTAAGTTCGAGGTTGTGTTTTTGGGCGAAAACTTAGCAGGATTTGAGTTCTTTCCAGGAAGATAGACTGAACAAATGATTACACTGGCCCCTATGCATCCATTAAGATTTATGAAGGCTGTTACCAGGTCGTCGTTACAGTACTCTGGATTGGCTAAAACTTAAATGTTTTTACTGTAAATTATACAAGCTCTGGGTCTACTGCCTTTAGTATTGACTAAGATCTTACCAGCAGCTGATAATCCCAGAACTTGACCGATAGCCGCCCAAAATTAAATTTACATATTTTCCACGATATTTATGAGAGTGATT